>OW052057.1:56254035-57504035 GCA_932526445.1 Phragmatobia fuliginosa
AGGTAAATTCAACACGTAAGGGACCCCTGCCTTGTCACTGAAGCTAAGAGAAAAGGGTACGATATACCCAGATGAGGGTAATGATAAGATATGATTTTGCCTGTTAGAAGCTCAATTGATCTATACAAATAAATACATTTGAGTGTCTGTATGTAATATTAAATGAATCAGTTTCCTTGCGGTGGTTCTTAGCTAGGTTTGAATAATATCGGTCCAGCAGTGTATTAGCGTATGATTACTCGATTAAGTGCTTCCCGTGTGCCAGTATAATTGTTTAAATGATTGATAACTTCGTAATGCTTCAATAAGAATGGTCTCTAAAGAAGTCAACTCTTCAAAAACTCACAGCAGACATATCGTATTTTTGGATTCAATAGTTTCAATGAGTAAATTTCTTGCTACTTATGATCAGTCACGTTCACCTGGTACTGCAATCAGGAAGATGGTCTCCAGAGAACCCAACAGTCTGAGATTCCACTGCTAATTTATTCCCGTCGGGGTTATTAAAAATTTTAATCTAATGTTCAACTTGTTCGACTAGCTTCGCTAAGCGAATTAAAATCGCGATTTACAATAATAACCACGGGTAACACTGCGGGACTCAGCTAGTATATAATAAATGTCGTAACAATTAATGTTATCTAAAGTTTAGTACAGACAGCAGAGCGAGAGCGACGCATTGTAAACTGTGGTTTAAACCCACTTATGTTATGTAAAAATGTTATCTTGTTTTTTAAACGGTTTAAAAACTCTTTACTGCTTTTGACCTGACCTTACAATCGAAGAGGTCGCATAAAACCTAACCGCTAGACGGTTAAACACTGGGACGGAACTGATGTTATTTGGCTTCGAAAAGTTTAGATATTTTTTCAATTCCCAAATCTATTTTGGAGTCGATGCAATTAATTTTCTTCTACTCTCCTTGATCAAGGGACTCCTTTTCACGGCCTTCCTTCATTTCATTGCGATATTATCTATGTTTATTTATGGCCTGCCAACGTACCTTCTTTTTATTGTACTCAAAATTTTAAAGCTCTGTCTCTTTTGGATGCGTCATCATCATCAACAGCCTTTAACAGTCCACTGCTAGACATAGGCCTCTCCTATGAAAGGAGGTTTTGGCCTACTATACCACGCTGGCCAGACGGGTTGGTAAAGGGTTTGTATGAAGTTTTTCTTCTCTTGGCAGTGATGTTAGCTGCTTATTTTGTTCCTTTAGTCGCATCTTACGACACCCATGGAAGGAATAGGGGTGGTGACACTCTGTATTCTTAATCCGTCGGTAAACGGTTTAAAAACTCAAAAACTCTTTACTGCTTTTGACCTGACCTGGCAATCGAAGAGGTTATTGACAGTCGCATAAAACCTAACACAGGGAACGAACCGATGTTATTTGGCTTCGAAAAGTTTATATAATTTTTCAATTCCCAAATCTATTTTGGAGTAGATGCAATAAATTTTCTTCCACTCTCCTTGATCAAGGGACTCCTTTTCACGGCCTTCCGTCGTTTCAGTGCGATATTATCTATGTTTATTTATGGCCTGCCAACGTACCTTCTTTTTATTGTACTCAAAATTTTAAAGCTCTGTCTCTTTTGGATGCGTCATCATCATCAACAGCCTTTAACAGTCCACTGCTAGACATAGGCCTCTCCTATGAAAGGAGGTTTTGGCCTACTATACCACGCTGGCCAGACGGGTTGGTAAAGGGTTTGTATGAAGTTTTTCTTCTCTTGGCAGTGATGTTAGCTGCTTATTTTGTTCCTTTAGTCGCATCTTACGACACCCATGGAAGGAATAGGGGTGGTGACACTCTGTATTCTTAATCCGTCGGTAAACGGTTTAAAAACTCAAAAACTCTTTACTGCTTTTGACCTGACCTGGCAATCGAAGAGGTTATTGACAGTCGCATAAAACCTAACACAGGGAACGAACCGATGTTATTTGGCTTCGAAAAGTTTATATAATTTTTCAATTCCCAAATCTATTTTGGAGTAGATGCAATAAATTTTCTTCCACTCTCCTTGATCAAGGGACTCCTTTTCACGGCCTTCCGTCGTTTCAGTGCGATATTATCTATGTTTATTTATGGCCTGCCAACGTACCTTCTTTTTATTGTACTCAAAATTTTAAAGCTCTGTCTCTTTTGGATGCGTCATCATCATCAACAGCCTTTAACAGTCCACTGCTGGACATAGGCCTCTCCTTTGAAAGGAGGTTTTGGCCTACTATACCACGCTGGCCAGACGGGTTGGTAAAGGGTTTGTTTGAAGTTTTTCTTCTCTTGGCAGTGATGTTAGCTGCTTATTTTGTTCCTTTAGTCGCATCTTACGACACCCATGGAATGAATAGGGGTGGTGACACTTTGTATTCTTAATCCGTCACAACACGGACAGGATGGATGCGTAGGTCTCCTAAAATATCCATTTGACGACAATAGACTTTCCTTCTATTACGTTAGTGTGTCTAAAATTGGAGCATGCAAATTTATGATTGTTATAATAAGCTTAATTTTATCCCTTTGAGGATTTAGATATAGTAAATATAAACATAGATATGTACTTGACTGCACGCACGTTTCAGTGGTTACCTCGCCACTTCCTGCGATACTGATGCCCTGTAACGTAGTCCCTAAATTTTAACATCTAAGCACTGTCTCCCTTACAGGTTGGCGAAAACGAAAATATCACTAAGGGTTTCCTAACTCTCTCTTAGTGACCCCTAAAATTTAGGGGACGTTGGTAAAAATGCCTATGTGGATTGTGAGTCCAATCTCTGCATGAGATGACTGAACAACAATTTACAATCAACAAACTTTTGTGCTGAGACTCCGTAAACTCCAAAGCGGCTCAGTAAAAATTATTATAAATAGTAAGTTCCAATTGTTAAAGAACAAGTAGAACAAAGAAAAACTGTCCTCGAAGCTATTCAATACAATTCAGCGTTATAAAGCAAAAAATAATAATTCATTATGCCGTTTTCGTTATATATTTTTTCAAGAAAAGGTTTCTAATTCTAGAACAATAAAAATATTACTAGCGTAAAGGTCATGATTGCAGAGTGAAAAATTGTTTGCCTTTCTCATGTTTTTTTTTTAAAAAGTGACACAATGGTTTCCATTTTTGAATGTTGTTGAATATGTCTTTGAAAAAGTATTTTAATTATTTTTTAGTTAGGTATATAGCTTCCAAATAATCTCCGTAATCGATTTTTAAATATTCTTTTCCGATTTTTATAACTTATGTAGCATTGACAGAAAGTTAGATAGTAAATTCTGAAATTTTCACAGAATACCTTTTTCAGCAGCCCAGATATACGTAATATAAGTTTTCGTGCATTTTGTAATCTCTTAGTAAATTTAAGACTGCTTACAAGCCATACCTATTAAAAATAAGTGCTATAAACCCTGAAAACTGAAAACTATTTTAACTATTCAATACCTTACTCTATCAGCCCTTTTCACAGCTGTCGATATTCTCTCAGCAGCTGTAAACCCGCATTAAGGAACCACCCACATCTTGCCGCTTCCTTTTATCCTGGTACCTTTACATTCGCATTAGCATATAAATTAATGTTCCGTAATCTTCGTCAAATTTATCTTTTTTCTAACATACGGATGGAATTGTTAGGAATTAAGAAGTTCTTCAATTGAATAATATTGGAATATTTTCTTGGAAGGTTAGAAATGACACTTGAGTTAGATATCAAATGTTTAAACGATAAGACATGATGAATCGAAATTTGTATTGGCGGTTTAAGAGGTTAAAAATGATAGTCATGGTAGGCAATTTTTTTTAAATCGGAGCATTAAATTATTATGAAGAAGAAACTTTTACACTTTATTACACATCTAAAACCAGTAAATTACTACTAAGAAATCGATACAGGTGCTATAAAAATCTCATACATATCGAATAACGAGTTCACTATCACGTTGAATAAAATACATTGTTTCGTTACACTCAAACTCATTTTGAACATTTCTTCCGCGCGGCTAAATATTCTGTGTTCAATTTGACTATACATAAACCATAAATACCAACAAAAATCTGAGCTTTCATGGCGGAATATATAAATGAATCACATCAATAAAAGTTATAACAGAAAGATTTGCCAGAACGAATGTGCTACCAAACGGTTTCATTTAAATCTATTTGAGGCAGACACTACTACGAGTATAAAGTGGCATCGAGTCGAAACGATCTTAAAATAAATTCGACTTTCACATTTCAATGTTTAGGTATTAATGTAATTGAAATGTGTCATGTGTTCTAGTGACTTACTGACTAATTAATGAACTAAATTTTTTTACAATCATTTGAACGTAATCTACAGCTAACCATTACAATGAGACGTAATTAATATTTATTATATTTAATTGTTACAAAATTCTGGTACATAAGTTAAGAAAAGAAATGGTTTGAGTACATTCAACTTTAACACAGTTCTAAGTATGGAAAACCCCAATTTTTTTTTTTCAATTTTATGTGAAAATATTAATGCGGGTCACAGAATATATCTACCTACCAATTTTTAACAGTATAGTTCTTATAGTTTGGACAAATTTGGCTGTGACATACAGCCGGACAGACAGACATGACGAATCTATAAGTGTTCCGTTTTTTGCCATTTGGCTAAGGAACCCTAAAAAAGCTAGCGTCCACCATTAGTGTTGTTACATTAGCGTATAACTTTGGATTACATGCGACCAAGTATTCCAAATAATATAACATTACCATTGGCCGGTGGTTACCAATTGTAGCCCGTTGCGCTGATTAGAATAAGTTTGCTCTGATATCATCACTATTACAACTTTACAAGTGATGAAACATTAAAATTAAAGTAGCGCCACTGGATGAAAAGTTAAGAAGTAATAGGTTATCTTGGTATGGACTGTTATGCGGAGGGATGAGGAAAATGTGGCAAAAGAAAAATGTTGGGTATGGAAATTGAAGGTTACATGGCAAGAGGTAGACCAAAGAAAAGGTGGATGGATTGTGTGAAAGAAGATATGAATAGGAAGAGAGTTAACAGTGAAATGACGAGTGATAGAGTAGAATGGAAGGATAAAACATACTGCGCCGACCCCAAATAAAATTGGGATAACGGCAGGCAGATGATGAAACTCCTCAAATAGAGGAAGTAAAGAAGGTTTTCCGTTGGTCAAAAGGATAAATCAAATTAAATCATAGATTAATTTTAGTATACGATAAATACACCGATCGATAATAAAATTCAGAATTGTTTACATGTAATTCTGCAGTTTTTAATGAATTACAGAATGAATGAGTTTGGAACACATTAATAACCCACTTATTGTAATTCCACATGTCTTAGTGCCTATATAATTCATGGAAAAGCTGAAAATATTTAAAATAACTTCCATAATACAATGGTAGGGTAAGACTTGAACCATGAGAGGGCATTTTCCAAGCACTTGATTGAATGGTCCCTCCAGAGTCCATCCATCACTCGAGTATCGGCATCGACGATTTATTCAGCCTTTATTTTTTATTAATGCTAAAGACGCCCCCTTTTATGATTTGAATACAATTTACATAATGTTTGAGACGAATAAGTAAGATGGTTTTGTTCAGTCTATCTTATAGTTTTCTAATCTTTTTAATTACAGGAATGGCTATTCACCGTGATCCTGTTGTTAACATCACCAAACTTAACTACACTAAAAATTTGTTGTTGGAATATAAGCTTTAATGAAATTTACTCATGTTTTTACTGTAAACGGGACTTATTCGCGATAATAATAAAGGTTACGCGAATAAGTCCCGTTTACAGTAAAAACATGAGTATGTGTAAAAGTCGCGAAAGTCTAAAAACAGTTTAATGAAATTTGTTTACAGTTGATTTTCCGATATCTCTTGTCTTGTTTTGGTACGTTCTAAGCGTGTAGCCGAGTGTAACGTGTAACTTAAAATTTGACATTAGGACTAAAATTAGATGTCATGTAAATAAATGGCGACTAAAGTAGAAATACTTTAAGGTTGATGGATTAATCAATTAAAATCAAAATTATAATGTCTTACGTGGTATACCTATACCGACAATTGTTTTGATTAAGATGCAGTCTTTGATAGATTTTTTATTTGGTTCTAAACTAAAATTCCATGCGTGCGCTATTGAAAATATTGTCTATATGTCAATGAGATTAAAGGATTAAAGTATCTAATCTAACAACAAATTTTAGTGTACTTTAAAATAGTGTGAAATTAACAACAGAATCACGGCCACTTACTGACTATTATAAATCATTTTAAACAAATATATTAAACCGACTCCAAGAAAAATATATGTTAATTAAAGCACGTAACTGATGACGCTGGGGCGAATGGACGTCACTTATGAAAACCTGCCCTCTATCCTCTACATCAAGGAGACTGTTCTGAAGAGTCTATCTAACTGGTCCCCCTTTCCTCTTACTCTACAGGACAGCACGTACTGGTCTCGGAAACCACCGCTTCAGAGTACTTGGCGAGAGCGTCTCTCGAACTAAACGGCTAGGCTCTTTCTGTGCGGAGAAGAAAACCTGAAACTCTCCACCAGCGCATTAGTTAAGAAACCTTCCGGGGAGCGTCCGAGCGGGGTTTCGTCTGCAATCAGATTCAAATTCTGAGTATACTAACGAAATTTTCTGGTTTTTGGTTGGTCGTTAACAATGATGAAGTCTCTTCTAACTCGATATAAGATCTCCAAAAGCTAAGAAATATGCAATGAAAAACTTATCCGATACAACTTGAATAAAAGTTAGTCACATTTTTATTTAAATCATGAAACAAAAAAGTTTCTGATGTCCAGATTTAAAATACATCAAACCAAATATCGCTGCAAAAAACCACTTAACTCGCAAACGGATGTCTAAATAAGAAAGGGTCTTAGCTTAGCAACTTCTCAATGTTTTTAAAAGACCTTTCTAATAATACCCCTTATATATGATATAATAGTGGTGAAAATAAAAATATCCCCACTTTGCGTATAGGGAAGGTACCCCAAATAAAATTATTATTCATAATTTAATTTTAGCACTTTGTTGACGTTATTACAACACACATTCATGCAGTTTCAGCTTTCTAGCACCAACCATTTGGGCGGTAAGTCGAGGACGGACGGACGGACATGACGACTACGGAACCCTAAAAATTTGAGTATTTCAAAATCTAAATCAATTTGCATTTTCAAAATATCTCTTCTAATTTACGCTATTTACAAGTCTTCTGTCATTTAAATAAGGGCATTTTTATAGACAAAGTAACAAAAACTAGATATAAAATGAATCTAGACTAGTTAACTAGAAAAAAAAAATGTTTCCTCCCCTTACAGTACACTGGGGTAAGGCACATCTCTCTCGCTCTCCCTTGTTTATTTTGCTATGCGTTAGAGAGAGAGAGCTAGAGAAAGTTTTCTCTCGTTTATTTTGCTATGCGTTAGAGAGAGACAGCTTCAGAAAGTTTTGTCATCATAGCGCCCATATAACTAGTACACTGGGGTAATGCACATCTCTCTCGCTTTCCCTTGTTTATTTTGCTATGCGTTAGAGAGAGACAGCTACAGAAAGTTTTCTCTCGTTTATTTTGCTATGCGTTAGAGAGAGACAGCTTCAGAAAGTTTTGTCATCATAGCGCCCATATCATATCAACTGTGCCTCTATTATTAATTTAAGTTGCTGTATATATTGGCTTTACCCACCGCGATAAGTAAAAACAATATACGAGTCCTACCCACTCATTCTGTTACTTAATCTACCAAATGTGAAGGGTCATCATGATGCTCGAGTAAAATTTACATCTAGCAACACTTCACCTAAGTCTCTAAGAAATATGTCTCTTAATTTTTTATAATTAAAAATCTAGAAATACAGTTTCTGAGCTATGATAAAAAAATAATACCTATGCCATCTTGTTGAAAAGAATGATATAACTCAATTTCTACCTGTATATTTCATTATAACCTAAAAATATACAAAAAATTTGGGAATTTAAAATGTACCAAATAAACACAAAAATAATCCATACCATGAGATACGCGGATTGGTTCAAAAATCCTATACAAACCTTGCCATTGTCCTTTAGAGATGGCAGTTATATGTCAATTCTAAGTATCATTACTTTAATAAAACGACAATTTCAAATTACTCTACAGGTTACATCAATTAATCAAAGCAAAAAAACTCGCAACCGAAACATAAAAATAAAAATTTAAAATTGGAAATATTGTGTCATGTTTCCCTTTAAAGTAAGGCAATTTTGTTGGCTGGCAACCTTAAAGTCATAATTTTATAACGTGCTGTCAAAGTCATATACGTTACCGAACATCTTAGTTTATTTAAACCAAGTTGACATACAAACTAGAACATATAAAATATCACATTTACAATAAAAAATATTTTTTTATATTTTTGTGGCCATAAACACAGCATTCTAGTGTTTTACAATCAATTCTTCATTTAAAAGCTTTTTTACTGACCGGAAATAACTCTATTTTACTAGGACCAGCGCCATCTTCATTGTCAAAAAGCGTTCTCGAAGTGACGTAAGGTCTATCCGCTGTCGTTGTTTGTAGTTGCCTCCATTTTGCGCTCGTCTCTTGTCTATAATTTGGAATAGATCGTCTTTATGGGCATGGTCCGTAGATAATTTTTACTCTTTGGAAACCTATATTGTGGTCTTTGATAACTAACTGTCAAAACAATGCATTTCCCTAATGTTTGTATTTTATTTTCCAGATTTTACTGGTTGGATAATTATGTGCATCTAATGAAATGGATACGTGGTCCGATCTTTGTCGGTGCTGTTTGTCTGCCAATTGTGAAGTGTCATTGTTAGATACAGCTCAAAAAGTTAATGAAAAGTTTCATGAAATAACTACTATTGAGGTATGTAAAATCTAGCTTCTCAAACGAAAAATTAGGTGGTTAGCTATATATCTACGCATTTTACTAATAAAATAGCACGGTAGTAGACGTATGTCATTTTATGAACTATTGACATCAAACATAACCTCAACCATAAAATTAACAAACGCCGCCAAATTCTATTAATTAAAGAACTAATATTATTTGATACATCTCATTACGGCTATAAAATCCATATTGTTGTTTGTGAAGTACCATAATATCTACAAAACTTGGAAATACTGCTGTTTTGTTTTTGTCAAAACAAACTATTTAAAGAAGTCTAAAGAGGTTAGTCAAGTAAATTCATGTTAAAAAAGAAAAAAACATGATTTTTCACTATTGTTTTTGTCGGTAATTTTCCATAAGAATACATTGTAGTTTAATTTTGTGATATTTATTAATTAAAACTACAAAACATTTTATTAAACTGTCTCAAATCTACTTCACTTAATTATGCTGTTAAATATACAAAACATCAATTTGACTATATAGTTGTTTATAATCAATTAATATGCATTGAGAGCAAGATTTTTGCTATGGATCAAATATCCACAGTAAAATATTCAATTGTCTTCACAGGTTGGTAACAACTATAACAATAAAGAAATGGTATGTGTAAAGTATGAATAGGAACAGTGTTTCCTTGACTGTGGTTTGTTGTGTGTAGAGGGTCTCAGTTCATAGTACTTAAAACCTGACACCTATGTAAATATCTAACTTATCTTTTTTAACTATAATTATGAAATACAGTACTTAATAATACTTTTCTATGATTGACAATGAATGACAAAATCGTTTCTATGATTATTCTCCCTATTGTGGGAGAATAATCATAGAAACCAATCTGAAAATTTTAATACATATTTTGGACACAATGCCACCTAGTCTCAAACTAAGCAGACCTTGTACTATATCCATGCTATAACAGCATGACACACATACATATATATAAATGGATATATATAAATAAATTGATACATTACCTATATAAATTGATATAAACTTTTCAGAAATACATATTGTACATAGAAAACACTAGATATGGGAGTTTTCAGTTTTTGCCACAAACGGTTATGTATCCGATATACAGTTCGCATATCGATATCGAAAACGGTTTTCTGATATCAATTTCAGTAGTGCGATAACATTGATATAAAAAACCAAAAACATGTAACAAGTAAAATTTAGGTTTAGTTTCCATTGTATAGTTATGTTGATAACTATACAATGGAAACTGAACCTTATTGCTAGTACAGTAAGATACAATAACCACGCAAACATGGCTAAAGTTATTTCATATTCGCTTTTTCTCTCTCATACTAATACAATAACGTATACTTAGAACGAGAGGTAGCGAATATGGTTCATATCTCAATATCGTTTATGAAGTTTGCGTTTTGACCTAATGGTTCTCGCATGTTAGTTTAAGTTTTGGCTCGATATGGCCAGTTTTTGTGATATCGGCTACATTTATATAGAAATCGATATGGTATGATATCTAACATATATCCGATATAAGTTACGTTTTGATATATCGAACTCATCATTAGAAAACACCCAAACTCTAAAAAAATATTTAAAGATCATATAAACATTTGGTCTAACCAGGGTATTGAACCCGAGCCTACAAGCACAGCAGTTGATTACACTGCTACCGAGGCACCTTCTTCAAAATATCGCCTAATTTGCTCTACCACATATCTAAAGACTTTTCTCTTATAATTCATTCAATTCAAATATGAGCACTTTTATGAACCATGTTACATGAGAAAAGTTCTAATTATATTTCATCCTATTTTTCCAGGTTCGAGAAGATGATGGTCTACCACAAAAGCTGTGTAGTGACTGTTACAGTATCATGATTTCTGCTCATCATTTCCGTAAGCAATGCATCAAAATGGATAGCGAGTTGAAATTACAACTTAGTGCTCTAATGGAACAAGAACAACCCGTTTCTGAAAAGCAGCAAGTTGCCCTTGCAAATTACAGTGAAACTGTTGATGATGATGATGACGATATAGCAAATGATCCCATAAAACAGTTGGAATCTATCATAAAGAAAGAGCCTGAAAGTGATGATGATTATTTTTATGTTTTGGTTATTGATGACCCTAAAGACAAAACTGGTGGAGAAAAAAGCCAAGATGTTATGATTGAAAGCAAGATAAAAGTTGAAAAGGAATATCCTGAAGGTATTACTTATGAACCGTTAGAGACAAAAAGTATTCAACAGAATCAGTTTGAAGATTCCATTGATGCATTCCTAATGTCGGATACAAAAGTGCCAGCAAATGTGCCAGCTACTATTTTAGCCAATGAGGAAGAAAGCCAGGAAACGGATGAGCTAGATAATGCCATGAACATTGATGAGTCACAGAATACTAATTCTCAAGATACAACTTTAACACACATTGTGAATACACAAGATAGTCAGATTATAGAGACAATGTCTGCTGAAGATATAAAAGATCTTCAAACCAAAAATTTTATTAAAATACTTACATCTACTGACTCCAACGGTACAATTCTTCTTAAGGGTAATGACAGGATTCAATATTTGACTGATACAGAAATAGTTACAAATGAAGATGAAAATGAGGATATTATGTCTCAAGAAGTAATATTCTGTGAAGGAGATGATACTTCTCAATTTCAAATACTAAAGTATGATGGGTCAGAATTGGTTATTGAATACGCTGATGAAGGCCACATATCAACGGTTCTTCAACAAGAAGATGGCACATTTTTGTGTGACTGTGGTGAACAGTTTGAAGATTTGGCAGACTATGAAAAACATCAGTACAAACACAACCCTGCAGGAGAACATTTATGCAATTTATGTGGCAAAGGATTTGAATCTACCGAGATTTTAACTGGACATATGTTACTACACGGCAGCACCGGACATTTAATCAATTGCCCGTTCTGCAATCAACTCATAAGACGTAATGCATTAACACAACATATCAAGTATGGACACAATAACATAAAACCACGCTGTAACATTTGTTTTAAGACATTTGCAAATCCTAATAACTTGAAACGTCACATGATGATCCATAGTGGTATCAGAGAATTTGAATGTGATGTTTGTTTCAAAAGATTCCACCAAAAGATAACTATGCAGACACATAGATTGACCCACATGCATCCATATTCGTGCAATCAATGTGATAAAACTTTCCAGACTAAGAGCAACTTGAATGAACACAAAGATTCTAATGAGTGTAATAAATCAAAAGTGATTAAAGTTAAAGAAGAACTAATGAAGACGGTCAAGCAAGAAATTACCACAAATCTGGGCAAACTTTTGGGTTATGCTTGTTCTTTGTGCAAGAAAATGTTCTCCGTTGAATCTGCTTTAGAACAACACGTTGAGAGCACACATATTGTGGACCCAACAGACTTACTTTGCTCAGAATGTGGTGAAGTACTAGCAAATAAGAGAGACATGCAAGCGCACATTGCAACACATAAGAGTTTGAAAGCAAAGAATACGAAGAGATTTGAATGCACCATTTGCGGTAAGGGATGCTCCAGCCAGGCAATGTTATTCATGCATGAAAGAGTCCATACTAATGAGCGACCGTTCCCTTGCCAGCTGTGTTCTCTTCGTTTCAAAACTAAAACTCATTTACGAACTCACCAATTGACTCATACAAGAGAAAAGAAGTTTGGCTGTTCAGTTTGTATGAAGTTCTTTGCTTTAAAAGGTAATTTAGTGGTACATTTGCGAACTCACACTGGAGAAAGACCATATGTTTGTTCTTTGTGTGGAGAGGCATTCATAGATTCTAAATATTTGAAGAAGCATAAACTAAAGAAACATGCTATAGACAATGTTCCGTGGAACCAATATTAAAGTGCTGCATTATGAATGTGCCACATATGTTTCAATGCAATGGTAAAAACATACTTTAATTTTAAAAATTGTCTCACAATCAACAATCAAGACAATTAACATCTGCCTTAAAATGTTACAAGTACTTAACAGTTACCTATACAATACAGTTTTCAAAGTTGGAGCAATTATTAAGGATGGCTCTAATGATAATTCTGTATATTTAAAAAGTACATTCATAAATGCTGCACATACATATATGAAGCTCTTAAATATTTCCAGATATTGTCCTGTTAGTAAACAAACAGTGTTTAGTATTTTGGTACCAAAGGCAATTAATAATAATAATTGATTTTTTTTTCTATACATAAAAATTCTGTGAATTATGGTGGCCCAATATGAAAGTGTGGCAATTGTCAGTAAGAGTTCTAAACTATTGATTTGATATTACAGGTCTTGATTTTGTTATAACTTTAACCTTTAATATAGTCAACCTATCACCATTCACTGTTGAATGAAGGTCTTATCCTCAGGAGCACAGCATGAGTCTACATTGATCATAATATTGATCTATTATCTTGAATTTATATTCAAGGTTAATATCACATCAGTAAATCATCAGCAATGTGTAAATGACAACCAATAAAAAAATGTTATATACTGCACATGAATGTAAATACCTGCAATAGTTTGCAGTGATTCTCTTTTTAACATCACCAAATTTAATTCTACAAAAAATTGTTGTTTGATTGTATACTTTAATTTCATTGATTTATAGTTCATTGTACAATATCGCATGCATGGATGTTTAGTTCAAAATCAACTAAAAGTTCATTGGTGACACGCACTTGTTATTTAGTTACAAAACATTATTATCAAAACAATTTTTGCTGTAGGTTTATACCTTTTTTTTTATGGTACATGGTAATTTTCAATTTACAAAAGTAAAAGAATTTCTTCAAGTTTAGTTTGGTCTGCATGTATTTACATGAAATCAAGTTTTACAGTATATGCTACACTCAGGTTCAAGTTTTGATAGGAATAGCTAGGATTTGAGATATCGAAAAACGACTGTAAGCCAATGAAATTAAAGAATATAATCCAAATGAGTTTTGAGTTTAGGTAAGTTTAGTGATTTTAATAACAGAATTAAATTGTCCCATATGATAACGATATAATTCCAATATTAAACATGGAGTGAAGTCAATGTATTTAGCTGTTGTGTGTATATAGGAATAGTACTCAACATATAATCAGTGCACAGAATGCAATTTGCTTTTAATTTTATGTGGCAATCACAGCATTGAGTCATATCATTAGAATGTTTTTAATTTTTCGTCTATTGCTAAAGTAGTGTGACTTTACTCATTAATTTTTTTATAGTTTCTTTTTAACATACTGTGTGCTGAATATATGTTAATATTCTGTAGCAAATGAATTTAATCTTAATGTAAGTACCTACTGTTTTTGTTTCATGCAATTCTTTCTTTGCATTGGTTTTACTGTGAAAAACTAAAACAATAATTTTTCAAGTCTCTGTTATACTGTATAGAGTAATATGAAAAAATAAAATCAAAATTGTGCTCAATTTTTAACATCTTTTTAAGGTGATATTGAAATTATTAAGAAAGTTACGACAAATGTGTACCCACCCGTTTGTTTACTTTCCTCTTTTGCTTATAGTTTGTGTATTTTTTTTTATAAAAACGAAAAGCATTGAGATTAAATATGTTGAAAACAGAAAAGTCATATATTATAACTTATTTGCTTCATTGCATGAATATTAAGTGTAATAATATCAATTAAATATGTAAATATGTTTGTTACTTAGTTAACTTTTTAAAATCATATGTGAGGGCAAGCAGTCAAGTTATTGATTAATATATTTTTATCATCATCATCAACGATTCACTGCTGGACATAGGCCTCTCCTTTGAAAGGAGATTTGGCCTACTATACCAGCTGGCCAGACGCGTTGGTAAAGGGTTTGTTTCAAGTTTTCCTTCACTTGGCAGTTTCCGCCTCTTACGACACCCATGGAATGAATAGTGGTGGTGGCACTTGTATTCTTAATCCTTTACCATACGGTATCATAGGTACTTGTAAATATAAGATTCAATTCAATTCATAACATTAGTCTGAATTTTAAACTCTTATTGTATCTATAGTTTTTGTAAATTGGCTATGGCCAGCAGGTGTAACGAAATAATCATTTATTTTTAATTGAATAACGAATTGGTTTTTTTTTTAACTTATTTACGGGACATCGAACTCGTCTTAGACTTATCCATTTGTTTTATAAAGTCAAAGTGCAATACATTTATTTAAAACTAAAAGGATGTTAAGGAATTCTTTTATTTTATATTCATTTTTGAACTGTGACTGCATGTCTTCACAAACATAACTTTTTAATTGTTACATCATTGGCAGCAATGTACACAATTGCATTTACACTCTTTTAAATGAACTTTGCCAAATTCTCTAATATTAGCTTATTATAGATTGGCTAATTTAGATTAGCTATATATTTAGATATCTAAGAAATAGTATCCAATTGTTGGCCTCTATAGTCCTTTCTACTGTCGAAATTGGCCCGTTTATTTTATAGATGTTACTAGCGTAACGCTTCTTTAGACTAAACATGTAAATGGCTCTAAGATTAATTCTAATTTATTCTACTGTGATAAGGTTTATTTTTGTTTAAGTAAAATTGTAAATGCAATACCTTTCAAGTATCCGAAATAGACCGGTCATCACAATTAAAGCTAGTAAATATACCAGAAATAGATAAAAATGGAAAAGATGTTATGTTTTAAATTTTTTGCAAATGAAATAAAGTAGAATGGTTTTTACTTGTTTTTTTTTTAACTAATGAATCCGATACATATAACTACAGTTATTTTTACCCCTTTCTAAATTTCCTGCATGATTTTAAAATAAATATTGATTCTATTTATCTGTCCGATAATAAAGGTTATATTTCTGAAATAGGTGTATGCATTTGTTTTTGACACGGTCTCATAATGAACAAGACTTTGTATTCCCTTTAATTTACCACACAACAAATATAAAATTTTGTGTAAAAAGTTGTTAAAAATACAAATATGAAAAAAGCGAATAACCTACCTGAAAATCTCCACCAAGTATTTTTACAGATACTTCTTTTCTATATCGAGATAGTGCTTTACACTTCTGTAATAGTTCAATTCATTTGGTAGCTTTCAAATAACATATTTTAACTGATAGAAACAAACAAACCGTCATGCTTCAGTGTTCTGCTGTACCAAACAAACAAATACCGAAAGGACAGACTGTTATACAGATTTAGCCCCAAAACTGCTTGAAGCGAACAAACCTCGTGGGAACACTGTCATTCTTCTACTTATAACGATAGGGAGTTACGCTCTCAAGGCTGACACCGCTCTTAATTGACTACTGCATAAGGGGCTGCTGAGGAAAAAACGTTTGTATGATCTGTTTCATAGTTTGGGTGTTTTCTATGTATCATATGAATGTATTTACAAAAAAGTATTAATATCAGAACCCATAGTACAAGCTCTGCTTAGTTTGGGATTAGATGGCGTTGTGTGTCAGATGTCTGAAACTCTAAAATATTTATCTTCTTATGTTCTCCGAACTTAGACCCTTGTGATTTTCACTAATTCCTAAAATAATAGAAGTAATCCATTTCAGTCGAAATAATTCAGAGGGTGATGAGTGAGGACTCATTTATGGCCTTAAATAAGTTTTTCAAGAGTCAAGAAAATGTTCTTTTAAAATAAAGAAAAGTATTTAATCACTACATTTCAACGGGTACTTTTCAATAATCTCTGATTGAAGATTAGGTGTTATGCTATGATACAAAATTAGTCGATAAATAAAAAAAAATTGTATAGCCAATTAGTCATTTGGAGAAATCTTTATTGTTGAAACTTTACATTCCTTGTTTTATATTGTCACCAGACACCCGCACAAAGATATAGTTCAGCACATGTACAAAAGGGATAGAACACATTTCATTCAATGAATTTATGCAATTTAATGAGAACTTCATACATAGCTCCTGATATAATTGTAAAAGTGCCTAATATACCTACTCAACTGCATCAGTATTTGTTCTGGTGTATTTATTGCTATAGGTCCTGCTAAAGAATAATTTTTATCTAAACTTTCTGCACTTTCAATGAGATCTAAAGTGTATTCACTATCTTTTTTGTCCAAAGTTTGTTCAACAACTGTTTGACCATTTTGACATGACTGAGATCTTGAAGATGCTGGAAATACTAATGACGATATAGCATCGTAGGATTTCAGCTGTCTTTTCTGTTCAGCATCAGTTCTTAAATCTGATACGATGTCCAATTTGACTTGGCACTCCGACGACAGAGCACCAATGTCTGTGGGAAAAGACTCTGCAATAATAATTTCTGACGAGCGATAGTCAGGTTCGTCATTCTGACATAGTAAGTGATTGCCATCAGTTACCGCAAGAGGTCGTTCTGAAGAGTTGTTATTGTACGAATTAAATATTGAATGGGGTTGTTTCGTATGAAAAACTCTATTATTAATTTTGACGGATGATTTATTCAAGTTTCCCAGTTGTGCTTCAAATAATACGTCGTATATAGCTTTCTCGGCATACAGTCTTTGCTCGGAATTGAGGGATTTTAACTTTCCTGCCCAAACTTTCACTGTATGGTACTCTTGGTAGTAGTCACTATCATTGTTTGTTGAAAGAGAAGCTATAGACAGTGTCCGACAGACTGATTTACGTTTTAATTCACAAGTCGATATCTCTTTAGATGTGTAATAGTTGCGGCTCTCGTTTTTATTAGATTGCTCAATTTCCTTTAATTTCTGTAAGGCCAAATTAAATATTACCAATTGATGGCACATTGTACACAATAAAATAAATGCTATATCATACTTACTTCAATTATTATGGAAGACATGATTTAAGGATGTTGGATAATTTTTTACGTTTTATGTTGAAGAGCCATTGAAGCTCTCAATAGTCGTAACTCCATTTTAATTACTTGTGATTTACTTAATTCATTTTTATAATTTATTTTAAACGGATTGTGGTTGACATGTTATTGCCTGTTTGTAAACCAATACCCATGACATCTGTTTGTCTAAGGTTCAGAACTGTGAATAGAACCTACATCGAGATATTCGAGATGACACTATCATTCTCCAAGAAAGTCTGCACATAGATAGGTATATACTTTATAAACACTGTAGACACTGTTTTTATGATTTTGGACTTTCAATTTCTACGTCGCCTTGAGGTATAAATAATATATAGGTATTAGGTAATAATATATATTCACTTATTTAAAGTTAATGCACATGTACAAAGGCGTGCATAATGGCATGAGTCATTCTCAACTAGTCAACCTTATGATGGTTTGTGATGCGGTAGGTGCAAAAATAGGATAAAATATAAGTGTGTAGAGTATTGTTTGTTTTTTATCATTAAGCCTACCATAGTGACTACTCCGCCTGATGGAAAGCATGAGTAGAATTCAGGAGTAGGTGTCAATATCCTCATTGTGAGGGTAGGCAATGCAGCATGGTGACCCATACAATGGTGGCCTGGTCAGTTGTTTCTGTAACATTCTCCCAGCCTCCGAAGGCGGAGAGAACGATGCAGAATGATTGGGCACACATCCGGTATCACACTCAACAACGAAACACGACAGCAAGAATGCTGTCATTAATAGGATGGTCTTCTGTGTGAGAGTAGTACTGCCCCGGTCGAGCCAGCCTATTCGTGCTAAAATCAGTGTGGCTCTGGAAAACAGAAATTGTGCTAAAAGTTTAAACAAATATTATTATATAATGGAACTATCTGCGGCTTTTTATGATATTTTACTTTATTTAGATAATGGCGACACACACTGGCGACGCGAACACGCGCGTAGTCGCGGGGCAGCCATTGCAGCCAATCCCGAATCTGCTAGCCGCACGCGCTCACGCGTCGTAGCGCGTGTTCAGTGTGTTGGACCTGGCGTGTTTTCTATACTAATCGATGTACTTGCATAAAATATTAAAATCTGCCACTCCGCGCTACGCGACGGAGCGCGGTGCAGTGTTTGAATCGCCTAATCGATGTACTTGCATACAATATTAAAATCTACCACTCCGCGCTACGCGACGTAGCGCTGTGCAGTGTGTGAATCGCCCTTCTTTTCAATAGTCTGTTTTTATTACCGCTCTTTTACATATAAGTTGTCCTAATAAAAAAAAACTAAAATTGCTTTGTACCTCAAGTGGGATTGGATCTGAAAATATTTGAATATTTTAAATCAAAAGGTTTTGTGCTACTTGAGAAGTTTAAACTATGCTCGATAGATGTCATGTCACAATGTGTTAATACATAGTTCATTTATCCGCTACGAGATGTCGCTAAATAAAATCTCGTCAATCGAAGTGACTCCACTTCGCCTGATGCAATTTACTCCCTGTCAGATAGCTAATGATTTAAGAAGTAACATAAACTAGACTATCTTCGCCCCGCGGCGTTATTTGGTACATTCGAAACGCGGTGCTCAGCTAATTTTGTTAAAGGTTTGGTTTGGTGCTCAGCTAAGTAGTATAAATAAAACGGGAATAATACAATTACACATGTAAAATTAGGTAAAATTTCAGAAAACAACCTACTAAATACCTACGTCACAGATTACTAATAAGTTACTAACTACTTACTACATACGTTTCACACGAACAAGAAACAAGCAGTCGCGTCGGAGTGTTGTTATCAACATCATCTTTGCACATCACAATCACACCTCGTCACATTGTTACCAAATGTTGCTAAATACCAGGCTTACAGACATTTATAGGTGGTGTTTAACCTTTACATGAATGAAGTCTTGTTGTACAATATTTTGATTTAGCAACACTATCGTTCTTTCGGTGTGCATTTATATAACACTAGCTTTCACCCGCGGCTACGCCCGCGTCTATGTCAGTTATCGCGTTAAAAAGTAGCCCATGCCCTCTCTCAAGTTTAGACTATCTGGCTGGGTAAATAATTTAATTTTAATTGGTGCAGTGGTTATTAGGTTTATCGCGATCAGACAGACATACGCGGCGGAGGACTTTATTTTATAGCTAGCTGCGCCCCGCGGGTTCACCCGCGTGGTTATAGAAAATTGTGATAATAATTATTAGAATGTATCTATTTTATTTTTTATACATTTTTCAATGTTTCATATTATTCTTCTATTCAGGACTGAGACAAATCCAACAAATTAAAATCATGAGTTGTCCAGTTATGTGTTAAAACAACTGTTATATATAATATGTAATTTATGTAAATGAAACAAATTTTGGTATTTTTATGATGAAAACGCTACTGTATCTTTAATTTGTAAGGATAATTTGGTTTGTTTAGTCAATTTAGCTATTGTAATATACTCCTATAAACTATGTTAAAATATTTATTTTGTTCTGCATAAACATGCAAATTTTTCGATTTAGAAACGCGTGAGCAAGCAACGTAGAGTTGGCCGTGGGAAAAACATGGTGTGCCCAAATGTATGGCCGCTACCTTTAAGGTTTGACCCTGCGATTTGTTGATAGTCATTGAAAATGCAACTTTTAATGGGAACTGCAGGCGTTTAAAGTTAAATGGCAAATTATTGGGAATGATTGGAATACGCGGTATAAGAACATTGTCTCCATTGCATTCTCCAGTCAAGATTGTAGCCTTCACAACATGCCTACCTAGTTCAGTGACACGCAACCGGGTACCGTTGCATAATCTTGGCGCATCCAAGTTTCGCATTAACAAAACGGGTACACCTACTTTTAATTCCAGCTTATGTGATGACACCCCAGATAGCTCCAAAGAGTTTAAAAACTCTACTGGGTAGCTCGTAGTGTCGTCGGATGACATGGCTGTGTCGATGGAATTATATACTGACATTTCGCCGGTTATTTGGTCCAATTTTTTTTTATTTATTTTTGCAACAGTCTCATTTCTTGGTGCCAGTATAGTTCTATCATATAGCCACTTTTCGTCAAGAATATGTTGCTGCAGATTCGGAAAAACTTGATCAATGAGCTGATCGGCTTCCGACTCCACGACATGGCAAAATTGGTTTGTGAAAAGTACCATAACTTCTTGGTCGGTGTGTAGGCGGCCTTCACCAATTTCTAGGAGTTTTTGTGTCTTAGTCCACAGATATGATGCTTTCAAACATGCATTAATCTTGTCTGCTGCGGTAGCTCTTTCGATAACAGGTAAAGTCTGTCTGAAATCTCCTGCCAATAACACGACCACACCACTCATCAATCTCCGATTGCTTTGAATGTCTTGTAGACAGCGATCAAGCGCTTCGATGGCACGTTTGTATGACATTGTGCATTCGTCCCATATAATCAGTTTACATTGCTGCAACAGAGCGCCGCGGGCACTGCTCTTACTAATGTTGCACGTTGGGGTTTCTTCACTCGCCAGATTAAGAGGTAATTTAAAAACAGAGTGTGCAGTCCGTCCACCACTCAGTAATGTAGCAGCGATCCCGGACGACGTCACTGCTAATGCAACATTGCGATCCTGACGAATTTTTGCTAGAATCAAATTAAGCAAAAATGTTTTGCCTGTAGCCCCCGGAGCATCGAGAAAGAAAAGGCCGCCTTCACCAATTTCTAGGAGTTTTTGTGTCTTAGTCCACAGATATGATGCTTTCAAACATGCATTAATCTTGTCTGCTGCGGTAGCTCTTTCGATAACAGGTAAAGTCTGTCTGAAATCTCCTGCCAATAACACGACCACACCACTCATCAATCTCCGATTGCTTTAAATGTCTTGTAGACAGCGATCAAGCGCTTCGATGGCACGTTTGTATGACATTGTGCATTCGTCCCATATAATCAGTTTACATTGCTGCAACAGAGCGCCGCGGGCACTGCTCTTACTAATGTTGCACGTTGGGGTTTCTTCACTCGCCAGATTAAGAGGTAATTTAAAAACAGAGTGTGCAGTCCGTCCACCACTCAGTAATGTAGCAGCGATCCCGGACGACGTCACTGCTAATGCAACATTGCGATCCTGACGAATTTTTGCTAGAAGCAAATTAAGCAAAAATGTTTTGCCTGTAGCCCCCGGGGCATCGAGAAAGAAAAGGCCGCCTTCACTAAGCTCAACGCGTTGTAATATTTTTTTATAAATATCTTTTTGCTCGGGTAGCAGGTGTGGTTCAGTTTCGCGTACCTGAGCATCTTATAAAGCGGTATCTTAGCTTAGTTCTTTGATCAAATCAGTCGACAGCTCCCCTCGATACTGCGGTGAAGGCATACCAAAGTCGGTCAATTTCTTCCGGGAAATTGTTATGATTTTATCCTCCATAAGTGTCAGTACTTCATTCAAACATAGATCATCGTTGATTTCATCCAACCTTTCAAATCTGTGGAAGATATCTTCTACTAATGCACTTTTATATTTTTAAATTAGCCATTTACAAACCATCATTATGGTTGTTAAGCAAGTGTGTTATGCCTAGCAACCTGTGAACTTTTGACAGGAGATAAACAGTGATACATTTTGACATCTACAATTTAGTATATTTTTATAATATCCTAGCTTTAGCCCGTTTATCTCGATTATTGCAGTAAAAAGTAGCCTATGTGTTATTCTGATATATAAGCTATATTACTGTAAAGTTTCATCCAAATCCGTTCAGTAGTTTTTGCGTGAAAGAGCAACAAACATACACACATACACACATACACACATACTCACAAACTTTCACGTTTATAATATTAGTAGGATGCAACATTTAATGTCCGGTGCGATAAATATATACAAACTAGCTTTCGCCCGCGGCTCTGCCCGCGTGTGTGTCGGTTATCGCGGTAAAAAGTAGTCTATGTCCTTTCCCAAGTTTAGTTCTATCTTCATATTAAATTTCATCAAAATCGGCTCAGTGGTTTAGGCGTGAAAGCGTAACAGACAGAGTTAATTTCGCATTTATAATTGTAGGGAAGGGATTTTCACGAATTTTCAAACAGTCTTGAGCATAGATAGCCCATTGCTTGTTTGATCGTATTTACCCCGTCACATAGTGCCCGCGCATACTATTGAGTACTAGGTAAACATAAAAAGTAGAGAATGACATTAACAATAAAACTGTTGTCATGAACACCGTACGCGCGGCACAATCTACCGGAGCGGCCTTTTCGAACGATGAATAGCGATTTTATGACAATACATATTTATGAACAACTACGACTCGTACTTTTGACAGAATCCACATACCTATCTATTAAATAATACAATTAATATACCAATAACGAATTATGAAAGATACATTTTTCTTAACTATATCAAGTTCGGAACTAAAAATGAAACTAAAAATTATAACAAGACAAATACATTACAAAGTCAAGTGTTGAGAAATATAGAAAAAAAAATCTAACTTTAGAACAAATTACTAAAATAAGGTACTTAAAAATAATTTAGTAGGTAGCTACTGTGTGTGTACGTACTTTAAACGTGTAAATAAAAAAAAGTTTGAGTAAAAATGTGTCCGTCACTTTACACTTGGATTTTATCAGAATAATGAGTAATGACTAATGATTAAACATGCAGTACCTATGTATATAATTGCTGTTCAAATTACAAATATCCAATGAATTTGTTGATCTTGCGAGGTGGCCATCTTACCCCCACACATTTTCCTTCATAAACTTTAAGTACCAGGTAATCATAACACAACAAGAGAACAAATTCTAGATGCGCAAACGCAACGCAACTCAACGCTATCGAGATGGTTGTTGGACTTTCGCTAAATTTGTGAATAAACGTACCATCTACCAGGTTTGCATAAAGCGAAGGAGATATAAAAACGGACGGTGTAATATCGTTGTCAGTCACCGATTGTATGATTGTATGTATGATGTTTGCTTTTTAATCTTCTTTCTGTTGACAGTAGGTACCTCCTACTTAGCTGCCAGAGAACTCTGCTAGCAGATTAAATGATTCTGCAATGAAATTAATATGATGTGAAATATAACGCCTAATTTCAAAATTGATTCCTACGAGTTTTTAGGGTTCCGTAGCCAAATGGCAAAAAACGGAACCCTTATGGATTCGTCACGTCTGTCTGTCCGTTAAATATGTCACAGCCACTTTTTTCCAATACTATAAGAGCTATACTGTTGGAACTTGGTATAAGTACTTATATGTACATATTCTGTGAACCGCGTTAATATTTATATTTATACACAAAAATAGAAATAACAACAAATTTTGAGGGTCCCCCGTACTCACTTTTATTTATTTGTATAGATGAATTCGACAACAACGCGAATAACAAGAATAACATACTACTAAGCATAAATAGATCGCTTAAGATAGAGTAAATATTCTTAAAGTCAATATTGGATATAAATACGAATATGTATTACATAATAGCCAAGACTGAAATAAGTATATTATGCTCGCGTTCTAGATATGAAAAATAGATGTTGGCCCATTCTCAGATATTACCCGATATGCACACAAAATTTTTATACAAATCGGTCCAGCCTTTCGGAGGAGTATAATTCTATTCTAACGAAGAGCGATTTGAGCGTCTGCGCGACGCGATGGGGCTGCGCGGCGCACGATCGTGCGGGCTCGGACGCAGTCGCTCAAATAGATGCTCCATGAACACGGGAAGTACTAGGCGAACATGAAATAATAAGCGATCTAATTCACCTTTTGAGACGTAAGACGTAAGGAGTCATTATGTTCTTATTCATATCAGCTGTTGGGTTTATCGTAGTAAAATACCACGTTTACAAATTATTATAATTGTGAATTCGTTTATTTGTTCTTGCGCATTTAAATATTTATTCCAATTTTAATAAAAAAAAAAATGTATTACACTCGGAGACTGCCGCGGTAAAGCTATTACATAGCATTTTTTATCTACTTATTTAAATTATATTTCTTTTATTTATTATATAAGCAGTTTTTTTTCTTTGATATTAATTCAAGTTTACAAAACAATATACACTGTCTTTTTACCAACATACATTCTAACTTTAGAATAATAATTATTCTAAGCGCTTCTAAGTAGACTATCCTTCTATGTGTAATAATTACACATAGAAGGATAGTCTACTTATAAGCGCTGTGTCAAAATTAGTGAAGCACCGAACCGATTCACTCAGGCGTGACGATTACGTGTTTACGCTCGGTGACACGCACACATACACTGGAGCAATGTTGTCAGTGAAGGTCCAGTTCCCGATAGTAGGGAAATGATTGGGTCGCTGATAATCATTGTTTTTGCAATAATACATAAAAAGCTATGTGTGGTAAAGTATGGGTATGGTAAGTAGTTGTTTTAATACGAGAATGTTTAATTTTATAATGAATAAAGGAAAACAACAACACGTAAAAAAATACAATTTAGATTTTAAGATTGTTAACAATTACACAGTGACAGCATTTCGACGCAATCTACACGATCCTCCCTCTGTTATGCACTTATCTTCATTATTAAAATGTTTGAAACATATTCGTGTATTTTTGGTTGGCTTCCAATATCCTTCTCCACGATTAAGCCTTATATTTTTCAGCCACTTGTCAGCAATAACGGGGTCGATAGGAATCCTTTGAACAACAACACGTAATCGGTTATCATTTTAACAAGTGTGAAAATAAAATTCCTCTACATAGGTATAATATAATATCGCTAAATCACACAAACACCTACATTAAAAAACGTATTATATACCTGCGTAAAAATCAATAACAACTGTTCTAATATTAATTATTCGGAGCAATAAAGTCAGTTAAAATGGGAAAATATTTTCATATTCGGGCAACACTGAGCAATGAAACAAAACATTTCTATTTTGACATAATTAACTACAATATACTATGAAACATTGAAAGTTTACATGTGAAAAGTGATATAATTACACTTATTATGTTTATCAGATTAGTTGTGACACAATTTGACTGCACAAACCGTCATAATATTTTTCTTTCGACACACGGTCAGCGTGCTTTGACATTGAACACTACGGAGTGGCGCGGCGTTTGGAGCCTTATGGCTCCATATAAAGTGCTTCAAAATGGGCGCGCGGACTAGGTTTCTATGTGTAATTATTCTAAGATTCTAACACTATTATTTTTATTTTAATATAATCATCCTATTAACCGAAAGACAATGACAACTAAACAGGGAACATGATAGTAATATGAGCATATCTATGAAATAAAAAAACACTAAGAGTCAATTAGACGGTACTGTATGCAATAGCTTAAAAATGTAAAGAATACTAAATTTATTTTGGCTATAATGAAATATCATTTAACGTTTACACTTTGGTTTTCTTTTTGTTCGTCATATGATACACTGGAGCGGACAGGTTACTTAAGGCGATTCACACACTGGCCACGCGCCCACGCGCGTAGGCGTGGGGCAGCCGACCACGCGCGCGGCGACGGAGGAACAGATCTGCCTCTTCGAGCAGATTTTACCGCGCCTCCGCGCCTGACGGCTTTGTACATGGCCCGCACCAAACTAAAGGTTACTTTCCATTTGGTCGTCATCTGTATTCTTTGCATTTCGTATGCCAAATTGCTGGGCATTGTTCAATCTTAATATATATAAATCTCGTGTCACAATGTTTGTCCTCAATGGACTTCTAAACCACTTAACCGATTATTATAAAATTCGCACACCATGTGCAGTTCGATCTAACTTGAGAGATAGGATAGTTTAAATCTCAAATTATAGTCGCAATTTTAATAATCGCGGGTAACACCGCGGGATTCAGCTAGTTTCGTATATAAATGTGTTTACTGCTGCGGCCCGCCACGCCTACACGCGCGGCGGCAGAATCTGTTAGCGGCACGCACATCTATACTAATCGATGTACTTGCATCCAATATTAAAATCTGCCACTCCGCGCTACGCGACGGAGCGCGGTGCAATGTGTGAATCACCAAAATTGCAAGGAATAACTGCACTGCAACTGAATTCGAATTGTATCTGTAATAAGTAATCAGTAGTTTTTTTATAGTTCTTTAACTGTAATGAATCACAATAAATCATGATAAACAAATAAATAAAAATGATTTGTTAATAAACTGTATGTATTCCAATGTTATAATTATATTTTTTTTCAACCTTTTGAGTGATAGGTATTTTATTTATTGCATTCGAACGTGAGTACATTTATTTTGATAACTGTCATGTGGCTATACGAGACTGCTAAAATACATAAATTCTCTGGACAAACGCAGAACTTCTGAAAAAATCAATCACAACGCGACGTTACAACGTTCATTGTGTAGTGTAGTGTATTGATGTATCTTGTATACGATATAATTTATCTTAATATATATAAATCTCGTGTCACAATGTTTGTCCTCAATGGACTTCTAAACCACTTAACCGATTATTATAAAATTCGCACACCATGTGCAGTTCGATCTAACTTGAGAGATAGGATAGTTTAAATCTCAAATTATAGTCGCAATTTTAATAATCGCGGGTAACACCGCGGGATTCAGCTAGTTTCGTATATAAATGTGTTTACTGCTGCGGCCCGCCACGCCTACACGCGCGGCGGCAGAATCTGTTAGCGGCACGCACATCTATACTAATCGATGTACTTGCATCCAATATTAAAATCTGCCACTCCGCGCTACGCGACGGAGCGCGGTGCAATGTGTGAATCACCAAAATTGCAAGGAATAACTGCACTGCAACTGAATTCGAATTGTATCTGTAATAAGTAATCAGTAGTTTTTTTATAGTTCTTTAACTGTAATGAATCACAATAAATCATGATAAACAAATAAATAAAAATGATTTGTTAATAAACTGTATGTATTCCAATGTTATAATTATATTTTTTTTCAACCTTTTGAGTGATAGGTATTTTATTTATTGCATTCGAACGTGAGTACATTTATTTTGATAACTGTCATGTGGCTATACGAGACTGCTAAAATACATAAATTCTCTGGACAAACGCAGAACTTCTGAAAAAATCAATCACAACGCGACGTTACAACGTTCATTGTGTAGTGTAGTGTAGTGTATTGATGTATCTTGTATACGATATAATTTATTCAGAACAATGTTGTATTAAAACTGTTGTGTTTTGAGAAATAAAATGACTTACTTATCTAGAACAGAGGCATCTCGGGCCCTCTTTTATTTTCCAAATAATGAAAAATCACGACCTTGTTATCACTATACATATACACTATTAACACATTATAGCACTTGTTTCGTATCCCTAATCACTTAGCTCGGCACTTAAAGATGTAAAATATGAAGAGGTGTGGCCCTTAATGTTTCACATGGAATTTTAGGTCCTTAAGTGCGGGTTATCTAATAGTGCAACATGATGACGACGTTATACCTCAAACAAATGCATTGAACTATTTTTATATTCAGATTCATTCCTGTTTCACAATTCGACACGGAATCACCTGTACATATTTAGTTGTAGTTATTAGTAATGTAAAATTAATAATAATTAAATTTAATTAAATATAAATCAAGTAAGTTTCTTTTGGAATCCTCCTGGTTGCGGAAAAAACGTAATTCACTAAGCACTTAATAACATAAACACAACACCATAACATCAACAACACAATAAGTTTGAAGGTACAAATGAAACATTAAATAAATATGAAGGTAGTCGTGTTGTATAAGTACCCGCACTTCTTGAGACAGCACCGAGTTGGCGCTAGTGGAACGTACACCGAGCGTATCGTGTTTACCCCCACTACCGAGATTGGTTTCTATAAAAAGCCGAGCACTGTCATAGCCGGCACCGGCAGGCATTTGTAAGGGATGCATCTTGGTGTACGGATCACCGTTTCTCGACAGTCAATACTACACCAGCGTCGGATGTGGAACCTTTTCTTTCACAACCAGTACTGTCCATCTTGCGGTGGGTGCACGGAACTCTGTCCCTGACAGTTAGTACTGCCCCGGTGAGACCGCCCATACCTGACAAGAGCAAGGAACTCTATCCGCGATAGATGTTATTCAAAATTAGATTGGGTTCATTGTGTTGCCATATCGAAGTCTCATTTCTGATGGCTGGGCTGAACCCGACAAGTTTATAAAAAACTTGCACAAAAATTACGCGATTAAAAAGCCCTTGACGCTGACTGAAGCGGTCACAGCTTCTATTATCGATTGTCAAAACAATTAGTACCACAGACTAAATAAATTTAATGTGTAGGGTAGACCTGTTCATTCGTAGACGATTATATACAAAAACCGTAAAGCGAGAACGGTAGATCTCGACAAAATAGACCTTAAGTACGAGGTGTACGGCATATCCGTTTCACGGACACTGCATAGTATGGGCGCAAATGTCAGACAGATGTCATGTCATGCCCAGTGTCCGCTAAGAGGACGCTTCATTGATGCTTATGACCAGGCGCACAGACTTTAGTAGAGGATGTTCTACTTATTAGGATAAAAATGTTTCTCGATCCTTTCTTTTTCTTTTTCTTCTTAATGCCCGGTGCCTGCTTAAGCTTATTTTTTATAACTGGGGACTGACTGCACCTCGTCACAGAGTACTAGTCACATGGTGTTGCTTTGTATTAGGCAAACATAACTAAGATGGTAGTAGGTAATAAACGGTATTTATCATGTAAAACCACAAAACACATAAATTTGTATTGTAGGTATTAAGAAGCGCTTGGTGTGAGAAAGCTAGTTTCCCGTTGGATACCGCATCTGCTTTTCGACTATCACAAGGCGGCCCGCGTCATATGGTGTAAGAAAACTCTGCAAAGGTTCAACCGAGAAGAGTCAAATCACGTCTACGACATCATTAGTGGTGACGAATCTTGGATCTATGCCTACAATCCTGATTCCAAACAACAATCTAGCTGGGTCTGTCAAGACGAGCCAAAGTCGACTAAAGTTGTTCATTCTCGAAGCACTTCAAAGAAGATGGTGGCCACTCGTTGGAAAAACCGACCATGTTGCAGTTGAAGATCGTAGAACCGTATAACGCAGTGGTATACCACAGTTTGTTTACCACAAGTCATCGCTGAACTTCGAAAATCTAACTCAAAGCGACGCATCACCCTGCACCACGACAACGCAAGCTCGTCAAACGTTTGAGTATTTGATGCAGGGAAAAGTGGAATTCTTGACCATCTTCCATGCAGTCTGCGCCTGTATTTGGGATGGTTTCAGGGAACTGTTTTCTCCTTCGGGACCCCTCCCGGCGTCTGCACCATCTCCTCTAAACTCTCAAATTGGGCGACGTCCGGTCACACGCGGATGCCACTCGTGGCTGGCCACTACAGCAGATGGACGGGAAAACCCACCCCGTCCACCCGCGGCCACACTCAGAGCGGCATGAGGCGCAGATAGGCGCGTCTCCGACGCCCGGTTCGCCGGCGGCGGATCGTTATCATGGGGCGTTTGTTTTTAGTCCATATTTTGTGAGTTTATTAATGGATTAGTGATTTATAAGGCTTATTTACGATGCCAGAAGTTGTAAAAAGTACTGTCGAGAAATGATATTAAAGGTGAAGGTGTTCTGTGAAGCGGAACACAAGGATAACGGTGTTTTAATACCAATAAACACTGTTCGCAAGAGTCGCCGCCACGACAGATAATTTTTTTGGGCTGCCATATACAGATTTTTTCCCGATTGATTTCTTACAGATTGGAATTAAGTTTTCTTAATGCCTGATTTTTATAACGCAACAAAAAATTGTAAAGTTATATTCAACAATAATTTATTTAAATAGGAAAATAAGCATTCAAACTTGTTCAATTTTATTGCCGGTGTGTCAAAGAAAATTGTAAAGGGGCAACAGTGGCGAGTAATTGCCGCCTTACCACTGCGATCTCAATCCGATCGAAAAAATGTGGAGCCGTGTAGACTGGTCGCGGAGAAAAACGTGGGCCAAGATCTTTGGATGTTGGCCCACGTTTTAGATAATTATTTTTAGATATGATATTGTGCGCCTAATGTTATTTTAATTTTCTAATTTAAAGTTGTTCGAACATCTCCACTTCATATTTTAGAAATTACAGAAAGATTTATTTTTCAGTAATCTGACCTAGTAGAATGAATATCAACTAGGTACCTATATTAAAAACACATTATATTAGAAACAATTTAGTAGTTAGTAGTCGTAGTAGCTAATAAAATGAAACTAAATGAACGATGAATTATTTCCCCTGATTTCCCCACATTTAACTCTGGCAACATTATGTCGCGCGAATACAGCGCTGCGTTTGCGGGACTTCTTTCGTGAAATGGAGTCTAGTGTTATGATGAACAATGTTTTGCCCGGACTCAGACCGATTGCGAGACGCAATGGGCGGCGTGCGGCGGGCGGCTCGGGCGCTCCATGAACACGAGAAGTACTAGGCGATCATAAAATTATAAGCGATTTAATCTAAACCTTTTGGGATGTAAGAAATATCGAATGATAAAGTTCGTATCAGCTGTTAGGTAATACTCACAGAATAAAAACAAGGTTGCCAATTTCGTTTACAAATCATTACATTTTAAAATCGTTTATTAGTCCTAAAGCATTTACTCAAATTTTGATAAAAAATTAATACGTTACCAAAAACACTAAATTTATTTTGATGTATTTATTTAACTTAACGTTTCCACTTTAGTTTTCTTTTTTTTTCGACATCTAGGACAAAGAAACAGTCCGATCACAATGGCAAGTGACTACCACTGTTCATGGACGCTCTTGTGAAGTTATGAGTTATGACACTTAAGTCGCAGGAGCGACTGAAGTCATAACTTCACAAGAGCGTCACAGGCTTTGAGTGAAAAAGACAGGCGTTCTTTTTGGTTATATTCGTCATTTATATGTTGTATGGTTTTGCTTCCTTCAATGGAAAGAACTAATAGGAAAGAAACAATATATTAGATTTACAAATCACTTGATACGAGGCGCTAGTTCGACAGATGTAGTGGGCTCGCATGATAATTATAGATAAACAAAAATTGACGTGAACGTAAGTTGGTACAGGGTTTGTTTTAAGTTTTCCTTCCTTTTGATAACTCAAGAACGTTATTTTATTACGCTGCTTTTTGTATTCTAATCACTAAAATCTAAACAATCCCTCCACATTTTTTGGCGAAATGAATTTTTTTGTGTAGTTCTAGCACGTTATGTGGTCGCTCATTATAAAACTGCTCACCGCATATATACTGAGTTGTATGTCAATATGCGTGTATGTATACAGAGTTAGGTGTGTATGTGTGTGTATTATATACCTACTATATGCGGGATGTAGGATGTCGATGCGGCAGCGTACGGTTGGGCCGCGCCGCGCTGCGCCTCCGGTGAATCATTGGGTAATGTGCTGATAACGCGATCGTGAATTTTGATATTTATTTTGCTTGATTTTTATCGCATTTATTTAGTTAACTTAATTGATCTGCCATATTTACTATTTTGTTTTGACTATCTTGTGTACATTTTGTAAACGCAATGGAATTTTGACTATAAGTTTGGTGATAAAAATAGTAATACATTGCGATGTGTAATGTTATTATATTCTCTGAGACGTCTTCTATAATGTCAATGGTACTTTTAATGACCGTAACTGTTCTTCTCAATAGTTAACTGGTAGTTTTTTTTATATAAGCATACAAGCCACACTATAGTCCCACAATAGTCCCACTTAAGATGGTTAACCAATCTATATTATTATTGTCTATGTTAATATATATGACAATGAATCCCCATTTCCCTTGGTCACGCCATCACGCGTGAACGGCTTGACCGATTTCGCTAATTCTTTTTTTATAATTTAAGTTGAAGTACGAGGATGGTTCTTAGCAAAAAAAACTATCTGATAAGTTTTTTTGGAGGTGTTCCGAGAATACAAAACAATTGAGTAACGTTGAATCGACTGTTAGGCGGTACGAAGTTCGTGGGGTCAGCTAGTATCAAATAGTTTTTACCCGACTACGCTAAAGTCAAACGAGGGTTATGATTTTGACAGGCTATGTATGTATGTTCATCGTGTATCATTTGTTACCTAGCTCGTGACTACGCCTTTTCAAACTTGAATATGTGTATCTCTGTACACTAATAATTATGTACTATGTTCTTAAAATCTTGTTTCATACCTTTTCAGCGTCGTTTTTTGTCGTAGTTGGGTTTTAGTTTTTACTTTTCTTGTTTAAGAAATTCTTATTTTTATAATTATCAAAATTGGTGGGTAGCAGTAAGTGTGCGAGGTGAGTGGCGCTCAGGCGCGGGGCTGCTTTGTTCCCGGCAGCGGCAGCCGACACGACGTGCTCCGCCCCACTTATACTAAGGGCTGCCGAGTTAAATATTAATATTTTTCTTTTATTTCTTAATCAGCTTTTGGAAATATTGAAAATAAGGCAGTGATTCATACAGCTACATCGATGTCTTAATAAGTGCAGTCTGTAATCAGCCCCCATAGCCAAATTGTAAACGATTTTCGTTTTCTATTCTCTTGTGAGACATTAGACAATGAAATAAGAGAATAGAGAAATAGAATAGAAAACGAAAAACGTTTGTAACTTGCCTAGGAGGGGTTAGGTATTTCTGTTAGGTTTTGTCCAGTGCACTGAGGTTGAATAGTGAACTTCCAAATAAATATAAAATTGCACGGGTATATGCTATTTCTCACCTAATGTTTTATCATTCTTACTTACGTTACCAATTATTTATTTTCTGTTACTTAGAAAATATAAAAAAATATTTTATAAGTCTACATGCGAATGGGCGAATAAAATATCTAATTAAATTTAAAATATAGATTTTGTGAAAATTATTGACCATTTATGCCTAATAAATGATTCTGAAGTTCTAATTACTTTCTATTTTCTAAGTTATCATTAATATTAAAATAAAATACTTTCTTCAAAAAATTGCAGCACTCATCTAACTCCAGCTAACAAACAGTCATTAAATTTTAAAACTATTCGACACGTTAAAAATAATTTTAACTGTAATAAACAACCTTTATACAAACTCGACAACCCTAAATCTAACCGGGGCGGGCCGATAACAATATCGCTGAGTGCGCGCGTCGGCCTCGCACCGAGTGTCCGTCGCCTAATTTACTCCTAGCTAGCGCTGTGATCCTGGTACGAACGACACGCCAACGCCCGCTTTCTTGCATTTTAATCATTTTTTACGCAGCAACGACGCGAGCGACGCGTGCTGGCTGCAAGAAGATGAATGATATAAACACTACACTGAACACATTTTTTTTTTCACTTATCAAAATTTTGCTTATTTATCACGTTTTATTAAAATAACACTTAAAAGGCGTAAGTGGGAAAAAAATTAAGGCTTCCAAAATGTGTGAAATCTTCTCTTCTTTTCCTTTGCCCCATCCCACGTTAGGTGGGGTTGGCTCTCCTTATCTTTCTGCGCCAGGATAGTCTGTCCTGAGTTGTGGGGTCAGGTAATTGGGTCTTCCTCACGAGATTGGCCATACTAGTCCACCAGGTCAAGGGCGGTCGTCCTCTTCCTTTCTTGCCCTCCGGAAGTGCCAGTGCCTTCTGAACGACATGCTCGCTGTCTCTACGCATGACGTGCCCGTACCACCTTAGGCGAGTTTCGGTGAGCTTTTCCTTAATTGAAGTCACTTTGAAGCTACCTAGGACATATTCATTTCGAATTTTGTCTAGCCTCGTGACTCCGCCCGACCATCTAAGCATCTTCATTTCGGCCACGTGCAGCTTCTGAGCATGTGTTTCCTTCACTGTCCAGCATTCGGCCCCGTATAACTTCGCTGGTCTTACTGCTGTCTTGTACACTTTCAATTTAGTGCGTATGGGCATGTGCTGGTCGCAGAGAACTCCAGCGAGTGTACGCCATTTTTGCCAAGCGACGTTTATTCTGTGTGACACATCTGCTTCGACACTTCCGTCTCGCGTTACTATTGAGCCCAGGTGTGAAATCTTGCGAATATTTCTGTGAAGGTCAAATTTCACATTTTTCTTGCATTCTCAAGAGCTGTGTATGAGAACTGAGGAGTAACTATGATCTATTTCTATGTCTTTATTACAATTAGTACGTTCACCAGTCTAAAGTTTTGACTTGGCTGGATTCTCATAAGAAGAAGTACCTGGTAAAATAAATGACTGTTAGGTAGTGTTTTTAAAGTTTAGAAATGTTTCAATTACTTTTTATGACTACAGGCAAAAGCCAGTAAAAATATAAAAAGACAAAAATTTACACTACTATGTACACATGAACAATTTATGAAAGAAAAAGAAAAATATATTTCAGTCGTAAATTAGTGAAAGATACAACTTTAAGGGCGCGTTTACGAATTGTACAAAATTATGCTGTTTTTCGGTGCAATTTGTGACCAAACTAAACCAAATTGAATATAAGAAAGTACTAACACTTATAGATTTGTTCTTAATCTTCAAATCTACTTGACAATTTTTTTTAAAATTGTATTTTCTAATATGGTAAAAACGATCTTCCGTAACCATTTTCCACAGTTTTTACGATATCGGGTTGAGTTTTGGTACATTTTTTGTTCTACAATCAACCTATTTTAGAATATATAAAAGTACTGTAAAGAGGCATGTATAGTCAATTATAATTCGAGTAAAAATAATAATATAAAAGTGTCACAGAAAGTCGCAGAAAAAATAATAACCGGAGCTTATATTTTCACATATTTTGCTATTACGGATGAATCGTAGTCGATTGCAATAAGGGTTATTTTATTTTTTTGAACCTCTCTTGATTTATTGCTCAAAAATTTCGTAATCTCAGTCTGCGCTCGGCCGCCGTCGTGAGTGGACACTGTTTCGCCTGTTTGCATTAGCTCGTGTGAAAAGATCGCTGTACAAATTCAAAATATTCGATAAACCAAAATAGGTTGATACTTGACAAAGTAAGATTATTTTCTATTTACAGACTTTTATAACAATATTATATTTTGCTAAAACTAAGTAGTATTTTGCGAGTTCGGGGTCATTTTGATGAGACATTAGCTCCGGCTTAGGTGGAGTGACCTGAAGGTGTACTTCGGTAACTGCTTGTGGAACTCCTAGACGAGTTGACATAGTCTTACCGAGTTAGGGCTTGTTTTGTTAGTTATGATGAGACATTACCTCCCTCTTTGGTGGAGTGACCTGAAGGTGACTTCGGTGACTGCTTGTTGAACTGCTAGACGAGTTGACATAGTCTTACCGAGTTTGGGCTCGTTTTGTTAGTTATGATGAGACCTTACCTCCAGCTTAGGTGGAGTGACCTGAAGGTGTAATTCGATGACTGCTTATGGAACTCCTAGACGAGTTGACATAGTCTTACCGAGTTTGGGCTCGTTTTGTTAGTTATGATGAGACCTTACCTCCGGCTTAGGTGGACTGACCTGAAGGTGTACTTCGGTGACTGCTTATGGAACTCCTAGACGAGTTGACATAGTCTTACCGAGTTTGGGCTCGTTTTGTTAGTTATGATGAGACCTTACCTCCAGACTAGATGGAGTGACCTGAAGGTGTACTTTGGTGACTGCTTGATGAACTCCTAGACGAGTTGACATTGTCTTACCGAGTTTGGGCTCGTTTTGTTAGTTACGATGAGACCTTACCTCCGGCTTAGTTGGAGTGACCTGAAGGTGTACTTTCAGTGACTGCTTGTGGAACTCATAGACGAGTTGACATAGTCTTACCGAGTTTGTTCTCGTTTTGTTAGTTATGATGAGACCTTACCTCCAGACTAGATGGAGTGACCTGAAGGTGTACTTCGGTGACTGCTTATGGAACTCCTAGACGAGTTGACATAGTCTTACCGAGTTTGGGCTCGTTTTGTTAGTTATGATGAGACCTTACCTCCGGCTTAGGTGGAGTGACCTGAAGATGACTTTGGTGACTGCTTGTGGAACTGCTAGACGAGTTGACATAGTAATACCGAGTTTGGGCTCGTTTTGTTAGTTATGATGAGACCTTACCTCCAGCTTAGGTGGAGTGACCTGAAGGTGTACTTCGATGACTGCTTATGGAACTCATAGACGAGTTGACATAGTCTTACCGAGTTTGTTCTTGTTTTGTTAGTTATGATGAGACCTAGGACCGAGTCTAGGAGTTCCACAAGCAGTCACCGAAGTACACCTTTAGGTCACTCCATCTAGTCTGGAGGTAAGGTCTCATCATAACTAACAAAACAAGCCCAAACTCGGTAAGACAATGTTAACTCGTCTAGGAGTTCCACAAGCAGTCACCGAAGTACACCTTCAGGTCACTCCACCTAAGCCGGAGGTAAGGTCTCATCGTAACTAACAAAACGAGCCCAAACTCGGTAAGACAATGTCAACTCGTCTAGGAGTTCCACAAGCAGTCACCGAAGTACACCTTCAGGTCACTCCATCTAGTCTGGAGGTAAGGTCTCATCATAACTAACAAAACAAGCCCAAACTCGGTAAGACAATGTCAACTCGTCTAGGAGTTCCACAAGCAGTCACCGAAGTACACCTTCAGGTCACTCCACCTAAGCCGGAGGTAAGGTCTAATCATAACTAACAAAACGAGCTCAAACTCGGTAAGACTTTGTCAACTCGTCTAGGAGTTCCATAAGCAGTGACCGAAGTACACCTTCAGGTCACTCCATCTAGTCTGGAGGTAAGGTCTCATCATAACTAACAAAACAAGCCCAAACTCGGTAAGACTATGTCAACTCGTCTAGGAGTTCCATAAGCAGTGACCGAAGTACACCTTCAGGTCACTCCATCTAGTCTGGAGGTAAGGTCTCATCATAACTAACAAAACAAGCCCAAACTCGGTAAGACTATGTCAACTCGTCTAGGAGTTTCATAAGCAGTCACCGAAGTATACCTTCAGGTCACTCCATCTAGTCTGGAGGTAAGGTCTCATCATAACTAACAAAACAAGCCCAAACTCGGTAAGACAATGTTAACTCGTCTAGGAGTTCCACAAGCAGTCACCGAAGTACACCTTCAGGTCACTCCACCTAAGCCGGAGGTAAGGTCTCATCGTAACTAACAAAACGAGCCCAAACTCGGTAAGACAATGTCAACTCGTCTAGGAGTTCCACAAGCAGTCACCGAAGTACACCTTCAGGTCACTCCATCTAGTCTGGAGGTAAGGTCTCATCATAACTAACAAAACAAGCCCAAACTCGGTAAGACAATGTCAACTCGTCTAGGAGTTCCACAAGCAGTCACCGAAGTACACCTTCAGGTCACTCCACCTAAGCCGGAGGTAAGGTCTAATCATAACTAACAAAACGAGCTCAAACTCGGTAAGACTTTGTCAACTCGTCTAGGAGTTCCATAAGCAGTGACCGAAGTACACCTTCAGGTCACTCCATCTAGTCTGGAGGTAAGGTCTCATCATAACTAACAAAACAAGCCCAAACTCGGTAAGACTATGTCAACTCGTCTAGGAGTTCCATAAGCAGTGACCGAAGTACACCTTCAGGTCACTCCATCTAGTCTGGAGGTAAGGTCTCATCATAACTAACAAAACAAGCCCAAACTCGGTAAGACTATGTCAACTCGTCTAGGAGTTTCATAAGCAGTCACCGAAGTACACCTTCAGGTCACTCCATCTAGTCTGGAGGTAAGGTCTCATCATAACTAACAAAACAAGCCCAAACTCGGTAAGACTATGTCAACTCGTCTAGGAGTTCCATAAGCAGTGACCGAAGTACACCTTCAGGTCACTCCATCTAGTCTGGAGGTAAGGTCTCATCATAACTAACAAAACAAGCCCAAACTCGGTAAGACTATGTCAACTCGTCTAGGAGTTCCAGAAGCAGTCACCGAAGTACACCTTCAGGTCACTCCAGTCTGGAGGTAAGTACCTATTACATAGAAATGAGAAAATATAAAGAACTTTCAAAATATAAATTTAGGCAAGTTGACATTTATTCCTGCCGCTATCCGACTTGCACTTGTGTGTGTAACTTGTGTCAACGTAGTAATTCGATTCTATACCTATCAATTTTGCAAACGCGTCCTTAATCTTAATCCGTCACCACACGGACATACATATTATACATAGAAAACACCCAAACTCCGACGCAAACTTTCCGAGACCCGGGAATCGGACCCGAGACCTCTTCATCAGCAGTCGCATCCGCCAACTACCAGACCAACGAGGCAAAGTAAAAGGAAACGTCAAAATCTTAAGGTTTAATATCGCAAACTCTTCAAAGCCAAGCTAAGCCTGTCAGACACTAATTAGGTATGTCGGTAGGCGTAAATTTTTTAATTAAAGCTCACAGTAAGCCGCAGGGCGGGATCTGGGTCAAAGGAGATCGGACGTAATCATTTTTATCGGCCTTTGTAACTGTCATACCTACAATTTTTGTATGTAGATAAAGCCTGTTTCCACTATTGTGGTTATTATATAAACGATTACAAATTGTTTGATATTAGAAACTAATAAATGATTTGGAATATTAAATAATTTTAACAAAAAGGAACCGACTTCAATGAAAAACTATTCCGAGTACCCAAATCGCGACATTGTACCTATGATATTTGAGGAGTTCCCTCGATTTCCTTGGGATCCCATCATCAGATCCCGATATGGTGACGATGGGACCACCTGTAAGCTACGCCCATTCCAATGCAAAAAGAATTTTTGAAATCGGTTCATAAACGACGAAATTATCGATGAACATACATTAAAAAAAAAAAAAAAAAGATTCCGACGAATTGATAACCTCCTCCTTTTTTTTGAAGTCGGTTAATAATCTCCACTGATTTGTTTATACATTTATTTATAACCTTTATATCTTTACCCGCGGTGGCGCGGTTATTGTTATCAATCGCGAGTAGCGCTGCGGAGCGAAGCTAGTCTAAATTTTTTTGCATTATGTCACTAGATTTCTGCTAGTGAGAGTCCTGTCAAAATCGGTTCAGCCATTGCAGTGATTAACCGGAATAAATAGATAAACAGACGGACGGACGGACATAAATAAAAAAAGCTTTTTGGTGATAGTATCTATTTAAGTACTTTACTGCTGGTCATAGGCCTCTCCTTAGAAAGGAGGTATTGGCCTACTATACCATAAGTACTTTGAAATATATTAATTTTGAAGTTATTTGAAAATTGTTTTTTTTTTTATTACAGTAAACTTAAAAGGTTGAATTAATTACATTCGTAGACAGGTCAGAAAAACGTAAGAATGTTTATTACCAAAGACGAATTTTCTTCTTATTCAACTTCTCGTAATCGCAATAAATCGCCCAATCGTATCGCAATGCTTTTTTCACCTTTTGTGACCCTTAGTTATTAAATATTAATACTGTTAGAGTCCAGAAGTGAAAAATAATAAAAATAATTATAATTCTTAACAATTTACTTTAATTCTAAACAATTTATTTCATTAATTACAAAATAATCTTAGAAATGCAATTAGACACAAACAACCGTTAATTAAGTAACGAATCTAAACAAATTACAGTTAGTTATACAGCAAGGGCGGTCACATAGGGCTGTACTAGCTGTTAGACAGCTTTCCTCGCACCCACCGCAATTCAGACAGTACTAACTTGTCAAAGACAGCTTTCCACATCTGTTAACAGAGTAGTACTAATTGTCCAAAGACAATGATCCACACTCCGCGACGCATTCGTCAGAAATGCGTCCCGATACAACAGATCACTCCTATTTATAACCAAGCGCAGTGAAGTGATGGCGCCACAAAAATGACAACTACCGCCGTTGTGGCTTATACGGCCTCTCCTGACACCCTGACGTCCTCGGCAGGTCCGGGTGACCACACTTCTTCATTGTTCTCATTCGCGGTTACTGGAACATGTACAAAAATAAAAGTTTATTGGACGCCTCTGTAAGTACATCATCGTCCAATTGGTCAGTTACTAAAAACAGTTATCAAATTTAGCGTAAACAGTTAGAGTTAACGAATAGTTTTACAAGATAATAACAGTTAACACGAATAAGAAAGGTTCGAACCTCCAAGGAAAAGAGTGAAAGATTATTTATAATCCGCGCCAGATTAGAAACAAACAGTCACTGTTAGATACATTTAAAATAAAACTAGAAACTTAGTACTAACACAAGAGTAGACTTCAACATGAAGGTCTACCGTTACCATAAGAACCATAATATCATAAGAACAGTTATCATAAGTGTGTGTCTTAAACATTTAAACTTAAAATTAACAAGACCACGAGTTTGGGGCTGGTTACCCTGTCCATGGGTCTTAAACCTCTCTCATCAAGACCACGAGTTTGGGGCTGGTTACCCTGTCCATGGGCCTTAAACCTCTCTCATCAAGACCACGAGTTTGGGGCTGGTTACCCTGTCCATGGGTCTTAAACCTCTCTCAACAAGACCACGAGTTTGGGGCTGGTTACCCTGTCCATGGGTCTTAAACCTCTCTCATCAAGACCACGAGTTTGGGGCTGGTTACCCTGTCCATGGGTCTTACCTCTCTCAACAAGACCACGAGTTTGGGGCTGGTTACCCTGTCCATGGGTCTTACCTCTCAACAAGACCACGAGTTTGGGGCTGGTTACCCTGTCCATGGGTCTTACCTCTCTCAACAAGACCACGAGTTTGGGGCTGGTTACCCTGTCCATGGGTCCATTCCAATATACACACCTCATGCTCTCCACCATCCGCCATACATTGCACCACACCTCACGCACACGGGGATCAGGCCGAAGATTGCGTCTCGTACACACGGTGAACAGGCGGAAGGTTGCATCTCGGGCACACGGAGAACAGACCGCAGGTCCGCTTATCACTGAGCGGCATGCAGGACGCAAGTCCGCACCTCGCGATACAGCGAGCAGGCCGCAAGTCTGCGCCTCACCAGGCAGCAGCAGACACCAGGTCACAGCCCGGGCTCGGCTCGCGTAGACTGCACCTTGCACAGTGACGAGGCTCTCAATGCATCGTTGTCATCTAAGGAAAGCATGAAACATTGCATTAATTTTTAATACGGTATTACTTTAACGTCACCAATATGCTTCATTATCGTCATGAATAATCAGAGCTTTTAGAAGGCGATACTAGCAAGCAAAGCTTTTAGGATATTTAAAAATAACAGTGCCCTCAGTATGTACGCAGTAATACCGTCAAGAATGTTACTAACTTTCGCATATCTCTCAGGACGCAAGACCCGGAGGATGTCAGAAAATGTTACAGAAGTCTCACGGTACTCGGTTAAGGATGTTCCCAATAATCGCAAAGCTCTTAGGATATGATACCGGGTCACCAGTTTTGGTTATGTCTGCAGCTTGACGATTGGCGTCAAGCAAACCCGAAACATGTCCAAGTATGCCCACGCAGTGAATTCGAGTTCAGACTAATTGCCCTCAAAGTCATTTTATGGACCAGGGCTTGTCCGACAGGTGTCGTTCAATCACTTACTGTAATAGGCCACCGTCTGCTTATAGTCGATCGTCTCGAGTCTGTAGTTAAACCTTACCATTTTAACCTTTTTACCTTTCTGCTACGGCGGCCAGTCCCAATGGTGACCAACCAAAAACACAGTAGACACTACAGCACGCAAGTACTTGTCTAACACAGGTGTACGCCTTTGGTTCGATGAGACGGCCACCCAACATGACCCGAAAGAGATCAGGCGTGGGACCGTCGACTCTTTGTACTCATTCGAGTCACGGAGCTTTGACCACAACTTTTAAACTTCGGGCCGTGACAAGCATATCTATAATTAGAAGTACACAGTATTATTAGTTATTGTTTGTTCAACCCAGAAATCGAACCTATATTGAACAGTAGTCGCATACACTAACTGTCGGCCCAACAAAGCAGTCGAAACCATCACTACTCAGTACACACTAGTACTGACGTTTCAATAAGTACCTCTGTCAGGAAGAAAAAGATCACAACCTGTGCTGGCTTGTAATGTCCTCATGAACACGAACTCGTGATCACATATGAATGTCACACCTTTACTATCAGTGTTCTAGAATGTTTTTGTTTAAGATCTTAAAACTTAAAACCCGAAATAGCTAGCCTTATCTTTATGTAACACTACTTGGTACTCTCGCATTGGCTAGTGATTAAACCTTGTTTTAGCTCGGTCTAACCTGACCATTAGTACTTATAGTTTCACAAACAACATAATGTCTCGCAAACTAACACTTAACGTTAATTTAATACCTGACACTAGTGAGGGTATTTTAAACCTTTCATAATGCTTCAATTACTTTAACCCATTATTAAAGTTATGCCTAAGTAGACGTACTAATAAGATCGATAGACATGTAGTCGTTACCGGTATCAATATTTGGCATTTTCATAAACATATCAAAACATAATTAACAAACATACGATGTGTTACACGTTATCATAATCTTTCTATAAATTTGTTGTTGACGTTGTGTAAACCCAATAAGATTACATTTGCAATATGAAGTTCCAGTTTGGAGTCCAAACTACGTATTTAAATATATACGCCGTCTAAAGACGAATTTAAAGAAGTTTCTTTGAACCATAAATTACAATTGTAGTCATTTTGGTATTACCTACTCGTAACTATAAAATAAATTTAACATAATAACTTTAGAACCTAAACGTTTGGCACTCGATGTCCTAACACTACAGATTTTACAATAACAGTTGACTGATACAATTACTAGTAAATAATGTGACATACGGCGGAAGATTCTCAAGCTGTTTTATACAGACTCCGGTAAGGACTAGCACTGCTGTCCACGCCCCCTTTCGCCGTATTGTGAATAGTTACAACACACGTTTTTAAACTCTCGATGTATTTGCTCTCACCAACCACCAATATAAAAGAATAGCCCCATCGAATTATCAAAATGAAAATTAGAAATGTAATTGATCATCAACTTTTTCTTGTTATTTTTTTTTATCATCCCTATTATTATAAATGCGAAAGTAACTGTCTGTGTCACGTTTTCACGCCTAAACGGCTTAACCGATTTTGACGAATTTTGAAACTCAAATAGTTTAGAACCTGAGAAAGGACATAGGCTACTTTTTACCGCGATAACCGACATACACGCGGGCGGAGCCGCTGGCTAAAGCTAGTTGTTTAATAATGGTCATTTAAATTTTTACATTTACGGAGAAACATATCTAGTAACTTGGTTTGCACACTGTACCTTGTTATAATCTGACAAGTATCTATTTTTCCATAAAGAAAGATAAATAAATTAATCACAACGTGCGTGGGTATTATTCTCAGCGTACTTACGTTAGTGCAACTTAGTTTCATTTTACGTAAATCGATTAAAATGTGGTTAGCTTTGCATTAGGCAGCCACTTTAAAACTGCAACTGCTATTAATTCATCATTCATAGTAAAGAAGCCCAGTTGTTTATGCACAGGTGGTATGGATACAAAAATTCGAAAAGTTTTAATCTCGTTAAACAAAATATTTGCAATAACAAACGGTAGAAGTTCATTGTTAAAATTCAACCAACTAAGATCATTACTTAAGCTCTTTCGTTAAACCACAGCTTTGCATCAGCTATAAGGCATTTTCCGATGATACACCCCGAGCAGTCGCGATATTTTTATCACTTTAAATTGCGCATACGATTTACATTCGTACACTACATATCAAAATTATGTGAAAATAAATCACAACTCCACATGTAAATATGATTTGATCTTACCAGTACAGCGTCAAATACAACTCACAAGTTTTTCATAACTGAAGCTTCCAACCTTCTCTCATAACCGTGTCGGCACTGGTTGACCACATTGTACACCTTGTACATTGGCACGGATGCAGTTTCCATCGCTTAGCACAATGTTTACTATCTGAAAAGAAAGCATTATAAACACGAACAAACCGAAACATAGCGTGAAGTACAAGTACCCTCATTATTTTATTAAAATAATCGTTTTAAAACCGTTTGTAATTGTCACTAAAAGCCAAATATATTAGTCGTCACTTCCTTTACGATTTTTATATTTGCTATGTTTTGACTTTGTTTTGATTTTTGACTTTGATTTAGAGCGGATAAGAATATCACAAAAGTCTGATTCCCTTATGAAAAATCACAACGAACACTGAATTTCGATAGCGTTCAAATGAGCACTAATAGTGTGCAATGCCTTTTTTTCTAACAAACGAACGCGTTTATCGTTCCCGGGACCTCTGAGGCGAATCACTGCGTATATTCACTTTGGTTCTATATGACAGCGCGATCTATTGTGCATTTGTCGATGCTCTCTATCGTAAGACACCTAGATAATGAAGTATAGGCAAATTAAATGAAAATATCTAACTAAATGTCAGTAGTTGATCGTTTCCCAAATCTTGAAAATTAATAATTTGTGAACGTAGATCGATCCAACTTCTGATGTTAGAGTCCAGAAGTGAAAAATAATAAAAATAATTATAATTCTTAACAATTTACTTTAATTCTAAACAATTTATTTCATTAATTACAAAATAATCTTAGAAATGCAATTAGACACAAACAACCGTTAATTAAGTAACGAATCTAAACAAATTACAGTTAGTTATACAGCAAGGGCGGTCACATAGGGCTGTACTAGCTGTTAGACAGCTTTCCTCGCACCCACCGCAATTCAGACAGTACTAACTTGTCAAAGACAGCTTTCCACATCTGTTAACAGAGTAGTACTAATTGTCCAAAGACAATGATCCACACTCCGCGACGCATTCGTCAGAAATGCGTCCCGATACAACAGATCACTCCTATTTATAACCAAGCGCAGTGAAGTGATGGCGCCACAAAAATGACAACTACCGCCGTTGTGGCTTATAATACTTTAATTAATTAAATATGAATATTGCTAAGTTCTTATATATACTCAAGCAAGAATGCTCCGCCAGCGTGTTTATCGGTTATTTTTATCAAAATATATAGATAGAGGTACATTGTATGTATAATATTTAAAGGGATAATCAGTGTGAGTAATGTAGCTCAAAGTATATAAAATACATATTTTTTTCAATGGCGGTGTTCTGTCAGTTAATATAGATGAAGTATCAAGAGCGCAGACAGCGCCAGGAGTTTAGAATTCGCTGAGTACTGAAAAACTGTCGAGTGGTGCGATGAAATATATCTGTTCTTTGGGCTTCCGCGTCAGATAAGCAGCGAGCCGTGTGGGAGTGACGATGGGGTGGTTGGCGGATGGAGGGGAGCGATCAAACCGCGACGCGCGGCACTGGCTCGGCCAGTTAAGTAGGTGTTAATAGTGAGGGAGTATTTTTTATTCGATTGTGTCGATAAGATTTCGCACACTATTTATCGATTCATTATGTTTTACACTGATATACAGTCTGTAATTCCATGCGTTTAGTTTAAGTGTAGGCGTTAAGTAAAACCATGCTAAGTTGAATAGAAGACATAAACTGTAATTCACTTTAATGATTCTTACATAAATTAATAAAATAGGAGAGAACTCGCACGTGTCACGCGCTACAAAAGTAACCATCCGGCTCGAAGGACCAAATTTAGCATGCATGCGCTAACAAAACTATGCTAAATAGAAAATGTGAACTGTAATTCACTTTAATGGTTCTTATCTTATGTAAATCAATAAAATAGGCGAGGACTCGTATGTGTCTCGCAGTATGGTAAACAATCGGTCTAACTAGTACTTGGCTAAAAATATACTGTATTTTAGTTATATTATTACTTTTAACATCCTACAACCTATGTGTATACAAATAATTAACAAATATGCAATGAAATCCATAACCTGACAGAAACAGAATTTATATTTACATGACATTTATTTGCGTTATAAAATTATTAATTTTATCGACATCTATGTTAGTGACATCACTAAGTGTCGGCTGTTCAACAGCGGTCGTGAAGCGTGGTGGCAGGCGTCACCGGGCGTGCGACGCAAGACCCGCATTAGCGAGCGACTGGATAGTATAACGAGGAATACGAGGACACTACACCACCAGGATAGCAGTACTCCGTCGAGGTATACTTCAAACATTACATAGATACTGGGACTTGGGAGCGTGGAGCAGATTGGTTAATATTGTTTGGAGTGAGCAGGCAATTTTACTAATTCACGGCAGCCCGTCTTATTTATCATTTTTTTTTAATTTTTAGTGTTTAAATTTAATAATTTTTATGATGCCCGGTTCGCATTGAACATTATGTGACGTTATACTCATATTGGACCAGGGTAATCTTTTAATAGCCAACAATTTTTCATAGGTCACTCAGGTATTAAATATGCAATGAAATCCATAACCTGACAGAAACAGAATTTATATTTACATGACATTTATTTGCGTTATAAAATTATTAATTTTATCGACATCTATGTTAGTGACATCACTAAGTGTCGGCTGTTCAACAGCGGTCGTGAAGCGTGGTGGCAGGCGTCACCGGGCGTGCGACGCAAGACCCGCATTAGCGAGCGACTGGATAGTATAACGAGGAATACGAGGACACTACACCACCAGGATAGCAGTACTCCGTCGAGGTATACTTCAAACATTACATAGATACTGGGACTTGGGAGCGTGGAGCAGATTGGTTAATATTGTTTGGAGTGAGCAGGCAATTTTACCAATTCACGGCAGCCCGTCTTATTTATCATTTTTTTTTAATTTTTAGTGTTTAAATTTAATAATTTTTATGATGCCCGGTTCGCATTGAACATTATGTGACGTTATACTCATATTGGACCAGGGTAATCTTTTAATAGCCAACAATTTTTCATAGGTCACTCAGGTATTAAATTATCTAAAAATAGTAATAAATAGGCATATACACATAAAATTTAAAGAAGATTCTATAACTTTCTCATAATATTGTAGATGTTTTATTAAATATTAACTTGTTTATTTATTTGTTTGTTATTTAAATTAGTATATTTCGATTTGCAATATTTTTTTTTATCAATGTAACAGGTAATCTTACGTTTTTTGAGTGATTAAAGTGTAAATTTTGATGTATATCTCAATAACGATTAAAAAAAGTCGAATTCGAGTTTTTTCATTTCTTACATTTTCTGAGAAGATTTACTATGGTAATATATTTATATTTTTACACCATCGGAAAGTAGAGTTTTCACAAAATTTCGTTAAAAAATAATTTTATTTGTAAAAGATAAAATAAAAAACCAAAAACAAATTTTTTTGAAAGTAGTAAATGCAAAAGATGTAGATCTTTTTATTACCTACAACTTTGCCATTTAACTTATTTCCATAGGACTTGTAGTTTTGCAGAAAATCGAGTTAAGCCATTTTTGATGTGAAACATCTATATAGGCGCACGTATGTGAGCGCACGTAAAATAGATTTCTGGCCTGGCGATTGGCGACGCGTCGCCACGGCACGCTATACGATGGTATATATATACAGTCTATATGCAGTAGTGTGTACACCGTACACACTACTGCATATAGACTACTATTTTAATAATTAGTAATATTTTATTTTATCATTATGACATATTTAGTTCCTATTACAATATGTTCTTTTCTGCATATTACTTTTACAAAATAATGGCGATGTTTCACATCTGCCAGGCGTCCCGTGACGGCTCACATTTTTTTTTTCCTTTTTTTTAAATCCCCCCTCTCCCCCTTCCCGACCTCAGATCGCCCGTAATTTATTTTTCCTTTAATTTTTGTACTATTCTCCTCCTTTTACAATGGGTTTCATGCTACTATAATTTATTTTGTTTCAAACATTATAGGCACTGGTCTACAAGTGCAATAAAAATTATCATTTTCATCATCAACACGTGTTGCATCAGTTCACTGCTAGACATAGTAGACCTCTCGACAAGGAACACCACAAAACCCGGTCTATTGTTTTTTGCATCCTGTCGCTGCCAGCTCTTTCTTACGCATGTCGCCCCGTCATATGGCCAGAGGCAATATTTTTTTCTATAGAAAAGAAAAAATCAAGAAAGAATTGTGCCATTCCACACTGTGATTAATTCATTAAATATTATGTGAGCGAACAGTTGATAACACTGATACCATGCGATTTGAAAACAAAATGTTTATAGCGCGACGCGACGGCCGGCGCGGTTCGATATGCGCGCGCGCTCTATAATTCACATTCACTTGTATATTGTCGACCCACGTATTAGACAATTTTATATCTTATTCCTAGTGCAGTAAAAGCTATATTATATTAATGAAAAACGATTCTTGCGTTGTTGTATACCAAAAGGATTGGTCATGCGCGCGCATCGCGCACGATCATGGTGCGCACGAGAGCGCGCACTCTTGCGCGAAATGTGCGCATGTTACTAGGCGCACATAAACAAGAAGAGACGCAACAACGACTCGACCACCGGCGCGCGCGCGCCTTTTTACAACGTTTTGATCCATTTAACCTATATTCCCAAATGTTAAAGTTCATTCTTGTTTGATAATACGAAACAGGGCCTTTGATCATTGCCAAACTTCAATGGTTTCCATTCGTCCATTTTATGTGTTTAAAAATATTCTTTACTTCTTATGATGCCCTGTGAACTTGATGAACAAGTTAGCCATGATTTCGAATTATTTTTTTGTAACCATTCTATCTATCTGTAAGTAAAATCCCTGGAGAACTAGACAACTGGTACGTGTAGTAGTTGCTGTTGTGTACTAATTATTTCTTTAGCTTTAGTTAGTATAGTCAACTACTTATAATATGTAGTATGAACACTATGCACTAGTACTTTATTCCAAAATGAATTTAATTTTTAAATACATATTACAAAGAGAGGACATTGATAAAATTTTCACTGATACATTTCGTCTCCGTTTGTTTGGTGGCGGGTGTGTCGGCGCCGTCGGCGGTGCTGCGCTACAAGAAGAATCGATGTTGCTTCATTGAACGAATTTCTACTAGGTTGCTATAACCACATAGAAGGTAGTGTGATCTAACTCTGAAATGGACGCATTGAGGTTTCCATTGAAGTTGGGGATTTAAATAACAGATGGCGTAAGTTGTGGTCTAAACTAAACGTTTTGTTGCAATCGTTTAATTTTATGTGATTCTCTAAACGCTTACTAAATTCTTGAATGTAGCTGAACTATTGGCGATTTAATTTCATAAAAACAGCACCTATTTTAAAACATTTTTTTTAATATTCTTTTTTAAATATTAAATAAATATTTTGGACTAAATACAAATATTTATTTTAGGCGGTTTAAACGTATTTCGTAATCGTGGATTATAATTTCTCATTTTATTTTATTTGATTATTTTATCATATTATTTTATTATAATGTTCTAGATAATATATGTATAATCTATCTATGTAAATTTATTTCTACAAATAAAAATTATGTCCATAAAATACACATCGTCATCAGCCTATCGCAGTCCACTGTCGGACATACGCCTCTCCAATTACACGCCATGGCCACTTAGTTCGATTCTCATCCTCGGCTACTCGCATCCAAATACACATAATAATATGTAGTTACAATTAATATTGAGAAAAATACTAAAAAATAAAGCTTTATAATTAGAAACGAAGAATAATAAATAGTTTAAAACTGTACAAAGTTGTAATAAATTGTAGAAACTAACACAACTTAGGTACTATTATTAGTATACATATTAAAAAATCTTTCTTCTTCAACACAAATATTATTATTTATTATTTGTTGAGGACTTACGTGGTTTTGATATTACTGAGTCGTGTTAATACCAGGATATCATATACTGAGAGTCACTCGTGCACTCGTCTCTCGTAGGTGTGTAGTGCAGCAATAAGCATGTCAATGTTATGACTGCCGTATGTTTATACCTTCCTGGTAGTAATGTTTCTAAAGAAACTCGAAAACCGCGTATCTACGTTGGAAATTCAAGCTTGCGCATACGGAGTGTGCAAAGCTGATAATACTATATTATATTAATAATAAATTCCAATGCCTTTTTCATATTGTTATCTCTTTCGCACATATCAAGAAATATTTAAAATTTTAGAAATGTTCACGATCGGTTCAACGTGTTCTCGTTGCTCTGCTCATCCGTCTCAGTGACATATTGCCAGTTCTTTCGTAGCCCGATTTACTAGGATATCATAAGTTGAAAGGGTTAAAGTAAAAGTAATCTACCTTCTTAAGCAAGTTTGCTCAGGAATTTGATTAAAATTAAATGTGACTAGATCTACATGAGATGGGTAGGTATTATTACCAAATAATGTATGAATGTCTTGGAATCTAAAACTTTACCTACTTTAAACTGCCTATACCCACTTTTGCAATCATGAACGTATTTCTCTTATTCCTGGAGTGCTAGTCCATTGGCTTCCCAGATTGCCTAAGTTTGATAGTTATTGCCCTGCGCATATGGGACGTTTCATGAACTAAAGTATCCTATACCGTTCCTCGTAATGCATCCTATTAATACTACAACACAGGTGGTTCAAAGTCATCTTCAGTTTAATGCAAGCAATTTGAAATAATAAAGTAGTTAACAAAAAAAAACTAAACGCCAACAGTATTTTTTTTACATTTGCTGTCTGGCTTTCTACAAATTTTCTATACTTTGTGTATTAAATTAGTTATCATTTTATTTCCTAAAGTAATTGCTACAGCAATGTTCTAAAAATACATTCTGTGAATCTATACTGGTATTATGAAGACGAAGAGCTTTTAATTTCTTTGTTTAAATAATCTCAGAAATTAATTAATACCGTATGGAATAAAATACCTTTATTGAAAAACACTGGCTAAATAGACCAGTGCCGATAATGTTAACAAAATAAATTATAGTAGGATAAAACCCATTGTAAAAGGAGAAGAATAGTACAAAAAATACAGGAAAAATAAATTACGGGCGATCTGAGGTCAGGAAGGGGGAGAGGGGGGGTATTAAGGGAAAAAATGGCTCATCTCGATTTCCGGCAAAACTACAAGTCCTATGGAAAAAAAGTTAAATGGCAAAGTTGTAGGTAATAAAAAGATGTATATTTCGATTTGCAATATTTTGATGTGAAACATCTATAGGCGCACGTAAAATAGATTTCCGGCCTGGCGACTGGCGACGCTTCGTCACGGCACGCTATACGATGGTATATATATACAGTCTATATGCTATATAATAATTAGTAATATTTTATTTTATCAATATGACATATTTAGTTCCTATTACAATATGTTCTTTTCTGCATATTGCTTTTACAAAATAATGGCGATGTTTCACATCTGCCAGGCGTCCCGTGACGGCTCACATTTTTTGTTTATCAGTGTAACATGCAATCTTACGTTTTTCGAGTGATTAAAGTGTAAATTTTAATAAATATCTCAATAACGATTTAAAAAAATCTAATTCGAGTTTTTTCATTTTTTGCATTTTCTGAGAAGATTTTTTCTTTAAAAAGTTATTATTTTAACGGATGAATTTTCCATTGAAAATTAGGGTTTTTTTTCGGTATTCAGTCAAAATGAGGTGAAAAAATAGATAATTCAAATCAAATAAATTACGATGTATTCAGGACATAAAAAGCTAAGTTTTCACAAAATTTCGTTAAAAAATAATTTTATTTGTAAAAGATAAAAATAAAAAACCAAAAACTTGGTTTTTTGAATTTTTCACATAAAATTTGAGGTTATGTGAAAAAAGTGTAAATGCAAAAGATGTAGATCTTTTTATTACCTACAACTTTGCCATTTAACTTTTTTCCATAGGACTTGTAGTTTTGCAGGAAATCGAGATAAGCCATTTTTTTCCCTTAAAACCCCCCGCTCTCCCCCTTCCCGACCTCAGATCGCCCGTAATTTATTTTTCCTTTAATTCAAATTCAAATTCAAAATTCTTTATTCACTTAGGATGCAATACATCTCTTGTGACAGGTCAAGATTCTACATGTACATTTATGCCATGTTCGCAAACAATAGGTAGAGCCGGAGAAAAGAACATGGCAATAAAAACTCGCGGCCACTCCTTTCAAATCGCCAATGTTTACATAGTTTTAATGTTTATAAACCTGATATGGGGGTAAGGTGCTGCCACTAATATACTATACACCATGTTAGAGGACTGATGCAAATTATAGTGATTAAAATTAGAACTTATTCTAATTTAAAAAAATAAAAATAAACAACAGCCTCAGTGGGTACAACATAGTAGGAGCATCTACTTACAACAAAGGTAAAAACTAATTTTTGTACTATTCTCCTCCTTTTACAATGGGTTTCATCCTACTATAATTTATGTTCACTTTTTGTGAAGCTTCACCCTGGTCTATTGTAGAAAGAGGGATTCCTAACAACATTTGTTTTTTTTACTTTGTTAGAGTATTCACATACCTATTATTATATTTTAGCACGCATATCTTTCGCAAATATGAATAGTATTACGATTACTAGTGCCACAAAGCTTGATTAACTACACTACTTACACCATCTGTTATTTTATTCTCGAACTACAATGGTTGCCTCAATGTATCAATTTCAGCTAAGTTAGATCATACCACCTTCTATGTGGTTATAGCACCCTAGTAGAAATTCGTTTAATGAAGCAACATATCGATTCGTACTCGAACTCCGCGCACCGCCGCCGTCGCCGTCGCCAAACGGAGACAACATCAGTCAAAAAACCTGTAGTGCTACAATAAAATTATGAAAAATAATTTTATTTGGGGTACCTCCCCTACACGTAAAGTGGGGATGACTTTTTTTCTCGCGGCTCCCCATCGTGTGGGGTATCATTAGATAGGTATTTCAAAAATAATGTAGGGTTTCCAAGTCGATTTTTTGATTTAGGTCTCCGTTTGCGAGATATTCCACTTTAAAGGGCACTTTTTTGTAAAAAAAGGGCGTCCCCCCCCCTCTCTAAAAACTAAAAGGCTGGCTCGAAAAATCTGGAAAAAATCGTGATGGTGGTCCATCTAATAAACTTTGAAGGAAAACTATAACGGATTAGATGACTTTCTTAGTTCAGGAGTTATAGAGGCTTAACTTGTAAAATGCGCCAAATAAAATGCAATAATTGCATAGATAGATAGTTTAGAACCTGAGAAAGTGCATAGGCTACTTTTTAGTTTTTTACCGCTATATACAGTATTTGATAATCATAATATATCTGTCCTACGAGACAAAAGGTATTTACCAAATGGTACTAAGCTTCGAGCTGGTAAGAATCGATTGCTGTATCCTTACTCTTTAATTGTACAGATTTCCGATATCCGTGTGTGACAGATTAAGAATACAAAGTGTCACCACCCCTATTCATTCCATGGGTGCCGTAAGAGACGACTAAATGAACAAAATAAGCAACTAACATCACTGCCAAGTGATGGAAAACTTGAAACAAACCCTTTTTTTTTTTTTTTAATGTGTGAAAAGTCATCATGGACCGTCACCCCACCGGGGGTTACGGCGGGGTGGTGTGTCGGACTTGAACCGACTAAAAAACACACAGTGTGCCCTCTCCGCGCTTCTCCGTTTAGGAGTAGGAGAAGTCCAGGGTGGGATCTCCTTCTGAACTTCTCCAGCGCCTGCCCGCTCCTGATGCGGGCACCGTCTCTGTTTGACGACCCTCTCTTAGGCGGCGTCCGGCACACACCGACGCCGCCCCCTCGCGGCTGGCCACATAATGCGGGTGGAGGGAAAACCCGTCCCGTCCACCCGCGGCCACACTCAAGGCGGCATGAGGCGCAGATGTTCGCGCCTCCGCCGCCCGAGTCGCCGGCGGCGAATCTGGTCCGATTGGATGTCGTCCTCCCGGGCCTTCTCCGCCGCCTCCTTCTGCGTGATTACGTCCTCGCAGAAGGTTGCGACCGCGGTAAATGAGCTCTCGCTGCCGACCATGGAACGAACGACGGCCGGCAGCAAGAAATCCCCTCCGATGACTGCAGTGAGGACCCGGCGCTGCGTCTCCCATGCAGGGCAGACCGCCAGCGTGTGATGAGCCGAATCCTCACTGCAGTCGCAGTGGTGGCAGGCGGGACTCAATTCCCTCCTGGCGACCGAGTGCAGGTACTTTCCGAAGCAACCATGCCCGGAAAGAACCTGCGTCAGTCGGAAGGTAAGGGTCCCGTGCTGCCGCACTGCCCATTCGCCGATGACCGGCTGAAGCGCCTCTACGGTGGCGAAGCCAGCACGTGGAGTCTCCAGCCGGACCGACCAGCGATCCATCGTGGCTCGGTGAGCGGCTTCGCGCCACTCGCGCACGTCCTCGGGCGGAGGTCCAACTCCACCACTCTCCGCCCGGTAGTTAGCCACTCGCCGATAAACGTCGGCGAGCACTTCCGCCTCCAAATCCCACGGGGGTGTTCCGGCCAGGGCGCACGCCGCCTCCGTCGATACGGTGCGGTAGCCCCGTATGGCTCTGACCGCCAGAGTTCTCTGAGGCCGCCTGAGGCGCGCCCTATTCTGCTCGGTCAGAGCCGCCGCCCACACCGGTGCACCATAGAGTGCCATAGACCGGACAACCCCCGTGTACAGCTGCCTCGTGGCGACACTGGCTCCTCCCAGATTGGGCAAAAGACGCCCAAGGAAGGAGGCAGTGCCGATCAGCTTCGGAGCAAGCTGTTGGAAGTGCTCGTCGAAGAGCCACCTACCGTCTAGGACCAGACCCAGATACTTTAAGTGGGCCCGGACCGGTACGAGGACCGAGTTGACCTCGATGGAGGCGCTGGCGGGTGGACCACGACGAGGCCCATGGAAAAGTAGGGCTTCCGTCTTTTCTAGGGCCACCCGCAAACCCAGCGCCTCAATGCGCCCGACCACCAGGGAGACTCCTGTGGTGGCCAGGCGTGCCGCCTCTTCGAAGGTCGACCCCCGGGCTGTCACTAAAGTGTCGTCGGCGTAGCAAATTACACCGACCCCGGGGGGGAGACGCCCTCGCAGGACCCAGTCGTATCCCATGTTCCACAGGAGTGGTCCGAGGACAGACCCCTGTGGAACACCGCACGACATGGCCCGACGTCTCAAGACTCCTTCTCGGTCCTCGTACATGACAGTACGCTCCGTCAGATAGTCTGCCACTAGCCGCCCCAGGTATTGCGGCACTCCGTGGTACTGGAGTGCGGCCCTGATGCAGCTGAATGGCAGACTATTGAATGCGTTGGCGATGTCCAACGACACCGCCAACAGCACGTCGCCGCAGCCCACCGCCTGTTCGGTCGCGGCCTTCAGACGCAGAATTGCGTCGACCGTCGAACGCCCCTCCCGGAATCCAAATTGGGCGTCCGACAGATCGGGGCCCACCTCGCGCAGGTGCCGGACGATGCGGGCGTGGAGCACCCTCTCGAACAGCTTACCCGCCTCGTCCAGCAACACGATGGGCCTATAGGCCGCGACCGAGTCGGCAGACCGACCTGGCTTCTGGAGCAGAACCAGCTTCCCGCTTTTCCAACACTCAGGGAAGCGTCCGGACGCCAGACTAGCGTCTAACACTCCCCTGAGGCGGTCCGACATATGATCGAGGGCTCGGGCCAGCACTCGGGCAGGTACCCCGTCTGGCCCGGGGGCGGTGTTCTTGGATCGAATCCTTAGAACAGCCGCCCCTACCTCTGATTCCCTGACGGGCGGCACATCAGCCTCGCCTTCGTCGTCGCCTCCGGCCATGACGGCCATCGACGGGGGCGTGTGCTCCGCCCGCTGTGGGAATAGGCCCTCGACCACTTCCTGCAGGAAGCTGGGCTGGAGAGTCTCCGTGAGGGGCAGGCCCCCCGCGCAGAGCTTTTTGCGCACCGCACGATAGGGCCGACCCCAGGGGTCACGCTCGAGACTCTCCAGCATCTCCTTGCGGCTCTCCTCTTTGGCGCGGCAGATGGCCAGCTTCAGAGTTTGCCGGATCTCACGGTATTCCTCTTGAAGCCGATCCACCTCCTCACCGACTCCGCGGTGGCGTCGCCGACTACGAGTGAGGCACCTCCGGGCACGAACACAGGCCGCACGGAGGTCCGCCAACTCCTGGGACCACCAGTAGACCTCCTTCCTTGGAGGCCGACGCCCCCGTACGCGGGGCATGGCCGAGTCGCAGATCTGCGTAATCGCACTGCAGAAGCGACCAGCCCCCACGTTGACCTCTTCGGCCGGGGCCAGCGACGACGAAAACACCCTATACCAACCCGTCTGGCCAGCGTGGTATAGTAAGCCAAAACCGCCTTTCAAAGGAGAGGCCTATGTCCAGCAGTGGACTGTTGAAGGCTGTTGATGATGATGATGTTGCATCATACAAAAAATTAAATTGGAATTTATAAGTATATTGTTTTTTTTTTTTTTTTTTGTGTCCGAAGTTTCGATGAAGTGGAATTGTCGATTAATCTTTGCTACTCACACAAATGTAGCTAATTAATCGTCACTGGCTTTAACAAGCCACTGATAGACATAAGTCTCTCTTTAGCAACGATATTTTACTATAATTATATTAAATGGTCACTGATATTTAAAAAAAAAAATGCCAATTATAGTTTTTGCCCAGATAAAAGAAATTTATTGGGCGTATACGGGCAAAAAATCTATCAAAGTGGAGTGCAATGGGAGAGACCTATGTCCAGCAGTGGACTGAGATAGGCTGATGATGATACGGGCAATTATTGGGCATTTATTCAATATGCCCAAAGTGCCTGGGCATAAACCCATCTCTATCCTTGGGTCATTCCCAAGGAGTAGCCATACCGTTTCTCGTAATGTATCCTATTAATACCACAACACAGGTGGTTCAAAGTCATCTTCAGTTTAATACAAGCAATTTGAAATAATAAATTAATTAACCAAAAAAAAAAAAAACCTTTTTATTTTAACATTTGCTTTCTGACTTTCTACAAATTTTCTATACTTTATTTGGATCATTCCCAAGGAGTAACTTTAAGCTATTTTTTCTAGACTAGCTTCGTTCCGCGGCGTTATTTGCGATTGACAATATTATAACCACGGGTAATACCGCGGTACTCGATTTTTGAAGAGTAACTAGAAAGTTCTTTTCCATAGGAATGACATTTTGGTACTCAGCAACTAAAGTCAGGAAGAATAGAACTAATACTTAAAATAAAAACTTTTTGATATCTAATGATAGTAACCACGATCGTAATGTTTCTATTTTCTACAGGTTTCTTGCATTTTAGCGGTAGGTATGCTGCGATACACAAGAGTTAAATTAGTGTTTAAACACATCGGCGAACAATAAAGTCAACATAAGCATATGTAGCCGCGAGCAACGTTATCTATGGCACAATAGCGGTGTAGCGTTATCTAAGAGAGTGGCGGGCTCAAGTGCAAGCATTATCGGCACATAGCGGCGCCCCGCGGACGACGATCGGCCCGATTGTTTTGCGGGCAATTAGCGTTGGCCCGTCCCGCACGTGCCGCGAACCGCGCTTCGACGCCCCGTGCGCCTACCGCCCCGTACCGAACTTCAGTACTCCGCGCGCGCTGTCTGCGAGCGGCCGTCACGGTAGGATCTGTGTCGCGCAGCCCTACGTCCGCCACGCGAACTCCGTACGGGACGTCTACCCCACTCCATCCGGTACTTTTTGTTTGGACACCATTTTTTTTTCTTCTGCCGAAGTTCGATCGCTGACACCTGTTGCCAGTCGGCCTGTTTGTCAACAACTTTGGAATAGACTATTATTTACAACAATTTGGCATGAGTATAAAAATTTAAGCTGTATAGGTACACCTAATCAGGAATTAACAAGGATTCTTTGAAAGTCCTATCGATCCAAAAGCGGCATAACCACAATCAAAAATATTGAAAGGGCGACTGACGTCCTTCTGTGGCGGTTCCGTTAGCCGCCCGACGGACAAACTTTTCCTCTACAAGTCCTTATAGGTCGATGCGAACTTCGCAGCCAAAAGTTCGCGTCCTGAAAGTTCTACGCACGAGACTCGAAACTTTTCAGTTTAAAAACTTTCTGCAAAAACAATTCTTCAACTGTTTCTTAGAAAGATACGAGTTGCTTTTGCTCTAATGGAAAACAAAAGAGTGTTTGGAACGAATACGTGGAGTGACTTGGTGTTCAGTTCACAACAAACTAACATTTAACTAGACTATGAGGAGATAACTTTGGAGTGTAGTGTAAACAGTTTAATTGATCATGGCAGCGGCGATGATTAGTGATCGAGGACTTCGTAAAAAGTTAACGCAGGAAGCCATTCCAGAAAAAACACCTCGGAAACCTTCGAAACGTAAATCTACTGCTGGTTCTTCGAAGGCAGATAAAAAGAACGAGCAGAACAACAATAAAAGACCCAAGATACAGACGGGAGATCCTAAATTGGATCTGTTTTCAACATATCAGCCGTGGGTGATACAGACCTACGGGGATTTGGCTAAAACTAAAACTATAACGTTGAAAAAGTATGCGCGAATCCTGCGCACGTTACGAGGAGAGGAATGTAATAGTTCCGATAGCTCAAAGTTTCGCTTTTGGGTGAAAGCGAAGGGTTTTCATGTAGGAAAACCACCAGGATACGATGCGAAGCCGGCCGACGGAATCGTGTGCAGATATAGCGTGCATGATGCTGAAGGCTGCAAAATGGGGATAGATGGTCAAGATATGTATAGTGGATCACAAAATGATCCACCTCTTTACATTCCTACGCCGCCGGTTAAGGTAAGAAATATTCACATAAATGTAGGATCACAGAATTATCATTAATGATGCATTTAAACGTATGTTTTTCAGTATGTGCCGCTAATTTACTAAAACTAATATGGAAATTCATTCAATAATATAGAAATACACGACAGATTTATTCGTAATTAATATCAACACTCAAATTGCGATGAGCTTTAAACTTGTTGGTCTTGCGCCCGTCCGAACATGTATTAAATACCTGTTCGTTTCATGAACAGGTGATTTTGGTTACCTATTCTACTAAGGCAACATAAAGCTTTAGGAGTAATATTAATATAGTACATTACATTGACGCACTTTGTTCATTGAATTATTACGCTATGTATGTATCCTTGTACATTATGAATGAACATCATCATAATCAATCATACTTCATTACATAATTAACTATGTTAATAACAAGTTTAGTTATTATGTTGAATAGTTAATTAACAACTGAAAAAAAAAGTGTGTGTATACTATCACTCTACCAGGCTATCATTAATTACGAAGATGTTTTATTATAATTCTGATAAAATAAAAGATATTGTTTTGTTTATTAAGTGACGACTTACTCCGTCTGTAGTTATCTTAAGCCACTCTTGGCTCAAGGTAACATCAGTCAGAAGTTCAGAAGGAGTCTCCATTCTATTACTAGTTTAACTAGAAATGGAATCCTTTCCTAAAAAAGTCCTGACTTACATTTTTCCAGCTAGTGACCTTCCATTTTCTTTCTCTTGAAGATTTTCGTTGAAATATTATGTCGCAAAAGTTTAAAATCGATTAAAAGATGTAGTGCATGAAAAACTCGTCTATATGTGCTTTATTTAATATCAGTCATGATAAAAACTTCATCTGGAGGACCTCAAATCACTCAAATAAACTCCGTACAAATATGTCAGAGAATGTCAATGATGCTTATGCATCTCACTAGGCCGCCGTAGTGTAGTTCACCATGTTGTATAGTCTGCACTCACAAGGAGAATGGTAGCCCCTCTTAGATACTCTTGCTTACCATCAGACAGAGTCACTTTGGTAGACCTAAATTTATAAAAACAAGATCTCCAACCCTCTCACCCTCACTAACAAAATTTTGTAGAGGTTTTTATACGCGCCTACCCTACAACCGTATCCGGACGATGCTTACCGGCTATTGCTTCGCTGTGGACACTTCGACCCTCTTCTATTGTACTCTCTTCCCCTTAGGATGACACGTGGAGAAACTGTGTAACCCAAAATATGTACCTATCATTGTGACTGCACTAGAAAGCAGAGTTTTTTCGGAAACTGATTGTGTCGATTACCTTGCTTCTTCAGTAACGTTGTTTAACCCTGTGTCCTGAAAATCTTGTATCACACTTTTTCAGCATCCTTTTTGTCGTAGTTGGATTTTAGTTTTTAACCGACTTCAAAAAAAAGGAGGAGGTTCTCAATTAGTCGGAATCTTTTTTTTTTTATGTATGTTCAGCGATAATTGCGTCGTTTATGAACCGATTTCAAAAAATCTTTTGGCATTGGAATGGGCGTAGCTTACAGGTGGTCACATCGTCACCATATCGGGATCTGATGTTGGGATCAAAAGGAAATCGAGAGAACTCCTCAAATATCATAGGCACAATGCCGCCATTTGGGTACTCGGAATAAATAGTCTTTCATTGAAGTCGGTTCCATTTTGTTAAAATTATTACTTTTGTAGCTTATTATAATTAATTTATAAACTAAATTTACAGTTAGAACAGACAAGAATATCATAGAAATATAATAATAGTCGAATAAATACGGACAAAGTCACGAACAAATGCTAATCCTACCAATATTATAAACGCGAAAGTTTGTGAGTATGTATGTGTGTATGTATGTTTGTTGCTCTTTGTTGTTTCGTTTGTTTATTTGCAAAAACTACTGAACGGATTTTGATGAAACGTTACTGTATATTGCTTAAACTGGTGCTTTCTGAAAATATTATAATAACGTCGCCCCACGCTTTGTTACATTAAAATTATTTTCTACTTTTTAGTTTAAAAGCGTGTTTGTTTAGTTTATTAAAACTAATTTTTTTTTATCCCGAAATTAGGCGGTGACGCCGCGGGGCGCTGCTAGTATATATTTATATTTGAGCTACAATGATGCCAAAACGGCATATTAATCTCAAATTTATTTTTAACACAGTACCATACAGGGCACCACATTGGTTTCATTCAATAACACGGTCACGTCATATAGCCTATAACTGTAAAGTACCTGCTCGAAGCCTAGATAATTAAAGAAGCAAGACATCATTGCAAAAGTTACCTCTAGAAGACATCCCCTAGCCAACCTGGTAGGCACTTAAGAGTACCCAGTCATAAGATCTAAGGACAAGCTGATAAGTTGGGGATTTGTTGACCTCAGCGAAAACAAGTTCGATTGCGACGTTTCTTCAGAGGCATTAGCTAAGTTACCCCTGAAACATGCAAGCTTGACGTTTATCTTCAAGGCTAAACGCCATTTGCGTCGCAGATCCCTGCCCCAAAACTTTTTAAGTGTTTTCATTTGACAGGATGAGAAGAATCAATGCATAAAGAAGGAAAACAAATGGCCGGCGTGGCTTAGTAGCTCAAACATCTTTCCTCAGAAATCTGATTCTAGTAGCCCAATATGATGTTGAAGAATTTCAATAACATCAACAACAAATAACGTCCTCAAGGTGGCCGAGTGTGAGTCTAATCACGGATATGCTCATTACATCATGCCATTAACCCTCACACATCTAATTACTGACCTCTGTAATCCACCTTGCAACTTTCCTGTGAGCGCCTATCTCAATACAATCATTAAGTAATACCAATCTCTATAGTATGCTCTCCTAGTCATCATCTTCTTCCTACCTTTTTTTTTCATTATATTAAGCCATCCAAAGTGACTCTACCCTACCTGATGGAAAGCATGAGCAGAATCCAAGAGTGGGGGACACCACACTTGCTGCGAATGCAGACATTAATGTATGTATGGCGGCCCACACTTATTATTCCCGAGATTTATAGTTGGCTAATAGTTATGCTCTCCTAGTATTTATCTATCAATTATCAGAATCAAATTGGAAGAAATCTGTAGCGGGACAAAACCTCGTAAATAGTTAAGTTGCGTGAGACTGGATAAATCACAGACATTGTTTAATTAAGAACTCAATCAAGTAGGCCTTATCAAACGTTCTGCATGTATAATGGAACTGCGTTATTGGATTTTTTGCTTAGCGCGTGATTCTTGAATACACTTACTCATTTCCTGTGCAACGATATCGATTCCTCATTTGGACCAACTTGGCAACATTTTAATCGATTTCAGGTATTTCAGTCGCCATGATAAAGCCTTTTTGTTAGGAGACTTGTAGTGGCGTTTGAGAAGACGCGGTATATACATTTAGTTAAAGTGTGTTCTTTCCTCTTGCCCGATATGTTTTTATAGCCTTTTTCTGGTCAGCCAGTGATAGTAGTCGGTTAGTAGTGTAAGATATCGGTTCCGAAAAAACATCGTATTTTATGGAAATTGACTACAAAACTGATTAACGTTTTGAGCTACCAAAAGGCTAGATTTTTATTTGGTGTAAAGAATACTAGAAGTAATGCTGCTTGATTAAGATAAAGGATCAAAAATGAAACAAACTACTTTTTTATATTTAAGCCTATCAAAGTGACTCTAATCTGACTGATGGAAAGCATGAATAAAATCCATGAGTGGCCAACCAACTTCATTGTGAGTGCACACAATGCAGCATCATGACCACACTATGGCGGCGCAGTGAGATGTTTACTAGTATGCATCTCTTCCGCTCTCACACTCACCAACGTATAACGATATTTGCACCAATGCTGACATATGTCAGGGTAGTACTGACCCGGTCGTGCCGGCCAATTCATGTTGGAATCAGCGTGTCTTTACTACCTAAGAAACCTTAAGGTTCTATGTCCCCTAGGTGGGCCAGAGGTCGTCCACAGTGCCTCACCACCCCGTCTTTAATTTTCAATCAAACAAAGCCCTACTTTAATTACGTTCTATCTTTGATTCTTATTTGTTCAACTAAGGTTTATAATTTAGCAAATAATTTAAGCTACTACTACATAAGTAATTTCCAGACCTATTTGGATAGAAAATGAGATGATAGTACACTTTTTATTTTACTTCAACTACAACACCAATGTCAACAACTGGACTTTTCCCTTATTTGATTTGAAGACATAGAACGACACCTCAGGATAGAATTAACCAAAGAAGATGAAATATTTATTTGCTTCATACATTATGTTCTATCTAATGCAGTTTGTAACACTACCAGGATATCATAAAATTGTAATGAGTAACTTTAGTTATAAGATGTAGTTATACTCTCCTAGTTTCCCTCGCGCCGGGTGTGCAGACGTGCCAGCCGCACGCTCGCTCATTTATTATTAGCGGCCCAGCCTGCTGCCTCATGTTTATTAAAGAGTCCGCTATCCCGCGAGCCAGGTCTCACCTGAACTCACTGCGGCCCACAGATCCGCTTATTATTAATATTTCCTTTGGTTCCTTTCAAGTTGAGGATGAAAACTCGAGTTAGGCTAAGGTGGGTAGTTCGTGAAATAACATTAGGTTATGTAGAAAATTGTTAAAAGAAAAAAATAGCTTTAGTATGGCAAAATATTGAGTTTGTAAAATATTATTTTTGAAACTAGATTTACTTGATTACTTGATTCAAAATTCGATTATTTGAAAAAAATAAACCTAAAACCCAACTACGACAAAAACGACACTGAATAAGTCTGATACAAGATTTTTAGGACACTGTATTATACAACGTTACTGAAGAAACAAGAAAATCGACACAATTATCCATGTACATGTTTGAAAAGCCGTAGTCACACGTTACATAGAAAACCATACATAATTACATAGAAACTAGAAACGTACGATAACAGATACTTTAGCAACGCGAACATGAATATGTGTACATGGATTATGTTGCTTCTTCAGTAAAAACTTATTTTGAGCCTGTTACAAATCGTGTTAAAAATTGAGCTAAATCAGTGCTGAAATTTAATATTGCGAATTTTCATAGTGCACCAACCATTACTCTAATTTACAATTTAGAACTTTTATTTGCAACACAAGCATTCAATATCAGGGGACTAGTAAAAACGTTGTGCTGCGGGACATTTCACCCATATCTATGCACACATGACAATATGGACGCGGTGTGAAATTTTAAACAAACGCTCGCATTCAATTTAAATTCACCGAGCGCTCCGGGCGCACGGTTTAGCAAAAACGTAGAGAACAATGGGCGGCGTGGTCGCGCCGACCACACGTAGATACCACCGCCTGATGTGTGGCCGATAACAGCGATCGATTCCACTCGACTTGTTCGACTTGTTAGCAACCTCCTGCCACGGTATGTCGCCCTGGTGATTCGTATCGACAGTATCGATCTATTGTTTTGATTGTACTTGACGGATAGGTTCTGGCAGATAGAGATGTCTTCGTCAATTGACGATAGTCGATAAGTAATTTTTAAATATTTTCATTGAATCGATTGCAAAAAAATATCTAAAATATTTTCCTTTATAAAGAAAATTGCGTAACGTACATATGTAATAATAACAAGTATGTTTAAATTATTCGTTCATGTGCTCGTTTCTCGATTTGTTGCTGGAATAAAAAGGAGTTGTAAAAAGAAAGCTGCGGCATTACTAACATGTAATTTATTAAATGTGTACTTTCCTATTTTCTAACATGCCTTTGATATGATTAAGAAATAACACACACATATATTTGCACTTGAAAAATTTGGTGACATAAAATGCTTAAACTGAGCGCTATGGCAAGTGGCAACGCAAACGTTAAACAAAGCTGCGGCAATATAACTCATCTGGGTATCGGGGCGGTTCGGCCTGACATACTTGATTAAAATGAATGCTGGACCACAACCAAAGCCCTGCCGTTTTTACCTGAGCCAGAATTAAACGCTTATTAGCAGCGGAACCTTTTAAATTCCTATAATTTATGGGTTTCCTAATCCTTTCGCTAATAAGGATATCCTTTATGTCCCTGTAATACCTTTCTTTAAAAAGATCATACTTCCTTTTATACAGTCTTTTTTACGTAATATATAAAATACGTAAAAATAAGGTATATTTCGAAAATAAGCAAAAAATAAGAACAAAATTCAAGCGTCGTGGAACAGAGGCGCATGTAGTGGTGTTGCCCGGCAATTAAATTATTCCACATCATCACATTTGAGTTAAAGCGAACTCAGCATGTGCAAGAAACGCTTGCGATCAGTCCACTGATTAGTGATAACAACAGAATAAGCATCGTAGGATTTAAATGGGTTTTAAATTTAGAACAATAGAAAGATAACAATTAAGTGAAAATTATATTTCTTAAAAAGTTTTTGATTAAGTCTCAAAAATACTTTCTTTAATGTAGATGAAATATATTTTATATGTCACATTATTGGACGTGGAAATAAATATTAAGATAATCGAATGAATAGTTATGGTGTTTGAACGTAACAAACCAACAAATTCACCAAATGGTCTCAGATTCGATTCCCGGGTCGGCCCAAATTATTTCGTAGTTTGGGTGTTTTATATGTATAACATTTATGTATTTACAAAATAAAGGTATATTAACAGTAGTTCTAGTACCAGTATTACAAGCTCTGTTTAGTTTAGGATTAGACGGCGTTAAGTGTCAGATGTCCAAAATATGTTTTCGTGTCAAGAACACTAAAATGTAGAACCATAATAGGCGTAATATACTAGCATTACAATTATTACATACAGAACAAATAGACAATTACCGAACGTAGAAAATTACGTTAACCTAAACGAGTTTTGTTCTAGAACTTTTGGAACAACTGGCTAACTCTAGTTTAGCAGGTGATCATCGCAGACCGTCACATGTTAGTGCGGGAATTAAGGAAAATTTACCTCCTACAACTACTGCAGTGTTAGTTTTGAGATACCCATTGGAAGTTGAAAGGGATTATTTACATTGAACACGAATAAAATATGCTTACACCTTTTAATTCCTTTTTGTTTTTTTTTATGATAGAAACCATGGGTAGAATTCAGAAGTCGGGGTCACCATCCTCATTGTGCAAGTAGACAATGTAGTATGGACGTATGGTGACCACACCATGGCGGCCTGGTAAGATGCTACTGCAACATCGTACCGCTTATTATCACTAAGAAAAAATATAGATTATAGTTACATTTAAACACCTTCTTTATGTTTTAACTAGCTGAGCCCTGCGGTCTTACCCGGAATTGTTATTGTATGTACATTTATAACAAGAACCACGGGTATAAGCAAGTCTAATAAAAATTTCTGAGATTTGCCGAAACGGACAAACGTTTGTACTAAAACCTTCAGGTGTTTTGATGTAAGTACCTGATGTAATTATTATGTAAACAAAATAGCTATTAACTCAGACCACTCTATTTCCATATTTCCTGTATTACGCAGTTCAAATTCAAACCACCCGTCAATAGTGCGACTCGTCAAAAATCGTCCAATTTATTCCACTTTATGTCGATATGCCGAGTCAAATTCCCGCTGACAGAGAACCACTTCTCTCGCTATCAGTGCTCCGTGTAAAATATATATTTGAAATATTCCTTCTAAGATCGAGCTTGTTTCATCCCCGGGGATGTAACAGAAATGACGGAATACAGCGAGTAATTCGCGTGCCCGTCTCTTGTTAAACAAATGTTCCTACATTTTGCTTGTACTGCTTGCTACCATTTTCTTATAGAAGAGCCGTATTGCCGCGGCAAAGAATAGAATATTAACTTTCAAAAGTCAAATAGATTGTAGGACAATTTTTGTTCTTTTTTTTAGCTAGTTCAAACATTCGGCAGTCCTGAAGCAAACTACGAGCAGTGTAATATTATTGCAAACTGAAGGAGAACGTACAACAAACTAATGAACGTCTGGCAGGCGTGATACAGTAGGCCAAAAGCTCTTTTCTAAAAAACCTTCTTAGTTTGTATTTCAATCAAAAATCCATAACGTCACGTGCTGGGTTTAGGTCTCCTCTTATGAGAGGGATAAGGCCAAGTACCCACGCTGGCCAAGGGCGAGTTGTAGACTGATAAGACACGTTGTGGCTACTTAATCTTGCCGTTGGATGTCTTAAGCCGCCCGAAGACCTCGAACTAAGCTTCATGATTGATTTACAATCTTAACATTGTTAGTTTAAAAAAAAAACAAGTAAGCAGCTCATACAATTTATGTTCTGCGTTGATGAATCAGTCAGTTCAGACATTTTTTTTTATATATGTAGCCTACCAAAGTGACTCTACCCCGCCTGATGGAAAGCATGAGCAGAATCCAAGAGCGGGAACCACACATCATTGCTGCGAATGCAGACAGTAAACTATGGCGGCTTGATGAGATGCTTTTTCACGCCCCGCTTAAAGGACCCGGGATCATAGTGGGAAGGAAACACGATTTTTAAGGGCTTAGCTAATTTCTTTTAGCTATTTCTAGATAGATAGATAGGCTGATGATGATGATTTCACAAGGTAGTAGAGTTCCACTGATTTCAGCATGAACTCTGAACACCGACTCACTGAAGACCAATATAAAATGACATCATTCGTGTTGTCCTGTTTCGTTGGTGAGTTGTGAGACTGCAAGTCCAATAATGCAGTAGCATCGGCTGCCATAGTGTGGGTCACCATATTGCATTGTGTGCATTCGCAACGAGTATGGTTAATACTACTCTTGGATCCTAATTATGATTTTCAATCAGGCAGAGTAAAGTAACGTCCGTGTGGTGACGGATTAAGAATACAGAGTGTCACCATCCCTATTCATCCCGCAGGTGTCGTAAAAGGCGACTAAGGGATAAACTACACTAGACAACATCAATGCAAAGAGAAGGAAAACTTGAAACCAACCCTTTTTTTTTTTTTTTTTTTTTACGTGTGGAAATCCCCGCGGACCGTCACCCCGTCGGGGGTTACGGCGGGGTGGTGTGTCGGACTCGAACCGACTAAAACCACACGGTGTGACCCTCTCTGCGCCTTTGTATTGGAAGGAGTCCAGGGAGGGGATTTCCTTCTGGGCTAAACCAACCCTATACCAACCCGTCTGGCCAGCGTGGTATAGTAGGCCAAAACCTCCTTTCTAAGGAGAGGCCTATGTCCAGCAGTGGACTGTTAAAGGCTGTTGATGATTGATGATGATGAGAGTAAAGTAAGTAAAGTGCTCCGGAGACGTCAATTTTTACGTCATTGAATTACCAAGTTATCGTTTATAGAGGCAATTGAAGCCATTGTCATTCGCAACTACGTGATTGAAGGTGAAGGAAAAATTTTGATTGAAGATCATTGACAATAGCGAATGAAGTAAAAAATTGAACGTCTTTTTGTGCGACTGACCGATTTCGACCCGATTGCCGAGCAATTGACGATTCGTATGAAACTCCATCATTCGCACCTTCAATTGAAACGGTCAATGACGTAAAAATTGACAATTGCGAATTACTGTCTCCGGGGCACTTAAAGCTTATTAAAAAAATCTAAATGATTTATTATATTAAGTTCTCAAGTGAAGGTCTATTCTTATTCTAGTTTATTTGTTCTCTAAAAAAACCCCTTTTAAGTTTCTTTCTAAAAGCAAGATATAATTAGCGTTAATTTAGCACTAAAATTAGGCCTTTTCTTTGTAATAGGTCTAACACTAGGCATATTTAACTGCAAACTCCAATAATCTAATTATCTTCTCATCCCGTGTCGTTGTGTTCGCAAACTAAGAAAATCCTAATTCGAAATTGGCTTATAAAATGCTTGTACTTTGATATTTAGCTGTTAGGTGCCTGGTTTCTTATAATCAATGTACCGACTAGATATGTTCATAACTAGCTGAATGAAACCAGCGGTTTTTGTTGTAATTCTCGAGTAACGCCGCGGAACGAAGATAATGTAAACAAGCCTAAGTTATTTTTTATGCCATCAGCTATGTACCAGTCCCGTCCAAAAGGGTCCAGACTTTTAAGAGTTTAACCAGAACAAACGTACAGACAGACAGACAAGAAATAAATTCTTAATGGTGTGTCAGTTCGGTCATAGTCATAATTTCCTCGTTGCAATATCTAGACAAATACTCGTAATGTCAACTACCATTATACATATTCATTGTTTTGTGTCCCGCCGCGCTTTGTCTGTCCGTTAATCCTGCATACCTACGTCGTCGCAGTATAGCGTTCATAGTTCCCTATGGTACACTAAGGGTTAGGTACTGTGTATGTGGTAGGTATTCGTTTGTAACTTAAATTAAGTATACAACTAATGCTTCTATTATCTTCTTCTTTTTCCTTAGAAGTTTTTAATGATTGTGAATATCCTGAAGAATAAGCTCAATCAACTCGCTTCAGTTACCAGGCCGCCATGTACAATAAAGAGCTCCCTTACCGCACTGCACAATACGTTAATCTCAATGCACAGAACGGTCAAGTACTGTATAATCCCGGCGGCCGGCATAGGTCGACGGGCCATTGTAAAAATTACGTTATAAATTGGGCCCGGCTTGCGCCCGACGACGGGCCGACGCGGCCTCAGTCGTAAATTATGGCTAGGGTTGGCCAAAACGAGGCAGATGTATTTTTGGACTCCCTCGCCGGTGTTATATCTTTTTAAGTTCGGTACAAGTAGAGGTTGGAAGTTAAGTTGTAGTTTTATTTGTGTGTTGATTTATTTATTATTAAACAGGGACTTTCGGTCCACTTCATTTTGTAACTTATTCTGTATGGAAGGATTTTTAGTTTGGAACTAATTGGTGGCCATATGATTTTTAAGGTAAGAAATACGTATACCGAATATTTTAGGAAATAAATAAATTTAGATACGCCGCCACATTTAATGTTCTGGTGTCACATACAGAGTACTGTTAACCTTTGCCATATATTATGATAAGCGTTATGCTTGTAAACGGGAACAAGTACAAAATCTATAATGTAAAATGTATTTGAGGAATTTTAGATATTTCTCCAAAAAACTTCAAAATTGATGGATAAAATTTAAAACCAATTATGGATGAAAATAGCGGTGCAGAATTGGTTTTCTTTTAGTAAGATTTCTACATTTTAAATAAATAGAAAAATAAAGTGTGCACACGAAGAATTATTATTAACAAGACAAAATACTATGACAAAATACTCTACTGTATTATCTAGTTGAGAACATAATGTAAGAAAAAAGCGTTCAAAACACTAGAGATTTCAGTAAGAAAATCTGTGAAAAGAATTTTTGATATTGCTGCCAAATAATTTATTGTAATATTGAATTTCCTGGCAACCCTATATCTTGGGAGTACGCGACACAACAAGCAGGCGCGACTTAACAGAGACGCGGTAAAAACTCCGATAAGCGATGTGGCTCCATGTTAAATGCAAGATTTGTGATATAGCGATACGTGAGTGGGGTAGATACTGTGACCAGTACTTGGCACCTAAACACTTAGGTTGGCGTGCCAAGAGTTTTCGAGTGTCTTTTTTGGCCTAAATACTAAAAACAGCTTGATTCCTTTGTGACCTCTTCTCCTATTCTAATGTCCTGTCATCACGAGTATTGTTAATGTCTTAAAGAAAACAATTTTTAGGAAATAGGTTTTAACAAAAAAATACTTGTAAATGCCCTTGAAGGTTTATTCTTCTTTTCTTAACTAATGTTAATCAAAATATAATTTAGAATTTTTAGCGTTACATACGTGATACGTTCAGTTAAAATAGATTGTCAAAGCATGTATTATTTATAATAAACTCTCTCAAAAGTTTTAGTTAATTTTTTATGTGGCAACCCTGTAGAAGCGGGCGGGCGGGTGCGCTTTATAGAGGCGCGGCGCAAGAACATAGATAACTATGTGTCTACGTGTTGGTTCTGAGCTGAGCTTTGACGGGCTGTGCGTGTATTGTGTAGGGCTAGGGCTACTGATCACAGAGATTGCATTTGACATGGCTAACCATCGTGTGACCCCTTATATCGATTTAAACTCGATATGAGTACTTAATACTCGTGTGCATTACACTATCGTATCGTATTTTTGTTTTACAATACGATTTATAACCGATAGAACATTTTAACCTTAGATAAGTGTGAATTTTATATGTTTATTGTTTTTATTTATATTTTGACGTTAAAACGTCTTATAATTCGATGGAGAAGGCTGCACGCATGAAACAACATGTCTCATGCGGCGTTACCTCGCTCTGAGGCGTTTCATTTAAGGCTTGAAGTGCAAGCGAGAACGCGGAACGAGCGACAAAGAAAAATGCAACCATTCCATCAGTATTTTCTTATGAAGTTGTCACGTTCAAAAACCGATTTTACAGGCAACTTATTCTTTCTTTAATTAGGTCATTGCGACCTTTTCTTTGATTTGGGCGCAATTTTGTACTTAAAGTTAGTCTTCTTACAGAGAGCGCCATCACAGAAACGGCAGTTAACGAAAAGGCAGTTTATATAATATAATATGTATTATCACTGTCTATACCACTAATCCTTAAGTAAATTATAATAGAAACAAAAAGTTTCTATGGTGCCAAATGATGAGGTATTTAAAAAATATAGTTTTAAAAAACTAAACAGACACGCTTTTAAACTAAAAAGTAGAAAATAATTTTAATGTAACAAAGCGTGGGGCGAAGTTATTGAAATATTTTCAGAAAGCACCCCACGCTTTGTTACATTAAAATTATTTTCTACTTTTTAATTTAAAAGCGTGTTTGTTTAGTTTCTTAAAACTTTTTTTTTTCTAGACTAAAAAAGTCTAATTTTTTTTTAAACATATTTTTTTGTGTTTTTTTTCAAATTAGTGTATTGTCATCGGTCCTCGTTAAATCTACAAAGTTTGAACAAAATCTGGCCGTTTAAAGTGGGTCAAAATCGCGCCCAAAGGAGTCGGTTACAAACATACAAACAAACATACAAGCGTGTAAAAAAAAAGGAATCTGTATACACACAATCTGCTCGTGGCAGCCCTAGAACGGGGTCGTCAACAAAATATTAATGTATACTACATTCTTGGCGAGAGCTCGCTGAGATTCTCGGACGAATAGGCAAGGTTGAAAGAGCGAGCAACTTCATGAAGCGCAGCTAGCTTCGTCCGGTAATGTTTTGCCATTCACTGCTTTCAACTTTGTAATTATTATAATATTATAAAGCGTCTGTCTGTCTGTTACGCTTTCACGCCTAAACCACTGAACAGATTTTGATGAAATTTGGTATGAAGATAGAACTGAACTTGAGAAAGGACATAGGCTACTCTTAGGTTCTTAGGTTAGCTCTTAGACACCTCAACCCAAAGTTTGCATGTCTACTTTTCAACGTGTAGTCGTATCTGTCATAAAAGTTAAAAATTTATGATTATCAGAAAGTAAGGAGTATGCTATGGAAAGGAGTATGGAAAATGGCCGCGTTTCATGCCTTTGCCTCTGAAAGCACGTTAGGCCATCTATCCTTGTTGTCATGAACATCTATGGCAAACGTTATTGGGAAGTCAGTACCCTTAAATATATGTATAGTTCAAATTTCGAATTCAGTTCGACCTTTGAAAAACTGATATTATGACAAAAGCGTTTGAAATAGTAGCCGACCCAAAATTATATTAAAATTAATAAAAATTAGGAAGAAGAAAATTAAAATATAAAAAAAAAAAAAATTAGATCTTCTATCAATATTGTTTGATAAATCTTAGCTTTTACAGGCGAATCTGACCATTTCCCGAAGTTTGGAGTTTTATAGTACTTATTAAGACGTAGTTTTTCATTGTTTGAATTTATCTCGGTACTTACGTTTGTTGCGAGTTTACGTGTAAGGTGAATGCGTGAAGATAAACTTAGTTAGGTATACAACCTTGTGGTTATCGGATAAAGACATAAAAAGTTAGCCAGTTTTCTATTATTTAAAGGTAGACTAACATACATACTTTTTGTAACGGAAACTTTAATAATCTAAATTTTGATACTTGAAGCAAAACTTTTGTATCCCCTTTACGAAAATTACGCGGACGGATCAGTATGAAATTTCCCAAACTAATAGTTTACTTATATAGAGAAGGGCGGCAGAATGCTATTTTTTTTAAATTATGGCGACTATATACAAGAAATCGAATATCGAATCGAATAGCACATATTAAAGTGAGTTATAGAGTTCTAAACACCAATATACACACAGAATCTAATTATATATTTCTTACTTTCTCTTACTCTAGTTTCTAGTTATTAATGCCAAGATTATTTAGGGTCATCTACTAGTTTTACATTTTTACTTGAATATAAGTTTTTTTCACAGAGCGACCGACCTCCGCAACTCTGAGGAGACTAAATTCGAAGGTTCAACTAGTTGTCAGTACATTTGAATCCAGTAACTGCCCTATAACGATTACCATAAGTAAAAAAATGTTCATAACAACAGGACCTTTACGTACTATCCGAGGTACGGGCGTGAAACTCCGTTAACGGTCCATACTTCAGGCCTCGCAACGCCGCGGGGTGAAACTAGACTAAAAGTTACTTCTTATTTCATCAGTTGCGGGTCCGTAAAAGTCCTATCACAATCGGTTCAACCGTTCCATAGATTAACCATGACTAACAGACACAATTTAAAAAAAATATTTTTTGATGTAAGTACCCCATATTCTTTCATATGCATTTAGCTTTTTAACCGACTTCCAAAAAAAAGGAGGAGGTTATCAATTCGTCGGAATCATTTTTTTTTTTTTTTTATGTTTGATCAGCGATAATTTCGTCGTTTATGAACCGACTTCAAAAATTATTTTTGCATTGGAATGGGCGTAGCTTATAAGTGGTCCCATCGCCACCATATCGGGATCTGATGATGGAATCCCAAGGAAATCGAGGGAACTCCTCAAATATCATAGACACAATAATGTCGCGATTTGGGTACTCGGAATAGTTTTTCATTGAAGTCGGTTCCTTTTTGTTAAAATTATGAATTTGAAATTACAAACATACATTACAGTTTTATTTCTATATATTATATGTATCTCTGTTATCAGGGATGTGTCAAGTATTGTTAACTCCCTCTTATGTTCATTGCAGCGTCAAGTTCTCACGCGACACAGTCACTAATTATTGTAACTTAAACCACATAAGTAGTCAAATGAAGGAATTATCTTTTAGGTAAAAAAATGAACATATTACTATCCACATTTTAGAAAATGAACTAAACTAAACTCGTGTTTAAGTAGTAATAGTAGGCTAACACGTTGCAAAGTTAAATGCAATTCCAGTCGTAACGAGATCGGTCCGTGAATGGTATCATTCAACACAATTGGTGACCAAATATACAGACCCCTCCGTACCACGTCAAGCGCGTTAGGCCTTCGTAGTCTGCGGTCCCGGTAGCTATAATAAACATCTGTGGCAACCTTTACCGATAGTTAGGGCCCTAAATCGCATAGTACTTCGTTTCTGAGGTCTGATGATAAATACGAATAATAATAATAAATAGACGGAAAATATTTATACTTTTTCTAGCACACAGAATTTAACGTTTTCAAAAAATTGGCAAGTCTTTTGGAAACGCTAACAGTACTGTAGGCGATGATGCCGAGGAATATTTTGACGCGTGTATGTAAATATTTTAAATTATGTTTTCATTAGTTATACCGTCTTGTATTTTAGTTTCATTTATTTAAAAATAGTAATTTATTTATATTTAATTTCTAGTGTCACTACTTATATGTCTATATGGTATAAATTTTAACTACTCTAATTAAATATTGAATTTAGTCGATTAATTGTGTGACTTTTAGTAAGTTTCTTTTTATCTCATTAATATAAATACCTACTTACCTTCTTAATATGGTATTAGTATTACTTCAGAGAATAGATTGAATACTGCAGTACGTACTTAAAAAATTCGTTCTCCTTCACAAAAAATATTTTAGTCACGAACTAGTGTTGCGATAGAGTAAATACTCGTAATGTAGTCGATTTTAAATGAAACATTTCTGTTTTTAAATATTAAAATTCCAACTTTAGCACTGCGGAAATGAAAAGTTCATATGGAAATGTATCAATATTTTATTTACAATGCCGGTGTGAAACTGAAATACTTTATTTACGCTTATCAAGCGAGTGATCACTGTTTCATTCGGTTGGATGCACAATATCTATATTATCTATCTACTTAACATATAAGTAAATAGTTCAGGTTAATTTTAAAGTTCATCATTTTCATATTTTGAGTAGGTACCTACTTTTTATTTCAATAACTGTGTTCAAAACTTTACCGGTCTTGTGCAAAATAGCGTTGCTTATGCCTTTATTAGAGATTTTGAAACGTAATCAGTTCGCCACAATCACGACTTGCTTATCTCTGGAACACTTCAAGTTCAAGTGGTTTTATTATCATACTATTTGCTACGGAAGTAACATACACTTCACAAATAAGTATGTATGTATAAACTTATTGAAACGGGGTGAAAATAATAATCACTCATAATAAATGACTTGTTTTTTAAATATTATTTTGCTGAGTATGTCTGCACAATCATATATGTAGTTCATATATACTACTGATATACCTATAGAATACGCTTGACATATAAATATGGTAAGGGGATAGCTAGGACATTATGGTTTGGTGGGATCGTGCGACAAAAGCTGCGGCGCATTCGCATTGCGGGCGTACGGCTGGCGGCAGAGTACCAAGGCAACAGCGGTGCGAGGAGATAAGTAATTCTGCGGCGCGTCGTGAACGAGGCGGGCGGGTGTGCGAAGTGGGGAGACGGAGGAGGGTAAATGCCCGCGCGGCGGCGGCGGGTAATTGGTTCGCGCCGCCCGAGGCGAGCCCGTAGTATCGCGCTTTAGCGACGGCGCCCTCCGGTGTCGAGCGCGCACTAAGAGAGTGCGGAGTCGAAACAGTGCTAGATTATTTCTTTTTATTTAGCTTGGCAATATTAATTAATATTAAGGTACATTTATCAGTAAAACGTAGATAGCAAAATTGTTTTCGTATCTAAATATAAACCTTTACAAGAGTACCACCAATGATAATAAGAAAGTTGATAACATCTCTACCATATACTATATTAACTATATTTCGACATAATTCGATGATGAAATTAATGTCATAATAATCATCACCACCTTTATCTTTAAATAAAATACTACAAGATTTCCTTAGTAGCCATAAATCAGATAAAATAAAAAAATAATATGAATGAATAAAACAGTTTCGACTCCACGGTTTCCTCGTCGGCTGTTTGTCATGCTACCGCGGAGTTATAGCTATGTCATGCGGCCACCGGCGCGCCACTTTATACATCCGACCGACGGCGCTACCGCCCGCCACGAGCTCCGAACACCTCTACGTACACATGTATACCTAGTACTCTCACTTAGTATATCGAATGTCGTTACCTCTACTGAAAAGTTAACATTTTGCGCCAGCCACAGTTACCTTGTTTATTACCAGTTTAGGTTCGCACATCGTAAATTTTATTACTTGTGCGATATTAGAATAACTATTTATATTGAGAGATTTATGTTGAAACAGGTTCATATTACGATGACTCGACGACATCCTTTATTTCTTTCTTCACCATTAATTAGCATTAGCATGAAATTCATGATGGTACTAGTAGACTGTACATACAGGTTGCTTACTTATAAAAACTTGTTCAGCCCTTCAATAAAAGATAAATAAATAAAAGTTTTTGTCGTAGAACAATTTGTCAATCGGCCTTATGTCAAAAGTTTACCGCTTTCTGATTCGGCTAAAGTTTTTTTTAAATTCCGGGTTAAGGTCGATAATTGCCGAATAAAACTTCGATTGTAATAAATAATAATACTATGCTCCTATATTTAATAATTTTAGTTAAAATAAAAGATCAAAATTCACGTAGAGGTTTGATCATAAATATTTAAAGTCGCTTTTAATATCATTTCTGCCCACTTGAAGAAATATATTTTGTTCTACTTCATTTCTAGCCAATTAGCAGTCTATGCCATTAGCCCATAGACTGCTATAGAGTAATTAATACCTCCGTTTGTTTAAATACTAACTATGATCCACACCGCGTTGTATACGTCCCCGCTTTATTGACACACTGAATATTCTGGTATCAACTGCAACCAAATACCTCTCGACAGGAAGCCGTTTAGTCGGTTTACAGAGTTTTGATGCTGTATAGACAGAAATATCTTAGTAGAGCTGTTTAGAAATACATTTATGGCTATCAGAATTCGATTTAATGGTATGTATTAGATTAATATAATTAATTTAATGATTGTAAACCTAAATGAAAATAACTATTAAACAAGATTTCTCTATATCTGTTCTTCTAATTACGAGGACATATAGATGAACAAACCTCGCGGTAACTCGATAGAGAAAGAATTAAGTGAAGTTACTGATCGCTCCGTTTAGGGGTGCCGGTCGGAACCCCATTTTACATCATCACCTAGTATGTAATGGAGAGCATTTCGAAATAAGTTCACACGTTTCATGAAAAGCGAAGTCATTTTTACACCCTATTTCTTTGTTATTACATATACTCCGAAGTATGTAACTCTGTATGTTCAGACAGACAACAAGAGCGGCTTAGGCACGATACAAGTAAGATTTTATTGTTACTGAAGATTTCCCTAAATATGATTTATTATATGTGCCATTGTACTAATGCCTCAGTTGCTAGCTCCTATTGCGACAACAGTCATCAACACTGGAACATCAATTAATGGTTTGAACAAAAACATAATCTCATTATAATTCGCAGAGCTGTGTTCGTTCGTTCGGGGCAGTCATTCGTGCGGACTTGTCAGAGGTCGACAGCGGTCGGTGTTAGGGATGCCATTTATCGAATTTAAACATTTTTGAATTTCGAACATAAACTTTGATATTTTAAAGAAAGGTTGCAGGTAAGAAAATGTAAAGTCGAGTATTATTTGAATTAGGACAAGTGAAAATTAAAAATGTCAGAGATATAGATAGCATTGGCATTTTTTTATAGACTTAAACTCGACAAATAAAAGAATTATAAAGATTGGTTATAAAAAACGATTGTTGGTTCAGTAATAGGCAAGTTTCATTACAGTAATTACGGGGTAAGTATCCTTCATTGTGTGATATTCGACAAAAGTCTTAGTCCATATTACTTCTGAGTATAAGTTGAAAAGGATATCTTTAGTACAAAAAATGCATATACAATTGAAAAATCAAAAAATATGATAATATAAAACATGGCAACATTCTTGCTTTGTGGGAACCCTTCGGCCGGTGTCGGCCTCGCTCGGATGCGGTCGGGGCAGCGCGACGGGGCGCATAAAATACGCCGCGCGATGTCGTCGGCTACACTACACGATGTGTCACGGATACCCGACCCTTGTAAGGATGTGGAGAAGGATCTTAAATATCGATATCGATTTTATTATAAAAAATAACAACAAATTGTAATAGTCTTACTTGAAAACTTCGAGGGCATTATAGCAAGCTAATAATAAGTATAGCATAGCTCGGATTATACGACGGTGGCATCAGGTTGCGTATACGGGTTGACATGCTGACTGGTGAATTTAATGGTACACTCACTCGTCCAGCTGACCAAGAAGTTATTTATTCATGTCACAATTACAACAATTAATAATTTATTTTCGGATGACAATTTTATGACACTCTTATAACATTCATTAAGAATTTTAGACATCAAAGGGACTCTTTAGCTGAGTTGCACGATTAGTAGTGAAATGTAAATGCATTGAGAATTCGTTTGTCAAGAAACATATTTTACCATGTAAAATTTCTAAAACGTTATCGATAAAATTGTATAAATGTATAAAAGAAACCCCATCACGTGGTGCCCTCGCATGCAATCAGTCGGGGCGAGCCGCGGCGACGCCACTCAACGCGCCTCGTAAACGTTATCGGGTACATCGTAAAAACGCTACGTAAAATGGCGAACGTGCCGCCCGTCGAGCGCAAACCACCACTCGCTCGGCCCGCACATATTCTAAATTTGAGTTGAACTCAGAACTACAGAATATAGTTTACATTTTTATGCGAATTCTATATTTTTTAGGACTGACTGCTGTAAGGAATATCTACAAAAAAGAAACATGTATTTTAGCTTTTGATCATTACATTGTTAATAATAGGTACTCTTTAAAAAACGTGTGTTATTAAGTTTCTTTGTTACATTGAACCATTACCTTCATCGTCTTACCCTTTATTATTCCCAATATTATTTGGGGTCGGTTCACAGTTCAACTGGTTTTACCTGAATATCAATTTTCCCACATAGCGATTAGCATCGCTCCTTCGCAACGCTGAACTAGTTGTAAGTATATTGAAGGGACTTCCTAATAACGATTGCCATAGATGACTATGACATAGTCACATATGATATGGGACCGAAGGCTAAACGTGTTAAAATACATAAGAAAACACCTACTATCATTACCAATGAACATTTGTTACTTTCTGCTTACCTACAACTGCCAAACTCTTCTAGTTAAAATTAATAAATATAGAGTACTTATAAATACATTTTATCGATATTTACTGCTATGACATCATTATAATAGGCACATCATTAGCAGCGTAACTCAGAAGTTAGCATTATAGTCCCGTAGTTCCGCCCCAAAAGGGTTCGAAATAGAGCCTTCTTGTTGAGGCGTATAACGGGACTATCTGTTTGTCCTTCTGTCAAACGCCATTTAAATTAGACAAATGAGCACCTTTGAACTCGCAAAATATAAACCGAGAGAGTTGTCTTCAATTAAAGCCCGATTCTCCTTATTATTTCAATTGTGTTTCTTAAAACAAAATTTAGTGGAAATTTCTGAGTATCGATTGTAGGTACATAAATAGCTGTAGCTCGCCGCCCCGGTCGTGTTTATGTCGGCTATCTCGAGACCGAGTTACTTAGAATTTTGGATGGGGACAGTATTATAAAAGTTCTTACCTTAAACAATTTGCTTCAATAGAGATAACGTTTCGATCGAACTTAAGTTTCGAACCTTATATCTTCGAAAACATTGGTGGGAATTAATAACAATAATAGTAAACAAACTCCACCCGCGTGTATCTCGGTTATTGCAGTAAAAAGTAGCCTATGTGTTATTCTGATATGTAAGCTATATTACTGTAAAGTTTTATCCAAATCTGTTCAGTAGTTTTTGCGTGAAACAGCAACAAACATATATACATACTCACAAATGATATGATGATATGAGGAGAGTACAAACTTAAATCTGGGGGAACAAGAATCAAAATAATAAAGAACTTGTTGAAAACTTTTCGTCATAGTAACGGATTAAGAATACAGGATGTCACCACCCCTGAGCGATAAGCGGCGACTTAGGGAGCAAACTGCGAATTACAACAGCACTGCACTGTACTGCATTGCAAAAGAAAGATAATATGTAACAAAGCCGTCTGACCAGCGTGTTATAGCAGTCCCAAACCCCCCTTCTAAGAAGAGGCCTATTCCCAGCTATGGACTATTCATAGCTATTGATCTGATAATTTGATTGATGTGATCGAAACAGCCAAGTTGCAAACTTTTTCATTTTCTATTATATTTCTTTATTCTCTTGTTTCATTGGCCAATGTCTTTCAGTCACGTGATCAAAAGTAAATATTAGCCAACCAAACAACAGAATATAAAACGAATAAGTATAAAACCGCAAACTAACTGGTATAGGTATTAATATTTCACACCGTATTGTAGAACTATCATAATTTTAACAAAAAGGAACCGACTTCAAAGAAAAACTATTCCGACTACCAAAATCGCGACAATTGTGCTTATGATATTTGAGGAGGTCCCTCGATTTCCTTGGGATACCATCATCAGATCCCGATATGGTGACGATGGGACCACCTGTAATCTACACCCATACTACATAAACGACGAAATTATCGCTGAACATACATAAATAAAAAGATTCCGGCGAATTGAGAACCTCCTCCTTTTTTGAAGTCGGTTAAAAACGTTTGCAACTTGTCTAGGGGGACTGTATTCGTTTACAAGCGCGTTGTAGTAAGTCTACCTTTCTGATTTTTAAAAAGTATTACTGATTTTATAAAAAGACGTAAGTACATTATTGAAACAACAGATGCAAAGAGGTACTATTTATTATTCAGTCCACAAAACCTTGCATGCTTCTTGACACAGATAAAACAGAAGCAGTAGGTAAATCATGCAGCAACGGATCCCTCAATCGCGCCTGTGGGCCCAGAGGCAAATTCACACCCCAATTAGTGTCTGATCGAACTTCCGAACGACTAGGCCGGTCCGACCCTTCAACCACGGATGTAAAGTTGTACTGGAGTTGATTTATTTCGACGTTAATAATTTTGCAATGCATTGTGTGTTTTAGACGATGTATACTTGTGTTATACTTGGAATATAAATTGAAGTTTTAAAGCTAGTGTTGTTAACCTCAACTTATTATGTAATTGCTTTTGAATTAATGAATTCACCTTTGAGCTGCCAGTTTGCTGTACATAACGTAAAATAAATAAATAACTATTTCGGACATTTTACACACTTCGTCATCTAGTCCCAAATTAAAGCAGGACTTGTAGACAACTGATAAATACATAAACATACTTTTTTTTAAAAAAACATACATCATATTATACATAGAAAACACCAAAAATCCGAAACAAAAATTTGTACTGAAATTGATTTCTACCAGATATATTTATAGAAGAGATTATGTTATGTTGTAAACAATTTAAAAAAAATGCTAGTCATTTCTAGTTCAAGTTCTAATTCATAGGTAAAGTCTCGCTCATGGCGTACATCCCCGGGACAGACCGTCGCGGTAGCGTTTAATTCCATTCCATCGAACCATTCCCGGGGACTCGCCCATGGCTTTATGAGATGTCACAGTTGTAAAATGATACCTCCGTCTGTTTCTACACTCTTAGTACATATCGAAATATTGTCATTTTCTTCTAGAAGTAGCTTTTATTTTTTTCTTCTATTCTTTCTTGTAAGTTGTAATATTATGTACTTACTTACTCTTTCTTTTAAGTCGTAATGGGAAAAGAGAGAGAGGCAGTGTTGTTTCTTGTTGTATTTAAAACTTAGGTGGTTTAGAAAAATCGGTGGCAATAATATTTATTAATCAATTTCAATTGTGTAGGTTGAAAGAGTGCCTATAAACCTCAAAATGTAGTGCTCCGATTGGGATACGGCACCTTTCAAAGACGGTGATTTTTTGCTAGAAATGTCTAGGAACTTAATGTTCACAAAATTCCTTTATAGGCACAGTAATCTCAGAATTTCTGACTTCGGTACTAGTAGAGCAAGAGCCCAGAGCCGCCAGACCTACGTCATTAGTGCAAAGCTGAAATTTTCAGGATTATTAGTACAATGTCTTGTTAAGATGTATGTGTACCCATTAGCTTGAAAGCGGGGCCGTTTCTGAGATAGCGCGAAGTACAGATAGATAAAAATATTACTTACCTACATTAAAGGTGCAAAGCTAGTATTTACATATTTTTTCAAGAATATTATTTAAAATTAAAATTCATTACTGCCAGACACTTTCCGTGGGCCATTACTTCTGCCAGACGTCTTGAAAGTTGTGAAAAAATTAGGTAAACTACGTTATAGTAGCAAACCTAAATTTTATACATATTATCTAAGGTACTATTTTAAGACCCTTTGTATGACCAATCCAAAAAGCGTGTAAAAACCATTTAATATTTTACAATTATATTCTTGAAATAATACCAAAGATGATATACCTCAGCTTCCTAATTACTACAAATATATGTCTGTGGGGATGATAGGCCCTTCGGCCGCATACAAAGGGTCTTAAAATAGTACCTTAGATAATTGTATAAAATTTAGGTTTGCTACTATAACGTAGTTTACCTAATTTTTTCACAACTTTCAAGACGTCTGGCAGAAGTAATGGCCCACGGAAAGTGTCTGGCAGTAATGAATTTTAATTTTAAATAATATTCTTGAAAAAAATATGTAAATACTAGCTTTGTACCTTTAACGTAGGTAAGTAAGATTTTTATCCATCTGTACTTCGCGCTATCTCAGAAACGGCCCCGCTTTCAAGCTAATGGGTACACATACATCTTAACAAGACATTGTACTAATAATCCTGAAAATTTCAGCTTTGCACTAATGACGTAGGTCTGGCGGCTCTGGGCTCTTGGTCCATAGTAGGTATTGTGTTTCAGCTGTAAGTTGAGGGTACTTTCCAATTAAATTTTCTATAGACTCAGGTCTTAATTAAAAAAACACGTTGATTCTAACATATTTGAGTTTAACCAAGAGATCCTGAACCTGAATTAGCGTAGTTTTTAATGCCCTATCTGTTCAGTGTGTTGTTAGTTCGATATAGATCGCAAAGATTCTAGAGTAGACTTCATTACGCTTTGATGCAATTTCAATATTGAGATAGATTAGATCTTGAAGAAAAACACAGGCTATTATTATCTGTATAAACGACATACACACTGATAAGCAAAAGGATAGTTATTATAAAAACTTCCTGACGAGATCTTCTTTTATCGTTATAAAGTGTACGACTTCTTTATTTAGTTTCCATTTTATTTTTTTACAGAACGTTCCTAAACTTTACAGTTAATATCTTCAAACTAATGTCGGCTTTAATGCGCCTATATTATGGTGAGCTGTTATAAACTGAATCCTCCATTCCTTTCCTACTCTTGTGGTAGAATATTTTCTTACGATTTCACATCTAAACCACTGAATCGATTTGGATGAAATCTGACGTGAATATACTTGGGTTTTTGAGGAATGACATACTATTATATATTTACCGCGATAACCCAAAATAATCCAATATGTGGGCGGAGGTGCGGATACTTATCTTGTTAATAATACGGATACTTATGATATCTAGTTGTAAATAAATTTATATATCGCACTTCTGTAAATGTTAAATAACCTGTATTAATAAAAACCTATAAAAGATAGAAAAAAAAGAACTATTACTATTTGCTTTGTCAAGCTTCAGAGGAACTCTACTGATTCCTACTTCGATAGCTCAGACAGCGCGTTTTCTTCGCCGCTATCGATCGCTAAACCTTTTAATCAGATTTATCAGAGAAGCTTACGAGTTGAGTACTAACGCAGAAAGTATACCAAGTAGAATCTTGTTCTCATTTTAAAACGTTTTGAAAAATCTTCTTTCATTAGTTAAAAGTTCGTTATGTTTAAGGTTTATGGAAATTGTACAAATAGAACAACGGCTTAGATTAGAGGATTGTGTTTATAGGAATCATCATCACCAACAGCCTTTAACTGTCCACTGCTGGACATAATTGTCTGGACATAGCAGTCCACTGCTATGTCCAGCTGTGGACTGTTAAAGGCTGTTGATGATGATGATGATGATGATCTTAATTTAGTAATAAATAATATATATTAGTAAAAAAATGAGTTCAACTGGTACTTACAAATGCAATAGTAAAAATAGTTTACAATAAATAAGAAAATGTAATTTGGCATTTCAAATTACATTTTCTTATTTATTGTAAACTGTCATTATTAAGCCAGGACATCTCCTGGCTTAATAATGACAGTTTTTATGAAGTAAAGTAAACTAAAACTAACAAGATTAAAGGAAAGTATGTAACAGAAAGTTTATAATATGTTTATTTTATTAATTTATTTAAAACTTATTGCACGTATTGAACAGAGGCGGACTTAATGCTATGAGGCATTCTCTCCCAATTAACCTTCAGGTATGCAGAAATACGATTTGAAAGGTGCAGAAATTAAATATGTATTGAATATGACAAAGTTCTTTAGGTTATGTAAATGAGAGATGATTCTATATTAGACATAGCCAACATTAATAAAAATACTACTACATATATTACAATAGACATAAATATACTACTATATACGTTACAGTATACATATATTGTAATGTATAACATTGTAGTGCCATTTAGAATTTATTTTCTATATCGAGTTCATATGTCGAAGCGTTCCTAAGGAAAAGGATTGTATTGTAATATATGTTTAGTAACCATAGGCATAATAAATTTTGAAATCGAGACCGACGGCTTCACGTCCTCTCTGACTCCGAGGCACAAAGAGCAATCCTTAAACTTACCGAGCTATGATTGATTGTCTTTACTTCACAATAATCACAATGTACAAACCAACTCAGTTACCAGTTATACAAGAATCTTGGAAAAAAAAGTAGGAAACAAATCGAAGCTACACTTACATGCACACATCACATACGCGACCAGCCCAAAATGTTATCGTTCCATTCTGTGGAATTACGATTTACATAAAAATAATAAACAGCGAGCAGGGTCGGCACTAAAAACCATATCTTTTTCTCCCGGATAAGCCTCGGGCCGGGATTGTGGGTTCCCGGGTCGCGGGATTGCGGATCCCGGGCCCGTTATCAAGTTATCAATTTGGCCCGTCTGCCATATGTCCGGAGAAGAGCCGAGTTTTACAGACGTGTGGGTGTGATTTAGTGTTCGGTATTGAAACCGAGGATATTTCGTTGAGACTTGGTTTTGAAATAAATTCGAGACTTTTATGTAACGTTGGAATATATTTTTTGTGGCTACTAGTCGCTGCTTGTTCAAATACTTATTACAATATTGATATTCAAATGTGTATGGAAAAAACGTTAAGTTATTTGTATACGCTTCGAAAACTAATAATATAAAGTTTTCACACTATAAAAAGTTTTAAAACGCTTCAAATAGTTTTTCTAAGATAGTCATGACATTTCTAAAGAAATCAAAATCTATTTCTAGCGTGTCTTATTTAGAAAACTTTTTGCGCAGTACCTTACCTTACGTTTCTGATTTGATCTCATTACCACCAATCCTTAATTTATCAAAAATCAACCATTGACGACACCCTCCCTAAATTCCGTTGTAAGCATTAAATTCCCTCCCCTTTCCCTAAAAGGATCTGAGATTTACCGCGAATGTCATTGCGTGCCACGTAATTTACTTTTAATTTTGATAAATGCGCCCCCTATCCGGCCCATGATCCCGGTCAAGCACGGACCTAGTACTAAATTAGATGAGCATGAAAATAAGGATGGTGTTGTAATTGACGACAACACCATCCTTATTTTCATGCTTTCCTAGTTCAGACACCTTTCAACTACCAGTAAAATTACAACTTTGTTTTTTATTTCATCCCACAGATCATAATATTTAATGTGAGGAATTACATTTTGTATTAAATACTTAAATTAGGTTTTTAGGCTAACTACTTGTAGTTTTGTATGTTTTGGTTTTATACGCAGTTGGTTAAAATTAACTTAATTGTTTTTAGAGAATTCTCAAATCTGTCAAATATTTTTTAAGTACATTTTGACATTTCCATACATCAATAAATTGATTCTATTATTATTGATACTGAATCTGATGTAAATGTAAATGATCTATTGTAAAATTTTGTTTGTTTTTTCAGGTACGTTAAACAAGTTGATGAGTAGTATGTTTAAAATCATACTTTGTTGGGCCCAGAAGAGAGCTGCTCCTAGAAAAGTAAGCTATAAACTATTAAACGAGCTATAAATTTAAACTAAAAGCTTAGTGGAACTGAGTGTTAAAACCACTACACAGTGGAAAAACTTGAAGAAACTTAAGCGGAAGATATGCTAGGAGTCCTATATCCGTATCAAAATGTAGTGCAGCCACCGGGCGTATATAACTCAGCAGTAGTAGGAGCGAAGTAACTTAGCGACAGGCGAAGCGGACGCGGCGCGGCTTCCGGGCGTGCTTCCTTCCGGAAATAGGGCCCATTCCGGGGCGCCCGCGCCCACCGCCCGGAGAACGTCTAATGGCGCGTGCCTCTACTATAATGTCATGCCACCCTGGTACCCGACGCTCGTTAGCCCTCGCTCCCCCGGTGACGATTTTTCTTTTTTTTTGTTTTGATTTTTTGTACCATTATTATTTCCAGAGGACTTTCTTGCTCAGCTGCTTGTTAGGTCCATGTTTCGCTATTTTGTTATTTTCCGTTGTAAGACTTTTAGCGTCAATTTCTACAAAAAAACTTAAACGACAGCATGTTTTTGCTGTGGTTCCTCTTTCACAATAAAACTGTAAGAAGGTGAACAAAACTCCAAGTTTTTAACACATTATTTAGTTGAGAATTTTGTAGTAAGTAGTACACTGTCATCATTTCGCAGTGGTCATACACAGTTTGCTTTACTGATTTGTGTTTGTCCCCATAACACAACAAGCAATACCTTGTAATAGTTCTAGTATAAAACATGTTATGCCATGTCGCCGTAATACATTACACTTGAACACAACACACTACTCTCTAATTACTAATAGCCTGAGCAGGTAGGTACAGTACAATGTTATATTTACAAGTATACTAACCACCATAGATCTATGCTAACCACCTAGTAAAACTCGAAGTACATGAATAGTCAAATGACGTTTACATGTAAACCTACTTTTACGATTTTTTTTTTGTATCCTACGTGTAATGCCTAGTTTTCCGCATGTGTGCCAATGTAGTATAAAACAATCATTTCTCGAATAGAAATCTCCCGAAACGAATGCACACCTCTAATTATATTTTATGGTTGTGACGTGTGACACGTTTTGTAGTAGGTGGGTGGTATGTGCATCGTTCGTGTTTCGTGGTAGGTAGTTGCCGCCGCGCCCCGGGCCGCGCCTCGCGCGCCTTTCGAGTGTCAGTGTGTTGACGGGCTATACGTCGACACAACTGACTTGATACTTACATTATATATTTTTTTAGGTTTCAGTAGATATTTTGAAAATAACGACTATTTAGGGCTACATATTATAGAAGTACTTATTCACATGCCCAGTAGTTTACTAAATTGTATTTATATTTTATTAAAGTGACTGTAGTCTGTAGGGATTCGATGTCTACTTATTTTTCCATAAAGTTAATTATTTTATTTTTTTAATGTTATGACAATTTTCCACGCGACATTTGGTTATTAAGTTTGCACCAATGAATTTACCGTGCTGTTGCTAGTTTTGAAAAGGAATTTGTTTATGGAAATAAATTATTTTTGATTATCAACTATAGTTATTTCTAATATTCGAGGTCAATATGCCTTAAAATATCAATATATTCGTCTATATATACATATGGCCAGTTGATGTCCTTGTTCAAGCGAACTGTTTTCTTCTTGAAACCTCTCTCTTTGACTTCTTTCGGCTTCCGCACTCTGTCCTAGTCTCTTGAAATAGACCCAAGCTAATAACCTTTTGCAATCATCCCGGACAAAGATGATTAACATGGAAAAAACTGATTTTAAATTTTTTACGTATTAGAATGTCTTATTTCCTGGAATATAAAGAACGGCCGATTTTGTAAAACAGTGACAAAGCATTGTACTCTGTGTCATAAGTCATCACGACGAACATCAAATAATCACATCCTTGGTAACGAGCCCCCAAAAAAGTATCCCCCATTCTTGTTTCATTAAACTACCAAACATTATCATTTTATCAGACGTTTCATTTTAAATTCACCATCAAAAAAATTGTGCGAGATATATCAAAATATATCAGCGCTTCGCTAACGACCAAGCACATTCCGTCGGCGGTCGGCGGCTCAAAGGACCAGGGGGCTCGAGGCTAACAGAGCCTCCCACGCCGACACCGCCCGTACTGTCACCCTCATTATGTTACCGCGTGATACATTCAGCAAAATGGCGCTTCGCTACGTAGACTTGTCAATTTACAGCTCTGTTCATTTGTAGGGTAGAGTTCTGACTGTTTGAATACATATTTGTCAACTGCTCTATATCTATCTCTACGTACAGAGACTTCCCTCAACATTAAGTAGGTGATAAAGTGATCATGCTTTTATCACGGAATAGGCTAAACGAGCTGATGGCAAGTGCCTACATAACTGCTTCGTTGGTTTAGTGGTTAGTATTGCGTGTTATCCCAGGGAGTCAATTAGACGACACGTTGATTGTAATGTTTTATTAATGACTCTCTTATCTCTGTAAGACTCCGACTAATTTGACTTAAACTAAAGCTTATATACAATGTAATATGTGTACAGTTTTAGGTGGGGGCTACTATGAAATATTATTTACTTAATTGCTTAATTGACAATATGTTGTTTATACTTCCTTATTTAATATTTTATAATATTGCTATTGTTTGTGGGCACGTACGTTAACTTTAGTAAAACAATTATTTAATCACGTAACCGTGTAAAGATCTAAACTACTATTTTGCTATGGCTTCGCCCATAGTTAGCGTATGCGGCTGCCGTTCAAGAGGTCTCGGGTTCGTATCCCGGGTCAGACCTAATATTTGTGTGTCCACAAATGTTTGCACACAACATTGACTTGCAAGTCCCCAACCCGTCCTTGGAAAGTGTGAAGACCTATGGCCTTAACCCACTCCTGAGAGAGGCCCGAGCTTATCAGGGACATTATTGGTTGTAGATGACGATAATATAAGAGCCTGACAGAGTGATTTTACGCTGCCTGATGGAAAGCATGAGCAGAATCCATGAGTCATGACTTATGTCTATAAGTGAGATATAAATGTTAAACTTAATATAAACAGCTATAAATTGCTACCACAAGTTTTAAAGTACGTATCTCTAAATGGCCCCCGCGATCGCTATCTTGCACCAGCTACTGATCACCCATGATGATATCAATATAAAGAGCAAAAATGCTCTTTGTCGGCTCCACCATACTATCCCACTCTTGTTAGTACTCCTAAATGACAAAATAACCTACGTATACCCCCCAACACAATAATAATAATCTTACGAGAATAATTAAAGATATAAAAATATATATATAATAAAAAAAAAAAAAAAAAAAAATATTGCGGACATCTTTTATCAGCCAGTCCCAAACTAAGCAGAGCTTATGGGTTCTAAACAACTGATATAAATACATAAACATACTTTTTTTGTAAATACATACATATTATACACAGAAAACACATTATATATGAAAAAATATAACTCGTAGAACAAACTAGCCGGATATTTAGCCAGATATCCGGGTTTAGATATTTTAAAAATATTGTCTCAATATATATTTTGAAACTATTCAAATATCATTTGGGATTTCATACTCATAATCAACAGCCTTAGGTAGTCCACTGCTGGACATAGGCCCTCCTTAGCAATACAACTCGGCCTGTATATTATAATTACTTACTTTATTTGTACAGGAAATATAGGGATTATAGAAATTGTTTCGTTCCGTATTTACGTAGTTTAGTCCATAATAATATATACAGTACACTCTATAGTAGCCGGACATCTAGTTGAAATTGTAAAGGTCTCTAAATCTTCAAATACAAGGTCACCTCCTGCTCAAAAGATGACTATTCCAATAAAAAGACTTGAAAGTTAAAAGCCTAGAATTATCATGCAATAGCTAGTTCGCGATACAAGTCACCAACAACAACCCTTTGTTATTACTCCCAATTTTCCTCTTTCAAGCCAAAAGTTGTTGATATAATGGGTTGACCCTCAATTCTCAATTCTTTATTGCATTTCACAATGTAGGATTACAGGTGTTTACATATTAAATAAATAGTAACCATTGTGAACCCTGTCGGGCACAGCAACTTAGGTTAGTAGGAGACAGGAAGAGGGCTAATTTTAAGGTACTTAATTATATTATTTTTAGTTACATATTTTTTCGAATATTTATAACACACATATACATACATATTTATATACACACACATATATACACACATACACACACATTCACACACATTAGGCATTTCTAGGCATTAATTACTATAAATATTAACAATTTCGAAACAGATATAGGCAGCAGCACCGAAAGGAAAAAAAAGAAGAAGAAAAGCACCCAGCTCAATCTATTCTGTCCCTTAAGCACTCATTTACAGTGTAGTAGTTCTTACGTAATAGATATTGTTTAATTTTTTTTGTAAACGTAACAAGAACTAAAGTTGCTCTTTTCACCTATATCGACAGGGTTCATATGTCGACTAAATTCCTTTATTTTTAATAAACTATGTCCATCTAAATCAGGTAATAATGTATGTTGAAGTATTTTTCTCGATACCTCATCGTAGGATAGCAATGCAAATTTTGTTGAGGTCGCACAACTCGCAGCGGGGGACCACACACGTAAATCATTTAAAATTCACAACACCAAGATTAATGCAAAACTTCAACTGCATTTTATCATTTCCTTTCAAATGGTTCGATGGTTGCAGCTTATTACCTTACGATTATTAAATCTCCTTAGATTTATTGTACCCTGGTACCAACATCGTCTCATAATTCAAATCAATATACTTACCAAACAAGGAATAAGATTGATAGGATGTTAAAATAATACGCTGTACCAGCATTTGTAGCCGTAGAGCACAGAGTTATCTGTGCCGTAGAGGAACACAAAACCAGAACGTCGAACTTTGCCGAATACCTCTTCTAAAACTTCTCCAACTTTGTTATACCCTAGTAAACATCTTCTCACCAGTTAGTATGAGTTATTAAACATAGACGAGTGGAGGATTGATTATGAGGTTGTTAACGTGCTTAATTTGGAGTATGTATATATTTCTGAATCTCGTATTTCTGATTTTATTTTCAAGACAAGTAGTTCCAAGATATTATCAGATGTTGACACGACGAAGGTGGTTGAAAATCACCATGCTCATGAAAATTTCAACCATAATTCGGTTGAAATTCACATTCGTTCTTTTAAATATCAAAACGAGTATCAACAACGGTGCAGTTAAAAATGCTCCCAAACAAAAGCTCGCACAATAATCGTAAAAGCAGTCGTCTCTTAGTTATCGCTGTGATAAATATACGCGGGATTGCTAACGCGTCGGTAGTGAGAGCGGGAAAATTACTGACCGCACCACTTCAAAGCGATGCGATGAGTATAAAGCGATATTTATCTGTCTCTTGGCCTCGCCGGCACCGCCACCTAGCATGTCGAGTGGCTTACACAACTTACTATCACTACATACTGTATATTTTTTAGATAAGGCTCATTTTAGCTTGGCACGATTGATTCTTGTCATGAGAGCTATGTCAGTGTAGATATGGATGTGTTCGCGTGCAGCAACGCAACGCGGGACGCTTGACATCGTCATCTATACAGGAATACGTATTTAGCATAATGTATGCTCTGAGAATAGTTAACTAGATAAGGTCGGTTATTGCAGAAGTAGTTTTCCTGTTCTGATAAAATTCTGAAACAAAGTTCTAAATTTTTCTTCGGGAAAAGTACATTTTTTCTGAATGGAAAGTCCTATATTTTTCTCTGACGATAATCGATTGTGCTGTTATGTGTTTCATTTATGTATCTAATAGCTTTTATTTTATTATATATTAATTTCACTAATATTAAATGTTAGTTTCTTGTGCATTTAGTAAAAATAAATAATTTTTTAAATTTTGGTCCTTCTGTTTGTTCCGGATTATCTCTGGGACGGCCGGCCTGATTTTGACGAGACTTTTACTGCAAGATAGCTGAAGATATAAGAAGTAACCAAGGCTACTTATTTACACTAGCTTAGCCCCCTCACCTGTACGTTTATACCTTTACAAAACAACAACATCTCGGGGCTCAGTTACTTAGAAATAAGTGTACTTTACAGCCATTTTTCAATTCATAAAGTATGCCTTATTTCTGTAATATTTGTTACGATAACATAAATAGAAAGGCTTAGAACTCAGGAATAAAAAAGACAAAGGAACAACAAGTCTCTATTTCTAATTAAACTATAACCAAAACAGTACCGCAATAACAGAACTGTGCAGTACCAGCAATATTGGTACGTTGGCGTCTGACAGCGCCAGTAACGCGCTCTCAAGATAAGATGCCGGGACGGAGAACGGTTGAAATCTCAGTGATGTGATGTGATCCCGTGAAATATGTCCGGGAAAAGGCTGCTTACGCCCTCTCTCGCTTTAATATTGTCCCGGTTCGCGCGTTATGAGATAAATGTCGCCGTCGCAGAATTGAATTGTTCTCATATTGCCTGTTTAGTGCAAAAATGTATAACATTACATTTTGTTACATTAGAGCATGTGTTACTTGTTAGAAATTGTATTACATGACAGAGCGGTATTAAAAAAAAAACATTGTGACAAGAGAATTTTAGAAATTGGAATTTATATGTACAATTTCTAAAATTCTCTTGTCACAATGTTAGCTAGTACTCCATACTCCTCCGAAACGGCTTGAACGATTCTTATCTATCTTAATAAGTTTTGTGTGTGTGTGTGTGTTAAGCAGTAGGTCTGACAATAGGACGTAAACTATTTATAACCATAGGTAACATCCGCCGCCATTATCAGCTACTATAATAAAGAAACACATAATTTCTGTATCTGCAGTCTCTAGTACTTAGCACAGACTCGATTAAGATCAAACAACTGTATGTCAGACTTATTCAAATATTATTTTTTATTACAGCAAATGCCCAATACCCAAAGTAAGATTTGCTAGTCTGCGCAAAGTATCTTATTGATATTTATTTTTTAATACCGCTCTGTCATGTAATACAATTTCTAACAAGTAACACATGCTCTAATGTAACAAAATGTAATGTTATACATTTTTGCACTAAACAGGCAATATGAGAACAATTCAATTCTGCGACGGCGACATTTATCTCATAACGCGCGAACCGGGACAATATTAAAGCGAGAGAGGGCGTAAGCAGCCTTTTCCCGGACATATTTCACGGGATCACATCACATCACTGAGATTTCAACCGTTCTCCGTCCCGGCATCTTATCTTGAGAGCGCGTTACTGGCGCTGTCAGACGCCAACGTACCAATATTGCTGGTACTGCACAGTTCTGTTATTGCGGTACTGTTTTGGTTATAGTTTAATTAGAAATAGAGACTTGTTGTTCCTTTGTCTTTTTTATTCCTGAGTTCTAAGCCTTTCTATTTATGTTATCGTAACAAATATTACAGAAATAAGGCATACTTTATGAATTGAAAAATGGCTGTAAAGTACACTTATTTCTAAGTAACTGAGCCCCGAGATGTTGTTGTTTTGTAAAGGTATAAACGTACAGGTGAGGGGGCTAAGCTAGTGTAAATAAGTAGCCTTGGTTACTTCTTATATCTTCAGCTATCTTGCAGTAAAAGTCTCGTCAAAATCAGGCCGGCCGTCCCAGAGATAATCCGGAACAAACAGAAGGACCAAAATTTAAAAAATGATTTATTTTTACTAAATGCACAAGAAACTAACATTTAATATTAGTGAAATTAATATATAATAAAATAAAAGCTATTAGATACATAAATGAAACACATAACAGCACAATCGATTATCGTCAGAGAAAAATATAGGACTTTCCATTCAGAAAAAATGTACTTTTCCCGAAGAAAAATTTAGAACTTTGTTTCAGAATTTTATCAGAACAGGAAAACTACTTCTGCAATAACCGACCTTATCTAGTTAACTATTCTCAGAGCATACATTATGCTAAATACGTATTCCTGTATAGATGACGATGTCAAGCGTCCCGCGTTGCGTTGCTGCACGCGAACACATCCATATCTACACTGACATAGCTCTCATGACAAGAATCAATCGTGCCAAGCTAAAATGAGCCTTATCTAAAAAATATACAGTATGTAGTGATAGTAAGTTGTGTAAGCCACTCGACATGCTAGGTGGCGGTGCCGGCGAGGCCAAGAGACAGATAAATATCGCTTTATACTCATCGCATCGCTTTGAAGTGGTGCGGTCAGTAATTTTCCCGCTCTCACTACCGACGCGTTAGCAATCCCGCGTATATTTATCACAGCGATAACTAAGAGACGACTGCTTTTACGATTATTGTGCGAGCTTTTGTTTGGGAGCATTTTTAACTGCACCGTTGTTGATACTCGTTTTGATATTTAAAAGAACGAATGTGAATTTCAACCGAATTATGGTTGAAATTTTCATGAGCATGGTGATTTTCAACCACCTTCGTCGTGTCAACATCTGATAATATCTTGGAACTATCTTGTCTTGAAAATAAAATCAGAAATACGAGATTCAGAAATATATACATACTCCAAATTAAGCACGTTAACAACCTCATAATCAATCCTCCACTCGTCTATGTTTAATAACTCATACTAACTGGTGAGAAGATGTTTACTAGGGTATAACAAAGTTGGAGAAGTTTTAGAAGAGGTATTCGGCAAAGTTCGACGTTCTGGTTTTGTGTTCCTCTACGGCACAGATAACTCTGTGCTCTACGGCTACAAATGCTGGTACAGCGTATTATTTTAACATCCTATCAATCTTATTCCTTGTTTGGTAAGTATATTGATTTGAATTATGAGACGATGTTGGTACCAGGGTACAATAAATCTAAGGAGATTTAATAATCGTAAGGTAATAAGCTGCAACCATCGAACCATTTGAAAGGAAATGATAAAATGCAGTTGAAGTTTTGCATTAATCTTGGTGTTGTGAATTTTAAATGATTTACGTGTGTGGTCCCCCGCTGCGAGTTGTGCGACCTCAACAAAATTTGCATTGATATCCTACGATGAGGTATCGAGAAAAATACTTCAACATACATTATTACCTGATTTAGATGGACATAGTTTATTAAAAATAAAGGAATTTAGTCGACATATGACAAATATTTGTTTCGGAGTCTAGGTGTTTTCTATGTATAAAAAGTATGTTTATGTATTTATATCAGTTGTCTAGTACTCATACTACAATCTCTGCTTCGTTTGGGACTAGAGGACGTGTGTAAAATGTCCGAAATATTTTTTTATCTATTTAAATATCTTTGGATCACACAAACACTTTGTACGAGCCGGGAATCGAACCCGAGACCTCAAGCGCAGAAGTAGCATACACCACATAATATTTTAATAAATTAATACTTCTTAATTTGTTTTTATATCACCACCTACGAAAACTTCCCATATTCGAAGAAAAATAAACAATTTCTGAACAACTTTCTAAAAGATTACACAGAATTAAAAAAATAAGACAAAAATCGTGAAAATGTTACGCGAAGTATCCAGATATATGTAGTGTTCAAGTTCTAATATCTAATCTCGCAAATTGCATGGACAATTATGCGCAAAGATAGGGTGGGTGGCGAGGTTATCGGCTGCAAACACATGTGCAGACGTGAGGGCGTCGACAGTCGAGCAAATGGCCCACGCCAAGCCTCCCCGACCGAGCGGCCCACCGAACGAGTCAGCCGACACGATGCGAACGATCACGGACCGGACTCTCGAACAGCGTACATACGCGGTGATACGTTTCCATTGCAAATTTTAAATTATTCTTCTCTTATATGATGGCAATCAGCCGAATAATATCAATTACTTCTGCCATTATGAAGTATTTAAAGTTTTTAAACAGTCGTCCTAATGAAATTAATGAAAAAAAAATGTGGATGAGATGACATAAGGATCGTCTTGCCAAATAACAGAAAACGATCGCGAATTCTTAATTTAAATTTTGTTTTACAATTTCTGTTTGATATGTTTTAGGATATTTTGAGTAAAAAAGCGGCCAAGTGCGAGTCGGACTCGCCCATGAAGGGTTCCGTATCAGCAAGTAACATCATATAAATTTCTTGTAGTTCGTTGTAACTTTCATCGATGTTTTTATACTAGTGTATTGATTGGATGAAAGGTAAATTGCGTGTTACGATTTATGACGTAATAAAAAAAAAACTACTCACTAGATCTCGTTCAAACCAATTTTCGTTGGTAGTTTGCATGGTAATGTACTACATTTTTTTTTTTTAGTTTTATCACTCTCTTATTTTAGAAGTTACACACATTTTTCCACATTGGAAGTATCTCTCGCGCAAACTATTCAGTTTAGAAAAAAATGATATTAGAAACCTCAACATCATTTTTGAACACCTATCAATAGATACCCAACACGTATAGGTTTGATGAAAAAAATTTTTTTAAGTTTCAGTTCCAACTTTCCAACAAAATATTTTGGGGGTCCCCATCCCAAAATGGTTTGTTTTTTTCAATTTTAAGTAATAATCTTAATGCGGTTCACAGAATACATCGACTGACCAAAGGAGAAACCCGATTCTGGGCCTAAGCGTTACACGAATGGGATATGTACCAAAAAATTCGTCTAATTTGCTTTATTAACCTATCGAAATCTTAGCTTCATTCACATCAAATGGCTAAGTGTAGAAAATAAGTAGAATTCTATTGTTTTAAACAATCTTTGTAAACCTCTGCAACACTTATTTCAATATACGTAACTAGTTCCACAAACGTAGCATTCCTAAAATAGGATTGATTTAGTGGAAATCGATACTGTTATAAATAAATAATATTCCTTATTTTTAGTATAAATGATTGTTTTAATAGGTATTTTACTCAATGTAAATAGGGTCTGGCCAGCGAATCGTGAAACAACTACTTACAATGGCGGCAATTCAAAAGATCTACAACTGGCAGCATTAAATATAGCATGGGTAATTTTGTATTTTTCTATTAATGTGACTATGCCATAGAAAAACACAAATGTATCAAATCGTGTTTTTCATGTTAAAGAAAACTATAGCGGTTTTGATAACTTTTTTATTTCAAAAGTTATAAGGGCCTAACTTGTGAAATAAGCTGACTTAGAAAACTTCGTACAAAAATAAAGAAACAATAAGCAAATACAACAATGTATAATATATATGTATTTACAAAAAAAAAGTATGTCTAAGTATTTATATCAGTTGTCTAGATAGGGGACTAGATGGCGTTGTGTGTGAAATGTCCGAAATATTTATTATTTATTATTATTATTAATTATCTATTGGGCACGATTTAATTATGGGTGAGTACATAACCCTATTTTATGCGTGACCTGACACGCACTTGGCTAATTTTTATTAAAATAACTCAAACAATAAACATAACCTAAAATGTAAACATTGTCTGATTTTACCAATTTGGCCATTGCTGGGAGACCTGAAAATGAGGCTCGTGAAATCGTCATAGATATTGTAATTTATGCCCAAATTCTAGCACTGTAACGCCAGGCCCAAGTTTGTATGGATTTCGGGTTTCTCCTTTCAACAGTATAGCTCTTATAGTTTCGGAATAATTGGCTGTGACATACCAGGCGCGGTCCGAAGGGGGGGGTCACAGGGGACATGACCCCCCCCCAAAACCTAAGGTCAAATTAAATAAACTTGTTCGGATTTGGCATTTTATGCCGAAATCTGAATATACAGAAGATCTTCGTATTGTCTAGAAAGTATCTGAATATGGATTACAAAGTGGAAACGGGAGGTCACAGAAAATTTTGATACGAAACTTCCTAAGTTTGTGATGATGATGATGATATACCAAATATAAAGAATTTTCTCAAAATTCTGGCAACTCTTCCCATAAGTGGTGCGACAGCAGAGCAATCATTTTAGGCCTAGGACCTAGGATACCTATTTTTTATTAGTGTAGTGAGTGACCCCATCCAAAATTTCAGGCTGCGACCGCGCCTGTGACATTCGGACGGACAGACAGACAAACTGACAGACAGACAGGCAGACAGACTTGACGAATCTATAAGGGTTCCGTTTTTTGCCACTTGGCTACGGAACCCTAAAAAAGACACAGAGGTTGTAATAGTATTCGCAACTTAATAATCCTTATTAAAACTTAAAAAAGATTGGTTCTTTTTTATATCTTTCTACTGTCAATCGTTTTTTAAATACCGTGTGAACTTGTTCGTAGCAATATGATTTTTTCATTCTAATAAGAAAAAACAGGATTGAAAACCACTTCTTTTCTTAAGTTGGTCAAAAATTCTACGAGTAAATTGAATTCATAAAGGAACTGATAAATACGGCCATCTATTTTTACGTCACTTTTTCGATTTTAAATAATTTTCCTCTTCACTTCAGTTCGAGTCAGTAGTTGAATACGTAGCGACTCGATACTGACAAAAGAGTTTTAGATCAATGAAAACAAAATGTAATAATACCAGATTGCTCTCATTAAAATATGTAATTCAAAATATATATCAAAAAATTTCATTTTCTCTACAAAAAAAAAGAAAAACAAAAATTATCAAACTATTATTTGTGTTAACTATAAATTGCATGATCAACAGATTTGCATACAATTTAGTAAAACGTAATAATACTACAACATAAAATATAAGTCAAAGTTATGAAAGTCAATATAAGGAGGAACCACTCTAGTTATAATAAAATGGATTGAATACAATTTCCATCTGCGGCTCACCGTAACACCGTTTTCTATGGCTGAGGGAAATCTAAAATTCAATATCGCCCAAGATCGTAAGTGCTCCAATAGATATGTGAATGTGACAATAGTTGGTAGTAGTAACGGGTGGTCGCCGTCGACGTAGTGCGAACGAGCAGACGTCCGTCCGCCGGCGGCGGCTACAAATCTTCCGTTTCACTCGTGCCCAGCCTCCGAGCGGTGAGAAGAGGAAACAGCACGCTCCAAAGCACGCGGCTGCGTGATACCGGCTACTCCCGAAATAGACCCCCCGCGCGGGGTGCCGGCCCATCGACGTGCTTTTAGTATGCTGCGCGCATGCGAACCGCCCGCACCCTTCTGCGCTCCTAGTACTTACAATACTATTTTCGCGAAATTTAAAAACAAATAGACTGAATTTTAAGTTACCGTGCTAAATAGCATGCTGTAAATTCAAAATGGTAGCTATCCTGGCCAACCCCAAGTGGAGCGAGGACCTCACCATTCAGATGATAATCGAGTACGAGAAGCGCGAATACCTGTGGAACCCGGTGTCGGAGCACTACAAAAATAAGAAAATAAGAGAGCAAGGATACATTGAGATAATAAATTCGTTAAGTTTGGTCGACGTCACCGTTAAAGAATTGAAAAATAAAATAAAAAATATACGGTCGTCGTACAGCGTCGAATTGAAGAAGATTCGCGCGGCGAGGAAGGCTGGCGCGCATGCGTATCGTCCGAGCGTCACGTGGTTCGAACACGCAGACAGGTTTCTACGAGCTATCGTCACACCGAGCTCGGTGAGTTTATTTATACTTTTGTTGTTTATGACGACACGCCTGCATTGTTTACATGCGCTACGAGATGCTAAGTATAACATGTTTGTTCGATAGGTGGACAACTCTTTGCTGGAGATTCCGGTAAGCGACGACAGTGACGCGGTGCAGGACCTGAGCGAGCGTAAATCGCCTGAAAAGAAAAGCCCGCGAAAGCGTCGCAGCTCAACACGTTCTTCGACGCCGTACGTGCTGAACACGCCATCCCCGCGTCCCGGGACCCCGTTCGGCTTAAATCAAGGGACGTTTGGGATACTCCCGCCTGTTACGTCCGCTCCATTTCTCAATCCCCCTGTAGGGATCGCCACACCGTTAACTACCTCACTTGCAACTATTTACCCGATCCCCGCGAAACAGAAGAAGAGCAGTTCAGATAGCGGGGATCACACGGATCTGCCTCAAGATCTCAGTCAACATTCGGAGAATGGAAATGAGAACGAGTTTGAAATGTTTGGCAAATTGATTGCGAGTCAACTGCGTAAGTTGCCCCTGAGTTTGGCGTTAGACACGCAGCTTAAAATACAGACACTAGTCAACGCTGCACGTATTCAAGCGGTTTACCAGCAGTATAGTTACGCTGGCCCATCTCAGGAAGCTCTGTCAGTTCAAGCTTTGTCTAACGGGATTTTGTCCAGTATGGCAACTCAGAGCTCATATGCTGCCCGTTCTTACGGCTTGAGCAATGATTCCCCGGAAGACATGAACAGGGATTTAAAGGCGGAGTATTCGTTGGGTTCAGAAACAGAGGACTAAGGTCCAAGAGTTACTTTGACACCTGTTTTTGCTCACATACAACCTAAAGTACCTCATTATTCACTCCGTGAGAATTTTCTCACAGATTTATTTATTATGTATGTTGTATAAAATCGCGTTCGACGCACAAAACGGTCACTTGCCGGTGATTTGGGTAAAATATTAATGTCGTTATTTATACGTGTTTTAGATGGGATATTATTGTGATCGATGTGTAGTACAACTATTTTTAAAAGTTCTCTAAAATTAATTCAAGAAAAATTTGAACTAGTCATTTCGGTTTGATGTAGATCTCGATGTTTCGGCTGTGTTACTTTATTTTTTTATACGTATAAAAACAAAAGTTACCATTTCGTACTTTTTTTATAATATTTTAAGACTCTTTTATGTCGTAGTAGTGTCCCTAAATGTTAGATGTTGCCAATATTACGAATTTATTTTTATTGTGATAGGTTTAAAATATTAGCAGATGTACCTATGTGTTATACTTATACCTTTTTAAATGTGATTATAAAATGTAAATCTTATAATTCCCATTGTGGATACGGATAAAGTTATAAAAGTCTGAAATTACAGATTTTTGATAGCGTTATCCTGTTGTCTGAATTGAAACTATTTAGATTTTACTACCCTTTAACTAGTGTTAATGCATGCTAATGATGTGAAATTGAATACCTCAATATAGAGACATTATATAGTACGGTTTATAATTCGGTATATTATATGTCCTGTTGTTCTATGTGCCACAATTAGATTGTAAACAAATTGTGATTTATTGACAAAATAAATATTTTATAAATGTCCTACCATTGTTGTTTTTTTATAAAACCAAACACTTCATAATTCGTGAAGTTTGTTTTTTTTAAAGTCTACTCCCGTGTTAGGAATATTCATCCTGTCATTACAAACATACATGAAACGGTCCCAAAGAAAACCCAGACTCAGAACAATAATATGTGGATCATACAAACTATTGTCCTGTGTATATAAATACCATTTCAACCAAATTTACTATAAAGTCCAATTTGCTAACTTAATTTGACACGATCCAACGAATCGTTGACTTCACCATGGACTTGGCACCTTGTCGCAATACTTGCTAGTACTTATTGGGTATAAAATGTTGAGTATTAGGTCTAAAGTTCTAACAAGAAAAACAAGATTAACAAAATATATTGCGCGAGCGAATCTGCGAGCTCCTTGCGGGCTAATCTATGATGGTAGACCGTTACCGGTAACACCATAGTATTACCGTGGACCTGCAGCAAAATAATGGTAGAGTTCAGCACGAACGGGCCAGCTCAAACCTCTTCTTTTTTTACGTGGGGAATGCTTTTCGTACCAATCCCTCCGTGGGGTATACGAAGGGCGTGTGTGGAACAACCGGACTACCCACTAAATACTGCGCCGGACTACCTCGGCAGTCGGGAGATACAACAGGAACGAATCAGCGGCTTCTGGAGTCTTCCCTGCCGTACCTCACGAATGTGCCAGCTGTACCCTGGCAGTACTACACTATAAATAAGCATCTCACAGATGTAGAGGGCAGGGCAGAGTAGCGTCACTTTGGCTGGATTGTACAAATACCTGTGGCTTGATATCTCAGTGTCACTTGACAGTTCGCATCCCACAGTGAGCTTCTAGTAAATAATACTGGCTACTCGGTCGTGCCTGTTCAAACACTCGTCATTAGCAAGACGAGTACAACCGGCATCAATCTGCCTGAGGGACTACCAGGTCGATGACACACTCGGCAATACTCGCCTGTATTTGCATTCCTTTGAAAAATATATCATACGCAAAACTGGTTAGGTTTCTTTGTTCAGTTTTCTTTGTGCGTATTTGGCAAAATACTTATGCTATCTAACTTTTAAACTTTCGCGTTCCATGATAATTAATATTATTTTTACGGGAATTAATGCGATCACTTATTTAGGGTATTACATACCTCCGATTTGCCTGACGTTTCGACCACCTTCGAAAAACATACCACCTCGCTTTTCTGCGCAGTCGGTTAAACACCAGAATAGGGACTCATCGGTCTGCTTACAGAATAGGGACACTGTTAGTGTGGTATGTGACGGTACATGGCGACACAAAAACAACAATCTCGAAAATGTGCGGGTAGATGAAGAACCTTCTATTTCACGGATTCGACGACGGAGGGCGTGCGCCGATGAGCCAGTCAGCCTGTGACCACGGCCGGTGCAACCTGGTCGAAACGTCAGGCAAATCAGAGGTATGTAATACCCTAAATAAGTGATCGCGTTAATTCCCGTAAAAATAATATTAATTAACTTATGCTATCTACCTACATTGATACTGTAAAGTTTAAGATTAGTTAAGAGTTCATGTGGTAGCATTTGCTCGTCTCAGACATTACCTGTTTGACTCGGCTAATCTCTGGAACGGCTGTACCTATTTTGTTGAGACTTACCCTGGCAGATAGCTGAGGACATAAGGAATAAGTTAGGCTTATTTTTACCACCGCGGCGTTATTTGCTTCAATAATAATAGCGTGTCTAGATAGCGATAGTAGAAAGAGAATTAGCGCTAAAACACTTACATTTCTGCTAAGAAGGTATAGTTCGAGCTTTGCAGTCGACAGGGCCGGAGTGCTCCGTCAATGTACAGAGTGCATCGCCTCTCGCACTCTCACTCCATTACAGTTTATTATTATTCGCAGCGATCACTCCGCGACACCGCCTCCCCCCCCCGCCATATCAGCCATTATCATGATGATACGTCATAACGAACGACGTGTTTAAGTAGGGAATCATTGCTCGTGTATTTTTTATTTATGATTTTTTTTCTGGGGTGGGGTGGCGTCATTTTTAATACGCTTTTATTACTAGTATGTTCACCTGTATGTTTGTTTGTTTGTTTGTAGGTAATCGAATTTTGTAAGCGTGATTTCTAGTTTTTTAGGGTTCATAATTTATGACTCGGTTAAACAGACCACCTAAAGATTCTTCATGTCCGTCCGTTCTCGACTTACTACCCAAATTGTTAGTGCTGGAAAGATTAAACTTTGCATGGATATGTGATTTTAACACGTCGACAAAGTGCTAGAATAAAATAAAGAGAAACATTTTTTTTGGGGTAGTTCCCCTATACGTAAAGTGGGGATGACAAGATTCAAAATTTGAATCCACATGAAATTATGGATAAATACGGAACCCTATTCTATGCGTGGTCGGACACACGCTTGGCCTTTTTTTAACTTAAATAATTACTAGCTGAGCCTCGCCATTTTACCCACAGTTATGGATGTAAACTGCGGATAACGCCGTGGAGCGAAGCTAGTCAAAAAAAAGTTGCCTAAATTACTCTTTACAACATTAAATATCTGCAAGTGAGAGTTCCGTCCAAATCGTTACAGCTGTTCAAGAAATTAGCCGGCACAAACAGATTCAGTAAAATACTAAAAATAGATTTTTGTACCTATTCACTTACGTTAATATGGATTTAGTGCAAAAGCTGTTATAATATGAATTAATGCACGAATATACACTTATTTTTTTTAGATAGATAGTATAATAGGAATATCTTCCAAAACGAATACTTCGAACACATTTACATCAAACATTTTCTTGATACATCTACGGTTGAAATGATAATATCTCTAGATCTAACATGCAAATTGAGAAGCACCCGACATTACAAATCCGAACACGTGACTTCTAGCCTCTAAAACAAATCCGATTATGTGGAACCAAGTTTTCGGCAAGCAGGCATTTGCAGTTGTAACTTGTATGCTGGGTGCGAGACGGGTGTTTGTGTTAGAAAGAGAAAGCAATATAAGTACTAGTGGGGTCTCGGCACGGGACCGGGACGGGTGTAGTGAACGGTAGCTTTCGATGCATGCGCTGACCACGATCGAGTACTCCGTATTAATCGTTTTGATACTTGCTATATTTAATTATTAATTGATTATTTAGTAAACAATTTCATCATCAACAACCAATAATGTCCCGCCGCTGGGCTCAAGTATCCTCTCATGAGAGGAATAAGGGTAATTAAATTCAAAATTTTTGTTTAAATAAAAGTTTAAATGTTTTTGTTAATTAAAGATATGTTCTGTTAAACCCTAGTTTGGCAACTTTTAATAGGAAATATATATTTTGTTATTAAATTTTTTTTTAAAAGGTTGAGTAAAGTTAAAAACGGAGCCAGAGAAAGAAAAAAATATTATTGCTGCTTTTAAAAAAGCCCCTTATTTTTTCCTTTATATGAAAAAACAAACACTACCAAAACCTATTAAGTTTACTTTAGTTTACTAACATCAATGCATAATTTTACGACATTCATTGAAAGAAACCTAAAAAGGCTCTCCTGTAAAACAACATAGTGTGAGAATTTTGCCTTTACATAACTAAAGGAGTGTATGTATAATTAATTACCTCGGCACTGGCCGTTGTCAGTTACTTAAACCACCGACCACTAGTACAATTTGATTAAAACTTCTGGATATTCAAAAACGTATAATACCTTTTAATAGAGTTAATTCAATATAAATATATTATGAAAAGTAGAACTTTAAAAGGTAGTGAAATGCTAAATAAGACAATAATAAAAAATAACATAAAATTAATATAAATATATATTTGGTATCCAGATATCCTGCCGCTTGGGAGTTCTGAATCCACCTAAAAATACTTGATATTACTTGACATAAGTCAATATTCATTGTCTTAAGTCTGTCCTTGATTTAGTAGAGATAGATATTAGTATTCCTATGCTATCCTATCCTTGGCATTGTTTTTATACATCTATTAATATATGTACATATTGTGTCACATTAGTTAATGGCGAAGATTGTTGGATTCAACTGTTTAACCACCATTCCTTTTTATAAGAAACTATTGTAATCTGACCTCAAGAATCAAAGCGACCTTTGATTATATACATGTCTAGATGGAGTGTTGCGCTGCATTCGCAATAAAAACAACAGGCCAGATTTGAAGGGCTTGTGTGCGTATTACACACACATGCAAGCGTTGCCTACGGGCGCGCGCATGACGTGGAAGCGTTCTGAGTGATACCAGCCGTTGAATGTTTTCCATAAAAGGAGGGAAAATAATTGTGTATTGATTTTGAGAATTGTAATTTGTATTAAATTTAAAGTCAGGCAATACTTATTAGAGTTTTTGCTTTTGAATTACTAGGTAAAATATATGTTGGTGAAAAAGGGAATTAAAGCTTATCTATTCTTAATACTTAACAACAATTTGGTTAATATCAACAAATTATATTTAATTTAATTACTATATTTTTAACTAGATGTTCCCCGCAATTTCTCAAAATCATGTTTTTATATCGTTCTCGTTAAGAACTCAGAGAAATGTAGCTTCCGATTAGTAAAAGAATTTTCAGAATCGGTTCAGAAATTCCGGAGATTAGCGCGTTCAAACACTTACTTTCATTATTAGCATCCATGGAGCGGCAAAATCGACACGCATCTCAGATTTTAAATAAAATAAACAATATCTACCACCTTAGATTTAAAAAATTATACTTTATAAACATAATATATGATATGTATTATCCAGCACTATAGTTAAGTTGAATTGGCTTGAATTCTCGAAATATACTTTTTCGAGCATGATTGAACAATTTGTAAGTTGGCTAACACTCACATGGGAAATTTAAATTCAATTAACAGGCTACCCTGTAAACATTCCGTCAAAATGGTGGTCGAACTTTTGATAAAATTTCACTGAGTTAATTTAATTGTTTCTTTACAATATAGTCATTTAAAGTTTACTTACCGATGATAACTAATATTTTTAGTTGATTTCAATCGTCCAAAGTAATTCCTGCACACATGTTTATCATGCAAAACGTCATTTTTATACGCCTCTCAATACGTGTTTACCGTACAATGACAGTAATGGCACTGATCGGCCGCGACAAGCTTAGTCTCTTACAGTTAAATACTATTTTTTTGGACGTTTAGACGCTCGAACTCTCTATCTAGACATGTTTATAATCAAAGAAAGCGACAATCCGTTTAGGGGGGTTAGGTTAATTTATTAGTGTCGATGCGCGGTCGGCGGCCACGATAAGGGATTACGGCTTCTCCCTGTTTCAAATGGGGCAGAGGGAGACTTCCCACCCCACTGTGCTCTGCTGGCTTTTTTCCCGCGCGCTTGCATTTTGCCACAGAAAGCGGAGTGAATATTGAATTATGAATTAAGATATGAAGCTAGCTCTCTCTAAGCTAGTTCTCTTTAAGAAGGCGTTTTACGCTGGTCTTGGCGGAAGAAGGCAAGTTTACAAAGTTTGTTATGACAGTTTTTGGTACACGTTACTTCACCTTAAGTGTTTCGTACTTCGGGTTAATACTTTAACGAGACGAGCGTTTTAAGGGGGTTTGGTACAGCCTAAAAACATGTTCAAGTTATGTTATTCTTAGTCTTTATTGTACAGCGAGACTCATTCGCGATGAAATAAAATAAATAATACATCCATATCCCAAAAACTATGTTGCGAAAGTCTGAAAACAATTTTTGTCTTGAGCTTATAATATAATGTAATAAACTTGCATGCATTTTTACGCGGCTTTTTAAACTAAAAGTAATTGTTCGATATTTTAAACTGTTTTCTGGATAAAAGAGACGATGTCTTTTAATTTTAATGACGAATTGTGAGCACAAATTAACAATGTCTCAGCCCAGTGTAAGAAATAGGCACAGCTGAGTCTTTTGACTCTTAATAAATGACTTTATATATAATCTATGAATTAAAATACCAATTTTATATTTTAAGTATATTAATAAAAAAAATATTCAACTTGTTTGATTATTAAATCGTTAATAAGTCTTTATTCTCAAATTACACAACTTTAGGGTTGACATCATAGTCATACCAATTACCGGATTATTAGTGGGTTAAAAAAATATATTAAATAATGACGTATAATTGTTTTGAATTTACAATTAAATTTGTAAATCCAGTTTTACCTTAAAATTAATTTAGGAAATCTTAATTTCACTTTGAATTAAAGCGAAGAAACTTTGAATTCATTACAACATTTCGAAGCAAAACTATGTCCTGCCAACTTTTGCGGTCTTATCTTCTGAGCAAATGTCTACTCGTGCATTATTAAAGTCAAGTTGAGGCCTCTGATAAAAAACCAAAGTGCGGTTGACCCTTCAATAATTTAAATATTCCATGAGGCGACAAACTTTTCTATTGTATACCACGGATATTCTTAAGTTCCAAGAGTTCGTGACGGGGATTACATTTTTCGGCTTACGTCGACCTCCTCCCCCCTTCCTTCTCCGAATCGAGATACGAGCTCTAGACGCAATAACAACACCCGCCTGCCTATGTTGTCAAAAAATATTCATGCAATTATCCATTTATTAAAGTATTTTTCCCTAACGCGTATCAATTCATAAAATGATAATAAATATGGACATCCAAGTAATGTATTTATTTAGTTCAGTAAATACTAGGAATGTAGAAACGTTATGGGATCTCAAACACGCAAGTTCTATTTTCCTTCTAATTTATGCGACCAATTTATACCATGAGCCCACAGGCGTCGACGACAAAACACTAGCCAAAACATAAATCGCCGACTCGGTCCGTATTCAGCACGCCCACTCGCCAATAAAGTAGCGATTCCTCATCAGGCAGCCCTGCCGAGCGAGCGATAGAGCCATAACGAAACACAAAGCGAAGCGGCGCGGCGGCGGCGCCTGGACAGAAACCAGTCCTGGCAAATTAAATATGTAGGAGGCAAGCTCGCACCCACGCTGGCCAGGGCTGTACCGGCCACGCGTCGCCTTTTTAATTTGTTCACTATTTGTATTATTTATATTTGAGTGCAAAGCTCTTTGTGAAAATGTATGAACATCCTAACCTTATTTACAATTGTACTAATTATACTCCAAATTTCGCAATGTTTTTATAGTGAATTAGAAGCTACAGTTTCTTTGTTCTGTAATATTCAAATAGCCTTTCAACCCTATTTTAACTAGATTACATTGATTTCAAATAGATGCGGTGAATGACGTTATTTCACAACTTTCAGCATCTCCTATCTCATTAATCTTCAGAATTCGCAGTAACACTGACCCTCATTCGGACACACATGTGTGAGTAGGGGTGTAATGAACACACCCACATATTTTTGAGTCCAAAACATTATTACCTACCTATAGTCTAACTAGCCTATGCGTTACGCGTAAGTTTAGTTGTGTGGTTAAACAAATGACTTTTAGAGCATGTTCAATATTTTGACACACATAAATTGAGACAACACGTCACCTTGCTGTGCCGTATTGAAATTCCTATGGTGACAAATGTAAACGTTAATCTTATATATAAAATTCTCGTGTCACAGTTTTGTATGCAATTTTGTGGGCATATCGGGTAGGTCTGAGAATCGGCCAACATCTATGTTTCAAAATCCTTTTACGCGAGCGGAGCTGCGGGCTTCAGCTAGTAATAAATAAAAGCAATCTATAAGCGAATTCTATTAGGAGAAAAATGAGATTTTAGTCTTGAGTTTTAGAAACGTACAGAATAGAATTACTGTGTCGGTAAAACGTTTAAAACTAAAATAATAAAATAAGTGACTATTGTTAAAAAAAATATTTATGCTAAATTATTTAAATAAAACACAATAACATAGCTAGTATATTAAAAAACCAGTCACTTAACGAAATCTATCAATCTTTAATAGGGTTTAGTTCATAGTAAAAAAATAACAAAAGAAATACATATCCCACGGCGATGTGACAACCCTAGGCTACAGAGTGTTCGCGTCGAGCGTGCCGTCATTAGAGCCGGCGTTAGCGACCCGCGCCGCCAGTCAGACATTTTTTATGCAGCTCTGTACGGCCGCGTCGCCTGACAACCGAGTAGGTACGGCCGTACCTACTTAGTGAGCGTAACGACAGATATAATTGTTTTGTGAAAATGAATGATCGCGTTATCTAACTACGCTCATTTAGTATTTTGGTAATTTTGTACAATTCAGATCTCAGACTATTTAGAATTTATAGAGATTTAAGAGCTCACCTGCTGTGAGTTCAATACATACATATGACAACACTGTAGGATTCAAAAAATGTCTTTTGTTTCTTTTATAATAAATTGATATGTGAGACATATGATATGGATTATGTTATATTCCTACCTTTTCCTACCTATCTCTTTATAAGAAAAACACTCCTCTCGCGTGGTCGTGTACCCTCTATTCCGTGAAACAATTTATAAATTACTTTAAATGCGACTACGGCAGTGGCTTAGCGCCAAACTGAAGTAAACCATTTCGCAGTCGAGGGGAGGTGGTTTTAATCCAATTACATGATGGAACTTAATGGTGGCATTGTTCATAAATAAATGTTCTCACTGTGTAACTTAGAATTGCATTTACTTTAGTTTACCCTATAGGTGTATTTTGAATAATTCCATTTCGAATAAAAAAGATCAAGCATAAGCAAAAGGCTTATACACCTAAAAGCACATATCGTAAAATATCAACATAAATAAAGTATTAGATAAATTCTATATAAAAATAATACGATTACCTAATTTATCTGATATGTTATCATAAGTATCTAGTAGTGCTAAACCTAGTATATTCCTTTTATTATTTATATTTGACGTGTGAAAATTCTTTCGAATTGTCACCCTACTGGGTTTTGGAGTGGGGTTGCGTGTCGAAATCAAACTGACTCACATCGTACGGTGTGCCTTTGTTTCTAAGATCTGTGGTTGTGCAACTATCCGCCTGAAATGGAAATAAAATTTGTGTAATTTTTAAGGATGTGTGGATGGACTACTTACAGAGGCTGTATTCCACACCGTGTGGTTTCAGTCAGTTCCATTGAATAACACGTTTATCGTCTCGGTAAGGGGCACCTTACCGAGACGATAAACGTGATATTTTTAATACGTGAAGCTTAGCGGTAGCAAAAGAAATAACGTTATTATTTATTAAAAAGTTTAGTTATTTTAATTTAAATATGATTTTAACAAAATGTAACCTACTTCGAAGAAAAACTATTCCGAGTATACAAATCGCAACAATAGTGTCTATGATATTTGAGGAGTTCCCTCGATTTCCTTGGGATCCCATCATCAGATCCCTATATGGTGACGATGGGACCACCTGTAAGCTACGCCCATTCCAATGGTAAAACAATTTTTGAAATCGGCTCATATACGACGAAATTATCGCTGAACATACATAAAAAAAAAGATTCCTACGAATTGAGAACCTCCCCTTTTTTTTTGAAGTGGGTTAAAAATTGATATGGTATGAAATTTCAAATAAAGAACAGTCATGTGAAACTGCACTGACCATGTAACATCTGAAAAGATGTCGCCACGCGCGCTTATTGGTCAATTCAAATCTGCATTTTCTCCGATTCTCTTTTCACGCAATCAGTTGTTTCATAAAAAATACATCTCCTGTACTAAAGTCTCTGTCTAAGGAGAGGACTATGTCCAAATGTAGACTGTGGAAAGCTGCTCATGATGATTAAGCACTAAAAATATTCCTTCATCGCGAGGGACTTCCAAAACATACATGAAAAGGTGACAAAGAATATCCAGACTCAGAACAACATTAAGGAGACCACTCGAGCGACTTCGCCTTCCGTGAAAGCAGCAATAAATGTCATCACAGGAGTGAGAGAGAGAAAAGACATCTAAAACCTTTCCATGTAGGTGTGTATGTAAAAATCGCATTCAAATGAGGTACTATCAAATGATTATGAGACAATATATATTCGACACCTAGTGCGATAATGATGGAATACATTAGTGCGCCATAACTCGAAACGTGACTCATTAAAGAGATGGGTGGTCTTCCGATCGAGTACCTACTCTAGAAGGGAACAACAAGAAATAAATAACCCACTTAGATTGGTGGTGAGATATTACTAAGGCAGAGGAGATTAACGTATAATAATGAATTCCAAAAATTCGATATTTTAAAGATTTTATCGTCTATGACAAAAATATTGGCTGTAAAATTATCAAAAAAGGTTTGCAATTTATAGTAAAGAATAAATCACATGAATCGAAATCCACGTCCTTTTATTTTCTGTTTAATAAATAGGTATAATTATTTGGCTGCATGTATTAAACAAATAATATTTTGGTAAGTATTTTAAGACACAAGTTATAATATAACAATACCAAATAGTTATAAATGAAAAATACTGTGTGAAAAATGAGTGTGTGATATAATTCGACTAGTAATGTCATGACATTAACTTGTTTCAGCAGGATCAAAATAAAATAACCCACAAAACCCCGTCGTGTGTTTAGTATTCAAGTAAAAAACACTGGCAAGTGTTAGTTATCGTGTTGCGTGGCGCAAGTGGCCTAAAAAAACAAAGAGTGTCCCACACCCCGCGTTGGAGTCGGGTCGGGTGGGCGCGGCCTCAAGGTGGCCATGGCGCTCATGTCCACAGGCCATGCGCTAACTCCTCGTTGCTACGCTGTCCGCATACACCCGAACATGCATTTCACGCTTAGAAGAATTATGTTTTGTCTGGTCTTTTAGGGTACAGTTAAATCTTCCTTTTTGTTTGCTGGTGAAGTAAAGCTTTTTAATTTTTTTAATACATCATGTACTTTAGGCAAACTTTAATCCTAAAAAACGGGAAAATGTGCATTTTGATTTAAAATTTGTATAAAAAAATTATAATTGGTAAGGTTATATATACTTGTTATAAAATTAACCTGTGAGTATATCAAATACACATTATAATACAAGTGTAAATGGTTTTACCTGCGGCTTTCCCGCAATATATCTCGGTGGCAAAATTTCATCAACATTAGTTTTGACGTGATTGAGTACCTTATCGCGATTATAATAATAAAGCGATTGATTGATCTATATTATAAAATAGGTATTTAAGCAGTGGAAAAAAGATTATTTTCAATATCAATGTACGTACTTTAAAATTTGTTTAAATACCTTATAGACTAGATTAGATTTTTTTTAACAAATCTCACTTATTATGGTAATAATTTACTTATAATATTCTTCTTCTATCGAATGTGGTATCCCTGTTGCAACCAGTACTTACTAGTATAATTTATGAAATTTATCCATTATTATAATAATTGAAAAAGTGAAAAAGAACAGACTTTCCATTGCTCCACCGACAAGGGCCTAGCTCTTAAATTGAGAAAGAGAGAGAGAATAATATTATTATTCCACTTATGGTGTATAGTGTCTGGTGTAGCTCTGGATATTTAATTATAGTAACTCGAATCACTGGAAATAGATAAAATAATAATTTGGAAGTCTTGCTCTGCAAAAAATAACACTGAAAAAGAAACAGTATGGATGGGTCCACAAATTTTTAGATTTTTGCCTGTTTTCAACAACTATACTTAAACCGTCTCCTTATTAGGAGCCCCTAACGTAGGTGTTCCCTAAATTTTAAGAGAAACACTAAGGGTTACCTAACTCTCACTAACGTCCAATAAACTGTTATCAATTATTCCCTAAATAATGATGACGAACTAATAAATACATTTATCACGTAGCGCACACGTAGGTATCGGGGTATCATAAATCAAAGAAGCATCAAGCCGGAGCGGGCGGCGTACACGGCAGCCCATTAAACTGGCTCGGTGACAAGGTGACGTGCCCGCCGCGGGGGCGCGATAACGCGGCCCGTATCCTGTGTCGTGCGAACTAGGGCTGCCCCCTGTAACTCAATATACTGCTTGCGGTGAACACTTTCTTTCGGAACAAGAATGGTTTTATTTTACAATGTTCGTGTTGATTTTTAGTTAGTCCATACAATATATTGTGAAACAAACTTCAAAAAGAAAAGGCTATTTTTTGACTGCCTTGTTGGTCTGGTGTTAAGCGTATGCGGCTGCTGATCAAGAGGTCTCGGGTTCGATTCCCGGGTCGGACCAAATATTATTTGTGTGATTCACAAATATTTGTTTCGGAGTCTGGGTGTTTTCTATGTATAATATGTATGTACATATTTACAAAAAAAAAGTATGTTTATGTATTTATATCAGTTGTCTAGTACCCAAAACACATAAGCTCTGCTTAGCTCGGGACTAGATGATGTTGTGTGTCAGATGTCCAAAATATTATTATTATTTATTGTTCCCGACGCTACGCCTACATTTTTTGAGTGTATTTATTTTATTATGTACACATATTTCTTTGACGTTAACTTATTAGTTACTTAGAAACCAGAGTTTTTTTACTAGCTTGAGACCCTCGGTTTTTTTTGTACTTTTACAACAAAAACCGCAGGGCGAATCTAGTCTAAAAAAGTTGCCTCAAGTCAAAATCAGAAAACAAAATTACCCGACAGAAAAAAAAACATCATGTAAGTATCGTTTGTACTTTCAAATGTTTTGGTGAAAAGCAGCGTATGTGAAATTACAAACATACTTTTTTAATTTTATTTATTTGTATGTATTATAAATAAAATTATTCATAATCACATTAATCACAGTATCACTTACTATTAAGACGAATCTTATGACACTTCTGAAATCAAGTCAGAAGTAAGTAAGTAGATATACTACTTATTACACTAGTAGACTATGGAGTGTACCAATATACATACCTAGTATTCATACATACTCAATAAAATAATACTCCTTAAAGCACAGACTGGTACAAAATGTTTAGTTACGAAAACCTTTACGCTCCCTTAATCAGACCTTGTCTGAACTGAAGCCTACTCTTACCTATATTATGTTAGTTAAAAAAAATATATATTTTACCATAACTGACCTTAAGGTCAAACGAAACATTTATCTTGGTGACTCAACCATAATTACTCAACAGCGGAACATTTTGTCACCGTCTACAACCCTATCCGTGATTTCGTTCGGCTGGCTCGTTCAATATTTGAGTATTTATACATACTATGAACGCTTGGTACTTTCGGTGGATTACCTCGCTATGCGCTATTCGTTATGTGACTACGCCGTATTCGCTTAAATATTTGTTATGCGCGCAAACAACAAACATGCCATCCACACTTCGAACTGGTACGCTGACTTATGCCAAAAAAGGCAAATATGTGTGTTGTTTGCGTGGAGCGATGGACGTGTTGAGAGTTGCCACAATTTATTATTTCCTAAATGCTTCTTACCAGTACTTCTTGTACAAGTACAAACTTACTAAAAGACCGAAAATAAAACGCTGGTGGGTGATTACAAGTCACAAAAATCGAACTTGTAAGTACAAGCACTATGTAAGTACAAGCACTCAAATATCGTAACTGATTTTTAAAGTTCTGTATGAGGAACTTAATAAAAAAAATGTAGGAAAAGTATGGAGATGCAGTTCCAAGAAATGTTGGCTGAACCATCAAATGAATTTCATAATTTTTGCAGAATGTCATATACAGATTTTGAGTTCTTACAAAAATTTGATCCAATAAATATCAAAACGAAATATTAATTGGAGAGATTGCATACCTTCTAAAGTTAGATTAGCTGTTACTTTGCGTTTTCTAGCCTCCGGTGATAGTTACAGGAAGACTCCTGTAACTATCTTTTTAAGATATCCAGTCAAGCTATATAAAAATTGTACAAGAAGTTTATGCTGCTTTATACCTTGTTCTGAAGGATTAGGGTAAGAAAATAAACGTTTATTTTAATCGTATCAACTTTATTTATTGATAATTAATTCTAATGTTTATTCTTAAAAATGACAAATTGGTTTAACTCTTTAGGTGGACCTCGATAAATAGGTTTTATAATGATGACAAAATGTCAGGTTTATTACTGTAATTTAAAAATGTATCGATAATTTATTGAGCATAGTATGTACAATATTGGTTATAAACTAAAACAATGAACCTAAAACTAAAAACCTTAATAAAATATAATATTAGAACTAAAATATATCATTAAAAGGAGTCCCTTTAGGCATGGTTCCGAAGATACTGGCAGCATTCCCCCTTTGAATTGCTAGACTAATTCTTTGTCCGAGATAACTGCCAGCTCTTCGGTCTCCTGTGATGTCGACTAATCTTTTTGTTTATAATGATTGGTTGTGTTAGTGTGGCTGTATGAGAGTTCTCGTATTCTGTGTCGTCTAAATACACAATATCTCCAGTCTCCATGTTGAGCTATGACGTCCAGGGAAGGCCCTGTATGAGACGTTTCTTGTTACATACTATCTTCATGTTGAGTTTGAATTATTGGCACAGGTGGTGGTGTATAGTATTATCGTATAGTTGATGAAGAATTTGAGCTATTGCCTTCATTCACCTGATTTTCATCATAAAATAATTGATTTATTTTGATCATCATTAAATCTCTGCGATCATCTTTTAGTTTTCGCATTTTTTTTGCCACAAGCCTACCAAAAATACTACATTCATCCTCTTCTTCTTTGTGCTGCGACTGGGTTATATTTTGCAGCCAATTGACTGCTTGATCATTTTGTCTTTTGGCCTGTTGCAGTTCAGGATCATTATACTGCCTTCTTTTGCGTATAGGAGAGCAACTCTTCTGCTGAGATGATGAGTAACCTGAAGTAACTGGGCGTTCCACTTCCACTGTTGATGTTTCATCATACAGTACTGTTACAAACTCATGACTAGTGTTCATGCCGTCTGTCAGTTCTGCCACCTGTTCATTTTCCTGTAATAAATAATGTTTTTAACTTATATATATTATTAAAACAAATGAAAGAATTTTTAACCGGAAACTTTCAACAGCTCTAGTTTTTGTAGAAAATACATTTTTAGTTATGTCTCCTGTATTTCAAGTGCTTCGTAAGCCCTTGCTACTTTAAACAGAACAAGCAAAGAAAATAGTTATGGCTTGCGTTTTTTTACACAATAAAAAAGATATTTATCAAGTACTTATGTACTTGATAAATATCTACTCACTTTTAAAAAGTTGTCCGGAATATGTGTCAAATGTACCTGGTAGAGTGTACTCCACCAGGTACATTTGACACATATTCCGGTGATACTTTAATAAGTAATGGGTCATGGAGAGACAATGCTCCTGATAACAATAAAAATGCGTCGTGTTCCTAAGAGGTCTGAGAAGACGGCAGTGCAAATTAGGAATGCGTTTGCTAATCACTTTCACCGTTCATTACATAATTATATCATAAAAAATAATTTGTGAGTTAATAAAGAAATATAAACAAAATGAAATATTTTAACTTACCTCTGTATTTATAGTTAAATTGCATTTGTAAATGCCACTCAAAAAAGTATCCATTATCTCGTAGGCAAACCATGTAGGTTTGTAAATTTTAGATGCACCTGTACCTGATACTTGGGACTTCTTGGTCTTAGTTTTATATGCTCGATACATTGACATAAGGGAATCTTTCTTCTTCTTTAATTCTTTAACTGTACATGTTGGTTCTCCCATATTCTTTTTTATTTCAATCCAGGCATCGTTAATTTTTGTTTTTACCTTGTGGCAATCATTTTGTGGGTCCCAGATGCAGGGATGCATCTGATACAACTGCAAAAATCTTAAAACTTTTCCATTCGTCCACTCCATTTTAGCATACACCGTACACGTCGATACACGACCGCCGCAAGCGAGCGAATGACTCAACTCACCGAAGTGGAGACAGTCGATGCGCATATTCGCTTTATTCGTGACCTTTGAAGTGTGTCAAAAACCGATAAGTCGACGGATACGCGTATTTGCTATTCGTGCTTATTAAAATAATATGTTTCGTTCGTTCGTATGGTTTCGTTTCGTTGACCATAAAAATGACAACTTTACAACACACATATTTGCATTATTTGGCATAATTCAGCATACCAGTTCGAAGTGTGGATGGCATGTTTGTTGTTTGCGCGCATAACATATATTATGACGAATACGGCGTAGACACATAACGTGGTTCCGGCATCACGGCTGGCTACGTTTTGCTCATCGCCTTCCTTTTTTAGCATTTTTTATTTGGTACTTTTAATTAATATTAAACACATAACAATAAAATAGATTTATATTTAAAAAAAACACCTAACTAATTTGTTTTCAAAATCTTAATTAAGTTAGTGTTTTTGGGCTTAGCTCCATCCTCCATCAATATCATCCATCCTTAACAAACATGTAGATGTTTGTTAAGGATGGATGATATTGATGATCTCTAAACCGTAGGGTTTAGAGATCTATTGTGACATCACTTCATTAAATCCATAATGGACGAGTCTAATAATACTAGGAACACATAATATATACGAAAGTCACGTTATTACATTCATTACTGTTTTAAACATGTCGCTTGAAATGAAGTAATCGCTATTCGTCGACACGTCCCGACGCCACTTTGGTAAAGAATCTGACATTACTTCTCACTTCAAACTTCAAACAGAGACTTTGGTTAAAGCCGCGGATATAGAGGCGTTCTTTTTGATGCTATATTCATTATTCGATGCAATAAATAAAATGTTTTTCTATTAATATTATTTTCATTAAACAAGGCCTTTAAGTTTGTTTCTGAAGCTGTTTTAATTTCATCTACGTAAGCACAGACTATATATAAAAAATAACTTTCCAAATCGCCGCGTTTGATTAAATTTTTAGCTTGTCACGTTATTCAAGGAAAGGAGCAATATAGCGATATTCCGTTATAAAAAATAACCGTATTGTTTTTTGAAAACTGGGTAATTTTAAACAAAAGTATCAAAATCTTTCGCAGTATCTTAGATACTGCAGCGGACATAACGATGCGGCGACACACGGTGCGGGGTCCGGGCCACGCTACACTGAACCTTGTCCGGATCACGAGACGCGTCGATGGCCCAGTGCCAACGTGAAACAGACGCAAAATTTAATAATGTACTAAACGATTAAAATAGTTAATCGTTAAATGTATGACTGTTGGTATTTTGTATATAATTAGTGAAGTGTGTGACACCATAAATTACACCAAGGACTTGATATGAAATATGTATATACTCGTATATAGGGGCCATCCATAAATTACGTCACACCTTAAGGGGGAGGGAGGGGGTCGATGAAGTGTGACATTGTGTGACAAGGGGGTGGGAGGGGTCCTAAATTATGTGACGTCACATTTCAAAATCTATTGTAATCTAAATCTTAAAACTGGAACTTTAAACTATTACTTTCTCCTTAAAACCTTAAAAAAACCTCAAAAGCATATACAACTATATCTGTGTAAATATAAGATACCAATTGTTTTGGTGACCACTCGCTCGCCGACCGCCTAGGCGCCCTAAGATTGCGCCTAGCGGTGATTTGTTTTCTTTTTTTCTATTTCATTTGACCACTGTCTTTCGCGGATGAAACAACGTCGTTCTTAGTTCTAATATTTTGTGATTAAATCACCTTTTTCTTCTGTCGAATAGTTCATCCAAAGGTTGCCTGGAAGATATTGCTTTTAGCAATAACTCCGCCCATTGTACATATTTTACAGAACATTTTCAACTGCAAAAACTTTATTTGGTGTACAATAAATAAAGTATATTCTAATTTAATATAGTCGAACAAATAGTTAAATATTTGTGACAAATTTGAAATTGATTTGAAGAAGATAGGGATAATACATTTACTTTTCTAGAGTATATTATATTCATATTTATACTTTTTTTTCACGCGGGGAATGCTTTTCGCATCATTCCCTTCTTGGGGACAATGAAGGGTGTGTGTGGGACTCCCGGGCAACCTATACCCACTAGTCTCTGAGTCACGTTGAGAACTAGATAGTAAATAACAATAAAACTTGGCTTCGTTTTTTTATTTTGTTAATTTCTTTAATTAACATAGTCAATCGTTTTTAGGATTCCGTAGTTCTTGACTCGGATTCTTATACATTCGTCATATCCTTCCGTCCGTCCTAGACCTACCGCCCAAACGGTTGGTGCTAAAAACATGAAACTTTTCTTGAATATGTGTTGTAATTACGTTGAAAAAGTGCTATAATCAATATGAAAATTATTTTTATTTGGGTTACCTCCCCTATTCGTAAAGTGGTGATGTTTTCTTTTTCTTGAGGCTACCCATAGTGTGGGATATCATTAGATAGGTCTTTTAAAAACATTGCGAGGTTGTTAAAACGATTTATCGATATAGGTGTCCGTTTGCGAGTTATTCAACTTTAAAACGCATTTTTTGTAAAAACAGGGCATCCCCCTCCCCTCTCTAAAAGCTAAACAGATGGGTCAAAAAATCTGAAAAAAATCATGATAGTAGTCCTTAAATTAAAACTTAAAGGAAAACTATTGCGGTTTTGATAACTTTTTTATTTCAGGAGTTGTACAGGTCTAACTTGTTCACTTGGAAAACTTCGTACAAAAATTAAGAAATAATAAGTAAACGTAACAATTATCTATTGGACACGATTTTAAATCTACCTAATATTATGGGTGACCACCGAACCCAATTCTATGCGCAACCTGGCACGCACTTTCAAAAATTTATTGTTTTATTATTTTCTTTAATTTATGTAATTAATCAATTTTTGTATTTTTATTTGTTGATTTGATGTTAGTTTTATTAAAAAATGATTTAAATGGAATAAAACTAATTATTAATGATAAATGTAAATTTGAAAATTATGTGACGTCACACTAGGAAGGGGGGGAGTCTCACATATGTGACCAGCTGTGACAAGGAGGGGGGGAGGGGAAAAAAAATCATGAAATTCGTGTGACGTAATTTATGGATGACCCCATATGAATATCGAATAAATGAATTTCGATGAATAAATGAATTTCGAAATATTTTTTCTAGTTGAATATCGAACTCACGACCTCTGGCCAAGCAGTCACTTCGTATTCAGTAACACTTGACCGACCACCCAATTATCATTATTATATCACTTAATAACAATAATCAGGACATAACTTTCAAAGTTACAATCTTTTAAACAATTTCATTATTCTGTGATTAAAACCGGAAATTAAAAAGTGAGTATCAAATATTGTACTTCGAAAAGATCACAAATTCCAAAGATATTATGTAAAGTTTGTATAGGATAAAGATTGAACAAAAGCGCTAATTTTAAGAAAATTATGGTTCATAGTATCAAGTTTTGTTAGTCGAACTAGAAATCAGGTCCCGGGCCGAAAGTGATCCCGTGGCACTTCGACAAGTTTGGCGCAGTGCCAGCTGATCACACCGCAGTCTGCGACCAGTATTGACATAAGGTATTAGCCTTATTATTTTAACTGGTCGCACTCTGTATTCCGTATTAACTACTTCATAAACTTACTTCTCTCCTAGTATATATTTTCATGACTAAATTACAAGTTAAGCCATATTTTACAGAAATTATTTTTAACCGACTTCAAAAAAAAGGAGGAGGTTCTCAATTCGTCGAAATCTTTTTTTTTTATGTATTTTCAGCGAAAATTTCGTCGTTTATGAACTGATTTCAAAAATTCTTTTTGCATTTGAATGGGTGTAGCTTACAGGTGGTCCCCATTGTCACCATATCGGAATCTGATGATGGGATCCCAAGGAAATCGTGGGAACTCCTCAAATATCATAGGCACAATATCGCGATTCGGGTACTCGGAATAGTTTTTCATTGAAGTCGGTTCCTTTTTGTTAAAATTATAATAAAAGTAATTTGAAAGAAAATACAATGAAATATATTTATTAACTACTGTCTTTTTTAAGTCTCCGTACCCAAAGGATAAAACAGGACTCTATTACCTCATGAACCGTGATAGCCAGTTGATTTTTTTAGCTGTGCTAATGATTTTAGTACAGTTACGCTATAACCAGAAAATTTTGAACCCCGAACTTCTTCTTCATCCTAGCCTGTATTCCCAAGATTTCACTTTATTTTACCATACTCCTCTTACTCCTTTAACAGTCCACTGCTGGACATAGGCCTCTCCTTGAAAAGGAGGTATTGGCCTAAAAAGCCAATAATTTAGTTAGGTAGGTAGTGTAGATTACCCTATATGGTGTTACTTTTCTTTCGAAACATTTCCCTAACACCCGACAGACCTTACAGTTTATGTACTCGTATGTACATAAACATAGTCTAGGCTACTATTTCTACAGGCTTTACCCGAATATCAGTTTTCCACAAAGCGACTGGCATCGAACCACCGCAAACTTGAGGATATCCTGGTGGATACATGTTCTACTATTCTTAGATATGTGTGAAAAATATGTAGGATTTTAACACTAGATGAACGCACTAATTCTGCAGCCGAATCTTACTGTAGCAGGATTCAATTTATTACGAACTGAGAGAGAAAAATTTCAAGCTTATTATATCTTCTACTTTTAATATAAGAAATTAGCATGGTTACTTATTCTTAAATGCCTGAAGATTCTGAAGATGTTAAAAGTCGTGATAAAGTTGTTGCTGCCGAACAAGTACAGCAAGCACCTAAACAAGCGGTGAAGTAACCTCTCTATTTCGAATGTGACTGATATACCAGGAGCGCAAGTACAAAGAGAGGTGGTCGGTGCGCTCGAGCTGTGTCGCATTAGTGAAGCGGCACCTACATAATTTAGTTATAATGACGGCGCGCTCGTTACCTCTCGGGCCATTAGGTGCCGACTACCTACGTTGACGTCGCTCACGCTTCGTGTGAATCCACACAGTACATAACGGTATAACTTTAGCTCGTTTATACATACCTAGTAACTTTACATATATATTTTGTTATATACAAATATCGTTTATGTTTTTAAACAAACTTATTCGTATTTACATAGGAAAATACCCTGGGTATATTTTGTTCACCTATGGATTATGATTAATTTGAAAACATAATACTAACTTAATTACGTAACATCTCGTCATCACCATTATCAGCCTATCCTATATACCAGTGCTGGACATAAGCCTCAAGTGTTCATCAATCAGTTTCAGGTAACAGTTAAGTAATAATTTCCATCATAGCTATCGTCCTGGTTTTGAAATAATTAATTTAAAAATCCATGACTTTTAAAACGAAACTTATCATGATATTAGTTACGTGATGTGAAACATTCTGAAATTACAAATAACAGTGTTTATGATTATTAAACGCTTCAAAATAATGTTGAAAATACCTATGAACCCAATGTTATTAAACATAACCTAACAAGTAGTAACATTGGCTGGATTTACAACAATAAACATTTGAACACATCTGAGCAGATGGGCCCTTATCTCACCTCCGCAATTTTGCTAAGAAAAAAGGCGGCCGTAATATTTACGGTCTCGTAGAGACGTGCTTAAGTAGACATCTGTCAGATGATCACGACCCGACAGCCGTGACAAAGTCACGGTTTTCCTCAAAAATGTACGTAACCGTTGTTTTCAATATTTCTTGCTATTCTTGCGAAATGTTTAATATTTATGAATCCTACTATTTAATATTTATTTAATATTTAAGAAACAGCTACTGTAGATTTTAACAATTAGCCTGACCAAATTAGTTGATAGTATTTTTGATATTAATAGTTAAAAAGTGCTGAGCTCGGGTCTCCACTCAGGAGAGGGTTAGGGCCATACGTCATGTACCAATCACATTGTTTCCAATCACCCCTTGGCTATGAGCCCAAGAACATTAATTTGTAGAGATTTTTATTTATTTTTTCTTGATTACACAATAATTGGCACAACTAATCAAAATGCATAAAATTATACCACAACTCTCGATGCTAAATCGACTAAAACTGTATCGATTCTTGGGAACTGGAACATAACAAGTGAGGTGGTGCCCCTAAACAGTTTAATAGCCGACATCTCTCCGTGATACCTCCCCTTCGTATTTTTCCGGCCACTTGTTCTGTGTTCCCCCTCTCCATCCCTCACTGAACTGACACTCAACATGACTTTGGATGGTTCGGTTTTAGGAGTTTTTTATATTATTGTTGTCTATAGGATGTTAAATGAAGTACAATGGGTATAAACTGAATCGAGACATCCTCATGAGATTAGGAGATATGTATGTTGAAACCAGAGGGGCCAGAATTACAGAAAGCCTAAAACGTTTTAAATGTATTTACAATGTTTTTTTACCTCACTTTCTTAAGAACGAATTATTATGTGATGTCATTCGACATTTAAAAAATAAGTTGATGTTTATTGTTTCTTTTCTATTTTTTAACCTTTTTTTCGTTATTTTATTTCTTGGTGAACATATATACATACTTGTTGTGTTGTGGTTGTGAATCTTGTGGTCAGTATCTAGGGAAATAACCAAATTCATTTTTCCTGTATAAAATTCCTTCTGCTCTTAACAAACCAACCTGCCAAAGCATATCTTCGACGTTCCGTACGACCCTTGTAATTTTGCTAAACTTTGGTTGTTTACACATTCACATTGGCACATTCTTTGTGTTTTATTTATTACACAATTTACGGACTGCCAACTGACAATACTACCAGGAAAACATGATGAGTTAGGAAGTCTAACTAGCCAAACTTGAAGTATTAAATAATGTTGTAAGTTTTAATGCCTACTATTTTATAGCGCCTTAGTAAACGAAAAGCCATATGATGGCGTAGTGTTGCGTTCGAAAATACAGCGAAAAATAAACTAAGGAAACACAAAATACAGTAAAATTTAGTGCAGAGTATTAAAATATTAAACAGCTAGACGCTTTTTCGAAAATCGTTTGCTATGTCCGAAAAAGATTCATTAATCAACAAATTGCATATCAACAACAACAACACAGTATTGCACAGCACTTGTTGATGTGTATTACAAACGTGTCACCCCATTTTCTCCCATCGCCGCTTAATATTTAAAGTTCAATCCTGCTTACATTCTCAAAATTATTAGCATGTGTCTTTACGACTTGAAACAGCTCCTCTCTGCCTCGTAATATAACACAGCGGCCCCCTTCTTACATCGTAATCACCTCGCGGTCGCTCAACGTTTCATTCTGAAGTATACGCGTCGTTATCCATATTCATTCTGAATACGTCTTTCGACATTTTGACTTTACTATGCATTTTACATTAGTATTTACAGACACGTTTTGGAGATGTTTATGTCGATTATCGCGGTAAAGAGTAGTAAGAAGCCCATAGCTTTTGCTCATAAATCCATGTACATATCTCTATGACAAATTTCATTGAAAAGTTTATACGCCAAAATGAAGACATTGCGAATACCAGGTTCGATATTTAGGTCTTCCTATGAAGTTAAACTATCATAGTTAACCACTGCAGTTATAGCACTCACACACCTCAGGTTCTTGTGTCGAAAGTCGCATTGTACGAAATAGGTTCAGAGCCTAAAGGTTCGCATGTTCTGAATAGAAAAAGACCTGAACTATGCTTTACTTTCAGGATATAGCATAATCTATGTTATTTTTACCTGCCCTAACGCTTATTTTTGCTTGTCTTGTAATTACATTGACAGTAATGATCTTTCTGTGATAAATGACGAGACTAACATGCTGGCCAGAACATGTTTGTATGTTTAAATAAGAAATAAAACATGTTCTGACAGTATTGTGAGGGAAAATGTAAATTTATTTTTGTAACGCGAATAACTAACAGCATTTTTTGAATGTACTTTATATACAGATCTGGATGAAATTTTATATAAAGAATAATAGAGATAGAAATGATAGAATGGTCCGGAATGGCACATTGTCTACTTTTCCTCTTGTGTGTTTAGTACAGAGTTAAATATATAAAGATACATTTTAAGAGAGTAAAAGAATTGTGTTGACAGCAACAAAATGTAACTTTAGAAAAAAGGAAATAATATGTATCTATAATTTTACTCTAAAGGCGAGTTCAATAATCTACAGTAAGGAGTTTCTAACATCCTGTAATGAAAAAGTAACAAAAATTGAAGTGGGTAACACCGCAGGGTACAGCTAGTTAGCAATATTTTCCAAACTGCCTACTAGCAGCGCCACCTTGAATCTCCCATACCTATAGACTCGTATCTATCTACCTCCAGTAATGACGCCGACGCGCCATCTACCGGCACTCCCTGCTCATTACACGCGCCACTTTCCCTCCACTACGGTGATTGATTGATTCATTTGCCCGGCCTGTAACGATAAGTGCTCAGTTTAGCTTGTTATCAAGTCTGCGCTCCTAGTAATTTTGCGTCAATTGTGTAATGCTGCTGGTTTTTGTTATTTACTAGGTGCATGTTGATGACTATTATAAAATAGAACTTGAGGCTGGAACTTATAATACGTATTTTATTTTTATATAATAATCTTAAGTTCCTTAATTTACTTGGATTCTTTTAAATATTCGGTTGATAGTGGATACCCCTATTCTGACCAAAACAAACATTATAATTTAATGTCTATCATTGTTATTTATTTAATACATTGTTTTCGAAATACTGTAGGATAAGACAACTCTTTTATTTCATAGTTTACTAGTACATCTATGTAGTTACGTCAATGAATGAAATGTGATTATTTATATTTAATAAATGATTGAGTTAAGTACTAGGAATCTATGAATGAACAATTTCTATCGTCTAATAAATCATAGGTGCATCGGAAATGTGATCAAACCTGAAAGAGACACATTCGAACAATAATTTACAGAAATACAAGATCTCTCAAGACCTTTACGTTTAAAATGTAAATTCTTAGGTACGAAGCAACTCACTAGGGAACAATTCCCAGTCGACAGTCACAAAGCGCATTCAGACTTCAGACTTAGAACTGCTTATCTGCGAGTTGCACAACTAGTTGCCCGCAAGATCCAAAACCTCAATATTCGATGATAACTCGATAACAGTTAGTGAGGTGACCTCAATATAGTTTGCAACTTGTTATATCTTTAGACCTCCTTGGTGTTAGTAAAATATAGGGTTGATCCTGTACTTAATTAATAAGCTGCCAGTACTTAATCATTGTTATTTATTTTTGAAATACATTTGCGTTAAATATAAACTACTAACTTTCGCCTTCGGCTTCGCTGTATGTCGGTTATGGCGGTAAAAAGTAGCCTATGTCCTTTCTCAGGGTCTAGACACTATCTGTGTACCACATTTCAGTTAGGTCAGTTCAGCGGTTTAGGCGTAAAAGCCATACAGACAGACAGACAGAGTTACTGTCGCATTTATAATATTATGAAGTATAAATATATGTATAGATACAGGCACAGAACAAATGATCATGCTCATTATAAAGTTATTTTTAATCGATGGGAATCGATTTCACGATCTTTCGCTAAGCGATCAGGTTGATTAATCACTAATCACAGAACGGGCAGAAGGGTCTTTTCTGTAAAAGTACTAAAAAATCTGAATGTACTTAATCTACTTATTTACAAAATATGTATACAAATAAAAAAAAATCGACTGTTGGTTTGTAATTTACAGCTTTTAACTAAATATCATCGAAAGTACTTACATGGAAGAATACACATAATATTTAAAAGTTTGTTTGTTTATTATTGTTTACTATTGTACCATTTACAACAACCAGGGTAGTGAAAATATTCACTTTTACAATAATGTAATCACAATAAAACCGTAAAAACCATTTCTCACTATGCGACTGCTAATCAAGAGGTCTTGGGTTCAAATCCCGGGTCGGGCCTAAAAGTGTTTTTAGGTTTTTCTTAGGAAATTCCTGATAGAGCCCGGAGTTTGGAAGTTTGGCTGTGATTCACGCCCGTGCCACGGAGAGCACGTAAAGCCGTCGGTCCCGGTTTTCATGAACATCTATGTCAATCGTTATTGGGAAGTCAGTGCCCTCATATATACTGACAACTAGTTCAATCTTCGAATTTCAGTTCTCCCTTAGGGTTGCGGAGATCCGATGCCAATCGCTCCGTGGAAAAACTGAAATTCAGGTAAAACTGGTTGAACTATTAGCCTACCCCAAATAAACTTGGGAATAAAGGCTAGGACGTTGACGTATTACTAATCCTTACACCTTACTTCCTACTAATATTATAAACGCGAAAGTTTGTATGTATGCGTGTATGTTTGTTCCTCTTTCACGCAAAAACTACTGAACGGATTTGGATGAAACTTTACAATAATATAGCTTATAATATATCAGAATAACACATAGGCTACATTTTACCGCGAAAACCGACATAGACGCGGGCGGAACCGCGTTCGAAAGCTAGTATACAATAAATCAATAATTTCCAGAAGCGGGAGAACATTTCTTTATCACTGTTTTATAGCGATAACAACTAAAAGAACGGAATAGTGATAAAAATTTGAAAAGTACTTAAGCAAACGAATATTCCGTTGAAAGCATCGGTTACGGGCGTTATTTATGGGAGACGTTGACTTGGTGGGTTTACGATTTTGAATTGTTGGTAGTTTATGACCGAGGGCCGGTATCTGTTGGTAAAGTGTGCCATTATCAGGCCCAAGGCTTTGTGTGAAACGGTAATTATGGACGTGTTTTTGTCTAGTGTACTGTTACGCTGACATAGGGTTGTCATACCCAAATTAAAAAAACTAGGATTTGAAGTTTTTTTTCTTTTTTTTTTTTTTTATATTAAGCCTGCCAAAGTGACTCTACTCTGCCTGATGGAAAGCATGAGTAGAATCCAGGAGTAGGGGTCACCATGCTTATTGTGAGGGTAGACAATGTAGCATGGTGACCCCTACCATGGCAGCTTGGTTTGATTATTCTGCATCATTCTCCCGGCCTTCGAAGGGCGGGAGAATGATGCAGAATGATTGGGCCTCCGGTCTCACACTCACCAACGAAATACGACAGCAAGAATGCTGTCATTATTAGGATGGTCTTCTGTGTGAGGGTAGTACTGGCCGGGTCGAGCCGGCCCATTCGTGCTGAAATCAGCGTGGCTCTACTACCTATGTGTGAAGTGGGAAAAACCAGGACGAATTGTCCTGGTTTTTCCAACTTCAAATCCTAGTTTTTAAAAACAGGACGCAACAATAGAGTTTGCAATAGTTAAATTAATATGTAGTGAATATAGGTGAAATGAAACTTAAATAATTCATCATCTTCATCTTCCTAGCCTTTATTCCCAAGTTTATTTGGGGTCGGCTACTAGTTCAACCGGTTTTACCTGAATTTCAGTTTTTCCACGGCACGGCACGGCAGCGCGATAACTTGCGACTGCGAACCGTGGGGTCATAACATAACAATTTTTTTTAAAGAAGAGCACAAATCGCTCAAAAACCCAGGACGCTCCTTAAAAACTATTCAGGACATCCCAGGAGACTTCAAAAACTAGGACATGGCCCGGGAAAACAGGACGGTTGGCAACTCTACGCTGACATCGTAATTTACCTATAATTTTTTTATACTAGCTATTGCCACGGCTCTGCGTGTCTGTGTCGGTTATCGTGTAACATACTCTGCGAAACTGAGGTCTCAGCTCCCTTAGCCTTCTTCTTTCATTCTATTCTCTTTCTTCAGTCTCTTGTTTCATTGGCTAATATTTTGTTTAGATCACGTGATTGAGTGACATTAGCCAATAAAACGAAAGAATAGCATAGAAAACGATAACCTTTTGCAACTTGGCCAGGGGTCATGTTCGATTCTCGATTAACAGTACCAAATATAATTTGTTTTCTTTTATGCATTTTTTTTTTTTTTTTTTAAAGACAACTCCCGCATTAGGAATATAAATTCCTGTGTCGCGGGGGACTTTACAAACATACAAGAAACGGACACAATGAACACCCTGACTCAGAACAACAAATTGTGAATCACACAAAGTGTTATCCTACGTGGGATTTGAACCCACGACACTTGGCGCAGTAAGAAGCGGCGTGGCGACCGCTTAAGCCACTAGGCCAACCGTGCAGTCGTTTGTTTCGAAGATATCGATTCCCGGGTCGTACCAAATATTTGTGTGATTTGCAAAACATTTGTTTCTACGTATACCTAATAAGGATAACAAAAAAATATATTAATGTATTTAAATCACTTCTCTAGTACCCATAATACAAGCTGTGCTTAGTTTGGGACTAGATGACGTTGTGAAGTGGGAAATATTTATTTATTTAGCTATCAAACATTATTATGTCACTAAATACCAACCTAATAAGATGATGTATGTGCTCATAGACTTCATAGAGTCGACGGGTTGAGAAGCCCGAGGCACGTCGAGGCACTCTCGCCGCGCCTCATAGGTAATTAGAGGCGCGTTGATAATTACGTTGGAAGCGAATAATTAATCTGTGTAGGCGAGATTGTAGGCGGCGTCTGTCGTACCTCTACGGGTTAGTGCGTTTATTAATTATACACCGTTTGTATTGTATTTCATTGAAATGTATTGTATATATATTATATTAGCTTTTGCCCGCGGCACCGCTCGCGCCCTAGGGTCATGCAAAATAGATGTTGACCTATTCCACAGAATACATAATAGTACTAGTACAGAAGACTCACTCCGAAAAGTAAAATAAAGAAATAAAAGCCCTTGGCGTCAAAAGATTAAGATCAATTCAGATCTCATAGCTCCGTCGCGTCGTGTATGTCGGTTATTGCGGTGAAAAGTAGCCTATGTCCTTTCCTAAGGCTCCTTTTATTTTTATATCAAAATTCATCAAAATCGGTTGAGCGGTTTAGGCGTGAAAACGTAACAGACAGACAGAGTTAATTTTGCATTTTTAATATTAATAGTAGGGATAGGAAATTATGGCAATCATATAAAATGTGACTGACTAATAATAATAATAACCTCAAAATTTTAAATAAATAAATAAAATATGAAAATTAGCAAAAATAAAAAATTCTATTGATTTCTAAATAGGAATTAAGTTTTCAGAACGACATCAACCACGTTCTAATTATAAAGTCATCAGGATTGCCGCGACGCGACTGCATGCGCTGCTCACTCAAGCCATGCCCACCCAAACAAATTCTGATTTTACTATTAAGCATAGTGTTTAGGTTTTACTATAAACTTTTGTAAAGGTTGACAACGCACTGGCTGGATGATACTGTATAAAAACAAAATGTCACTATGGCCTCGTGACATCGTCAAGTAAAATATACAATTGAGAAAATATTCATTATGTGAGTATTGTAGTTGATTACAAATGATTGAGATATTATTCCGGCTTTCATTTAACCCAGCGCTTTCCAGCAAAAAGTTAACCTCGTTCATGGTCCGTTCGAAGCCGGTTGACAAAAAGCGCTGTTTTTGGGTAGCTTCTTTGGTGGTGAAACCCGCCTGGTTAGGTACTAGTTAGTGGATTGCTAACTAGAACAAAAGTTCCTACGCGGACGTCAGGAAGACGTTGGGCGCTGGAGGAACGTTGGTGTAAACGACGGTGCCTGGGCCTGATTAGTTTAAAATCAGGAGGCGCCATCTAGCGGTGAATAAGGAGCTACAATTAAGTGGAGTTCGGAAGCATTGTGAAAAAATCTTCTACAAACACGACATCGACCAAGCACGTTTCACAAAGCGCTCACCAGAGGGCGCTGCGGCAAGTGATCCCACATTTTCATAATATATTAAAATAAGAGTGTATTTCGATTATAGTGAACTAGTTGTGTTCTAGTATAGAAATAAATTAATATCTTCACAAATATGGACGCGTTTGAGGTTCTTCAGGAGGACATTAAAGAAAAAATGCTTAAGGCAGTCAGTAATTTCAAAAAGTCTCCTAAGGATCGACGAACGCGTGCATATGTAGAAACACGGCTAGAGAACTTCGAAAAACAGTGGGTATTGTTCTGTAATAATCATAATACTGTAGTTCAACAAGTAAAAAGGGCAGAATTTTATAGTTCAAATTATAATAAAAATTGTATTTATGATGTTGTGGAAGAATTGTATATTGAACATAAAACTGATCTGAAGGAAATATTGATAAAACTTGAAACTACTTCTATTGCTTCACAGGAAGAGTCTGAAGGTAAGAATAAAGGCTTTAAAAATAGGGTTAAGTTACCGGAAATAAAAATCCCTATTTTTTCGGGGAACTACTCGGAATGGCACACCTTTAGAGACTTGTTCTTGGGTTTAGTACATAACGACAGTAATTTGGATAATTCTCAAAAGTTTTATTACTTGAAGGGTCACTTAACGGGTGAGGCAGAGCAACTGCTTCGCAACACCAAGGTCACAGGAGATAGTTACGAGTTAGCTTGGACAAAATTAGATAGCACGTACAATAACAAAAAGTTTTTAGCAAAAGGTATTATGAAAAAATTAATGAACCAAAAACCTTTATTGTGTGAATCGGCGTCGGGTATTAAATCCCTTTTAAATACAACTAATGATTGTTTGGAATCAATAAAAAATTTAGGAGTTGATATTTCATCGTGGGACTTAATAATTATTTATTTGGTTAGTGAAAGACTGGACAGAGACACGAAGAAGGCTTGGGAACTAAAGGTCTCCGAAGAACTTAGTGAGGAGCTACCTACCTTTTCAGAGTTCTCAAGGTTTCTCACGGGTCGCTTCAGAGGGCTTGAAGGCTGCGATAGTAAGGCTGAAGAGGCCAAGAAATCTCAAAAGAGATTGCAGTCTTATCACTCTATCAAGGATAAAGCGCTAATAACTCTTTCATGTGGATATTGTTCAGCTAGTCATAAAATCGGGGCATGTAAAGGCTTTATTAATGAACCTGTAACTAAACGTCGCCAGTTTGTTCAGGAAAACCACTTATGTTTTATTTGTCTCAACAGCAATCACTCCGCCAGGTTGTGCAAAAGTGCGCTAAGGTGTAAACAATGCAAGCGCCGCCATAATACATTGTTGCACCAGGATGTAGATGTTACCGGATCCAGTGGTACGGACGCTACCACTTCACTTGGGGAAGCTTCATCATCGAACGTGATGAAGCTAAATGATAGAGAATCGGCAGCATCGGGCGTCGAATCGGGTAAGTCACTGGTTTCGTGTGTTTCTACCGGGAACTATCGAAAGACTGTGTTATTGACAACAGCTTTAGTTAAAGCTGAGTCAAGAGATGGTACATATCGGGTGGTTAGAGCGTTACTAGACCAGGGGTCGCAAGGTTCCTTTATAACGGAGGCTATGGTTCAATACTTGGGTCTAAAAAGGATTGCGACAAAAAATACTGTGTTGGGTGTAGGGGGTGACAAGAGCGTCACATCCAATTACACAGTCATCGTAAATATAAGGTCTAGAATTAATCCTAACCATCAAATAACGGTTAATGCCTATGTGCTGAAGTCGGTCACCGCCCTTCTCCCGGTTACTCAAGTAACCAGAGTAGAATGGGTAGACTTGACGGAAGAGGAGCTGGCTGACCCGGAGTACTACAGGCCTAACAAAATTGATATTTTGTTAGGTGCTGAGGTCTATAGTCAAGTTCTCCAAGCAGGTGTTAAGCAAAATTTGAGTGGTACCCTGTTGGCACAACAAACCGCGTTGGGGTGGATATTGTCGGGGGTATCTGAGGTTGAAAACATGTCTAAAATTTACTCACATATCACTGTCATGCATTCTCGAGTTTCAACGGACGACCTATTAAAGAGGTTTTGGGAACTAGAACAAGAGCCGACTGAAACGACAAAAATGCTCACAGATGATGAGTTGAAATGTGACCAGTTGTTTGCAACTACTACCACGCGAAACGAAGATGGTCGTTACGTGGTTCGATTACCGCTTCGTGATGCAACCTTGATGAGACAGTTTGGGGATTCTAAGTCGATAGCTGAAAAACGGTTAAAAGGTTTAGAATTCAAATTAAGTAGAAACAGTTCACTAAAAGAAGAATATAGTAAAGTGATTAAGGAATATTTGGATTTAAATCACATGGAGAAGATTATGGATGACAAAACAAATAACCATTCGGCTATCTACTTACCTCATCATGCTGTCGTCAGGGAGGAAAAGGTGACGACCAAGGTGCGAGTCGTCTTTGATGCATCCTGTAAGGGATCGAATGGGTTAGCATTGAATGACAATTTGTTAGTTGGACCAACGCTACAAGGTGATCTACGTAATATAATTATGCGTTGGAGGATAAATCGTATATGCCTGGTTGCGGACATCGAAAAGATGTACAGACAGGTCTTGGTTGATAGAAGAGATTCGATATTCCAGCGTATTCTTTGGAGGGATAACCCTAATGAATGCATTGATGAATATGAACTGACCACCGTAACATTCGGTACAGCTTCTGCACCTTTTTTAGCCGTTCGTGTTCTCCATCAAATAGCGTACGACGAATGTCATGATAATCCTCAAGCAGCTGAAAGCATTTTAAATGACTTTTACATGGATGATTACATGTCAGGAGCTGAAAGTGTAGAACAGGCATATGAGCTTTACAAAATAATATATACAGTCCTATTGAAGGGGGGATTTAAATTGCACAAATTTAATAGTAATAATAAAGAGTTAGTTGAAAAAATAAATGATGGCTTAGTTATAAATAAAAGTAAGAAACTAAAACTTAAGATAGATAATATCACCAAAATACTAGGACTCACCTGGGATTCCAATGCAGATGTTTTCAAGTACTCCATAGAACTCCCTACCATGACTGGACCTATAACTAAAAGAAAAATCATATCCGATATATCCAAGCTTTTTGATCCATTAGGCAGGCTAGCACCTAGCATAATTACAGCAAAGATTTTAATACAAAAGCTCTGGATAGCAGGTATAGGTTGGGATGATGAAGTCCCTAACAGTCTAGTTACTGAATGGGTTACATATCGTGAGAACTTACCTTCGTTGGTTGATATTAAAATCCCTCGGTGGTGCCACACTAGCTCCAACAGTCGCGAAATACAGCTTCATGGGTTCTCTGACGCTTCTAAGCTGGCTTATGCCGCCGTGGTATATTTAAGAGTTGTAGACGAAATGGGCAATGTAGACGTGGTTTTGATTACCTCAAAAACAAAAGTCTCTCCTGTTAAGCAAGTGTCAATACCGCGATTAGAACTATGTGGGGCAGTTTTGTTGGCTAAGCTCATGAGAGAAGTAGCTTCGGTTTTGAAGGTGGAGTCTCAGAATTTACATGCGTGGACTGACTCGAAAGTAGTTCTAGCCTGGCTGAATAGCCACCCGAGTCGATGGAAAACGTTTGTGGCCAATCGCGTGTCTGAAATCTTGAGCACGCTTCATACCCAATATTGGTCACACGTTTCGTCAAACCAGAATCCAGCAGATTGTGCCTCGCGAGGTATAGCTCCGGGTAAGCTTTGCAGTACCTCCATTTGGTTCGATGGACCTGAATTCTTGCGCGAAACGGTAATAGATTATAAAAAACCGAAGCATTTAGGTACTCAACTGGAGGAAGTTAAAGTTAATACCGGCATCATTGAAACCTCTTTTTGGGACAGATATTCATCACTTCAGAAATTATTGCGTGTAGTAGCATACTGCAGAAGGTTCATAAATTATAAGAGACCTGCGGGTAACAATGCACGCCAACCTGGAGAACTTTATTTAACCACATCAGAACTGGATGCAGCGATGAAAGTCTGTATCAAAAGATGTCAGGTAGAATATTTAGAAGAAGAAATCACGGAATTGAAACAATTGGGTCACAATGCGTGTGCAAAGGGGAAATACAAATCCTTGAATTTGTTTTTGGATGTGGATGAAATAATAAGAGTAGGCGGGCGATTGGAAATGTCTGAATTAAATTTCAAACGCAAACATCCAATTCTTTTGCCCAGGGATTCATTTCTCGCAAGGTTATTGGTATCAGACGCGCATAGAAAAACAATGCATGGAGGACCACAAGCTATGATCACATTCTTAAGATCAACGTATTGGATTGTTGGAGTTAAACTTCTAGTCAAAGCATATTACAGGACCTGTGTTACTTGTATAAGGTATGCTGCTAAGACTAGAAATCAACTGATGGGTCAGCTCCCCTCTCCGCGCGTTACACCTAACAAGGTTTTCCTGAACAGCGGTGTTGATTACGCTGGCCCCATCAACATTAGAGTTTCCCCGGGACGCGGCAACAAGTCCTATAAGGGTTACATCGCCCTGTTCATATGTATGTCAAAACGGGCCATTCATTTAGAGGCCGTCAGTGACATGACGACAAAGGGTTTCTTAGCTGCGTTTAAGAGATTTGTTGCCAGACGGGGTCACTGTGCTCGACTCTATAGCGACAATGGTACAAATTTCGTGGGAGCCGCGCGGGAGCTTACTGAGTTGTTTAATAGGGAGAACTCCAGATTCACGTCGGAACTCGGCGAAAGTCTTGCAAATAACGGCACTCAATGGGCTTTCATTACCCCCCATGCACCTAATCAGGGAGGACTATGGGAGTCGGGTATAAAGTCAGCCAAGCATCACCTAAAACGGGTTGTCGGCAATTCTACCTTAACCTTCGAAGAGCTGACAACAGTATTAGCGCAAATAGAAGCGTGTCTCAACTCGAGGCCGCTCGCTTACGTTGATGATCAAAAGGAATTGGAGGTGTTAACTCCTGGTCATTTTTTGGTTGGAGAATCATTGGTGCTAGTTCCTGACGATGATTTTCAAGCCACCAATGTGTCCATCCTTAAACGTTGGCAGCTTACACAAAGAATGACCCAAGATTTTTGGCGACGTTGGTCTCAAGATTATTTGAACCAATTTTTGCAACGTCATAAATGGGTTTTACACACCCCAGAACCTGTTATTGGTGACGTAGCTTTAATAAAGGAGGATGATCTTCCACCTGGTCGATGGTTGTTGGGTCGAGTCGAAGCTAAGCACCCTGGTCCTGATGGTGTGACCCGCGTGATAACACTACGTACGAAATCTTCTTTAATAAAGAGACCGGTGTCTAAAGTGTGTATCCTTCCGGTAGCTAATTGAGCACTGTTATTTTTTACTTTTTTCCTTTGGATTCGATATAGTTAAGCTAGGAATAGGAATATTAATTTATTAATGTGTAACGATGTGTTTAACCTGGTTTCTATTTTGAATTGTACTAGTTTAAGTACGAACATAGACTAAAAAAATGTGTATCTAGCATAGGGTTATTTTATAATAATTGGTATTAGGATTAGTAATTCTGTTTTGTAGCCCGTCCACAATGTTGTTACCTCAGTAACCTTTACCAGTAGTTAGTACCTGCCAACTGGTTGCATGGTGGGCGGTATTATGTCATGTTATTTTAAGGACATTTTTTCATAATGTCCTTGGTGGGCGGTATGTTTAGGTTTTACTATAAACTTTTGTAAAGGTTGACAACGCACTGGCTGGATGATACTGTATAAAAACAAAATGTCACTATGGCCTCGTGACATCGTCAAGTAAAATATACAATTGAGAAAATATTCATTATGTGAGTATTGTAGTTGATTACAAGTGATTGAGATATTATTCCGGCTTTCATTTAACCCAGCGCTTTCCAGCAAAAAGTTAACCTCGTTCACATAGTCTGTGTCATATTTCTAAGTGAATAAGGTCGCTTTTAGCATATTTTAAATGCAGTTAGGTTTGCGGAATCGTAATTACCGACCGTCCGTGCTATGGTAGCTCGTAATTTATGATAGCCTGGTACCGCTGAGCCGGTAAATGTCGTCACCGGTCGGAGTGGTCAGTGTTTTTTTAGTGGAAAAAGCATTTTAATAAATTAGATTTATGTAAGATGGCTCTTTGCATGCATATATATACACTACGTTTCTATACATACAAAGCATTTTTTCTGTGATGAGGTTTATTTCTTAGTAGATTCCAAATAATAGGGTATAATAAAATCAAGGCTGGAAAGATGTGATGGATGACATACACACGCTCTACCTGGTAAAACTTTATTTTGTGAACTTTATGCACTTTACATTATATGCGTTGTTAGAGAAAACGATGAAAATAAACATGAATATTCTGCCTATAGGAACCGCAAGTGAATTATTGATTTGATTTACATCATTATGATAAGAACTTTCATTATGTAAGTTCTACTGATTTTATTCAGCTCATGCATTGTTCCTTTCTACACACTTGAAATAAAATATAGTACCCGTCTGGTATTGTACTACGGCTCCATACGACCGTATAGAAGCCTGCGGGTAATTGTGAGAAAGTGCGGGCAACGGGCTGACGAGAACTGCGAGAAGAGGCGAGAATGCGAGATGGCGGGATCGCGCGGGCGGGAACAAGTGCGTCATTAGCGTCGAGTGATGCTTGTAACGCGACGCCTGCCTGGCGCGCCGATGAAATTTATCGGAGTTATATAACTTCTGTATACCTACTTATGTACTCCCAGTATGATCCACTCGTAATTACTCGTAATATTAGTTCTTTTTCCATATTACTTGCTTATTTGTTGCATTATGACAAAAACCGACGGTGTCCTTATTAATTTGGTCTCGATAGTCTGTGTTTGCAAAAGTTTAAAGGTTTAGAAATTGGTCAATTGGTCCTTAGAATTGGTCAATAACATTCAAGTAAATTTTTCTATGTAAATCAGTCAGATAATCAACTTGCTTTAGTTGTTAATTTTTAGAACCTATAAAGCTTTGACTAGGCGCAAGCTAATCTTTTATATCAGAGTCTGAACTCAAAAGTCAACTGCCGCTCGCTGCAGCCCCCATACAGATAGGTATGTAACCATCAGTCTATCACCCACTACACCGGTTAGCCAACTGCATAGTACCTGACGGCTGTACTGTAGGTATGTGTATGTCAGTTTGTGCGGTCACCTGGGTTTGCGCCAGTTCGAAACTTGTCGCACGCTCGTAAATCGTTTTCAGCTTGCCGCACAGATGTAGTGATGCTCTTCTAAACGTAGAGTATCGATATCGACACTTTTGAGCAGTTTTCAACTTTTTGTTTTTGATGTGAAACGTCTATAGACGCACGTAAAATAGATTTCTGGCCTGGCGACTGGCGACGCGTCGCCACGGCACGCTATACGATGGTATATATATACAGTCTATATGCAGTAGTGTGTACGGTGTACACACTACTGCATATAGACTACTATTTTAATAATTAGTAATATTTTATTTTATCATTATGACATATTTAGTTCCTATTACAATATGTTCTTTTCTGCATATTACTTTTACAAAATAATGGCGATGTTTCACATCTGCCAGGCGTCCCGTGACGGCTCACATTTTCTTTTCAGTTTTCTTAGTTTTTAAAGCATATTTTTTTAAATTTATTTATTTAATTATTACGTATACTTATAGAAGTTTTTCAGTTCAGTTGTGATTCATATGAACAACCTTCACTGTTAAAATGCAAAGAATTGTATGTAACGTTGTATGAAACTGAAATGAGTGATCGTTAATGTTTAGATTAGATATGCTTAATACTATTATAAAAGAGGTATAAAAGAGAACTAAAAAAAAAACTTTAAGCAAAGAAATGAAAAGTTATATTTTAGTTATAAGTACATATAAGTTATACTAAAATCTAGCATCGCTAGACATAAAACTCTATGCTAACTTAGAAAGTATTATCACCAAAGCTTACACAAAACGTAACTAAGCTAGTTCATCCAAACTAAAACTAACTTTGACTCAACTCGTCGACTACATAAAACTCCGCGATATTCAATATAAGGGTGAGTTTCTGTGGCGGCGTAACTGCCACTAGTATAGCGCGAGCATAGTTGGTGTATTATTAAATATCGCGGCTGAGAACAGAAGTTGGCTCGACTGTTGGCAGTCACAACACGTACGGGCACAGACGGATACCGTGTTTACAGACGCCAGGGCTGTACCAAGTAATTATAGTCATTTCGAGTTAGCTGGCGCCCTTGTGTTACGAATGTTGATGTGTACTTAACTTTTTGTAGTATTTGATTTATTTGGAAAACCAAAAGACTTTCCTATTTTCTTTATTGATGTGGTTGAATGTACGTCTCGGATTTCTATGACAAATACATACATTTAATCTCGGTATAACAATATATAACTTTTATAAGATAATTTTTTTTTTCTATTCATTTATGTCATCATTACTAGATATCATTAACTTTTAAGAAACTTTTAGACATTCAGACTTTAAACCCCTGCTGCATCATGATAAATTCGCATCGTATTAAACTGTATTCTTAATTCCATGAATTTAACCTCTAAGAGAAGGGTTTTATTCTTCTATATTTTGATTGGGATAAACGGAAAGTAATGAAGATGGCTGGTAGGAGCTGGATCCGAAAATCCCAAAATCGATCAGAGTGTGCAATGGGAGAGGCTTACGTCCAGCAGTGGACTGCTATAGGCTGATGATGATGATGAAACGAAAAGTTATTCACTATAACAGAAAAGTTTCAATTACTTTTAATCAAATAAGAACAACAATTGGATACCTATGCAACATTTTATTCGACAATCTAAATGCAGCTATGCTAGCCTTGCATAGAAAACAGTAATTTCATACTTCATATGGCCGTTATAGAAGCAACTGTGTTGTCAGTTACAAGGGCATCATAGCCAACACATTCTTGGATATAAATCTCTCCCCGGGGACTCCTACAAAGAGCGGTCGTGTGCCGCTTCCACATAACAGCTTCTTGTCACTTTGACCGGCTCGTTGGACCATGTGGTTTACAAATTTTCCACACTGTGCTTTCTAGTTACAGTATATTGCTGCTATTTATTACTCTGTTACTTTATTGAATATGCGTTAAACGGTTTTAAAATTACTGATACTGCATTGAATTAAATATAAATCGATATTATTTGAAAGGTATTGGTTTCTGTTTCTGTTTTAGTTTTCCTTCGATTTTCAGTGATAATGATTATAAGTTAGGTCTATCCCGTAACGATCGAACGAGTTAACTTTTGTATTGTAAATATTCTACTGATTATTAGATCCATTACTTAAATAAAGATTTTTAGTTAAAATTTACATAAGAATATGTTAGTTCACTTTCAGAGCACCTTTGCGGACACATGCACAAATTTCTGCAGTCCACTGTTTTAATTTTTAACATTCAGGTAGTAATACTAATTATCCTTTATAATACCTTGACTTAAGTCTCAGCTCTCACTTTATCGACCTTCTAAATATCGCACAGCTACGTATACTTGTGTACAAGTTGATGGGTAACAGAAGTTTGTTCCGTCGTGCACGTAGTCTGACACGTAGATAAGTACAGTTGGATGCCGTGTTTACTGTTACAGGGTTGACAATGGTAAACTCGCAAGGATCTTGTAAACAAAGCATTTAATATAAAGTAAAGTATATACGCATAAACATGTTTAGAAGAAAGTCATCGGGTCGATTTTTAAACTAACTATAATACTAAAAAACAATAAATTATTATATGCAATTCATATTATATCATATCAATTCATGAGAAACCCAGTAAATATATCCTTAAAACAACATCTTAACATATAACAGCTATTAATGAAAAGCACTAAGAGTTATCAGAGTTTGAATGCAATATCTTATGACCCAAAAGTAATTTTTATACTTTTAACCTTTATCAAGACTCATTAAATATATTTTGAAAAATATAGAAAAACATTTTCAAAAGGTGACACCCCTATACTAAGTACATAGTATCTACGCCTGTAGCTACATATAGGTGTGCCGTGTAGTGCCGCCGACAGAATCACCTGGTCTCGCAATTTTACGACCAGCCCGCCGCTTCCACCGCCTTTCACGAGCGCAGTGATGTGGTTAAAACACATCGATAAGAAACTATTTTTTAATGATATAATATAAAAAAAAAATATCTTACGTAATTTGGATTTACGTCTTTTCGTAATTTATTAACAATTAGAGTATTAGAAATGTATGATCACTAATAAACAAATATCACTCCGTTGTCTGCTCTCTCTACACTAATAAAAAAAGTTATGCAAGCACAAAACAATTAAAAATAACTTAAAATCCAATGATAATAATGAAATAGTAGGAACAAACAGATATTTCTTATAAGTACTTCCTTCATTAAAAATATATAGAAAACTGAAACTTATTCATAGAAAACCGATACTCCAAAAATATTTAAAATAAATCGTCTTTTAAATGCGTCAAACTTTCACACCGATCATCTTAAAGCTCCGTCTTCAGTTCATCGATAATATCAATATATATAAATTACTTCACAGCTCTAAGGCTCAAGTGTGTTCGGGCCGTCGTCCCGGGCGCGCCGACGATGGAATTAAATCGCACGCACGACACTTCCGCCCCCCGCCACACCACTCCTCCACCCCTAGCGCTGTTGCTCCCGTCACCGTTAGGGTTGGCAAACGTATCCTGCTGATTTCTACTGAATATTTTTTCGTATACAAAAATTGATCAAAGTCAGTTTGGAAAATTAAGATTAAGTACTCCTCGACTTTGATAATAGATAGACTGTGTAACTAAAATAATATAAAAACCAAATTACTTCAATAGATATTTTATTATAAAATTATTAAAATTAGCAATTGGAGATAGATATTGAGCTCTTAGACTCAGTTAATTTCACGTCAAGATTTAGATGACGCCCTTGCATATAAATATATGCTAATGTGTAAAATAATACAAAGTTTTGTCAACCCTAAACGTCATAGCTAGGGGCAAGCCGCGCGATGACACAGAGTTGACTGATACTCGTGCCACATGTGCTACACGGGCACGTCACTTAGCTTACGTCATCTTATTACCTACTGTGGCACGCTAAGGTTTTCTAAATTTGAATTGCTTCTTTAATATTCTGATAACCTGGTACTCCGAGTTAGATATAACGCTTGTTTTCTCTACATAGAGCATAATTTTCTACGTTTTGGTATCGACGCGGTATTTACAGTCTTGCTCTTAAAGCATTAACGTTTTAACTAAACCTGATTAGTTTTTATATATGTATATGTAATTCTTTATTGTACTCCGTTCGAATTTCCGTGTTGTAGAGCTTGTATACAATATTGGTGGTGCGTACATTTAGAAGAACGGCTTTTATAAATATGCAAACACATTTACAATAGGCACAATACATTTATATAAACTCAATACCATGCCTAAATTGGATATGTAAAAGGTATTTCTAGGAAATACATATGATGTTGATAGTATAACTTTTTAAGACTAGACAACTTAGCCTAGCCACGGGGATTCAAGTGTAATCACTAGACATAATTGGTATTGAGATCAGCCCTTTTTCTTTCATTGGCTAATATTTTGTTTTGATCATGACATTAGCCAATGAAAGAAGAGAATAGAAAACGAAAAATCTTTTGCTACTAGGCTAGGGGGCAGTAGCGTCTGATTTATATTAAACGTCGCTGTTTGCCTGCAACAAAGAAATACATATTCTAAGAAGAACACATACAACTTGTAGATACTCTTTCAACACAAAAAACTCGTCAACTATCGAATTCTGGTAGAAATAGTTTCATAGATTGTATCTAATTTTTTTCAAATCATTTTTTTTGTCGTTTCATATCACAGAATACAGCTACAAATCTAAAGTATAAATTACGTCTATTGAAGGTGCAAGGTTAGTGGACTTAAAAGTAAAAATTCGTATTGGATTCTTCTTCCTAGCCTTATTCCCAATATTATTTGGGGTCGGCATTGTGGCAAAAAATATTTGTTTAAGGATAATTTCAACCGGTTTTACCTGAATATCAGTTTTTCCGCAGAGCGACTGGCATCGGACCTCCGCAACCCTAAAGGAAGAACTGAAATTCGAAGGTTGAACTAGTTGTCAGTAAATTTGAGGGCACTGACTTCCCAATAACGATTGCCATAGATGTTCATGACAACCGGGACTAACGGCTTTACGTGCTCTGCGAGGCACAGGCGTGAATCACCACCAAACTTCCAAACTCCGGGCTGCTATTAGGAATTTCCTAAGATAAACCCAAAAACACTTTTTGGCCTGTCTCGGGATTTGAACTCGAGACCTCTTGATTAGCAGTCGCATACGCTATCCTATTTTGGATTACTAAGGTATAATCAGAATTATATATACAGCAATTACAACAAGTTGTCTTCGTCACGAACGAAACAAGAAATTGACATAGACAACCAATTATTTGTCTATGTCAGACTCGATGACATAAAGTAATCGTTCATAAATTGTATTGCGTTTATTAATCATCAACAGAAGGAAACCTTAAGTTCTCGATATGGCTCGCCCGAGGTGTCACGTGAAGGTGACCGCATTAATAGAGATTACACAACTAAACACGCTGTGATACAGTTGAAGTTGCCGAAACTTTACAAACTGGTGTCTCGAGAGTACTAAAGCTTAAGAACATGGTTTAATATTCGATCGAGAGCCTCAGTGCTGACTAGACAGCCAGAAGTGATGTTTATGTATCATCATCATCAGCTTATCGCGGTCCACTGCTGGACATAGGCTTTTCCAATTGCACGCTACTCACATCCAGCTCCTGCCAGGCGTCTTAAGCAGGCACCACACTTCGCTATGCGCTATTCGTTATGCGGGTTATTCGCGCGCATACGGTGAAGTGTGGAGAGTATATTCGTTTCGTTCACCATAAAAATGACAATGACACATCTCTACAACACATATTTGCCTTATTTGATGCTTATTTGTCATACTAGTTCAAAGTGTGGATGGCATGTTTGTTGTTTGCGCGCATAACTAATATTTGGGCGAATACGGCGTAGACACATAACGAATAGCGCATAACGAAGTGTGGTGCCTGCATTGCACAAATCATCACTCCACCTGGCTTGTGGTCTTCCTACACTACGTTTGCCGAGACGCGGTCTCCACTCAACAACACTTTTTCCTCAACGGTTGTCGTATTACCTCGTTTATGTATAGTAATAATAAATTAAAAATCCTCTAGAAAAGTGATGTTTATGTAATAAATATAATAAATTAGTGGTTGGTAACGGATTCGCTCGCGTATATGTCGGTTGTCGCGGTAAAGAGTAGCCTATGTCCTTTCTCAAGTTCAGTTCTATCTTCATACCAAATTTCATTAGAATCGGTCCAGTGGTTTAGGCGTGAGAGCGTAATAGACAGACATACAGACAGAGTTACTTTTGCATTTATAATATTAATAGGGATTAGCTGTAGGCCACGGCTCCGCCCGCGTATATGTTGGTTATCGCGGTAAAATGCGATAACGGTAGCCTATGTCCTTTCTCAGGCTTTAGACTATTCGTTTACCAAATTTCATTCAAATCGGTTCAGAAGTTTTGTCCTGAAAGCCGTACAAGCAGAGTTACTATCCCATACTATACTCGTACATATTTCTTATCTAATTCACCATTCTTGGAGGTCACTTGCCTCTTCACAAAACTTTTTATATCCATACTACTACTTACTCTATACAATACATAAAATTGGAGTCTCTGTATGTCATCATCTGCCTGCCCTTATTCCAATTTTATTTGGGGTCGGGGCAGTATGTTTTATCCTTATTCCATTCTAACTAGTTTCATCCTAAAAGTTTCAGCAGTTTAGACATACAGCGGTTTATCCAGGCAGACTGACAGATAGAGTTTTTCTCACTAATTTATAATTATAGTATTTGAATTTATTTAGTGTCTGGTTAGGGCCCACCTTTGCCTCGTATATCTCATAAAAGTATAAAAGATGCGCTTCTACTAATATGAATGTTAGAACCCAAAATATATCTCAAATGAACCTTCAAAGGTATATATGTAAAGATGTCCTAAACCAAAATCCAACTTCTGTTTCGCTGAATCTGTTTGAGATGGAGGCAGTTAAGTGGCTGATGCCCGCGGCACAATGTACAACGGAAATATGGGTATGTCATGTCACATTTATACCCTGTATGCTTTGTGCATATACTTTACTAGCTATTGATAGCTGTGATGTATAAGTTGACGGTAGTTGTAAAATCATCATCATCATCAACAGCCTTTAACAGTCCACTTCTGGACATAGGCCTCTCCTTAGAAAGGAGGTAATGGCCTACTATACAACGCTGGCCAGACGGGTTGGTTTCAAGTTTTCCTTCTCTTTGCATTGATGTTGTCTTGCGTAGTTTATCCCTTAGTCGCCTTTTACGACACCCGCGGGATGAATAGGGGTGGTGACACTCTGTATTCTTAATGCGTCACCACACGGACGGTGTTGAAAAGTTGTAAAATAATGACTTGTATATAAATGGATGTTTAGCTACCGTCACCCTCTGTCTTTTAATTATATTCTCAACTTAGGTTTATATTTTACTAACTGAGCCCCGCGGTGGTGCCCATGTTTGTTGTTGTAACCGCGGGCAACGCCACGGGTCCAAGCTAGTCTAAAAAAAGTAGTCCAAGTAGTAACTAATCTCTGGAACGGCTGGATCGACTTCGACGGGACTTACAGACAACAGACAGACAGACAAAAATTGTAAAAAAAAAATATTTTGGCATATGTACCGTGTATACGTAAAAAAAACGGTTATTTTAATTTAATGTTACAAACAGACACTCCAATTTTATTTATTTTTATATATTTCTCTCCCTGAGTAACTCAAAAGTGCGACCTAACAAGTCTAAAACTTACAAGTAGCGATATCGCTGTCATGACAATTGCATAATCCGTGTTTTGAACTATGAAAATTGCGCAAGTCTATGCAACCGAACATGCCTCATTTTACCCATTTAGAGGTGTAGTTTATGTAAATCCTCTTTCTTGAAGGCTGGTTGCAATACCTGAACAATGTTCTGGTACAATTTCAAGTTCATAACCCCTGCAGTTCATGAGGGGCCTATGTCCGTATTTAAGAATAAAAGTATTTCCAGTTTAAATTGAAATCGGTGAAAGCGACAGACAGACAAACAGACAGGCAGGCAGAGTTACTTTGGAATTCATAATAATAATAGTACATATATCGATAAGGAAATCCACTTTTGGGTGAGGTATGAATCGTGTATAAATAAATATGTACATTGTATACAACATTTAAAAAAGAATACATGTACAAAAATGTTCAAAGGAACAAAAAGTCAAGACTACTATGTATTCTAGTGTAAAAAGGAAACCATTTCGGAACAAAGCATAGGAATAACAATATCGAAAACCGACGTCTTTCGCCGACATTTTCGTTCGGAAACCGTAATAAGTGTGGCTGGTGATATTCACTAATTCTATTATCGATAACGCGGAAGCGCGAGACGTGACTTATCGACTCATATCGATAACTGAACTTTATTCCAATGATGATAATTTTGCTGATTCTTCAAAATTGATTTATGTCTATTAATATCGGAGCGTGGTAACAATCTAATACAAACCGTTTGGGTTTGTAAAATACTTTATCTGAAACAAATGATTAATTAAGATGCGAAGAGGCAGTATAATCCCCTTAAATTTTATGAAGTCTTGGTCGTATTGGAGGTACATTTCCTACACTATTTTACTCATTATCACTATTTTACACACGGGTACCATGTTTCTGTTTTAAAAGTTCAATTTTGGATAACAACCGTCTTTTAAGTCTGAATATTTAATTTAATTTACTACTTTAAGGGGCAGCAGGAGGGTTGAGCAATCAATTTATTTTTTTACGTCTTACCGTACCGTACCCATTCGGGGCAATCCATCAGTTGTTGAGTCTTTGTACCTATTACATGCATTGGTGTCCCCTAGTGGTATAAAATACATCGACACCTATTTAGCAACTTATAACTTGGCCATATTTCTTAGTCTGGTAATACTATTTATTGTTTATTAGAGGGAAGTTTTCTTGTTATAATGCCAAACTCTTTGATCTAAGCATATACATTAAAATAATAATAGTGTAAACATTTTACAGTTAAAGTAAATAAGGGTTTAATTTAATAAAAAGAAAGAATACTTACTTGAAACAACTCGCCAATACGTCTGGCCAGTCTGGTATAATAGACCAAAACTTAGTAGCTAAGGAGAAGCCTATGATTAGCAGTGGACTGTTGATGTATTAATAAGTGAAGTTCTTTGACTTTACTAAATAAATTAATTACAACGACGTTTTTTTAATACATTCGCAACTATCTAGCATGAATACTAGGATCACAGAAAATCTTGATAGTTCACTGTTGTGAAATAAGATTGATAACAAGAATAACAAATCAGTCGAAGTCACTTCATATTCATAATATACTAGCTTTTGCCTGCGGCTCCGCCCGTTATTCCGATAAGTAAGCTTTATTATTGTGAATTATCATCAAAATCTATTCAGTAGTTATACTAGTTTTGCGTGAAAGAGCAACAAACATACATACACACTCAAAAGTAGTTATTTTGACGCTATTACAGTTAAAGTTATAAATGTGTTTTGCGTGTTTCGTGATCGCGACTCAAAAAGTATGATAATAGTGATCATCTGCAAAAAGTGATAACGATAAATATGATTCAAAATTGATTACTTATATATATATTTTATGTGCTGTCAACAATTGATCTTGTGTAAAATACTTCAGTTGTCAGTTGTGCGCTGTAAATATAAAGCGTAAAAACCAGTGGAGTGTGTATATCTGACGTTTTGCCGCGCTGTTAAGCGCCCGAGTATCGACACGGGCGGACTATTGTCATTCCCGCGCTACGCTCACCGGCCCGCTTGTTTACGCCCCAGGGCTCCCCCGACCTCCTCCCCATTGGTGCTCCCCTGGTAGTTTTTATGTTCTTTTATTACGTCACGTTCTCGTTTGCTCCCGTTTACCAGTTACTTGTCTTTGTTAATTGCGGCTGTCTTCTAATTTAGTGTTTTTACTGAATACTTGGTGGCATGGCTCTTCAGTCTTATAAAATTTTGTGATACACCGACCGACAACAGAGTATAAAACAGGTTGATGATGATATATCTTAATCAGCTTATTAAGTTATCAAGTTTCATTTTAAGTTTTATATTAATCGCTGGTAATTTCGTTTATAAAGTTGTGTTATGGGATTCTTCAAATCCTAGATTTTATGCTTGCTTCTTTGTTCTTAAACTTTAAGAATGTAATAACAATAATATAATAATATTGTGAATTTCTTAAGAATGTAGTTAATCACAGGTTTTAGTTAGATAAGTGCTTAACAACGATGAGAAATTGTTGGCTGTATAAACGTAAATTCAAACGTCGATTGAATATAAAAATGTAGTTTTGAATCTGATAAACACATAATTACTTATTATTAAATTATAATTTTATGCGTTTTGCGTGTTTAGGGGATTCTGAATTAAGAAATATAGTTATGATAAACCTCAGTTGCAAAGTTTGAAATCGATATTTACGATTTGAAATTGGTTTAGTTCTATGTTTTTGCTTTTTCTTATTTTTTTTCTCAATATTCCCTTTGGAAATATGGAGCATTAAAAGCAGGATCACTAGGATATCATAAAAGAATAAAAGTAACCGCAATATATCCCACAATACGTGTCGGTTATATTTTACGGCAGCGGACCGTTGCCTCGGGCGTGCGGTCGCCGGGATGCGGGACTCGGCATGTATATCCTGAATACAAAAGCTTCGAAGCCTTTGTCTGAACGTTGAGTGCCAGCGTATTATTATCGCCATAAGCGGTCGGTCCACTGACGCAGAATCGATCGGGAATGGAAAATAAAAACATACTGGGAAAATTTAAACGAGATTCAGATTATTTAACAGAAAATGTTTTCAAATACGTCATGTTGATTTACAAACGCTTTTCCGTTCGTCGAGGTTAGTTGAAGTATAAAACCGGGCATTAAGTGTAAAATATGGCTGTTACTGGCAGACTAACGCGGTGTTACGCGCGGTTATAGTGTACCTTCGAGTAACTAAGAGTTACTTCTTGTATCAGTTGTATTGTAGCTATCTGCCAGTAAAATTCCCGTTAAAATTGGTTCAGCCGTTCACATATCACCTGGAAAAAACAGATAGACAGACAGTTTAATTATGAGAGACAGATGTATGCCGCCAGTGAAAGTCTCTTCAAAATCGATTAAGCCGTTATTAAGACAAAAAAAAATTAAATTAGATTTTTTGATGCGTATGTGTGTGTATGTGTAAAACACTTAATTGTAATTACAAAAAAAACATTTATTTATTTCTATAGATGTAGTTGATGGTCACTCTTACTAGGAGATCAGAAGTAAAAATATAAGGTCTTAAAATTTTAAGGTACCTTTCCTGTCTGGCTTTCAAAAATATGAAACTGCTTTTGCGTGGGTCATACTTATTCAACCCTCTACCGCTAATCCGGTTCAGAGTGACACTTGACAGGTAAAAATCGTCTCTCAACAATAGAAGGGACCCGATTCTTTATGAGGGTTACTTATGAGTGCTTTCTGGGTGATTTTGGAGCAAGCACGAATTTTGGACGTGACTCTATTTTGATTTTTTGTATTACATTCTGTCATTTCAAGTTAAACGGACGTTTTAGAGTCTAAACTCATGATGTTATTGCTATTTCTTTAAAGTTTATGTTTCCCTGGTACTTAGTTGTATATTTTTATACAGCGTAGCGTATACTTTCGTATGCATTTAGTAAAATGCGGTTAATTTGAAATTACAAAAAGACATATTTTCTTTGTACAAGTACCAATAGATGTGCTGTATCAAGCTATTACGGCGGTCGTTTCATAGCTTCCAATATAGCACAGTTGCTTATTTTATAGTTTTCCCTTTGTGCAGAACATTTTATCTCAGCATTTATGGCCGAAAGCGGAGAGCGAGAAATTTTAATATTTCAAATCGGACGTCATATTATGTGTGTACGCGGTGCAATACTGCAGACGAGTGAAATCTAGCTTGAATATCTTAGAAAAGCTAGCCAATCTAGACTCTAGGTATACACAATATATAATAAACTATAGATATATATATGAACTAAACAAATACAGTAATGAGAAAAGCGTGGACTTCAGTTATTAATGTTTTGTTTTAAAAAGACAACTCCCAGCCTTATGTTAAGCCGGAACGGAACGGAATTCGTTGAAATTACAGAGAGACAGAGAGGAACACAGATAAATTAACCTAATTGAATATATTCCTAATGCATTAGGAATATATTCCTGTATACATACAAGAAACGGACACATAGAATACCCAAACTCAGAATAACAATTTGTGGATCACACAAAATTAGGTTAATTTATCTGTGTTCCTCCCTGCCTCTCTGTAATTTCAACGAATTCCGTTCAGCTTTACATATGGCTGCGAAAATGAGTACTTAGTCGTATGGACATCATGAGAACCAAGATTGGTGGCTACCATCCTTAGTAAGCGCACAGGAAAGAAGAGCCAAACCATTTAGTTCGAGAGTGTATGCATGTCAATTACTCTAAAGCAATAAGTTCAGGACATGTTGTCGTGTAGAGGAACTAGAGGAAGGTAGAAGGTGGGACCAGCTTGTCAGAACACTCTTCATAATTAAAGGCGAGGACTGCTGTAGAAGTAAGGTATTCTTGACGTGATTGAGTAGATACATAGTAAGATATTAGGATGACTTACCTGCATTTCAATAGGAATCCAAAAATTCCAACCAGTACTCAGTTAAGAAGTTAGTCTCGCCTCTGTGCCAACAAAGTGTAGAAGCAGATCGACTGCAAGTTTCCCTCACAAAGTAAAAAGCTTAATGTTGGGGTGGCCAACAGTTGGGTTGACATTAATCGGGATAGTCCCCAATATTTTCTTATAAACACAGTCGCAAATTATTAGCAATCAAATGTGATGTTTGATTGTTATTTAGGTAACTTTATCCTTTAAATAAACAGTAGAAGAAGTTAAAGAAACAGACAGTTGATACTGATTCTTGCTGTTAATTATGTTTTTGATATGTTGTCATACTTTTTTTTTTGTTTTAAATTAGTTTATTGTACCTGCACCCCCTAGTCAAGTTGCAAGCGTTCTGTAATCGCTGACGAATCTATTCTCTATATTGATTGGCTAATATCAGTCAGTCACGTGATCAAAAGCAAAATATTAGCCAATCAAACAAGATAATAGAGGCGTCAGCTACTGTAGAACGAAATACGTAGGCCCACTGATTTTTTAAATTAATATTCTTGGAAAACTTGGTAAAGTAAACATACTTTTATTCTTTTCTTAAAAAGAATCCTTCCATTTTCCTCAATCATGTTTCAGTACCTACATTATTTACTTCCGTTCCCTGTAATGTTTTGTCTTACACAATCTGTGTAAGACAAAACATTTACCCATTTTATTCTATACCAGAAATACCTGTTGCTTCTCAATTTTCATTTACTTCATTTTCTCTTCTCAAAATAATCTTTAAGGTGCGTACCTATAATTAAACCTTACTAAATATTATCCTAGCTTTTTCGATCGTTTGGTCATATTTATACCGAACAGGATGGAGTGCTAGTGCGCAAACAGGGAGGGCGGTGGCGACAGTCCTGAGCTGCGGGTCGCTGTCAGTTAAAGAGTCCTTTTAAACCCTTTCGGACTAAATACGGGTTCTTTCGGCCGGGACTCCGCTAAATTACACAATCCTTTTTACTCTAGTCTAATGAAACTTGACTTCGGTAACTACGAATTTATACGTTGTAGGGTTGTTAATAAATATTATTAAATACAATTAAAAGGCAATTCAAACATGCTCTATATTTTTTTGGTTATTTCAAAATTATGCATGTTTTTATATGTGACATACTTCTATGAGCAACTAGTCATTAATGAAACGTTTCGAAAGTGCCTGAAATGGCGTACTAGAAATAAAAGCTATTTGATTAGTTTAGAGTTGAACATTAAAGAATTAACAAGTTAAGTTTACCACCCCGTGATCATAATTTAATCACAAGCGACTACCGTCAATCATTGACAACCGCAAGTCAAGAGGTACAAGCGCTAATCGCTCTTTGAGTCCTCAAAATTAGGGCAGAGGTGGTGTGGGATGTTGCTTGACATCGGTTTTCAATAAGGCCGTGGTATCACTCCGGCCGACGCGTCTCAACCCATCTATGCAGAAACATGACTTTCCCATCGTAAATTCTGGATAATCCTGCTATCCTATTAATATTGCGATAATTACGAAAACTTCGATCGATGTCTGTTAGTCTTTCATGCAAAAATGTCTGAACGGATTTAGATGAAACTTTATAAACATATTTTAACAGTAATATAACTTATGCATCAGAGTAACACATAGGCTACTAATTACCACGAAAAACGAGCCACATGCAGGCGGAACTCTGCGCAAAAGCTAATTCATAACAAGTATATAAAATCTAAATAAAAAACCTGTATATATACATTGTAATTCCTAAGGGGCTCCTAAAACAGAGAAACTTTAAAAAGGGATTTCTTATAAGGGCAATAAAGAGCTAACTCTTGTATACCTAAGAGTAAGGCTGGCTGGAACAGAGGCAGCTAAGTGACTGTTGCCCCGGGCACAATGTGCGACCAAAATATGGGGATGTCATGTCATAATTATTTATTACATATTATAATTTCCAAAACGAAAGCTTTAAACCAGAGACGAGGAAGAAAATTACATTCATATTTGAGTTCTTTTTCTACTGAGAATTATTTTTCTCTTCGGTACAAATGAGTTTGCTTTGTCGGAGTGCGACCACTGCATCATGGAATGACTCGAAAAAGTGAACAGTTAAATCGACTCGCTCAGCGGTTATTGTCACACTTCCAGATTCAGTACTGCATATATTTAATTCAAATAGTAAATTGACTATGAATAACGCTCGCCTTTGTACTGCCTATTCTCCTTTCTGTGTGTACCATACAGAGCTATCTTTTCTCTTTCGAAATGTAGAAGAATTATTAAAAAAAACATCAAAGCAAACTATGAAATGAACAAGTTCCTATCACAAGGCCCTACGATCAATCTACCCACACATATTCAAGTATGTAGGCTGCTACTATCTCCTTTTACAAACACAAATGTACAGATAGAGGATAATATATGATGGCAAGTCTTGGCGCGCTGTCGCGAGGGATCGCGGATCAAGTGTCGCGGGGTAGCGTAGATAGGGATTACTAGGGTTGGCTAATAAAAATAGTCAATATTTTAATTTTTACTATTTTATAAAAGCTGGGGACACATATTAAATTTATGTATTATAATATTGTTGTATAATACATTGTGTTCCGCACCAACGCCTCTATCTTCAAGGAGCTCGACATTTGAGAGCGCCTGTCATCTCTTTGTCTCCGTAGGATTCTCGGATATTTCGGTCATATTGCGAGTAGGGGCGATGATAACCTCGAAGATTGATTGGCAAAGTCGAGGGGAAAAGACCCAGAGGCCGCAGCCCATTGCGTTGTGCAGACCAAATTTGCTCCTCCCATAACAGTACGTTCCATGCTGCCCTGCATACTGCTGAGCCAAGATAAATGGCGAACTGCCACTCGCAGAATACTAACAAATAGGGGTCACGGCCCTCAGAATTGAGGATAACGACGTGTTCCTTAAAATAATGTAGTAAAAAATTTAGAATGTTTTAGCTTCACACACACACTTCTTTTTTGTATTTTTCGTAAAATCACACTAATTTGTAGTGAGTCACCATGACGCATTGTGTTCACTCACAACAAGGATCACTCTTCTATTCTGTCCATGCTTCCTATCAGACAGAGTACAGTCACCCTGGCAGGCTCATATAATAATATAAAAAGTGTACTTTTCCGAAAGCAGATGTTTGACAACCCTAGGGAACCCACGTTTCGTGCAACGAATGTTAGGGGCCGGCGCTACTAACGAGCGCACATCTAGCCTGGCCCGGGCCCTGATCGCTTCTTAATCATAATAATATATTGATTCGTTATACATTTCACTGTTATCTTTACTTGCTTTTTGTTTTCGAGGGGAGAGGGGAAAAGGGGTCAAAGTATCTAATATTTTTTGGAATGTAGATAAATGAGAGAACAGAGATGTTACTGTCACTGGACTTTTAATTCTTAAACACGTATAATACGTTAAAATTAAAAAAAAAAACGTTAAAATTGATTAACTTTTAAACTTATTTACAAAAAATGTTTTTTTTTAGACGACTAAAATTTGAGTTTTTTAAAGATTTACTGACTGCATTAGGAATTTAGCATCCTGTGTTGCGAAGGTCATTACATATGTACATGCATGAAACAGATACAAATAACAAAAAGACTCATAAAAACAATTTGTGTTACATACAGGTGTTGTTCTATGTGGGTATCGAATCCACATTAAAGTGCAATAGAAAACGGGGTGACGACCGTAATACGAGTATTTTAAAATAGGTAACATTACAAAATAAGCAGTTTTTATTTTGATGTATATCGCAGGCAAACTAGCAAATAAAACTCTTAAAGATTTCAGAGACTATCTATCTACCTAGAAAATTTGTAATCTCTGTAATTATTAATTACATATTAATTACAACGACGTGTAAAATTTGTGTCTACAACAGAAAGCTGTGGAAAGTTAATTTCCATCATCATTTTATTACAGTCGTTCGCGAACACTCCTGTCCAACTGTCACAATTAGCTATCTGAACAATAGCGTGACTAACATAAAGTGTTAATGTCACGTTTATTTACTGACACGTGAATTTACCAGAACTAGTTCCCCTACGTGTATGTCGCTTTATCCCCTTCCGCATTTCACTAATGTACCGTTTTCGTATTTGAGGGTTAAGTATGGACATGTGTTTTTATGTTTAATGGTACTAGGAAAGCTAACGTTGCGAAGAGGTTGTTGGTCCTGTCAATCAAATTTTAATAAGCTGATTACAATACCTACCTATTAAAAAGTGTTTCAACGAATTTTCCAGTCAAAAGTCTAACATGCATTAATAGAGATGTAGACGAACTGAAAACTTTTCGATATTTTAAAATGAATTAAATATATCGAAAAACTAATTTAAGTTCATGTACACACATTGAACACAGTAGGTATATATATACCTATGTGTGTATAAGTCATTTTCGATAAAACAGTTTCCTTCCTTGATTCAACATATACACACCCGTTGCTATGAAAAGTACACTTCAATATTGTACCCAACGAAGTGAGTAGAAGTAGGTCCGTATAATAATGTCGTCGGCGTCATATCCGCTTATCGGTGTACAAGACAGACCGGATATTCCCCACTGTCTGCTTCTTCCCACATCCGGCGCCCGTCCACCCCCCAAGAGTAGGTATCAGGATAGCATATCGCCTGGGAGGTGAGCTTCGCCTGTTTTAAATTGTTCAATGTCGGTTTTAAGACCTAAGTTAGGTATATTTTTAACTTGTGAATCTGTATCCCAACGTTGGCTATGGAAGTTATTTACAACTCTCTAAAAGTTATAGGTAAAGTTTATTTCGGACAGACAGAATATGAAGGCATATGAAGGCATAGGAACGAGGATATAACTAAGTGACGTGCAATTGGAGAGGCCTAGAGAGAACAGCAGTGGACTGCAATAGGCTAATGATGATGCAGTTCATGCAGGTATATGCAGTTCATGCAAGTTTAACATGCAAATGCAGAATTTGGAAACTATATCTTCAGTCGGCATTATACTTACTAATTATTTATGTATACACGTTATTGCTGCATCTCAAAGAATAAATTTGCATGAATTGAAATCATCATCATCATCATCAACAGCCTTTAAGCCTTTAACTGCTGGACATGGGCCTCTCCTTTGAAAGGAGGTTTTGGTTTGAATTGAAATAAATCAATTTAATTTAAAAAAAAAACAAATTAAATTAATAAACTACAATTACATAATGATTCCAATCGTGAATTAAATCCAACAATCGCCGCTTCACATGTTTGCCATTTTTCAAATTTAGAACGCAGTGAATGATGTACCATTATCGTACCGGTACCATTTGCATGAAAGTTGCCATTTCAAGTATCGAACTCTCAGGTGTGAGCGAATGATACATTGCTCGTAATTCACATCTCCACCTGTTGCTGTTAGCCGGGTACGATGTTTATCTCAACACATACTTCTTAGACTTTATTTATTTTGTTTTTTCTCATTTTGGGAAGATGAAACATGATTTTTAGAAATAATTTAATCTCAGACCTACATAATATGTTACAGTGTTAATTAAAATTAAACACTTGCATTTTTAAATAATTTTAATGAAAGAAAAAAATTCCTATACTTTTTTATCGACTTCAATTACTCTGTATTTTTGTATGTATTTTTTTTTTCGATTTTTTTTTAACCAGTTCCCTACTAATATTAAGTTACCAATCAAAATAACTTAAACTTATATCTAGTAAATATTTGCTTACTTTATGTATGATCCAGTGTATTTGTGGGTGAACGAGTTTTGTGAATCTATGCTTTTTTAACCGACTTGAAAAAAGAATAGGTTCCATTTGTGTTTGTTCCCATAAACTTTTTTCCTGGTAGGTCATAAAAATTATGTTCAATAAATTAAATTACCTATTATAAACATGAAATGAATATGTACTACTTAGAGCCAGCTTCCATATGTTTTCACATTGTAACATAAACCATGTATTTGAAAGCTCTAGAAACAGGTGAACGAACCATCAGTGATTAAAAAAAAATTCATGCACTCACTAATTTAATGTACCTACCTTAAATTTTAAAGAATAACATAGCGTATTGTAAATGAATCTTTATTTGGTGTTACATTTAAATCTTTTTTACGGTGTTGTCAGTAAATATCGAATTATTCACATAACATCTGATATTAAATTTCATGTATGTGTTTTCAATGTGCCTCGCAGTAGGTCTTCTCCCACATTATACACAGGGCCGCCTGATACTAAACTAGGTATACCTCCACTATAGTAACCAGAATGCTGATAAACATACTTACATACATATTTCTAACTACCTTAGTCACGTGGTGCTACTCGTGGTTATTGTTAAATTGCTAGTAACGCCGCATAGCGAAGCTAATCTAAATTTTTTTTGCCTAAGGTACTCCTTATTCAGTATCTTTTGGTAAAAAACTGTTTTCATTTGAACATACAAACAATCAATGTTATTTATTTGTTTGCATATATCATATAATTATTATATTAAAACTGTTTTTACACACACACTCCAGGATGGTTGTCTCTAAACCTGGATCCAATTAACCATAATAATTATCAATATGTGTCGTTGTTTAGTAAAAATGGTGACCTCCTCATGCATTATGTTATTTCTGTTTTCTAGCCGACAACGTGATATTGTTTTTAAATACAAGGCTAAATTAATTATGTATGATTGATATTATTAAATCCCTGAGACGTCATGCCAGGTGGTAACGATTTTATTAATCTTTTTAATCTTTGTTGTTCTTTTATTTTAAACGTTTTGTCATCGTTTTGTATTTACATTTTTTATCGATTTGTTTTTAGTTCAATTAAATAATTATTAATCGCGTAACTATTAATCATGATTTATTTTATTCTCGCCTACAGATATAAGCAAGGGAAAATTTTGCTATCCAAAGCTCCCGAAACTTAATAAATTTCAGGAAGGAAGCTCACGATTTCATCAAAAGCCGCCGTTGGTTGCATTATAAAGTCGAGGTGGTACACAGGGTACTAGGGTGGCAGCAGGCGCGAGGCGTTCGCCGATATTTCGTACAATTTATTTTTATTTGGCGCGGGAATTGTCTCGGCGCGCGGATGACGCGGGCGGGCACGCTGCTAATTGGCGCGCCCGACATAATAGGGATGTGAAATACTCGACTTGTTGAGGTTGAAATGTGAAATACTCGAAACGTCGAGTGCTGTTTCGTAATACGCATAGGCGTTTTATGTTGGGTGCTTTAAAGGATTGTAGGTATTCCTTTTTTGATCAGTAGATTGTAAGGTGTCGACGTAAATTGCTTTCCTTAATAAGACGCCGAATATATTTTGTGAATATGGATATATATATTTTTGCAAATTTTCTTATCGGCAATGAGTCAAGGTTTACATTGTAATACGAAAATCGTGTTGTCATCATTTATTTATTTAAAAACTTTCGGCAGTAAGTTAGCGGACCATTAGGTCCCCCTATGTACAAAATGTACAAAATGCCCTGGGCATTGTATTCCAGTCAACCTTTGGTTGGTATTGAAATCCTGTAGAGTTGGTGTAGTTATAACAGGCAAGTAGGTGCCCGCAACAGTGCGGGCAGGCGCCGGTTGGAGTCCAGAAGGAAATCCCCTCCCTGGACTCCTTCCAATACAAAGGCGCAGAGAGGGTCACACCGTGTGGTTTTAGTCGGTTCGAGTCCGACACACCACCCCGCCGTAACCCCCGACGGGGTGACGGTCCGCGGGGATTTCCACACGTAAAAAAAAAAAAAAAAAGTTATAACAGGCAAAAAATTTTTGAGACGATACATTTTACTTACGTAGGTTTCCATTTACACTCTGGGTCACTAAATTTTGAGTTAATAAGTAAACCCAGGTCTTTGTCTGCAGGGCTGTATGGAATCCGTTAAAATAAATCGATGGGAATCACATGATATTTTTTCTCTGAAATTATGATCTTAATAGATTTGGTTGGCAGTTGATCTATAGCAAAAAATGGCAATTAAGAACGTACTACGTAAAGTAGAAAGAACGCTAATCTTTAATTATTCCATTCAAATATTTATGTATGTCGTGTCATGTAAATCGTTACTCGAGTGTAAAAAATAAGAATGTTGGACAGCACTATTGTGCGCGGATGGCGCGCATCGCCCATGTAATTGCCGGGGCCATTAGTCCTGCCCCGGGCCACTTTCAGGCCGCGGGGATAAGGATCTCTGATGATACCGCTGTTTCGTCGCCACCCGTCTGAAACTTATATTTTTTTTGTTCGCACAAATAAATTCGAAACGACCTTTTCGGTAAACAAAAACTGTGGACAAAGGGGTTTTTTAAATTTGGAGCGTAAAATTTTAGGTGTGGTATAAACTGCACGCGTTCAACGACATACTTTATGCCGAGTTGTGGATATTTTTGTGGATTATTTTTAGGTTTAACTTTTAAGTTCTGGTTTTGTGAATGTTATCTGATCAAAGTTTATGATAAAGGCGGGTTAGTTGTGCAATGAGCAGTACCTATACATAAATATTTCTATAAAATTGTCATAACATAATTCATATTATGAACAGTTTGTTACGAAAAAAGGCAAATTCACAGATAATCACTGTTTTATTAATAACTTTTAGTAATCTGTGGTTTTACCTAGAACTTACTTTTTCGACTGATGTCTACTCCTATGAAATTCTATTTTCGTGAGTCTTAATTACTGATAACTTAAAATGACTGCATATTAGTCTCTAATATTTCTTCTATTAGTGAAATTCGTCAAACTCATAAATGTAGGTAAACTTGGTATACCCGAATTGACAATGAATTAATTTATTAAATATTTCTTTCGTGTAAACTCCACAGATAAATAAAATATCTATTTATATATACATGTATAAAATCCTCGTGTCACAATGTCAGTTGTCATACTCTGATACTCCTCCGAAACGACTCGATCGATTCTTATGAAATCTTGAGTAAACACTCAAGATTTCCAGTGAGATACAAGATCCAGTAGGTTTAAGAATAGGACGTAAACAAGTTACATAAATTATATTTTTTCGCTGATTTGTTGCTTACTAAAACACGGTATATTAAATTTCTAAATTGCCGCACTTGTGCTAGGGACAGCCCTATTCGGGTTTAAACTTTTGAAAAGTTTTCAAAGTTTTCCAGGGAGACAGGGAGCTACTACAATAATTATAACCATGCATACGCATACCAAACTGCTATCGATAGCCAATATATTATACAAGCTCTGCTTAGTTTGGGACTAGATGATGTTGTGTGTAAGATGTCCCAAATATTTATTTATTTATTTAAAATTGATGTGAAATTTCAAATGTACTTACTTTAAAAAAAAATCATTTTATCTGTCTTTTTCTTCCGGCTAATCTCTGGAACGTATGGAATATCGAGTAGGTATGAACGGTAACTTTATTGGAGAATAGTAAACAAATCCAGTTTGTTTTCAGACAGTTAATATTTTATAATGTTTAATACCAAGAATAACGTTAACAGTCTACTCTAGCTTAGAGGATCTTGAGATTACTATTTATAATGTATTTATGTATGTCTGTTTGTGCGGATCGTAAGCTGCAAGTCCCTGCAACAAACGTCATATATTTTGCATACTTTAAAATATGTTAATGCATAGTGCGGCGCTTCGCAACAGATTCCATAATTACCGCGGTCCCGGGACCGACGTCCGGCTAATTACAGCGGTCCCGTGCTCCCGGGACGGCCTAATTACGGTTGAGCCGCGATCTCGAGCCTAATTGCCTACCGCGGGTAATTTATGACACAAATTACATGATTCACTTTGCTCATCCCTGCCGTGTTGTCGTTTGGTTTGAATTTAAAACACCCATCTTGATAACATATTATTTACGGTTATTATTTTAATTTTAGTCGTTACTGCTGCCGTACAAAAATTTCAAGTAATAAAAAAGTGATGATTCGAATCCCTTTGCTGATTTTTGCACCAAATTAAAGCGCCCTCTGTAGGGTGTTGCTCCTAGTGCATGAGGGTCACGTTCAAGGTCTTAGTGTTGCGTGTATAGACATCTAGTGACGCATAGCTGAACTAAAATACTTAATACTTCTTACTTTGCCCAGAGATGGCGCTTTTCACAAAATTTATATTCTTCTTCTTTTGTTACAGAATGCGCCGACTCAAGAGCCAGTTTACAGAAAAGTAGCTGTTGTTGAAAATTTCTTCGATATCATCTACACTGTACATGTGGAATTAGAAGGCAGGCCGGGCAAACATGCTGGACAAAAACGTACTTATAGAACAGTAAGTGATTTAATAAAAAATGCTTATTACAGAAAACCGTAATTTGAAAATACAATATTATGATAATATTTTATCCTTTATAAGGGATTCGGAAAATATAAAGATAATTTTAGAAATTGTATTTAACGTCATCTAGCGGTAAGTTTTGAAAACAGCTGCTTGACGAAGTTCCATTCACAAACGACTCGTTTCTAATACCGTAACGTATACTCATCAATTGACAGATGGCGCTGCTCACCAATTTTACATTGTTAACTCTTAGTTTAATATGGACTGCACAACTTTAGAGTTCCGTAGTTCATGACTCGGAACCCATATAGTTTCGTGATGTTCGTTCGTCCGTCCATCCCGACTTACCGCCTAAACGGTTAGTGCCGGAAAGATGAAACTTTGTATGGATATGTGTATTTATCACGTCAACAAAGTGATAGAATAATATCACGAAATAATGTTAAAAGCTAAACGACTCGCTCCAAAAACCTGAAAATAATCATAATGGTAGTACATGTTATGATCTTTAGAGGAAAATCGGCTTAGATAAATTTGTTAGTTAACTTACTACTAACGATATAACATGTAAACATAACAATTATCTAATTGGACACGATTTTAAATCCACGTTCCATTATGGTTGCCTACGGAACCCTATTCAATGCGTGGATTGACACGCACTCGGCCCATTTTATTTAATGTGGTTTTTACCAGCACACTTACTTTAAATGAATCTTTGTTGAATCTGCTTTAGCCAAGACTCAGAAACTCGAAGAAGTACACCTAGGGTTGCCAACTTTTTTAACAAGATAAATGAAGATTTAGGTCTATGAAAAATACAGTACAGTTTTTAAACAGATTTTTTTTCAAAAATTAACAGTATTTTGTTTATTTATTGTTTAAAATACATATTTTTAGAGCTTTTTACTATCTTTTTTAAAAACTTCATATGCCTGATCACAATTTTATTTTATTTATTTATTTATTTATTTATATACTTTATGCAAAATTACATGCATCGGCGGACTTAATGCCTTAGGCATTTTCTGCCAGTCGACCGATTGGGCGATGCAGAGAAAAGATGAGGCAGGTGCATATAGGGCGAATCGATAGATTATGGTACAAAAAGTCATATAATATGATATACATACATATAATATGATAAGTAATATACCTACATAAACATACATATATACGTAAATAACAATTTTATATGAAATTAAAATAAATGAGGAGCAAATTTTTTATTAAATTAATAGATGCTCTATTTCTATCCTCCTGCCACTTAGTAGCATTCATTACTGAAAAAACTCTTTCAGTAAATGCTGAGGTGGCGGGGACAGAAAGTAGATATTAGACAATTTCAGTTATGTTTTTAAAGTCTTCTGAAGTGTTAACTAATAAATGGCTCCACTTTTGGTCAGTACTCATTTCAAGAAAATCTTTAGTCTGCTGATATTTTTTCGTAAATTACTTTGAAATTTGTTAATTCTGAATGTAAATCACCCATGCCAAAATTGAGTCTATACAAATTATCTGCGCTGCACTGAGTAGTGAGTGCCCTCTGACAAAATAAAATCAAATTTGTGCGAGCGTCTAAGCATAAAACATAATACAGTGTTTGCATTTTGATGCTGAAAACAGTATTTTGTACTTTATTTTTGTTCAACAGTAAAAAGTATAATTTAGTGAAAAACAGTATAATTCTGTTTAAAACAACCTAAGGTTGGCAACCCTAAGTACACCCCTAAATCATGTGACCAAAACACAATATTAGCCAATGATATAAGAAAATACAAGCGTAAGCAAGATTGCAGAAAGAAAAACGCTTGCTATTCAGCTAGGCTCCCTGATTAGGTTTCGTATTAGAGCAATCAACCATATGTCTCCTCAAATAACAAAATGATAAGATAATGTTTTTAACTCGGATCACTTAGAAAATTGTGTGTCAATAAAATACTTACATATAATAAATTTCATGAAAACATCTACTGAAAAAAAGTCACAGAAATACTTTTGCTAAAAAAAAGTTAAAACAATAATAATAAGGTAATGAAAAAAGCAATATTATTTTAAAAATAAAAACTGCATTGGAAGAAAATATGAATTTAATTCCTTTTCTGGCGTTAAACTTAAAATACGGAATATAAGTTAGCATTATTATTATTTTATGTCATGATTCCTTTATCACAAAATAAAACTCCATCAAAATTAAACATTAAAAAAAAGTCCCTTGAATGAATTTCGAATCTAAATATTATGTTGAAGTACACAAAAAATAACAATTCCATATTGTAGCTTTAACTCCACGGTATCAATTCGAAGTCATTATCTAAGCATAACTTTACAAACAACAAAAGAAATACGCTCACCCTTAATCACGGATGTTTTCGCCAACAGATCACGGAGACGTACGCGTTCCTGCCGCGGGAGGCAGTCACGCGCTTCCTCACCGGATGTGCGGAGTGTGCGCGGCGCCCGCGCAGTGCCTCCCCTCCACCCCTACCCACTCCCTCGCCATCACCGACGAGACACCCCACTTTCCTCCCCTTTATACCCCACAACGTGCCTGATTACACACGGAACTGGGAATCAGAAATAGATGCAGCACATTCAAACTATTACGAACCGAAATTTGATTATACAGATCTTCAGCCTCTTAAGAAAGTTGAAAGTCCAAAGCCTACTGATATAGAAGAGGAACCCACGTATATTGAACTCACGTCAAAAAAAATTAACGAATTTGAAGGAACATCTCTCTTAAGTAGAAGTTCACCGACCGAACCTCCTTTCAGGGAGGAAGAGCCTGTTAGAACTGATCCCGAAATAGACAAAGATGAAAATAGCCTAATAGACGTAGAAGACGTAAACCCTGAACCTCCCATTTTAATACAAAAGGATGAAGAACCAAAATGTGAACCTGAAAGTTCTAGGACAACAGAAAGTTGTGGTAGTAAAGAGAAGAGCGAAGTTAAGAAAAAGTTCAATCCACTCGATGTGGCAAACTTAACTTCAAAAGATCCTCCAAAATCAAGATCGCCTCCTAGGAAGAAGTTGCTTCCAAATAGTTTGGAGTGCTCAAACACATTTGGCAGGATCCCTAAACCATGGAGACCAGACGGAGGATTATTTTATGGAGGAGAAGAGGTAGATTACAGCGTTCCCATAACGACGGCGTATTTGAAGCATATGAGAAGTATGGCGTACCAGGAACACGTGGATACTGATAACAAGGTAAGTTTATATTGTAATCAATATTACCTGACATCCGACTAAAATTTTGTTGTTGGATCATATACTTTAATCACATAGTTCAGAACCAACAAAAATACGTCGGAGACACACGCTTGTTTATTCGTTATAAACCTTTAGCAAAACAAAACAATTTTCGCTATAGGCATACCACATAAGGGCCACAGCACACTAGCTACTTTTAGCATCGGCGATCGGCAACTAGTCGCTTTTTAGAAGCTAAATACGGCGACCGAATGCTCTACACCGCACACTTAAAAACGCCAAACGCGGGATTGAGTCGCTTTTTAGGGCCACAGCACACTATCTACTTTTAGCATCGGCGATCGGCAACTAGTGGCTTTTTAGAAGCTAAATACGGCAACCGAACGCTCTACACTGCACACTTAAAAACGCCAAACGCGGAGATTGAGTCGCTTTTTAGAAGCGCGACACAGCAGCTGAACGCTACTCTCCGCACACATTCGGATGCCGGTAGCATCGATTTGGCATCTGAGCAGTCGCTAAAACGCGCGTTTCCGATACCGCGATCGAACGCAGGAAGTCGCTAAAACGCGATGCAGCATCGATGCAGTCGCAAAATCGCCGATCGCCGATGCTAAAAGTAGCTAGTGTGCTGTGGCCCTTAGAAGCGCGACACAGTAGCTGAACGCTACTCTCCGCACACATTCGGATGCCGGTAGCATCGATTTGGCATCCGAGCAGTCCCTAAAACGCGCGTTTACGATAGCGCGATCGAACGCAAGAAGTCGCTAAAACGCGATGCAGCATCGATGCAGTCGCAAAATCGCCGATCGCCGATGCTAAAAGTAGCTAGTGTGCTGTGGCCCTTAGTCGGCATGTATTTATAGTGCGATACGTCTAGTTTCATGTTATCGCTACACTGGGCTACACGTTTTGACTTCAGATATCTAAAAATAGATTGAAAACTAATGAAACTAAAGTTAATAATTAAAAAACAAAGCTTTAATTTAGGTTAGTTTAAGTCAACAGAATCACGGCCATTGAAAATTAAATTAGCCAGGATAAAGACTGTAAGAAATGTTGAAATATAATACTTTAAAAAGAAAAGAAAAATAAAGAAAAGCAAATAAATATACAACAAAAAATCAGTACAGTAACAACAAACAGCAAGACAAACCATTTCACCCAATATCAAAGCTTCCCTACCAAATATTTTCGCAGAGTGGTGTACAAAACACATTTAGACGCGTATTAAGTTGAAGTATGAAACCGCAACGACCTGATGAAATCATTTTTGTTCAAACAAATTTACGTTCTAAAATAAACATATGATTTGCGAAGCGGACCGCTTAACCCTAGCAGCTTAAACTTTGGCCAACAAACTGGCGGAAAGTTGCGGCGGTCGGATCGACCCCAAAGGCGCCTTTGTACGGTCCGTTTATATCCAACCTTGTTATGACTCTGGCTAACATTTGTTGTTAATGTTCAAATTATTGAATGCTGATATTATTATTAAGGGTTAGTTTTAAACTGTTGTGTCAGATCACTCTTTAAATACGTTGCATTACTTGTAATAGCATAGTTATTGTTGTTAATCGCGAGTAATGCCGCGGTCCAGTGAAATCGGTCCAGCGGTTCAGAGATTACCCGGAATAAATTGAGAGACAGACAAAAAAAATACCGTATTGGAGTACTGTTATTTCATTTGCATTTAGTAATAAACTTTTCTTTTGATATTACATACATACACTATTTGTATGGATATATATGTGTTATTGCAATCTCTTATAAATCTGTGATACGTAGTACAAATCATTTTGTATCTACCTTATCTTCCTAGCCTTATTCCCAATATTATTTGGGGTCGGCTACTAGTTCAACCGGTTTTACCTGAATATCAGTTTTTCCACGGAGCGACTGGCATCGGCAACTCTAAGGGAGAATTGAAATTCGAAGATTGAACTAGTTGTCAGTATATTTGAGGGCACTGACTTTCCAATAACGATTGCCATAGATGTTCATGACAACCGGGACCGACGGCTTTATGTGCTCTCAGAGACACGGGCGTGAATCACCGTCAAACATCCAAACTCCGGGCTGCTACTAGGAATTTCACGTTTTTGCCCGACCCGGGATTTGAACCCCCTCTTGATTAGCAGTCGCATACGCCAACCACTAGACCAACGTACATATTATTTATAATTTTTGGAAGATTACAAATGAAAACTGACGTTTATAATAAACTGTTATCGCAGTAATGCAGTTCAATCAAAACTATTTCAAAATGAAAGCCATATAGGTCGGTACAAGTATTCTTACATACAGCTACTTTGAATATACTTAGAGAGATTCAAGTAACAGTGCTTAATATTTCTATTGTACTCACGTACTTAGCGACAGACAGACAGACAGTTACGAAGCTAACATGGTTCTCTATATTTACATTAGTTGATGAATATGCAAAGAGAAACTGGTTCATATCTGACATTGCCTTGGCTCAGTGGCAGCGTATTTGACTACTGTGATTGAGGTCTCGGGTTACATTCCCGGGTGGGATCAAATTTTTATGTGATTTGCAAATTTTTGTTTCGGAGATTGGATGTTTTCTATTTAAATATGTATGTATTTACAAAAAAAAGTATATAAGCGATTTCGAACGCGTGTATGTCGGGTACAGAGACAAAAAGTCTTCTTCCTAGCCTTATTCCCAAGTTTATTTGGGGTCGGCTACTAGTTCAACCGGTTTTACCTGAATTTCAGTTTTTCCACGGAGCGACTCGGACCTCCGCAACCTTAAGGGAGAACTGAAATTCGAAGATTGAACTAGTTGTCAGTATATTTGAGGGCCCTGACTTCCCAATAACGATTGCCATAGATGTTCATGACAACCGGGACCGACGGCTTTACGTGCTCTCCGAGGCACGGGTGTGACTCACCGCCAAACTTCCAAACTCCGGGCAGCTATTAGAAATTTCCTAAGAAAATCCCAAAAACACTTTTTGGCCCGACCCGGGATTTGAACCCGAGACCTCTTGATTAGCAGTCGCATACGCTAACCACTAGACCAACGAGGCAGTCAAAAAAATACCCTATATTATTCTTCAAGGTTCAATCTATTTCTTTATCGAAATTCATCCAAATCGGTTCAGCGATTAAGCGATTAATCAATGAAAGCGTAACAGACAGAATTGAGAATTTGTAATATTAATGTGTCAGTCAATCTAGTTTGAAGTTAGATGGCGTACTTCCTAAGTTATTATTTGGAAAAGCTGATTTTAAATTTTCGTGTACATTATTATTTACGATGTATAATAATTAGTACCTAGTACCTAAATATAAAACATCCTGGAGAAAAAGGAGTAATCGAAGAAATCTGTAAAAGTGCAAAGTTTATTTTACAATAATAGCGAGCTATTTCCATAAGGGGTTAGCAGCACTGGGTTTAAAAAAACCTTACTAACTATGTAATTAAAAACTTTAAAAGCCCCCTACTTCAAACCTTTTGGGAATATCACGGGGAGGGTTTTCCACAATACATTTGTAAAAATATAGAACTCTCCGACTAAGGCATTTCATTTCCTATATTTCGATTCTAACATTATAAACAGGTAAAGTTTGTGAAGTTGTAGGGGGGGAAACATTGGACCTACGGAACCCAACTTTACAGTTGTACATTACTATGATTACATCGATATTGGCGGGCAAATGCTAGTCCATACTAATATGATGAAGAGGAAAATTTGATTGTTTGTTTGAAATGAAAAGGCTCCGAAATCAATGGACTTATTTGAAAATATATTTCACTATTAGAATCGTACATTATCCCTGACGGACATGGGCTATAGAATTTTAACAAAAAAGTTAGATATCCGTACGAAAAACTCGATAATGTAACCCAAAGTGATAAAAAAATACCTAATAAAATCACTATTTTGCGTACGCTGCGAAAACTATTGACAATAGAGCAAAGTAATGTACATTGGGCCCTGTAAACGAACAAACTTGTTTGACAAACGCGTCAAACACAGCAGCACACTATCAAATAATTTGACAAACACGTAAATTTGACAAACAAATTTGATCGTTTACACCACCTTTAGCCACTCTAAAGTTATTTTATATCTACAACTCTTACACATATTTGTGTACAATATTATAAACGCGAAAGTTTGTGAGTATGTATGTGTGTATGTTTGGGTACTACATTTTTATTCAGAACATAAATATCTACAAAAAAGTTCCCGACACCATATGTGTCACTATTATAGTTATGGTACAATAACTACTTTTATTTTTCATATCCTGCACATCCAACATTTGCAAGGACGTAAACATTGAATGTTTTAACATTCAATGTTTACGTCCGAACAAACTAAGGATAACTATTAACACTTGATATTATTTCTTATCCAAATAAATCACTTCATTCAAGTCCATATCATTACCTGTAAATTACTGTTTGAATCATTCATATTGGATATACCATTAAAAAGTTATCATGAGTTTAATATCTTTTATAATATAAATTTAAGAAACAATGCTCGGTTTTATCTACGAGACATACTCACTATAGACTTACAATTTGGCTTATGGTTCTTGTAATTCATGTATGGTGTAATATCAAAATGATTTTTAAAATAATATACCTACTACTTTTTAAGCCCCAGCACAAAGTGTGAGGGTGGTTATACGTATGAAGTGATTTTTGTGTTTACATACATCTATCATAATTCCCAAAAGGATGATTTTGAATGATCGTTTAGTCAAAATAGACTTAATCGACTGTTCTAAGCACGGAAAGTCTGCAAAGAGTGTGTTATAATTTTTACATATTTTAACAAGCCCCCGTGCGTTGTTATAAAAGTATTGTAAGATATAGCCGAAGTATTGTAGAATTTATTATTGGAATGTTAAACTAATATATAAAATTCTCGTGTCGCGGTGTTTACTACCAGACTCCTCCGAAACAGTTTAACCGATTTGTATGAATATTATTAAATTTTGCGTGCATATCGCGTAGGTCTGAGAATCGGCCTATGATAAATATTTTCGTATCCCTAGTATTTGTATAAATGCATATTTTAATGCTGAACTCGACGATTTCATGCCGATTTCAGAGTATGTTAAATTTTCCACTGACATTTTCCCGATACGAGTACATTCTTGATGTTTTTAATATAGATGTTTCCGCTGATGTAACTTTGAAGTTATGTGTTTAATTAAATTCAATAAAATTTGTAGAAAGAAATTTGTAACCAGTATAATTTATACTTTTACTTCTTGAATACGATTTTTATTTTATGTGTATATAAAAATTTTTAGAACACAACAAATAATAAAATGTTACAACACTGGAAATATTGCGTTGAAGTACCAGGATCATAGAAAAGATAGGCGTTAGTTGGTATCTAATACATAACCGTGTAGGCACCGTATCTTTCACCGACCCGATTGATTCAGACGAATGTCCCTACAAAGGACCACAGGGCGTCACGCCATAATCGGGCGCCGCATCTTTTCTAACTCATTTTTCTCGCTTGGGGCGAACGGGCGAGGGTGGTGGGTGGTTTCATCAGGCTGAAGGGGCGTCACGGTATTAGACAAGACACAAAAACGATGCCCGACGGAGAAGTGGGCAAGTAAGTTTTCTGATGACGGTTATATTTGCTATATCTTCTATATAATAGGTTTTTCTCAACCTATATTATGTTACACGCAACTCTGAGTTTAGTCAGATATTTTTGTATGCTTTGAAACGCAATATAAAAATGTAATGTAAACATTTGAGTAACTATATCGTTTAAATTATAGAAACTATGGTTAACAAAGTAGATAATTCGTAAAAATATATCCTTTCAATTAAAAGAAACATCTGCGAAATAAGTTAAGTCCAAATTTGAATTTGGGCCGAATATATACTCTTAGTTCATGTAGAATGAAAAAAAAAAACCTTAGTAATATACTTAACATTAATTGCTAAACCACATAAAGCCCATATTATGATGCGACCGAACGAACAAAATATCCTACTAACAAAAAGTTTATGTTTGACCTTTTTCGTGTGGAGTCTCCCGAAGGGTCAGTCCGGCCGGTCCATAAGAGGGTATCGTCCCTTCGACCTCCCAAAAGTGCCTTAGCCCCCTCGGCCCCCGGCCCTGCGACTTGTAAGATTGATTGGGGCTCCTTCAGTCCATTGCCGACCCCCCTTGCGGGATATTCGACCCCCTTTTTTCTCGGGTACTTGCCACCGAGATATAGATTAGATGGAATGGTTTTAGTTTACACGGCTTTCTTGGGGCGTTCGGGCCTTTTAATACAATTATGATTTTTTTGGATAGTTGAATTTTATTTTTCTTTTGAGCTTAGTATTAAATGACTATATATAATTTTCGATAAAACTAAGCGCTTTATTGTAAAATTAGAGGGAAACTGTAGAGCCTCGTACCCATAGGCTCATATGATTAGATATGGAACGATAACATTACTGAGGCCTGATAGACCAAAATATGACATAGTTTTTATACGTGTCCATACGGCTTGTTGGGCAGTTAAATCCCTACTATCCCTACTAATCCCTACTAATATTATAAATGCGAAAGTAACTCTGTCTGTCTGTCTGTTAGGCTTTCACGCCTAAACCACTGAACCGATTTTGATGAAATTTCGTATGAAGATAGAACTGAACTTGGGAAAGGTCATAGGCTACTTTTTGCCGCGATAACCGACATACACGCGGGTGGAGCCGCGGGCGAAAGCTAGTAATATTATAAATGCGAAAGTAACTCTGTCTGTCTGTCTGTTACGCTTTCACACCTAAACGACTGAACCGATTTTGATGAAATTTGGTATGAAGATAGAACTGAACTTGGGAAAGGACATAGGCTACCCTTCACCGCGACAACCGACATAAACGCGGGCGGAGCCGCTGGCGAAAGCTAGTACTATGTATACTATATCGGCGCAAGAACTTCAAATCGCGATACAGCACAAATTGAATTAGTGGGGTATTTCTAGTTTATGTATTTATAAATACATATGTGTGTAGAAATTGTATGTATATTTTTAGAGTTTGAGAGACAAAAGGTTTTCAAATGGGAGTAGATATGTTGAATTAATCTACAGAATTAACTGCATAATCTCTTCTAATACCTACGCGTTATACGTTAAGTCTTGATACTTTGTTATTTGAAAAAGGATGTATACTACTTTTCTTGGTGATAACTGACTGTGGGTGACGGATTAAGAATACAGAGTGTCATCACCCCTATTCATCTCATTCATGGGTGTCGTAAGAGGCGAGTAAGGAAGGAACTACTAGGACAACATCACTTCAAAGAGAAGGAAAACCTAAAACGTTCATAAAGCAACTTGTCTGTTGATGATGAGGATGTTGTCACGGGCGGAACTACCGGCAATAATATGTTACTGGTACAATTAATATTTTGTTACCAGCTTTCGCCCACGGTTCCGCCCGCGTGTATGTCCGTAAAAAGTAGCAGTTATTTTCCGAATATACGCATTAATAAATAATTAATTAAATATCATATATGTCTCATCTAGTTCTGGGTTAAGTCCGCCACCCCCTTTTTTCTCGTCGGGCGCTGTTAATAACACAACAGGCTATTTTATTCGTGGACTGGCACTTGCGGGGCGTGCGCGCGCTTTGATGTCAGAGATTAGAAGTTGGTTTACTTATACGGTGATGTAGAAAATCTCTACTCGCATGTATCAAACGTACACACTTTGAATTGTAAAGGAAATTAACTAAGTGTTCGTACACTTAAGTGTGTACGTAGGCTTACACTACGTACGGTCTACGTAGGTCTACGTCACTTCTGATTAAGTTGTACAATCGAAATTTCTAAATTCACCTAATTACATTAAATTTGGTGCAATCAAAATTTAATGCATAAATACAATTGGTTTTCATAAATTCATAGTAAAATTTTCACCTCAAAAAAACTGTTTTTATCAAAATGAAAAATACATGCATCGTTTAGTTAAATCTATTACATATTATCAATAGTGTTTAATAATCCACTACTGGACATAAACAAAATAAAATATTGTTTAATATCTATCATCATCATCAGCCTATCACAGTCCACTGCTGGACATAGGCCTCTCCCGTTGCACACCACTCTGATCGATTTTGATAATATCTATATTTGAATATCTTACTAATATTATAAACGCGAAAGTTTGTGAGTATGTATGTTTGTTGCTCTTTCACGCAAAAACTACTGAACGGATTTGGATGAAACTTTACATTAACATAGCTTAAATATCAGAATAACACATAGGCTTCTTTTTACTGCAATAATCGAGATAAACGGGCGAAAGCTAGGTGATTATAAATACATTAAATCGTAGATGTCAAAATTTATCATTGTTTATCTCCTGTCAAAACTACACAGGTTGCTATGCATAACACACTTGCATAGCAACCAGAATGATAGTTTGTAAATGGCTAATTTAAAAATGAGTTCTGGATAATTACATATGTAGGATGTAGGCTACTTTTTATCCCGAAAATACGCGGGTCACACCGCGGGGCGCAGCTAGTAAATATATAAAATTGTAGTGATATGTAATTTCAAATAAAGAGATTTTCACTGAGCTGATATCATAATGAGTAACTTAACTTAGGTTACTTTTAGTTTGGACTAGCTTCACCCCGCGGTGTTGTCCGTAGTTGTTGTTGTTGTAAAGATGCAATAACAACCAAGGGTGACACCGCGGCGCGCAGCCAGTATATCATAATAATCCTACTACATTTTACCTAAGACTAAAATTTACTACATACAAATAAATCGTACTGAGAAAAAAATTGTCAAATGTCTTTAAAACTTGTATAAACATTCTGATTCACCGCTCACCCCTTTTAAGATCATTACAAAATACTTTATTTTTCTTTTTGTTTATTACGTAAACCTTCAAGTTTCACATCAGGCGTATAATCAGATCACCGTTTTCAACCAAATTGTTAATTTACTTGGGCCTAGTGCTAAAACAGTGCTTCTCCCCTGTTCCGTTTCCGTAATAGAAGCTTTTCGAATTATCCCTAGGCTGGGTTTATTTCCGTACTCAAAGGTTAAAATTGGACCCTAATACTAAGATTTCGCTGTCCCACTGTCTGTTCGTCCATTCGTCAGTCCGTCTGTCTGTCACCAGACTGCATCTCATTGAAGTCGCATGCGGCTACCGCCATTTTTGACCTTCTCAAACTCAAAACTATAAATGCTTTGTCCCTGAATCTGCCTCAGAATCAAGAAAAGTCAAACGGTGTCAGTATTTTTTTAAATCAACACATTTCTTTTTTTACGTGACACTTTTATCACAAAGTGCAATAAATTGATTTTACTTAAGATTCATTCATTCATTCAAATGCCATTGTGACAACTGATACAGAGATCAAACTATATTGAAATGTCTTTAGTTCATTTAATCACGAAAAAAGTAAAAAAATGGCTGATTTAAGTATTCAATTGATATGTATAATGGAAAATGTATATCAAAAGCTGTTCACTCTAAGAAATGCTCAAAAACTCTCTCCAAAGTTCAGATTCAACATATAAATATGTAACTGTACCTAATCGCTTTTATAATCAAATTAACACTATTTAAATTTAGTTATACTCTTGATCATACAGTTGTTAAAAAGCAATCTATTTCAAACTAAATTTGTGAATGAATTGAATGCGTATGCATCGCGACCTTGAGATGTGACATAATTACGTTTAGTCCCCTTGCGATCGATATTGTTCAGCTTTTCATTACCACGAGGGTCCGCGAGACACCCGCGTGCATCAATAGGGTTCGTCTTTGTAAAGCACAAAAGATGTAAACATTCAATACATGTAAATGATTTTATCCTCTATTGTGATAAGAATTTAGTCGAGTTTTGCTTATACAGTAGTTTCTCTTAGAAGCGTGAGAATTAGAGAATAATAGTTTTGTACACGTGTTTTCCTTTTGTTCATTAGAATGCCATGATTTGTTTGATGTCTTTCTGTTTGTTTAAACACTAAATTTAGGGTGTCATGAATAATTAATAGGTCAGTAATGGAGCGTACTCACAACAATATTCCACAGAAAAAAAAACTGGTACAATTATTTTTACATGTTCTCCCTATAAATATCAACTGTTTACTGAAAGCCTCGCAAAAAACAGGATTTAAGTGTTATTCTAGGAGCAGGTTTAAATCAACCAAGTTGAATTTACCCTAACATGCTGTGCCAAGTCGGGTTGAAGAGCTAGTCGCAAATAAACGCGAGCTTAAAGCTCCTGCGCCACGGGGGCGGGTGCCAGCCAACTGGCAACCACCCCCGTTGTCATTTACCCTACTTACCGTCGCCGTCGCTACCAGGGAAGCATAACAGCAGAGAATTTTAACGGAATTAGTCGCGAGGCTGCTTGCCGCCTGCAGGGCGCCGTAGTAAATTCACACATGTACCTAGAAACGTAAGTCGTAAGGCGAAGGGTAGGAGTGCCTGCCACCCACCTCCACGCCTAGTTTTAGCGCCTAGTAACTCGTGCACGAGGTGTCTACACGCAATGCCGCAAAAATAATATTAACTGGAGGAAAAAATAATTTTAACAACCTACGTTTATTATGTAACCCCCTACAAATACAGCTTGACACACTGATAACTTTGTTTTTATACCTACTCTTAAGAATTATTAAGAAATATTATAATTTACCTATTTCTTTTTTGTTTCTAAGATTAATTATTGTAAAAAAAAAACATTGTGTTAATTTCTCCTAAATAGTAGTTTCAATTATGCTAGAAAAATAATCTGTAGAAAAAAGAATTCTAGCAGAAGTGTAATGACACAAAATACAGCAGGTTTTGACATATTGTCATGACATTGCATGTCATTATTGTGGACATGTTTACGAAAATGGTGACACTGGTACCATGCGCTACCATCCTGCGTATCAGGGTTGGGCAAAGACGCTCATATCGAAATTATACGGCAAAGAAATTGTATAGTATATAGCAACAACTTTCAAAGTTATATATAGAAATATATGTTTCGGATATAATAATAATAATATTGACTTATCGTAAACAAAAGCAATGATCTCGATTATGATTACGATTGAAAAATACAATCTGGAATGTCAGTCAAAATTAGATACTTATTGAATTAAAATTTATGAATTTTTAACTTCGTTGCAAGTCGATGCAATTATAACAGAATTAATTAAACTCAATAATAGGTATTTATTACCTTTACTATTCTCGCAATCTTTGAATTGCCTGACGTTTTGATCAAGTCGCACTGGCCGAGGATGTTTAGGATTAACATTATCGTAAAAATATAAATCATTAAATTAATTCTGATTAGTTTAATATATGTGTTTACTATTACTAAGTGTCAAATAAACAAATTGTAATGGATAATTTACAGAAAGAGCTAATCTGTGAAATAAATGTAAGAAAGTTGAATATTCAACTAATTTTGAGTCGGTGCCAAGTACAATTTAGCAAATGCATTTACATTACATTAATTTTGACTAAAAGTTCTGTTTTGTTTCAGACCTTGATTAACAATTTATTTAGACTTTTTAGCTTGCCTTTGACTTTTTCGATTTATTTGTTATTTATCGATTACAAAGAACAGCATCATCGCAACTTTAATCTTGGTTTGGTTCGCTTGAACTGAATGAAATTTAGAATTTTAGAAATAAATTATGATTATACCTTTTTGACAAAAACTAAGATTATAAATTACATTGTATCCGTATTGCATTGTTTAAGAATACACTACAGTCTACAACATTGTTTTGGAGTTGCTATTGACTTAGTAAAATATTTGCGTTTTACGGCGAAATCTCCTCAACTCATATGAGTACCTAGTATGTACTAAATGTACGAGTATATTTTCTGTGCATACTTTGTACAAAATGGATAAAGCTTACATATTTATTTGAGTTTTATTTTAACATATTATGTACTATGCAAAAATAATGTTCGATTCGTTCCACACATGACGCAACCTAAACATAAACACTGATTAGTGTACCAGTAGTTCCAAAACAGAAACATTAGATATTAAATATAAAGTAGTGAGTATTAGATAATAAAATATTTTATCTAATTTTTTTTTAAATAATACGATGATGTTTAGTTAGATGCCGGTTCTAACGAAAGCATAAATGTCACGCCGTCTGGAAACAGCATACACTTTTCTATTATTCTCTTTCAGTATTGAGCGGAAACTACAATTTAAACCGGTCAACTTAGAAAGTCAGCGGGACATTCAAAACAATGTATGAAAAGTGTAACTCAAAACATACCCCTCACTTCTGTTATGTTTTCCTAGTACTTGCCAGATATTACTAAGTAACTAACATAACTTTAGGAAAACAATCGATCGATTGGCTAAACCCATTTAAATAATTCCAAAATCAATGCAGTCGTATAGCGGATACAGTCGATCCATTTTATATATTTACCGAGAGGGTAGCCAAAAAAACACGCTTGCATAAGTTATCTGGAGGTCCCAATAAATGTTTTAAGGGTGCGTAAATCATTACTGAACCCGCTACCCCGGGATGGGCAAAGGACGAAACCGAGAAAGACCAAATAATGGATAAGGTATAATTTACTGAAAATATTTCTGTTTAACATCCAAATCTTTTGACAATACATGTAAGTTAACTAAAATAGGTGATGTGACGTATAAAATTTATCAAACTTTTAGTTTTTACATTCGGAACACACAAATCAAACTACTTATTTTGAAGAGTTACATCACAATTCAACATTATTTTATTCATGCTCGTATGTTGCGAAACTTAATTAATATATGACATTTTTAAAATACATGTATTTCGTTTATGACATCCTGGTAGCAAGCCGCGTCAGGACCAGGGTATCACCCACGGGAGTCCTTGCGACGCACTAGCCTTATATAATCTGCACTGACAGGCGAACCCTCCTATGAAAATACTATCTTCATATATATTATGAAACCCTGGTTTTCAGTAACGGCCTTTAAGATGTTAATTTATGTATAAAACAATATTAACGGCTAATTTTATCAATGGAACAAATTCGAAAGTAATTTTGTCTATCTTAAGCTAAAGCTGCAGTTCAGCACTAATTCAAAAAATAACTTGATAACAAGTACGTAAGATACTATTTGTTGTGAAAAAAACATGCAATTCATGAACTGTTATTTTATTTTTTACATTTAGTGAGATTTCATCCTAACAAAATTAGATCTTGACCGCACTGTTGTTTGTTTTCGGTCTGCAGGCAGTTCAACTACGTAATTCAAAGGGCCCGTCTGAGTTTCACATAGTAAGTGTGTTGATTTGTTATAATAAATAATATACAATTTATATTAGTTTTCAATTTAGAGAGTCTCAATTTAGTTGTTTTTATCACTCCACTCGATTTTAAGAGCACGCAGATTTAATAATTCGATTGCCGCGAAAATAAGAACACAATATTCATATGAAAATGACAGATTCCAAATTCAAATCAAGTATTATGTTTATAATGTATGTAACAGTATTTTATTTATGGTAAGGGCCACAGCACACTAGCTACTTTTAGCATCGGCGATCGCCGATTTGGCGACTGCATCGATACTGCATCGCGTTTTAGCGACTTCCTGCGTTCGATCGCGGTATCGGAAACGCGCGTTTTAGCGACTGCTCAGATGCCAGCTCGATGCTACCGGCATCCGAATGTGTGCGGCGAGTAACGTTCAGCTGCTGTGTCGCGCTTCTAAAAAGCGACTCAATCTCCGAGTTTGGCGTTTCTAAGTGTGCGGTGTAAAGCGTTCGGTCGCCGCATTTAGCTTCTAAAAAGCGACTAGTTGCCGATCGCCGATGCTAAAAGTAGCCAGTGTGCTGTGGCCCTAAGACTAAGTATATAATTACGTTAATTGATGTTTTGACCATTGCATGTACTGGTAATTAGTTGTAACAATTAATAAATACAAAAAATTATTTAGTGTTTCAAGCAATTATTACGTATGTATGAAAGCGAAATGTAAGGAAAGTAAAACTAAGTCGTGTTCGGTTTGGAAAAATAATATATTAGTATTATGGTTGATCCCATTCGGAAATTGTTGTTTAAATTTACTTATTATATATTTTTAAACGAAAATTTAAGTTGTTATTGATATTTTACAAAGACTAGTGGTATAACATATGATGTAAAGTAAAATAATAATACTTTATTCCGCACATTTCTGTGTTCAGTCCCCTAGTTTGATAAACGTGCAAGCGAAACTTTTTCTAGGGTTCTAGCCACCCCATAGTCCGTGGGGAGGCATTCTATTATTAAATAATCATTTTGGTACTGTAGTAGTTGTAGGCGCGTCATTATTATATGTGTGAATTGGCGCTCTTATATTTTTATGTGATCCTGGTATTGAAAATTAATAACCTGTTGAGTATGTGCCAGTTTTTAGGTAAATCGTTAAATAATAAAAATTAAATATGTTAGCATTGAACGCTTTTTTTTTCTATTTCTTAGATAAAAAATAGGGTAACTTAAAAAACTTAGAACTAAATCATCAATCAAAAATATGAGCGTGAAAAATTATCTTGTCACATCACAGACGAACTGTTCTAGCACTGTCTAAGATACAAAAAACTCAAACCTAATTTTTTGGACCTTAGACAGTGCCTAGACTAGCGCCGTAAATCTTCAGACTTTTAAAAAAATACAATAATTAATCACTACAATACAGGATGTTTTAATAGGTACTTTATTTACACATTATGAAAGTAAAATTATTTGTTTTTCTTTGCATTGTACGAGAATGTACTCCTGATATGTATTTAGGCTAATTCATTCTCATTGCAAGGTTTTAATCGTCGATTAAGTTATTACTATTTAGCTCTTTGAATTATTTTATTATTAATAATAGTGTTAATCCTAACAAATATACTGCACTGCATAGAATGCATGGATTTCGTAGTCGTCGACCGGTCGCCATGCAGCTTTCAACTACACTAGGTGTTGCGAATTCAAACCCCACATTAGACGACACTTGACGCAGATTTTCGTTTTATTTTTATAAATTAACTGTAAAATGTTATTGAAGTTCATCACATCGGTGGATTAATGTTGCTTTTTAAAGCTCGATCAAGAGCACCAATTTGAGTCTGATGTCGGAATGGTGAATCAGGCAGTTTGATTGCTACATAAATATGAAAAAACACATCCATTTCGCCCTCTCATGTAAATGACATGTTGGTCTAATTGGCAATCTACTTTCCGGATAATTTTTATAAACAAAATACCGTACATATACAATTAAGTTTAAATTTAAAATATTTCGGACATCTGCCACACAACATCATCTAGTCCTAAACTAAGCAGAGCTTGTGTTATGGGTACTAAACAACCTACATAAACATATAATATATATTAGTATACATATTATAGATGAAAAACACCCAAACTCCGAAACAAATATTTGCAGATCATGTAAACATTTAGTCCGACCCGGGAATTGAACTTGAGTCCTCTTGATTAGCAACCGCATACGCTAACCGTCAAACCAACAAGGCAGTATATAGTAGTAAATGTATTTAATATACAGTTTTTCATGAAAATTGTCGACATGAAAAAGCAACTCACTGTACCGCCATAGTGTGGGTCAGCATAACGTAATATCTGCAAACCCAATGAGTGTTGTAGCCCCCACTCTTGGATTACTACTCCTTCCTTCCACCAGGTAGAGTAGTCACTTTGGAAGGCTCCAAAGCAGCCGTGTTTATAATGACAGGTATAATACAGTTAACACACTTTTGGGATTTTCTTAGGAAATTCCTAATAGCTGCCCGGAGTTTGGAAGTTTGGCGGTGATTCACGCCCGCCCGTGCCTTGGAGAGCACGTAAAGCCGTTATTGGCCGTCGTTATTGCGAAGTCAGTGCCCTCAAATATACTGACAACTAGTTAAATCTTTGAATTTTAGTTCTCCCTTAGGGTTGCGGAGGTCCGATGCCAGTCGCTCCGTGGAAAAGCTGAAATTCAGGTAAAACCGGTTGAACTAGTAGCCGACCCCAAATAAACTTGGGAATAATGGCTAGGAGGATCAATACAGTTAACACACTGACGCGGAAGAAACTTAGGTGCTTAATGTTGGACACTGAATTGTTCAACAATTCCACAACTTTACTCAATTGTGGAATCTAGACATATCAAATAACTAGCTATTGACTTCACTAGCGATGGTTTTTTATTTGCTGTTTCTAACTCTTATTTGACAACCCTAGTGGTGAATTACAAATAAACATTACGTAGGGGCTTTATCATTATCAGCCTATCACAGTCCACTGCTGGACATAGGCCTCTCCAATTGCACGCCATCTCTTCGATCTTCGGCTTCTTATAATTTTATACTTACTTATTTTATACTAGCTTTCGCCCGCGGCTCCGCCCGCGTGTATGTCGGTTATCGCGGTAAAAAGTAGCCTATGTCCTTTCCCAGGTTCAGTTCTATCTTCATACCAAATTTCATCAAAATCGGTTTAGGCGTGAAAGCGTAACAGACAGTTACTTTCGCATTTATAATATTAGTAGGGATTTGTCCTCCAGCGGTTTAGACTCTAATCAGTCGTGGCAAACAAAAAAATAATAAAAACCGACGCTATTAAAATAATATTAAACCCTTGATACCACATATTACAAGAATAGCTTTTTCAGATCTCTTAAACAAAAGCATCTTAAAAACAATATCTACTTGTTACGGTTGCTACCAAGGGCCGTATCTATCGAGTCATATGGGTTCGTACCCCTCGCCTTTGCCCCCTCTCGTGCCCCAGGGGGCGCATGGGAGGGATGAAACCTCTTAATTATTGTCACATATGAATTATTTTGGTATTGACGCGCGTCTCGACCTCCTCTCGTTAGCGTCCCTTTGGATTTCTTTTGAAAGCTCTAGCAATGTTATGTTTACCTAGTACCATAAGCGTGGAATTAATTTCTTAGTCGTTCGAATTTATGAACTAAAGTGAGATTTCCGTGTACGAACAAAGTATTTTTCATAAATATCAAAATATTTTTTCAGCTTAGTTACATAATATTTATGGTCCAAGAGCCCAGAGTGATCAGACATAACTTATTTTCACATGGATGAAACCTTAACTACTCAGTAGCGTCTAGTGTACTTTTAAATACCTGCGTGTTTGTGGAACTAGCCCTGTGACACCTGGGCAGATATCAGGTGAGAAAGGTAACTAAAAGTAAGAGTTATCTAACTTAAATTAGTATGGCTGATCTGTATATATATTTTGTAGAATATTATTCTAAACTAGTTTCATAAAGTGTCAGACACTTTTCATGGACCAGAGCTTGTGTCAGACGCTTTAAAGATCGACAAAAAATTAATGAACTTTACTTATTTTTACATGTCTGATTTTTTAATATGTTATTAAAGTAACTATTACAAAGTTACATTTCATCAGTCAGACAAGTTCGAGTGACCAAACATCTCTTAAACACAAAAATTATTCAGCCGGGAGTGCGATCATCATGCTATTTCAGAGCGAGTGAGACGTCCACAGCAACTTGGATCTCATTTTTTAGGGTTCCATAGCCAAATGGCAAAAAATGGAACCCTTATAGATTCGTCATGTCTGTCTGTCTGTCTGTCTGTCCGTCCATATGTCACAGCCACTTTTTTCGGAAACCATAAGAGCTATACTTTTGAAACTTGGTAAGTAGATGTAATCTGTGAACCGCATTAAGATTTTTACATAAAAATAGAAAAAAAACAATACATTTTGGGGGTCCCCATACTTGGAACTGAAACTAAAAAAAATTTTTTCATCGAACCCATCGAGTAAAAAAATTAAATGTAATGAAAATACTTACTAATTTCAATCTAAGATTTTCGCATTCTTGTTTCAATAACATGGGCTTCAACATTAAGTTGTTAATTATTAAATATTAAAGTGAATTCATTTATTGCATGTATTTGTGATAGGTGAATATATGAGGATCCATTTTATTTTTTAAGGAAATATCTTTATTTTATTGTAAAAAGGATACCAGTTAGAAAAAGATATAAACAAAATATTACCACTACCACAAAAATATCACTACGATTAATTACAGCAAATATCTCCTAATCATCGCAATCATTGACGCAGTCATTAGAATAAATAACTAAATAAATAAAAAATAAATTGCAGTAAATTGCAGTTTACGATTAAAAAAAAACTACTTACTAGATCTCGTTCAAACCAATTTTCGTTGGTAGTTTGCATGGTAATGTACAACATACATTTTTTTTTAGTTTTATCACTCTCTTATTTTAGAAGTTAGAGGGGGGGGACACACATTTTTCCACTTTGGATGTGTCTCTCGCGCAAACTATTCAATTTAGAAAAAAAATATATACGAGACCTCAACATCATTTTTGAATACCTATCCATAGATACACCACACGTATGGGTTCGATGAAAAAAATTTTTTTGAGTTTCAGTTCCAAGTATGGGGACCCCCAAAATGTATTGTTTTTTTTTCTATTTTTATGTGAAAATCTTAATGCGGTTCACAGATTACATCTACTTACCAAGTTTCAAAAGTATAGCTCTTATGGTTTCCGAAAAAAGTGGCTGTGACATACGGACGGACAGACAGGCAGACAGACAGACATGACGAATCTATAAGGGTTCCGTTTTTTGCCATTTGGCTATGAAACCCTAAAAACTGGATCCAAGTTGCTGTGGACGTCTCACTCGCTCTGAAATAGCATGATGATCGCACTCCCGGCTGAATAATTTTTGTGTTTAAGGGATGTTTGGTCACTCGAATTTGTCTGACTGATGAAATGTAACTTTGTAATAGTTACTATAATAACATATTAAAAAATCAGACATGTAAAAATAAGTAAAGTTCATTAATTTTTTGTCGATCTTTAAAGCGTCTGACACAAGCTCTGGTCCATGAAAAGTGTCTGACACTTTATGAAACTAGTTTAGAATAATATTCTACAAAATATATATAAAGATCAGCCATACTAATTTAAGTTAGATAACTCTTATTTTTCGTTACCTTTCTCACCTGATATCTGCTCAGGTGTCACAGATCTAGTTCCACAAACACGCAGGTATTTAAAAGTACACTAAACGCTACTGAGTAGTTAAGGTTTCATCCATGTGAAAATAAGTTATGTCTGATCGCTCTGGGCTCTTACTCTATTATAAGTGTTGTGAAAGTAAATAATTTTTAGGGTTAGGCACTCCGTGCCAAAGACTTTCCGTGTCTGTCACTCTGTCAGTCCTTTTTTTCAGAAACGTGTGAAGTTATCAAGTTCAAATTAATATTAAATATTCTCTCTGGTCTGTGGGTCCCTGCAGCAGAGAAAAATTAAAACTTCTAAGTCGACACGATCGAAAAATACGGCTTTGTGCTTCATATTTACCGCATATTTTGACACTTACAAAATCCTAAATCTAATCCTGCCTATTGGACTACAATCATAAAATTTGACATAAAGCAATGTCATGTGGAACAAATTTGTGTCGCATCACAAAAATATAACTCTTTCAATTATAAACTAATTGCAGATGGCAAGTTAACCGCGAGCTATGTCGATATATGACGACAAAAGTTTTCAGTTTAAAACATAATTTATTATCTTCCTAGCCTTATTCCCACGTTTATTTCTGGTCGGTTACTAGTTCAACCGGTTTTACCTGAATTCCAGTTTTTTCACGGAGCGACTGGTATTGGACCTCCGCAACCCTAAGGGAGCACTGAAATTCAAAGATTGAACTAGTTGTCAGTATATTTGAGGACACTGACTTCCCAATAACGATTGCCATAGATGTTCATGACAACCGGGACCGACGGCTTTACGTGCTCTCCGAGGCACAGACGTGAATCACCGCCAAACTTCCAAACTCCAGGCAGCTATTAGGAATTTCCTAAGGAAATCCCAAAAACACTTTTTATCCCTGACCCGGGATTTGAACCCTCTTGATTAGCCGTCGCATCCGCTAACCACTAGACCAACGAGGCAAATAAATAATAAAAAAATGTTTGTATTTATGTTAAAAAACATAATTTATATAATAAGGAATACTAATTCCGTGCTTAAAAACTTAATTGTGTATGAAGTCTGTTCTGTTATTGTTATTAGTTTAATATTGAAAAATAATCAATTCTATTCTATTATGAGCACTGATTAATACGCGTACAACCAAAAGAAAAAGTTTTTATGAGAGTTACGTGTTGGGGAATTCATTTTCACGATGAGCTATTTCCAAGATAAGTTTCGGCCACATTCATATAATATCTACATTTTATTCATAAGTATGTGTCGTGGCGCAACTACAATTAAGCCGAGCCTTTCTCTGACTACCCAACTAATGACAACTTTAATTTTCCAAATTCACCTGGCGTTTATGTAATTCACCCCATACATGCGCCCCCAGGCCGCGGGGTGTCTAATGTAAGGCCTGGGGTGGTAAGCGACGCTCACGAAAAGGAAAAAGGGTGGTTCTAGCAATTTTTTTCTAATTCCCCCCCCATCCTTTTTGCCCGATAATACCCTAATGGTCGCTTGCTTCCTTTTCGGCGGACTTTTTTCGTCGTCGAAGATCGAGACGTATTTTTTACTTGCTTGTAATTTCCTCGTTTCCCCTCAAATGAAAAATAAACGGTCAGATTTTTTTCTATTGACGTGTGATTTTTGAGGTCGCTCAGTCGCTAGCTGAAGAGAATGTGACAAGTTATAATGGGTGATGGTGCGATTAAGGTGCGACTACTAGGCGGGTTCGTGGATATATGAAGGTGCGACGGTAGTATGAAGGTTATTATTATAAGAAACTTTCGCTCGCAGCTCCACCCGCGTCTATGTGGATTATCGCTGTAAAAAGTAGCCTATGTCCTTACTTCGGCCTTACACTATCTGGGTCTAAAATTTAATTATAATCTGTGCAGTAGTTTTTCAGTTTATTGAGGACAGACCGACTAACGCGGTGGTGTACTTTAATTATGTAGTGATAATTTGTTGTCAAGTTTCTATAAGTTTAGCAGTGCCTGCAGTATATTAAATCTAATTTTCAGAAGTTTATACTAGTAGCTTTCAGTGCAATTTAAAGTCAAAATTATAAGACGAATGATTAATACTTAAGTCGGCTCATTTTTAGACACAAACTCAAATAGTTTTCAGCGTACTTTACAGTTAATCTATCGATCACAAGGATTCTGCTCCAACTGTTTTGCAAGACTCTCTATAAAGGCTAAAGCTATGTATCGAACGACGATAAAGTGACGTTCCACACCCTTGGCTCCAAAAAGCGCCTTAAGATCTTTGTCGCACTATAAAAGTAAAAGTCGTAAATTATAAGACTTTTACTGCTTTTTAGGCAAACCCTGGCAACGTCCGTTTTCATCCTCTTCGCTTTCTTTTTTTTCCATTTTAAAAATATATTAAGTAGTTAGAGGACAAAATGTTTTTGGTCAGTTTTTTCATTTTCTTATAGTAGGACTCCTTCCCATTTAATTGTTGAACAATATGACTTTTCCTTGTAATTTTCTACATAAAATTAATTTGAACTTTACACTGTACAAAAACTTTAGTGATCTTCTTCAATGTATTTTGTTTACATGAAATTTCACTTAATGCTTTAAAATTAAAGATTTATATTTAAAATGAAATTAATTGTTTCGGTGCAAAAAATAACATACTACACAAATAAAGATTTTGTATTTAGAGTTGCGTTTGTTGTTTACTTGAAAAGTGTGTTTTTTGAAGTAAGACACTCAAATATCCATTTTTTATTTGGTTTTGTAGAGAAATGATTTTGTGCTTTCTCAGTAACTCTGTGGACAGTTTTAGGGATTATATTGGATGCCACAAGGAAATTCTCTACAAGCCTCGCATGCGAACGTTAGCACATTACTTTTATTTTGGCATCGATAAATTTTCGTACTCGGGTACCTCCCTGCATAATGCATGCAGCGAAAAAGTAGGGAAAATAGAGAAAAATCGAGGAAAATTTCGCCCCCTCGACGGGGTTCCTTGGGTACCACCTACCAGGGAAGCAGGGGCGCACCGAAGGCTAGTCCGCCAAGATTAATACGGTACGACCGCCCGACGCCGCAGCTTTCATTAAAAATACTGGTACTCTGATGGGTTAGCTGGCAGGCTTGCAGACTAGCGGCGCTCTGGGGCGCCGTCTGCGGTTTTACACTGAAACTGAACACGATCTACTTAAATGAATTCCGAATCTTTACTTTTCTTTTAGTGGCGAAAATGCACGAAGAGCAAAAAAAACTTGAATTTACCACATAGTTTAGTAATTTCTTAGCAAGTATTCCTCTCATTTTGATAATTGTCATCCTAAATCTGTTTTTAGCTTTTGTACGCGGCTCCGCCCACGTGTATTTCGAATATTGGGGTTTTCATTTTCGGGTTAATATTTATGAAAAATAATCTTTATTTATTATTATTATTTATTTTAAGTTTTACCGTGGCAGTCACAATCAAAACAACTTTAACATACTTTTACGATACGTACGATGGTCCTACTATGGGTAGCTGATAGATCAATTTAATTACTTGACTCCTAAATACGAAACTTAAAATATAGATACCGTCCGACTAGTCATTAGGATTCCATCACTCACAAAAAGTATGTCCAGTCACCCCTACCTCTTGCATGCTCCACAGTTATTATTTCTTAGCTCTTGCACCCCATGTCCCCCTAGTCGTGCTAAGTACTAAGCGGACTGTTTGTAGGCAAAAAGTAGAGTTACCCTCTACTCCCTCCTACACACCCGCTCACGCTTTTAAACCTCAAGCGTCCAAGTGCGGGGAATATGAAATTTTCGAAATGATAAAGCCGGTAAATAATAACTAGTAGTACGCCGGGCACGGCCGTCTAATGTACTGACTGCAAAAAAAAATACGCATCATAACGATATTATTTGTAAGACAAAATAAACCTAATGAAATCAGTCAAATAAATGCTTTTTAGTGTAACGGAAAAAGATGATGAATCTGATTAAATATACTAACATTATTATTTTTTGAAAATTGTTATTTTATAAATTTACTAAGCTACGACCTACTTAATCAAATCACATAGAAAAAAAGGGATTTGCTCAATATACTCTATCCATCTCTAAACACCATCTTACCTGTCCATCCATACTCAGTGATAAATCGAAACTGCTCATAAGACTGCTCATCGTAACATCCGTAAAAGTCACATAGATAAATAGGCTCCTAACAATTCAAGTTCTTACTCACGTTTTGTCTTCTAGCATAGAAGCTTTCAAACGTGTAAAGCTTCTTGTTTTTTCATGTAGACAGAACTTATTAAATTAATAAATACAATAGTTACACTATGTACCTTTTATCATCTTTTCTGTTTGTAAATAAAAAAGGTAATGTTAAAAATAAGATCATCCAACTTTTAATGTATATTTAGAAAATTTTTGTTCAGTCAGTACGAGGGCAGCAGCGGGGTTCGTGTGTCTGCTTTCACATTTCCCACTCGCAACGTAAGGCGGGGTACAGTACACCCCACCACCCGCTGCGCTCCTGGTGCCTACACCCGCTTTTTATACCTTCCTGCCCGTCGAAAGTAATCAATTTGCGACTTAATTAATTAAGAAAAAAGCTTTGTCCGACGTTTAGTAACTTCAAATGACTTGTGTTATTTTTCCTCTCAGGTTTTTGTTCATTAACTTATGAACAGACTAGCTGACCCGTGCCCACTTCGTTGGGCATAACTTAAATATAAAAGTTAGACATATACTGTCGATGACTTTTTTGTAGGCATTTTCAAGCTCCACATCTTTTCTCTAGAACTCAAAAATATATCTTTCATAGTTAAGGCAGCGCTCGTAAGAAACGCTTTCATTCAACCGTTTTTTTCTCCGATTCACTTTGCAAAACGGACTACCACGTAAAAGCCTTTATATTTTTCGGTTTTTTAAATAACCTATGACACTCAGCAATAATGTGGCTTTCTATTGGTGAAAGAATTTTTAAAATCGGTTCAGTAGATCCTGAGATTACCCCTTACAATTTAACAAACACACAAACTTTACTTCTTTATAATATTAGTATAGATCATGGCTATTCTCAGTGAAGTATAGGAATTGTTATGAACTCGATAAAATAGTTGGCCGATTTCTTACAAATGAAAAATGTCAAGTGGAACAAGATTTTCTAGGAAAGAAGGCATTTGTCTGTCTCCCTGTAACGTTCCTATTTCGTGTATGAATAGATTTTGGTTGTGGTATGTATGTAAGTACTGATAAAATATAGTAATAGCAAAAACATAGAAATCGACCAGTTGTGAGTGTGATATGAACTTTTCCACGAATAAAATCAGTTTGAATACTTTTACTGGTCATAGATAAAACGAAGAACTATCTTTTTTTGAACGATCACTAAAAACTTCATGTGGATGGTTGTACACGATTTTGTACGACAAAACATATAAATTATAATATGAACAGGTACATCATGTATGAAATATACATATATGAAATTTGCCGCCACTTTCGTGATTATCAAACAAACCGCTAAACTAAAATGCTTATAAAGCTCACTATAAGTTTGAAAGGGCCGAGTCAGCGCGCAAACATGTTAATTTACCACGCGACCCAATTCCCCCATCCTAATTCTGTACAGTTTCCACACTAGCAGAGCTACAAATACTTTTCCTTTAGTTTCGTTTCACCCGATATCGTCGTTATCTAGTTAGCCCGGGTCGACGAGGGTCCGAAGGGTCCGGACTAAGTACCAGGACCGCATAGGTAGGTAGGGGGCTCGCGTGATGCCTGCCCCACACCCACCAAGACTATTTATAAACGCTCTCTCTACGCAATGCCAGTGAGGGATTGTGTTCTCGCACGCTGAAACCAATTAGAGCTTATATGATCCTGGTAATAGTATTTTTCTTTATGTATTTTTCCCTAAATTATTTTTTCCTTTGTTACTTTCTTTCTTATAAGAAACGCTTGTCTTGGACTTTTTAGAATAAAGGAAATAACAAAGATAACTACTACCCATTTAATTAGAAAAGTAATTTCGTCAAGAGACTTAACTATCCTTCTTTAATTACATGTGATGTTATTAAAAATACAGAATACAGTATTATTAAAAAATAGGAGTACACCGACTAACAGTCGATACAAGATCGTAATCTTCGAATAAAAAGATAAGAAAAAATAGAAAAAAAAGTTTTAATCGAAGAATTATTGTAACTAAATCTTTAAAGTGAAAAAGGTACATAAACTTGGATGTCCCAAATCAGTTGTCGACAATCGTCAATAATGATCATACGTGATTGACTTTTCTATCAAAACATTGAATAGTTCGACATATAAAAGTTATTAAGGATTTTCAAACAGATGACAACCAAGACCAATCTCCTTAGTAATTAAATATTTTTGTGTTTATGTCACCTGACAAATCTGACCGGAATAAAGAAATTAAACAAAAAAGGGCCTATCTTACAGAAACATGAGGACATTTTTGTATCAACCGGCTATTACATCTATTACATATATATAAATCTCGGGTCAAAAGGATAGATATTGCTCTTAAACCAGTATAAGTGGAACATAACTGAACAGAGACCACACGAAAACATAAGTGAGTAGGATAAATATCAATAAGATTTTAAAATAAATTTAATCAAAGTACAGTAAAGTACACAAGTCATACTAATATTATGAATTCGAAAGTAACACTATCTATCTGTTACGCTTTTAAAAGTAAACCACGAAACCGATTTGAAAGAATCTCGGTACAGAGATAGATTGAACGTTAGAGAAGGACATAGGCCGATATAAACGCGTTCCGACTTGCCCCTCAAATGCTAGTTGAATAAATACATTATTAACTGCCTTAATAAAGTGAATAGTAAAATAAATGTATTTTTATATTTAAATTTAAAAATGTAATTTATATGTAAATATTATCAAAAAGAAAATAAATAATAATAAATATTTCGGACATCTTACACACGTCATCTAGTCTCAAACTAAGCAGAGCTTGTGTTATGGGTACTAAACAACTGATATAAATACATAAACATATTTTTTTGTAGATAAATACATATTATACATAGAACAATACGCAGACTTCGAAACAAATAGATGTGGATCACACAAATATGTGGATATCGAACCCGAGACCTTTTGATCAGCAGCCGCATACGCTAACCACTAGACCAGCAAAGCAATCATAGTGATCAGTAATGATAATTTAGTTAAAGTTATAAAATAGTATAATCGCTGTTTACTAAAACGTACCGCTTAAATTAATAAATGCAATGCCACCATTTGAAACGTTTCATAGAGCCTACCCCTATATAAATTTTACCTTAAAAATCCGCAAATTCGGGGCCCCGGCACGGTCGCTAGACCTTTCGGAAAAGGGTCCACCAAAAGGGATTTGCCTTGGGATCGGGGCATTGGGCCCTACACTTATACAAAATGTCCAATATGAGCCCGCCCTGCCAACCCTCCCAACCATTTTATAAACTAATAGCTGCCCCTCGCGTATTTTCGGGATAAAAAGTAGCCTAGGATAAATTATCCAGAACTCATTTTTAAATTAGGCATTTACAAACTGGTTGCTATACAAGTGTGTTATGTCAAGCAACCTGTGAAGTTTTGACAGGAGATAAACAGTGATACATTTTGACATCTACGATTTATGTATTAGGGTTCCGTAGCCAAATGGCAAAAAACGGAACCCTTATAGATTCGTCAAGTCTGTCTGTCTGTCTGTCTGTCTGTCTGTCCGTCCGTCCGTATGTCACAGCCAATTATTTCCGAAACTATAAGAGCTATACTGTTGAAATTTGGTCAGTCGATGTATTCTGTGAACCGCATTAAGATTTCTACATAAAAATAGAAAAAAAATCATTTTTTTTTCATCAAACCTAAACGTGTGGGATATCTATGGATAGGTGTTCAAAAATGATGTTGAGGTTTCTAAAATCATTTTTTTCTAAACTGAATAGTTTGCGCGAGAGACAGTTCCAAAGTAGAAAAATGTGTGTGTTCTCCCCTCTAACTTCTAAAATAAGAGAGTGATAAAACTAAAAAAAAAATATGTTATACATGAAACAAATATATGTTGTACATTACCATGAAAACTACCAACGAAAATTGGTTTGAACGAGATCTAGTGAGTAGTTTTTTTTAATACATCATAAATCGTAACACGCAATTTACCTTTCATCCAATCAATACACTAGTATAAAAACATCGATGAAAGTTACAACGAACTACAAGAACTTTTATATGATCTTACTTGCTGATACGGAACCCTTCATGGGCGAGTCCGATTCGCACTTGTTGTTTTATTTTTATAATCATATAGCCTTCGCCCATGTATCCCGATTATTGCAGTAAAAAGTAGCCTATGTGTTATTCTGATACATAAGCAATATTACAGTAAAGTTTCATCAAAATCCGGTCAGTAGTTTTTGCGTGAAAGAGCAATAAACATACATACACACAAACTTTAGCGTTTATAATATTAGTAGGATTACTTTTCTATGGTCTGAGTTAAAATCATTTAAATCAATAATTCATTTAATTATAAATTTAAAATGATTATAATTCTATGTTAAGCAGTTTATATGCGTATCTTAAATGTTACTAGCTTTCGCCTACGATTTTGCCCGCGTGTATGTTGATTATTGCGGTAAAAATAGCCTATGTTCTTTCACGGGCTTTAGAATATCTACGTACCATATTTATTCGAATCAAGTTCAGTAGTTTTGGAGAAAAAGCACATCAGACAGACAAAGTACCATTCTTATTTTATTATATTAGTAAGGAGAAGTAAGCATTATGCAATCATTGACAAACAACTCAGCCTTTATCTTTTAATATACCCCACTATAATTTCTATACAAAGATAATATCATAAGAAAACGAATTAAAGTAAAATACTTTTAAATTGGTAATTATTTTAATTGCCAATATTGCAGTAGAATAGTTTTCACAATATCCTTGCATAACATTTTAACCATCTCGTTCAATAAGGACCCCGTCAAAAAGGGCGGCTGCTATAAGGTTAACATTTGTATGTGTGTAAATATATTATTATGTGTACACACCATGATCTTCACACAGATATGTTTTTTTGCTTTAAAGTTTATTTAATCGGAAGTTTGTCGTAATGTGTGTAGATCAGGACAATTTATATTCAACTTACTCAAAACAAGAACTAAATAAATTTTTCGGTTAATAAATTTTTCGGACATCTTACACACAACACCATCTTGTCCCCAAACTAAGTAGAGCTTGTATTATATACTAGACAACTGATGTAAATACATAAACACAATATTTTTTTGTAAATACTAACATAATAATATAACACATAGAAAACACCCAAACTCGGAAACAAATATTTGCGGATCACACAAACATTTGGGAATCGAACCCGAGACCTCAAACACAGCAGTCGCTTACGCTACTATTGTCCCACCGAGGCAGTTGTAGAAATAGTACTTATTTTTATATTTGAATTTTGTTGAAAATTTCTTAATATAGTATTATCTTTTTCAGGTAAGAACAAAACAAAATATACGTCACTAAAACAACACAGGTAAGTAAAGTTTGCTTAAAATATTTAAAATAATAACATTGTTTATATAAAGTTTATTGGTAAAGTATTTGTTCTACTTAAGATGACTTCGGATAAACGAATATTATTCTTTAAACATATTTATTAGTGTAACAATCAGAAAATATATAATCACAATCTAAATAAAGCTAAATGGACAGCACTCAAGACCAGGGTATGTAACCAATATCTTTATATCACAGTAAGGACTGAAACTGCGTTAAGCGGGCGCCCGCTAAGCGCGTGGACACGTGGGTGGACTCTGTGGGAACTTGGCGGAGACGGATTATTTTATTTACGCAGTGTCACTAGTTCAATTTTAATGGTGTGCATGTATATTTGTGTCGATGGAAAACTTAATATATTATTACGTAGCAAAACGTGCGTAGGTGCGGGGCGCGGCACCCCGTGAAGGACGCCCGCGCGGGTCCCCGCGACGTAGCACTTTTGTATTAAACCGCCCGGGCGCCCGCTTAACGCAGTTTCAGCCCCAAGTAGACCTATGGAACTTCGGAATATCAGATTCTACGCAGACGAACTAAAAGGCACCAAGCTACTCATCAACAACCCATAACGTCCCACTGCTGGGTTCGGGTGTCCTCTCAGGAGACGGTTAAAGCCTTGTCTGGGCTAGTGTTTGTATTGAAAAGTATCCAATATAATATATAATTTCTATTCATGTTACTAGGACATCATAAGTTCTCAAGAAGTAGTTTACCAATTTTAATAATTTACGAATGTTACATACGCCCAATAGGTGAAAACGTCATAGTGTATAAAAATGTAAAAATAATTATAAATTAATGTTTATCACCTAATGCAAAATATCTTAGTACTTATTTAAGGGAGATTACCGGATAATATTTACTTTTATTGCATAAGTTTTAACTATTTCGAGTCAAAAGGTGTCTATTGGTTGCCGTTGATATTTGATCAATCAAATAATTGATAAACGCTTAGCAGTAAAATAAACCAATGCTTTTTTTTTTCTTAATTCACTAAAGCTTAATTAGCTCAATCGATGGACGAATGGTGGAAAGTACTGAATTGGTTCTTAACAAATTTGATAATGCTAATATATTATTAAAACATCGCCATCTTAGCTTTTTCAAGGACACCAAGGCCCAAATAAAAAAAAATACGAAAACATTCTGGCTAGCACTCGGCTGCTCTTTACGGCGAATACAGGATGTGCTAAAAGTACATATAGGGGTGTCGGGGAAAAAGTTATAATAACATTAATGTAGGTTCTTTTGACAGCTCGCCGGTCGTCGTTAGCAGCCCTGTGCTCTGTATCTTGTCATAATCTTTTAGTGACGTAGTGATGGTCGATAGTCTGAGTACAATATGTATCGATAAAAAAGGTATATATCGGATTTTGTTAGAGAATAAACTTTATTCTGGTGCATATGCATATAATTATCGTAGTAATATTAAGTAGCACCATATTCTACAATAAAAATAATGAGAGGAGACCCAAGCCCGGCAGTGGTAAACAAGAAAAAAGCTACGATGGACACTAAAATAAACATATAATTAAATAATGTGTGGACACACAATCTCACATGTATCTCACATTGTGTCACATAAATGTATCACAAATTATTTGGCAAGTATTTAGACATATTTTTATAACTCAAAGCCACGTTTTCTTAGTTCATTGTGATATTTTTTAAACGTAGTAAGTAAACCCACTAATTATACAAATCTTTATAGTTGACATTCGAGCTAAAATTAAATTAAAGTGTTTTATAATTTTTAAAATGAAAAAGTAAATTATCGAGTATAGTTTTATCGACAGAGCAGCAGCTCGCTTCAGGCCGCATCACTAATTACGGGACGCAGACGGCGGCGCCGGGTCGAGCCAAGGGTACACGGTCCTCTCGACTGAATTTTTTCCCTAACACCCCACACCCCACCGGATGGGGTGGGGGCTTCCTGTCCCACCCGGACCCTTCTTAACATTTCCCTGGCTCGGAGGCACAGAAGGAAGACGCCTCGCTTATATGAAATCCTGGTACCTACGCTCGGGTTATATACTTTTTTAGGGTCAGACCCTTTGAGGCCTTTCTCTCGAGTTAGGGACCTACATATTCCCTTTTCAGGCCCTTTTTGACCTTTGTAGGTTTAGGCGGCGTTGTTTCGTCGTTATATTATATAAAAGTTTCAGATTTCTCTGAGCAAGGGACGGTGTTGACACGGCCGTTATGTGAGTTTTTGGTATTTACTATCGAAACTATTCATGGCTTACTGTCATATTATATAGACACACTGGTTGTTACATGTCTAAATAGAGGGGGAAAAAGTATACCTTAGAAAAAGTTTACATTTATTTATACGTGGAAGTATTACAGAGATGTCGATATCTCATTGCTGCGAATTATATTATAGTAACGTGTTTTGTTTGCTTTGACATCCCTAAATACCTTGTTTTTTTTCTTTAGTAAATTAATTGCTAATATTGCCTCAGATATATCCTGCCTTACAGATATATTTGTTAATTTTCTGCTCTAAACAAACTACTTCAATATCTGATTTGACCAAAATCTACTTTAACGTTTTTTAATATAAATGAAACACTTATACTCTAAGAACGATTACATACTAATTTTAAAAGTAACATATTTGTCAAGAAACAATCAATTACACAAAAAAAAAACACTAAAATAAGAAATGTGAAGGTTCCGTATTCAAATATTATTAATACTTTCTCTCTCAGGTTACCAGGCGCGTAGCACGGCGAGGATGTGTCATGAAGATTGTTTTAAACCGCGGCGGCGGCGTCAATATTTGACTACAGCTATAAGAATGATTATCTGTTCAAACATGTAGTTCGGATTCTCATGTCGAGCTATTTCTATTCTATTACATCGATCGATTGGATTTTTTTGGAATACCTTATTTTCATTACTTCTTCTTTCTGACTGCCTCGGTGACGCTGTGCTTAAGGTCTCGGGTTCGATTTCCGGGTTGGAAATAGTTTGTATTTGCAAACAGCTGTTTTGAAGTTAGTGTGTTTTCTATGTAAAATATGTATGTATTTACAAGACAAGTAAATAGGATTGTGTGTAAGATCTCTAAAATACTCGTATTTGTTTATTTCCTTAGATTTTATTACCTGGTACTGGTAACTACCCTAACATCTATATATAGAGGAGACAGTTTACTAGAAGACGGAACCAATTCGGGCAGATATCTGCTGAGCCCTATCTTCTATTTTCTTGATCTATTCTGACGAAGAGCAATAAGTATTTGTTTTATTTGAATATTACAATTCAAAAATAAAGAAAATAATATTTACTTCGACACATACATGATCCCTACTAATATTATAAATGCGAAAGTAACTCTGTCTGTCTGTCTGTTACGCTTTCACGCCAAAACCACTGAATCGATTTTGATGAAATTTGGTATGAAGATAGAAATGAAGTTGGGAAAGGACATAGGCTTTTTACCGCGATTACCGACATAGACGCGGGCGGATCCGTGGGCGAAAGCTAGTAAGACATAAAATCTCGGAAAATGGGTATTGGATTTGAAGTAGTAACGTAGTAGTAAGTTTTTAACTAATGATCATGTTTGTCATCGTCTGTTAGCCAGTTATCGCAATAAAAAGCCTATGTCCTTTATCAGGCTCTAGACTGTGTACCAAATTTCATTCAAATCGGATCAGTCAAAAACAGACTTACTTTCGCATTTATAATATTAGTTAGGATAATATTGTTATATTATTGCTTACAATACTGACATCAGATTTATAGAACTTATTACCTATATAAATTTAAAAATAATAAACATCATTCCATAACTTTTATCGCTAATACCAATGCGTAATCGTATACCATTATAGCATATACGTCATCAAAATATAACCTGGCTAAAATGGAAATATCCGTAATTCATCCTACATTTGATCTTTTTATATCTCTCGTATGAATCAATGAGGAAAATTGACAAGTCCAATCGAAATATAATCACTATATTTCCTGTGTATTGACAAGTACCTCTTATTTGGTTATGTACTCCTGGTTGTAAGATTAGAATGTGATGTTATTAGATTAATGAATTCAGCTAATAAATATTAGATTGATTGTTACTTCATCATCATCATCATCTCAGCCGAAAGATAGTCTACTGGACAAGGGACATAGCTTCTTTACATCATCTGTACACAATAATATTATAACATTTAACGAAACTTGAATCAATTATCAGCTTTTATGATTGACACACCATGATATTTTTTTTTGTTCTAATATGCCGTATGAAAGGTTTGACAGGAAAATTTTGAAAATCTAATTAAGAACTGGCAAAGCTTTTTGGAATTTACATGTCCATCGTATTTTGTCAACGATATAAAAATTAACATCAGTATATTTCACATCACTAATGATATGTTTACGGTGTTTATGTTCGACATTTAAAAAAATACTTTTTTGATTTAATACTCTGTGTGTGATTACTCGAGAGTGCTATTAGTGAAGCGATGAATCGTTTTCATTTTACTTTATTGATGCGAATGAATCGAGATATTTAATGGCGTAAAAATAAAGTGATTAGGTTGGGTAGATACATGAAAATTTGTGCTGGGAATGTGAATATTATAGGGCGATATTATTGGTTTATTTTAGTATAGGTATCATAAAAAGTAGTTTCCATAACTATCTATAACTATTTATCCTTGATAAGGTGTATAATATTTTGATTTGACCATAAAAACAATTTATGTTCCTAATAAAAAATCGCGTTTACAAAAGGTTTAAAGTTTATAACGTCATTAGTATTTCCTATATTTTTTCATTTCTTTGTTTTAATTATCTCAAATTTAAAAGTTACATGTTACCGAAAAGTTATATGAAAATGGCGTCGTTATCAGCTGGTAGCATTTCCGTGACTTTAATTCAGCGTCCGCAAGATATAATCGTACATTTGACATTTGGACTCTGAGATTACAAACGAACTTTGCTGAGTCAGTCGTAAGCGCCCGCCAACTTACTAAGGATTATACTACTTTAATATAGCGCTGCGACCGTATGTACCTCCCTTAAGTGCCACTGTCACGAGCCAAAAGGCGAACAAAGTAGCAGAGGCAGTACCCTCCTACACGAAGTATAGCCGCCGCGCGCCACGGGGGTAAACTTTGATACCCCAAAAGCTCCACCCGCGTTATGCCCCCCTGGTACCCGGCCCACCCACTGCGGGGCTTTGAGGACGTCTTTGAGCCCAACTTTAGCGGGGAAAACCCCAAAATTCAAGTTGGGCCACGTCCCCGATTACAAGTCGACGATATCTTTGAAATTTTCTGGTCTCTTGGTATTAGGGCCGTAGGTTTTTATACTATTTTTCAGGCGTCTGTATTTAGGCTTGAGGATTATTGTATTTTGTCCCTTTAGAAAGAAAATATTAAAAGTGTAAACATTTTTGCATAAAATACTATCAAATTTTAGACGGAATTTAACTTTTCAACTCATTTATATGGTGAAGCAAATTCTTCACTCGCTTTTTAACGAATATGACAATAAAGAAGAAAAAAAGCATTTTAAGTTTTCATTAAGATAATTTCGAAAATTGTACTTAATATATTAAACCAAGTACGATGAGACCAAGTGTCTATGCTATATAAATGTATAAAAAATTATGCTAAAATATTTAGGCTTAAACTTATTATTTCCTATTTCAATGGAATTTTAGGTATAAACTTCCATGATAAGATATAATCATCTAACTAGAATTCTTTGTTGAGGTACCTAATATACTATAATTGAATATACTCGTATATATAGTAAGAAAGCTTACCTTACTTTAAAATAGACTAAAGGCTAATATCCGGAGCACCCCTAAACATTATAAAAACAGAAGTTTCTCAAGAGCGGTCTCAAATAAAAGACATCAACGTGCGACTCAAAAGATAATTTTAAATTGTCATAACTATTATCAAATTGTTCCATTTTTATGTTAAATGTGTTTCATGTAAAGAAGCCGTGTATAAATTGTTTTATAATGGTGAAACGTTAACTTACAATTTTATTATTATCTTAAATTAAAATCTTGTAGACCTGTGTTATTTATTTCATGTTCGTAATGAGTTTTAGATAGTTTTGGCAAATTCAGCAAAGTCATATCTAACATTTAATTGATGGTTTTGTATGTGCGTTTTTTTTTTATTTGTGTTGTATAAAATTTATTAATTGTTAATGGATCGATTTCTTCAATTACGAAAATTCGAATGACTATAATAGATTTAAGCCTAGATTTAAAGTTAAGGCTTTGTTAAATTCACCAAGGTTACACATGAAAGCGGAGAAAATAGTTTCGACAATAGTTACAAATATGTACAATAAAATACCAGGAGTAAATAATATTCTGCACACTAGTAGCACAGATCCGTAAGGAGTTAGTAGCTACTAGTAACTATTAAAACTGTCCGAAATCTACAGATATGACCAGGCGTAAAGGGATACGATATTACTAGGGTAGCAAGAACCGTAAGTGGTATAAACAAGGATACCGTAGCGTGATCGTAGAGTTACTAAACGTAATGATTATTTCGGGACTGCGGGGCTGAATTTATTACAAGTGAATTCGAAATTTTAAACCATGTTTAACTTTGACTTTTTAGTGTTAAATACACGTCGAAGAGCGTTTTATGTCTTTTTGCGGTGTAAAATAGATAGCAGTGTACATATAGTATTTGCACTTATAAGCTTTTACAATTGAAACGATATCGTATCTGCATAAATGTGTCGAGTTTATCCTTGACGCAAATATCGATTCTTGAAACGTGTGATCCAAAGTCATTTTCATTTGAACACTTACTGCTTCTTACATTCACTGAAGTTAGTTACCACTTTCCATAAATTATAATACGATATTAAAGGAGTTTTATGACAGAATATAAACTGCGGCTAAAAGGGAAAAGGGTTTTTATTATTTTCGAAATACCTACAGCCTGAGGCGAGAAAGCAAAGCTATCTATCGTTTACGATCGCCCAAGTTAAGATTGGGTTAGTTATACTTAATGTATATTTGGTAATAATCTTTCTCGGCTTTAGAACATTATAATATTAACGGATATAGAGGCCTTACATAATAGTTGATCTGAACCATAATTGTTTGTAAACAAATAAACTCATTTTATTTTGTTACTTTGCTTTTAATATTAGACAAACATCTCATGATTACTAGGGCAGCAAAGAACCGCAGGAGGTACGATTAACTACTTTGTTAATAAGTGAAGTAATACTGCAAGAAGAATTACAGGCTGGCCGCTAGCGGTCGGGTAAGGCAACCGGATATTTCTTTTAGCTGTCCAAAGAACCCCCCGGTCATAATGCCCTAGTGGGGGCCGCAGGGGGGCAGATATAAAGATACAGGCCCCCCACTTATCCCAGGACCATGCCCGGTCCTTTTGCTTTTATAGGGGGTGTGTATAAAACCGAATCGCCCGGTTTTAGCTGTGCTAGAGTGTTACGATCGGGGCCGGCGGCGGCGGTCGCATTATGCCGACGAAACGAGACTATATCTGATGTGGCTATGGTGCCCTTGTACTTATACACAATGTTTAGACGATGGCTTTGCTCATTTATTAGTCTGGCGTTTGAAACGGTCAATAAAATGTTGAAGGTCCTGTAGTAAAAGGAAATTAATCGTGAAAAACTGTCGTAGGCAATGCCCTCGTTTTTTTTTGGAAGTGATTATCCCTTTCATTTCTCTTTTTATTGCCAAAGGTTCACTTTGAAATTTCTAAAAAAACTCCGTCCGCAAATATGTAGTTTATCGTGGTATCGGGTCGTTCAACAATAAAAGTACATATCTTCATGCCAAATTTCGTTGAAATCGTCGTGAAAGTCTAACAGACAGACAGACAGAGTTATTTTCGAATTTATGATATTACTAGCTTTTGCCCGCGGCTCCGCTCGCGTGTATGTCGGTTATCGCGGTAAAAAATAACCTATGTCCTTTCCTAAGGTTCCATTATATCTCTATATCAAAATTCATCAAATTCGTGTCAGCGGTTTAGACGTGAAAACGTAACAAATAAAGTTACTTTTGCATTTATAATATTAGTAGGGAAATTAATATGGTATTGAAGTAATAAATAATATTTAGTTAATTATTGTGAAGCAGAACAAAGAAATGCAACTGGTTTATTTAGAACATGCTGTATTTCCGAGACGGAAAACGCATTGTAAACGTTAGAAATACGATTCTAGTGCAAATGGAGAAAAATCTGTAGGATCTGAATTCTCGATCTTTTACATGAAAGATACTTGTTAGATATGTATTTGTTAGTAACAGTTTTAATTAATATATTTATAGACTAACTAGCTGATGCCCGCGGCTCCGCTCGCGTCCTAGGGGTTTGTAAAATAGATGTTGGCCGATTCTCAGACCTACCCGATGTGCACACAAAATTTCATGCAAATCGGTCCAGCCGTTTCGGAGGACTATGGGAACGAACATTGTGTTATGAGAATTTTATATATAAGAAGAGATAATGTTTTATATATGTTTTCTGAGAAATAATCTAAAAGCATCAAAACCTTTCAGAATTTGAAGTAGCGTCATTGCACTGTGTGCATAAATATCTATACAAATAAATGAAATGGAAGCGTCTGTTTGTAGTATCAAACGATCAATTTTTACTGAACGCATATAAAGTGTAAACGGTACTTACATTAAAAAAGCATTTATTATTTTTTTGTCTATGTCTGTTTGTTTCGGCTAATCTCTGGCAAGCACGGAGCCGCCACATCCTTGTCGCACTGCAGTTACAATCATATTCTCTATCCTTTTTTTTTTTTTTTTTGGTGTTAGGTTTTTTCGTTACGGAATTTCTTGATTCGGTCGCCGCGCTCAAAGCCCGCGATAAAAGCTATACAATAGCTTAAAACATCGACATACTATTTTCTTTAATCGTTCAAATTAATAGACACTATTGTTTCAGGAAAAAACTTACAGTTGATTAGGACACAATTTTTTCCTACTTTTTTAAAGAGAATTCCATAAGTTGAAGTCTAAAAAGAACGACGTTTGCTCATTGAAGCTACCAGTTGTCGCACATAAACTAGCCCCCCTAGCCAAACGTTTTTCATTTTCCATTCAATTTCTCATTGGCTAAAGTCACTCAGTCACGTGATCGAAACAAAATATTAGCCAATGAAACAAGAGAATAGAGAAATAGAATAGAAAACGAAAAACGTTTGCAACTTGGCTAGGGGTAGCTGACCGTTGATGGCTGATCATGAATCTTTCTACTACGGCTCCCGCTCACGTGGAGACATTGTAACCTCAAGATATTAATTTCTGTTTATTATACGGGCGACATGTGCGTATAAGAGGTATAAGATGAAGGTAACTATGTTGTTCCATTATTCGAATGTTAGAGGGTTCGGGTGGCGGGGCTGGGTGGAAACCGTATAAAAACGACAATTTCCTCTAAACGCGCCGCGCCCGCGCCCGCGCCTGTCTCGCCGCTCCCTTCGGTACTAATTAACTGCCACGCGGTTATGTCACCCTGGTACCCCTGTTTGTAGGGCGGTGTTAAATTTTTTGTCTGGAGGTTGACAGCTTGACCTTTCAGTACTTATAGCTAAAAAAAACAGTAAATTGGTATTTACATAGATATCCTTTTAATATTTATGAAGAACTGACTTTTAATGTGTCAATTTTTTATTGGCGATCAAAAATACCATTGTAAATGCATATTGGCATACAGCGTGTAATTTGTTTAAAAATGTTTTAATATTTAACCTTAAACGTCTTTTTTTTAGAATGTTATAGAGCAAAAATTCTTTCAGACATTATTTTTGCGAAATTTTTACTGTTCACGTGGCGCACGCAGCATAAATTCTCAAAGGGAATAATTTCCTCCGTTTTATCGATACTTTCCGTTAATATTCGGCTCCTATTAATCTTAGCATGATGTTATAATTAAATACAGCTTATAACTTTTCTCGATAAATGCTTTTGTAAATACATGCATAAAATCTAAACTTACATACAAATATTTGCATGACGTACAATCATTTGGCCCAACCCACGATTTGAACCTGAGACCTCAAGCACAGCACACCCTACCGCCGCAACATCAAGGCAATTTAGACACATAATGGACCTAAAAGTTATTATATCTCTAGTATGTACATTATCTTTTGCTAGCAAAGGCATCTAGTAATAACGGTATATGGTCAATATTAAGGTTATGAACACAAGTTCGCTAAACGACTCAAGACCTTCGCACATTGGCATGTCTTCGGCTAACTTTGGCCACCTAATCGTCAGACCAACATTATAATAAACGACGGTCATTAGATATTAGACCTTGTTTGTGTCTGTTTAAGGCATGTAATAGGATAATAAGGGTCACTACTTACATGTACCTGTTTAGTAGTTAATTATTATGATCGGTTTGTTGTGTTGCGGTTAATATGTAAGATAGGGCGATGATGAAAATTAGGTAAGAATACTTAATGGATAGTATATGCTTAATGTTTTGAATTGTGTAATGTAATTCTTAATTACTTTTTCATTTCTATAAAACTGTTGGTGTAAGGAATACTCGTTGATAAGTACTAATGGATAAACACTGATATTTTTTTTATAATTTTTGAAAAATAGTTATAATTTTTAATTATTTGTATTATACACATTATTTTACTACTAGCTGATTTTCCTACATTATTGTAATCCGCGGGTAGCGCTACGGAGCAATGCCAATCTAAAAAGTAGCCATAACTAAAAAGCCTCACACACTCACTGCAAACATTTGTTTTAGTTCAAATTGCGATCTCATTTTGTACCTAAGTAAAGTTATCAAACTGCATTGTAAGTAAAGTAAACAGTGTACCATATTTTAGTCAAGTTCAAAGTTAAAGTCAGAATTAATTATGCAACTGTAGGTCTTTTTAGCAACTTTTCAAACTGCCTCAATTACCAGAACTGGCTGCAACATCTACATCTGTACAAAATACATCTATACTCACTTATAGGTAGGTATATAGGCAATGCGACGTCTTACCTGACACATAAGACGTGTGTGTCCCGGGTCATACACTATCGCTAAGCTACGATAGTAATACGTATCCACAGTAAGTTGACTTCCGAACAATTTAGATTAAGTTCCGATGTCATTATGTTATCCTGGTAGGAGTTCTGATGATGTTTGTTTTCTTATTCTGTACTGCTGTCCTGCATAGATTTTCCCTTCGTATGTTGACACTCCATATAATCCTCATACACAATCACATCACCTTATGGAAATACTGTTACTTTAAAACCGTTGTATAAGTTCTTAAATTTAATTTCAAATTGCCTATATGTATTTCTAGCAGTAGATGTTTTTAGAAAATATCCGGGTCAAACTTGTCACACATCAAGAAGAAAGTTGATTACTTTGAGCCTGGATGCCAAAAACACGTTCATTTCACTGCATTTTTTTTTAAATTATTTTTCAGTTTCTCTTTCAATTGTGTGAATTCTGAGTAACGTAAATGTATGGGAACTTGGAATAGTAGTTTTTAATGAAATTGCTGACTCAGTAGATATTGTAAACAATGAAGAAATCAGGTCATGCGCGACGCATATCATAATAAATACAAACAAGAATGTTTGTAAATGCACAAAAGGCGTATTTGTTTGATATTGAGCCAACACTCAAAACTATCCTACGCTTCTTTTAGCCATTTACATAAATACCCGCATATACACCTATCGCTTTGTATATCATGAAACCCTGGTACCCCACTCCCGTACATATGCATGCATTAACACAACATAGCTAGAAAGGCTTTATTTCGATGTGTATGTAATTTGACAAGGGTTGTGTACATATGTATTGTATAAATGTGTGCGTATTGATTGTGCAAATTACATCATCATTATCAGTATATAGTCATGCAACATTGGATAAATTGATTTTCCTAATTAATATAAGGCTAGAGGTTATATCCTTTACATGGCTACGTCTAATTGTGTAGACCAGTTGTATATCGTCATTTTAGAACTTATTTTCATGATAGCATTTTGATTTTGAATGTAAACACTCGATTTTAATTTAGTGATCATTTTCTTGTAAACCCATTGAGCATAATCTGTATATAAAATAATCTTATCTATCAATTCCAACACGCTAAAATTTATTTGATTTAATTGCGGGTTACGCACTTGCAAGCTCATCCAAGTTTTAAGTAACCATCTAAGAGATCTGTCACTATGGTGTAGGATTGCTAATTTGATAAATATTGATGTGATACATCTATAGGCGCACGTAAAATAGATTTCTGGCCTGGCGACGCGTCGCCACAGCACGCTATACGATGGTATATATATACAGTCTATATGCAGTAGTGTGTACTGTACTATTTTAATAATTAGTAATATTTTATTTTATCATTATGACATATTTAGTTCCTATTACAATATGTTCTTTTCTGCATATTACTTTTACAAAATAATGGCGATGTTTCACATCTGCCAGGCGTCCCGTGACGGTTCACATTTTTTGTATAAGAATGTAACTTGGAGTATTATTTATATGCGAGAAAGTACCGCTAAAAAAGAAAAATAAATAGTTTAAAGTAAGTTTTTTTTTTACCAATCGATTCCCCACTGTACAGAACGTGCGTGTGTTTCGAGTGTCATTGATGCATTTCGGTATGGGGACAGGGGGCGATGGGGGCAGGCGGCCGGACAGAGCGAACGGAACGCACCTCCGCCACGGCTCCGTGCCAGTGTGCGTTGAAACTCTGTGAGGCGATCACGCGCGTTGCGCCTAGCTTCAACTTCCTCGCGAAATACGAACGATTTGAGATTGAACATCACAAATTTCACACTAAGACAAATAACTTCTGTGACTCGTATAGGTTGGTTACCGATTGTGCTTTGTTTATGTTTCCATTTTTAATATTAAAGTTGCAATTAGACGTCTACGTACGAAGTTTTATCATCTTGACATACTAGTTTTTTGCACGAATGCAGGTTTGCATAGACCGTCAGGAATGGACATAGGAACTCGATGAGTAAGTAAGCCTTGGCATTAGTACATGCTGACAGCAAAAAGTGCAATTAGTCCATCATTGGTTCGTGTCGCTAAGTTTCCTTTGTTACGCCAGTTTGAGTAAGAATGGCCATTGTTTTAATGAGTTTTAAACTGACACCTATGTACCTATTTGGTCTTAGATGACTTCCTTCTAGACTTGTTTGATTTCAAACCAATTATTGGCATTGAGAAGTTGTTTTAATTATGTTTACAATTAATTTTTTTCTTGTGTAGGTTGTATTTACGTGAAATACATACACAAAAACTTTAATTAAAATACATGTTGACCATTAAATGGTTGAAAAATTTAAATTTATATTTTTTTTTTGTTATTGTGAGTATATCTAAAACGCTAGTTAATATTTATACGTTTAACTGTTAACTGATAATATAGAACTAACACTAATATCTGCAGAGCTACCAGGGCTATCACATATAATTTTACCTAACGATACCAGGGTAGTATCCATATACAGAAGTTTCAATGTTATATCGCAGTGAAGTTTGAAAGTAATTTTGGAGTGCAAGCGCGCGTCGAACTAATCAAATCGTTCACGGTCCTTACTTCGCTGATAACACTACCCACACTGTTATGTTGCTCTAGTAACTGTGTAACTTTTTTATTACTTTTCCGTACATATTCTCTCGTAATATGAAAGAATAATTCAATGAAAAAACCAAAGCCTGTTTTATCTAATCGCTTATTTATTTATACTGTTATTTAACCAAACTGCATATTAGTTATTTTTCTATTGTAGATATATAATTATCAAAACGTATAATTTTTAATGAAAAACCGTGTCCTTTCTATCTTTTGTATTAGTAACCATTATTCCGAGTATCTCCGTGCGTTTAATTAGTACCTATATTCATGCAAAAAAGAAATAAACCACTGGGTATGGGTAGGACAATAAGAGAGGAGGACCGTTACTCGGGTAATGAGACCCTCACATTCGACTTAGCCGGGAATAACGTGCAAGGGCCGGTTGTCCGATGCTCACACCGACGTGTAACAAAGTACCATTAACAAATATAATTTTTAGAGACAATTAAATTGTCTATGTTGATTGAAATTGTATGAATGAAATCTATTCGTATTTTAGCATAAACTGGCTAAGTCCTGCCGTTTTAGCCGTGGTTATTGTTGTACATTGCGAGTAACACCGCGGAGCGACGCTAGTCAAGAAAATTAGTTTAAGTTATCTTATGTTATCATTAATCCGCCAGTGAAAGTCACGTCAAAATCAGAACAACTGTTCCAGAGAATAGTCGGAATAGACAAATATTTAAAAATTGCGTATTTGATGTTACTACTGCACACATTTTGATATGAATTTTGTAAAAAACTGTTGAGTTGACATTACACACAGACACTCATTTTATTTATTTATATATATTACAGAAGTGTAGAACGCAACACTTAGTAAGTAAGTGCGTGTGTTTGTTTTAAAAGTTTGCCATTACATACATTGTCAGTTGTCATTATTCATTGACTGCTTTAAAAAGTAATTTGTCAAGAAGCTTGGCTTGAGTGTTCGAGTTTTGTCTTCAGAAGTTGACTTAATAAACTTTAAAGTTTCACACCCAATGAAAAGGTCCATGTATTGTCTAATTGAGTGCGCTTTTTTCTAGATGTTTTCATCCATACAAATACATAAAATTGAAATCTCGTCTGTCGGTAATGTCAAACGAACTGTTTTTTACGATACATACATCGAAAAAGGAAATTAAAAAAAAAATGTCTTATCTGTGACCGTGAACCGGCTGCACTAACTTTGACGGGACTTTCACTTACAGATAATTGATGATACAAGGAATAACTTATTCTACTGTCAATAGCTTCTGCTCAGGCAAAACTACTTCTTTGTCTATACATATTCAAATTTCACTAAGGTGATATTTTAAAAATTAAGCAACAAGCATACCTATAGCATCGATTCAGCTGTTTTTCCGTGTGGTGACGGATTAAGAATACAAAGTGTCACCACCCCTATTCATTCCATGGGTGTCGTAAGAGGCGACTAAAGGAACAAAATAAGCAGCTAACATCACTGCCAAGAGAAGGAAAACTTGAAACAAACCCTTTACCAACCCGTCTGGCCAGCGTGGTATAGTAGGCCAAAACCTCCTTTCTAAGGAGAGGCCTATGTCCAGCAGTGGACTGTTAAAGGCTGTTGATGATTGATGATGATCAGCTGTTCCAGATATAAGTTGGTACAGACAGAAAAACAGACAAATTCTCATGTCGCAATGCTAGTTACCATATCCTCCGCAACGGCTGAACCGATTGGTGTGCATATCCTGTAGGTCTGAGAATCGGCCAACTTCTATTTTTTATATAAGGCGAGCGGAGCCGCGTACATCAGCCAGTTAAATAATAAATAGATGTTTCCAAGTTCGTTACGTGATGTTGTGAAAGAGGTAGTTAATTCGCAAACTAGGCGGTTAATAAAAAAAACGTTACGGGCCACCGTACCCAAAGCTATTAAAGTGGCCTCGTCGTTATCGCTGAAAAGAAAATAGCTGTTAGTACACTGACCGAAGTACCTACTGTGCGGTTTTGTATTACCGTTTTTTTACCGTTTTATCGAGGTATGACTTACGAAAATTGTACAACCCTTACTTTCTTACTAATATTATAAATGCGAAAGTTACTTTGGCTGTCTATCGCGTTTTAGCGCTAAAAATACTGAATTGATTTAAATGAAATTTGGTACAAAAATAGTCTAGAACCTGAGAAAGAACATAGGCTACTTTTTACCGCGATAACCGACAAACAACGGGTGGAGCCGCTGGTTAAAACTAGTTTGGTAATATAGATTTAGAGTTAGTTCACGAAAGCTTTTATTATAATCCGTTCTTTTTAAAAGACAACTCCTGCATTAGAAATGTAAATCTTGTATCGCGGGGACTTTACAAACATACGTAAAACGGACACAAAGAACACCCAGACCTAGAGCAACAATATGTGGACCACTCGTAAAGTATTGTCCCATGTGGGATTTGGAACACCCGAAAAAATCGCGCTGGCAGTTGCAAAAATTTCCTAGAGCAATAAGAGAAAATTTTATAAATTGATTTTGAAATGATGATAAGTAGATACCTTTTATATATATATAAATAATACCTATTATTTATAATATTTTCATTATGAAATTACAATCAATTTATAAATCATAAGACATGTACAAATAAGAAGTACATAGACGCATTATATTTATTTCGGTTTGCGAATAAAATTATGCGAGTACACTAAGTTATAAGATGTCTAAAAAATGTAAATTAGGATATGAAAAGTTATATAACGGTTAGGAAATAATAAAAATGGCGGTAAACGATCTTAGGCATATACACTTAAGTGTAGGCCTAAGGCATAGCTTTTTCAAACACAGCTTTAACTATCATGTCCAGGCGCCTCGACAGCAGCAAAGTTTTCCGCCTCTTAGAAGGAAGGGACGAAGGGACCAAAGCCGCCCTTACTTTTGAACGTCCTCCTTTACATTTTATATGTTTTGTTTACGATGGTTTATGCTCGCCTAGTAGCATAGAAATATCATTTAGAAATTCTGGAGACAGCTTGTGAGTCGCGAGATTCTTTGAAATAATTTCAGTGATACTCTTAGAAAAAAAAATGTATAAGTCTCAAAAATCTCAATTTTGATTTTAACAAACAAAGTTCCACTAAAGAAGGAATGTGGATCTGTGTTTGACATTATGAGAGATAAAAATCTTTGTGTTTTGAAATAACAAAACAACGTTAACGTTTGAACGTAGGTGTTACGTTTATAGAAGATTGTTATTATGTTACATTGATCACCTTTATAAGGAGTTAAAAAATTAACAGTAAATTGAGGTTTTATTTAATAACCATAATTTATACAATACAAGGTATTGTATAAATTATGGTTTTATGCTGACGAATATATCTTTGAGCTTACAAATATCCATAATAATTGTTATGAACTTCCAGTTGATTTTTTCCATGGGTGACGTACTATTTAACCATTAGAGTGACATTTGGCCCTCTTATAAATAAAAAAATAAAGGCTTTATAGAATATCATAAAAATAACAGACATCAAGTTGAAGAATTTCATTCTGAGATACAGATCGCATAAGGCACGTAAGCCCGGTGCTTGCAGATGGAAATGGCCTATGCTGTTATCGCGCGCAGCATGAGAATGAGAGCCTTTGCGATTTAATCGGTTTTGAGCTTTACTATACTTGTGCGCTCCTAGTATAATTATATTTGAGGTTTCGTAGGTTGAAATGAAAGCAACATTATTTTTATCATGTAAATGGTAATCGCGCACATGATCTGTTAACACAAGATCATGTGCACGATTACCAATCAGGTTAACCTGCTTTATGATTCTTATGTATCCCTAGTATTTTATTGGTTCAAGTGTGTTTGTTTTAACAGGTTTTTGTATGCGGTAAGCGGTTACCATAGCTCGTTGATGATTCTTGTTAACAGCATAAAGTTTTTTTTGTATTCTTTAGTTGTGGATATATTTTTGGTTAGTTTGTTTTAAAAAGTATAAATAATTTGGAAAGTAAGTCGTCCTCAGTAAAATTCAAGTTAGGTACTTCTAGAGTAAAAGTAAAAAATAAAAATAAACTATTGTAGAAGCTGGTTCACAAAGAATAAGTAAGATGTATTGTGTTGTACTTGCAGATAGCCATTTTTTTATACTAAAACTCTCCTAAATCGGAAATTAAGATTAAGTATATCTCATAATAAATTTCCTATTTTATGGCTCGTAAACTGGTGTCGGTATAAATAGCTGGACAAGAGACGACGGATATGAGATAGCCAAGAGTTCGATCTAATTTATTTACGTTGTTCAGACACATTTAAAAAAAAAACTAGCTTCATTTTACAGAAGGCAGACCTGTAAAAAAGTTAATAAATATTATAAATTGAGTTCATATTTTATATTTGTGATTTAAAATTTGAATGAAAGTCATAGACGCCTTTTCATTTTTAGGGTTCCGAAGTTCATAACTCGGAACCCTTATAGATTCGTCATGTCCGTCTGTCCGTCCGTCCGTCCGTCCGTCCGTCCGTCCGTCCGTCCGTCCGTCCGTCCGTCCTCGACTTACCGTCCAAACGGTAAGTGCTAGAAAGATGAAATTTTGCATGAATACGTGTTGTAATTACGTCGACAAAGTGCTACAATAAAATTATGAAAAATAATTTTATTTGGGGTACCTCCCCTACACGTAAAGTGGGGATGATTTTTTTTTCTCGAGGCTACCCCATCGTGTGGGGTATCATTAGATAGGTCTTTTAAAAACAATAAAGGGTTTCCTAGACGATTTTTTGATTTAGGTATCCGTTTGCGAGATATTTCACTTTAAAGGGCACTTTTTTGTAAAAACAGGGCGTCCCCCCCCCTCTAAAAGCTAAACGGCTGGCTCAAAAAATCTGAAAAAAATCGTGATGGTGGTCCATATAATGAACTTTGAAGTAAAACTATAACCGATTAGATGACTTTCTTAGTTCAGGAGTTATAAAGGCTTATATGGTAAAATGCGCTCACTTGGAAAACGTCATACAAAATTAACGTAATAATACGTAAACATAACAATTATCTATTGGATACGATTTTAAATCCACATACCATTATAGGTGACTGAGGAACCCTTTCCTGTGCGTGGCCTGACACGTACTTGGCCGATTTTTTATATAACGAATTAAATGCTACAAAGATTACTAAGATGTCAGGCAAGGGTTTACTTTATAATCACCCTGTAAAATGGATTAAATATAGTGCATTAACTTCTTATTTAAATAGATAAGATCAAAGGTGTCTTTCTATTTAAAAGTGTTTCTAGATTTTTCGAGTAAACATCTCATTAGAGATGCAAAAGAAGGGTGCAAATTGTTGACGTATTTAACTTTGTTCAACTTTAATTACATCAATGTTCCATAGTATAAACTAAACACTTTGATCTTACTGCTTTCCTGGTAGCTTGCATTAAAGGGACTAATGATAGTTTGAATTTAAAATGTTCTAGACATCAAAATGCCGATGGCCATAAAAAGACAAAACAGACAGTTACAGCTTTTTGCTGAGTTGGAAAATTTTCACCACCTGACTGCTACTGTTTCTCATTTCAATTTGTAAGTGCAGGTTTATTTATACTTAAGACTTAAGACACCTGCCGGCTGGCCTGAATTTAAAGCAACATCAATCAATTTCTTAAACTGAAATCCCAACCTTATTACGTTTAGAAATATGCATAAAATCCCTTCCTTCCTTTCCAAGGTGCTAGAAGCCTGCGTCCATAAACAGTTCTCCTACTTTGTTTACAGTAACAGCTTACTCAGTCCTTTTCAGTCTGGGTTTAGACCAGGCCATAGCACCGTTTCTGCGCTGCTTAAAGTGACTGGCGACATTAAGGCGGGGATGGAGAGTACCAAGGTTACAACTGTAGTACTTGTTGACTTTTCCAATGCCTTCAATACCGTCAGTCATGAACTCCTCCTTGCTATCCTCTCCCACTTCTCGGTCTCTCAAGACGTACTGGACTGGTTTTCCTCTTATCTTCGAGATCGTCAGCAATCAGTCAGTGTGGAAGAATCTTCTTCCAGCTGGTGTAATTTGGCTGCTGGCGTTCCTCAAGGCGGTATTCTTTCACCTCTTTTATTTTCCATCTTTATTAATTTTATCACTACAAGACTTCAGTGTTCCTATCATCTATACGCCGATGACTTGCAACTTTACTATCAATCGGAGTTGTGCAATATATCGTCCGCGGTTTCGGTCGTAAATAGTGACCTGGCAGCCATTAAACATTGGTCTGAAATGTTTGGTGTGTCAGTGAATCCGACAAAATGCCAGGCTATTGTCATCGGTAGTAACCGAAGTATAAGCCAACTCGACCTTGCTTCACTTCCACCGCTTACTTACGATGACATGATTATTCCTTACTCTGAAAGTGTGAAGGACCTCGGATTGTATATTGACACAACTCTTAGCTGGCGAAAACAAGTCGCATCTGTGTGCCAGAAAGTCACAGGTTCATTGCGGGCCCTTTATAGGTTTAAAAACTTTCTACCATCGGAAACTAAGGCAATGCTTGTGCAGACCCTAATATTCCCTATAATCGACTATGGTGACATGTGCTACTTTGACCTGAATGCAGATCTGCTCAATAAACTCGACCGTCTTCTCAACAATTGCATTCGATTCGTTTTCAATTTACGTAAATATGATCATGTATCCCAGCATCGTTCCCTTCTTAAATGGCTTCCAATTCGTCAGCGTCGACAGATACGAGCATTAACCACTCTATATTCTTTACTCTTTTCACCAAGTTCTCCTTCCTACTTAACTACTCATCTCCAATATTTAGGTGCAAATCACGATAAAAATCTTAGATCTTCAAACAATCTTCTTCTCCACTGTCCCACTCACCGCTCTGACTTCGTGCATTCTACTTTCTTGGTGCAATCTATTCTATTATGGAACGCGCTCCCTCTCGAGATCAGGATGGCAAAAACTCGACAAACTTTCAAATTCCAAGTACGGAGGCATTTTACAGACACAATGAATAAACCACCGTAAATTTTAGCTCCCCTTTTCTTGAATTTTTATATATTTATTATAATATGTGTTATTTGTATTTATGTGTATTAACGTTTATACATACTTATATTATGTATTGTATACACTTATGTATGTTATATTATTCTTTATATGTATGGTATGTGTATATATATATATGTGTATATATGTGTATGTATATATTATGCATGTATATGTAGAGTAAGTGTGCTATATCTTAAAATTATGATTCGTATGTGCATCTACCATGTTTAGCTCTGCATCGCCCTAAGGTCGACTGGCAGAAAATGCCTACGGCATTAAGTCCGCCTTTGTACACCTGTACATAAAGAATAAATAAATAAATGAAAAAAAAAAAAAAACCATAAAAGAGACGGATATTTTGTTAAGCAATCTAAGAAGAACCAAAATTAATGCGAACTTCTCAACTTAGAATAATATTATTGTGTTCCTACATAAAAAAATATATTTTTATGTCCACTTTTGAAGAAAGATTCGATCGCTCAACACGATTTCGTACGACACACGATTAATAATAAGTATATCTTCTATTCATTCTCATTTCTAAATAAAAATACAAAATCAATAATTACGTGTTTCACAATAAAAGGGGCTAGTGTACAATTGAATAGATGTAGATAGGGACAGGGAAGCGTAGGAACTGGTTTAACAAACAGTAATGGTCATTTCAAAGCCGTAATTTGCGAGTGCTCACCCTATTTCTACTCCAACAAAATACTGACATACAAGTATAGGAGTTGCAAACAATAGCCTGAGTTCATTGAAAAGTATTGTGCAAATAGGGGAGGCGCGATGCTCCGTAAAAAGTAGCCTCTTTGCAAATATAGCAGCCTGGTATTTTGTGTTTTCAACATACTTGACACTGAATGACCGAGTGAATTTAGCGTATCATGTTGATTGTGGTCTTCTTTCAAAACTTATTATGTAAGAATTAGCTTGTTTCAAAGATCAAAAAGGATGTAAATTAAAAATATATAATTGAAAGTTATTTCATATACATTTTAAACGTTCCTTGATTTATTTATGCGAAGCGAAGCGAATCTATGAGGAAACATACATAATAACATCAGTTTAAAGAAATGTACTAATGCCAAATAATAATTTATTCAAATAATCGATTATCGTGCGAACTTTTTCTATCTTTTATTCGTTTCTCAAAGGTAACAAGAATGACAACTGGGTAACTTGAAATTTAATAATTTACATTAGGCTCATAAAATTATTATTCGGTGCGAATGATACCTGTCTGATGAACCTCTATTTTTTTGGGTTGCATTTCTATTGAGTGGTATTAAGTTTTGGAAACATATTCGAAGCATCATGAAATTTTGTTTTTAGTGCTTCTGTAATGGAGTCCATGAACTGAATTCTATTGAAAAATTGAGATATCAAAACCAAAGACAATTGTGCTGTGATTGAAACGTCAAGAATTTTCAAGATGGCCGCCAAAAGGAAAGCTGGCGCTCTTCTTCAACATGTTCTGCCAAAGGTAACTTTTTTATACTTTTTTAAATTACAGGCCACATTCTACTGAACAATAAATGTAAAAACAACGACTAGCTTTTCAAACGATCAAATAAACATGCCAAGGTTGAGAACAGCATGATGGCGCTTATAAACAAGGTTCCCACCATGACTGCAGACTACTAAAGTAGGTACAGTAAAAATGGTATAATTAAAGAAATTTATAATGACACCCGCGGCGATGTTAATCGACAAAATTGCGGTGTCAGCAGTTTGTAAGAGGCAATGTATATAGTGTCTGATCATGTGGATAGTGTCGGATAGCTTTGCCGCGGTCGCATCGAAATTGGCGCCAAAGTCAGTTTTCCCGCCGCGGGCGGTTCGCCTTGCAAAATGGCGGAGTCTCAAGTGACATGTAGCAGCCGTAGATAGCATTAGAATGGACAAGCCTGTTACAACAACTGTACTAACTAATATTTGTATTGACATTAATTGCCCACATCAGGGAAATACTATTTTCCTTTGTTACGCTCACTATTCTCAGCATGCGACTTGATTAATTCTTTTTGTTCATTATTCGTCTCTGTTAGTCTCATTTATTTGAAAATGTAAGCATTTCAATTGAAAATAGGTTATAACTGAAATTCTAAGAATTCTAAGTTGAACCAGTGGTTAAATCTGATCAGCATGATAGTTGACAAGTTTAAAGTGGAACAAAGTTTTATATTTAAAGTTAGTGAATGTTAAGTAACAGTAGATTTATTTGTAGAGTAATGTTAAATCTTTCTCATATTAGATTGAATTAGTATATATTTCCAATCATCATCATCAGCCTATCGCAGTCCACTGCTGGACTTAGGCCTCACGCATTGCACAATACTCTGATCGATTTTGGGCTTCTCGCATCCAGCTCCTGCCAGCCATCTTATGCAGGTCGTCACTCCACCTCGCCTGTGGGCGTCCTACACTACGTTTACCGAGACGCGGTCACCACTCAGGAACACTTCTGCCCCAACGGCCATCATTTCTACGGCTAATATGACCCAGCCATATTTCCAATAGTAAAAAAATACTTTAAAAGAAACAATTGTATAGAAAAGAAACGTTACTTTTTTGGAACTAAATAACTATTTAAAAATCAACTTCTCAGTGTACAATAAAGACCGAGAAAAACTTAAAAGCGAAACCTTTAACACGGTCATAAAAATGGTTAGTACATGTCCACTCTAAGATAACGGGCGACCAATGAGGCGCCGGGCGACCTTGCACGCTAGCCGTATCTACTGCCCATGCCCACCCTACATCTAAACACAGCTATACAGTACGTATAGCCGAGCCTAGATCGTGTAACAAATAACTTATTTCTAAGCTGTTTTCGAATACATTTGATAGTGTTTCTAAGAATAATTGATAGTCGTTTGCTACTGTTTCTTGTTCGTGGTATTGTTTCTCAAATTGAATTGCTTAACTTTGAAAACATAGGTTTCTAAAGTTTAATCAAACTCATCGTGTTTTGTATTTTAATGTGTCTTTTATTAGTGTCAAATTAACATTGATGTGAATGATTTAGGAACAGTATGGCAGTGGTGGCCCAAAATCGATCAGTGTTGGGAGAGGCCTATCTGCAGCAGTGGACTGCGATCTGCGATAGGCTAATGATGATGGCAGTGATGTTATATTTTATTATAGGTACAAGATAGAAAAAGAACAAAATAATCTACTATGTATGTATATGAATTATCTCATTATAATCATTAGCAAATAATTACTTTAGAAATTCAATACACTGTCAATTACCATTGTCTCTTGAAATTTAAACCACCCTAAGGTTGCCTGGAAGAGATTGCTTTTTAAAACTACATATCTGACGTTTTATGTACTCTCTGGTAACAATGGTGTACAAATAAATAGATTTTTATCTATCTTTTCTCTCTACTTGGGCAGAAATTTCAGAAAAAAATATGTTTCAATTTCCATAAACATAATTATTTTATATACGATTGTTGTTGGTTTAAGAAATAAGCAAAATTAACGAAAAACTAAATTGTTTTATTACAGACAATCAATCTAATTATCTCTAGATTGAATACAAACATCTGTGAATCACATACATGTCTCACGACAAAATAGAGTGGCCAATATTCGATTCTGTTGCAATTAGCACAATGTACTGTTAAACCTCCGCTTAATCCATGCTGTCTTGGTACTGATTAAGAACAAATACCTACAAAGACAGGACAAATAGGGACTACCCTACAAGCAATTGTTGAAAGAACTACGAGTTTTTTTAATCATCATTATCCTTATATAGTCCAGTGCTGGATAGAGGCATCCAAAGGCTTTATGACTGCTCACTGCATGACTGGCACATAATGGTTCCATTATAATGTTCCTTTCCACCAACGGTAATTTAACCACGCTGACTTCTCACCGGGGCAATATTACCCTCACACAGAAGACCAACCTTTTATGGGTGAGTGTGAGACCGAATAATGCAGAAACATCTCACTAAGCCACCATGGTGTGGGTCACCATCCTGCATTGTGCACAATAAGGATGGTAGCCCTTACTTCTGGATTCTACTCATGCTTTCCATCAGGCAGTGTGGAGTCACTTTGGTAGGCTTCAAGAAAAAAAAAAGTATTTTCTAGAGAACATATCTAGTTTTTCTTTACATCAATTAACCTATAAAACGAGTCCCCCAATTTTCTTAGCGAGAGATAATCAACAGGGTTAGTCCTTAGGGACAAGCTCCAAGAGACTGCCAAGTGCCAATTGGAGTTGGATTAGATCAAATTATCTCTCCGTGTGGTGGTGATGAAAACAGAGTGTCACCACATCCATTAATCCCGAGGATGTTACAAGTTGACCACTAAACTCGTCGGGCGCGTGGTATAGAAGCCAAAACCCCTTTCAAAGGAGAGTTCTAAGGTTCATGCGATATTGTTGTAGTCACATACGCTTGTTTCGTCATAACAAAATAATATCATAAGTACATATTATATAGGTTTACTAGCTGCTCCCCGCGGTGTTACCCGCGTGTTTTCGGGATAAAAAGTAGCCTACTTATGTGATTAATCCAGAACTCAGAAAAAAATATCATTATGGGTTGCTATGCAAGTGTGTCATACATAGCAACCTGTGAAGTTTTGACAGGAGATAAACAGTGATACATTTTGACCTTTCGCTTTCGCCCGTGTATCTCGATTATTGCGGTAAAAGGTAGCCTTTATGTTATTCTGATAAATAAGCTATATTGCTGTAAAGTTTCAGTAGTTTTTGCGTGAAAGCGCAACAAACATACATACATCTTTCGTGTAAATATTAATAGAACTAAGTGGTCTACGCAACTTCGTCTCTTTCAATCATGCCCGGCTCTGTGAGCTCAGTGAACAACAACGTGACAATTTAGCGTGTATATTTAATAGCTTTAAATTCTACAGTAAATATGCAAAAAAATAGTCAGTTATTTTATTAATTTTAACTAAAATAGCAGAGCAGACATAAATAGAGTACTTTTCAATTTTGTGAATTTAACAAATAACGTTGTAAAATAAAATCTTAGAATAGTGCATACGTATATGAATTGTTTATGTAACAAATACGTGTAGCTACAAATCTAACTAATTAATTATTGCAGGCTTTGTATACCGCTATGACAGCTTGGTTTAAAACCTTATAGGTAATATCATTTGTAAAGACACACATCCTTTGTAAGGATCCGTGACCAAAAAAAGTCTGTCTTAAAATTTTCAATCTCCTTAAAACCTCGTCAAGTACCAGGGTATTATAACACCGAGGCGATGTCCGCTGAGACAACGCGTACATTATTCAACGCGCAGTCTCGCCCGCCTGCATTCCATATATCTACCCGCATTGTTTGCATGTCCACCTGATATCCATGCAAGACTAGCTGCCTAAACTTTGCACATGAACACAAGAATAAACCGGACACAACCGTCAGGTAGGTACTACCTAAGTAGTTATATCGCAAATCATTTAATCGCACTAAGTACGCAGGGAACGTAGAAAGAGCCCTGTTGAGTTTTATTTCTGCATTTATTACCTTCGTAACTTCTACATAACAAATGAACGATTTTCCGTTGGCAATCTTTCCTATAATACATATCTTTTAAAAATGTGTTTGTGTTTAAAAAATCCACTCTAGTAAATACATCTTAATAATATAAATAAACGTATTAATAAACGTCTAACATAAACATACCTATATGTATTCAGAAACATATCACACAACACATTAACGAAGAAAACTTAATAAATATAAAATTATAGTTTTTGGTATAATTCATATCCATACTTGAAAATTCTAAAGTAACTCCTTTTTATAGTTTTTTTGTAGCTTATGTCACCCGGGCTGTTCATATGAATCTATTGATATCTCATTCATTAAAATCGGTGAAATATACAAACATCTTTGGACAGTTAAAACTATATTTTACCCTTCCTATTGACTACACTTCGCGTATGTTGATTGTCGCGGTAAATAAGAAAGAATATTAATAATATAATACCTTCCTTAAGAACCAAACTCCATGCCAAATTACATTAAAATTGTTATGTACACAACAGACAGACAAAGTTATGTACTTTAAAATTTATAATATTGTACTAAATGAAGAATGTTATATACAGTATAGTATATGGTATAAAGTTTAAAATCCATAGCTTAAATATAGTCTATAGATTATAAACTTTATGCCCTTTGTAAATCGGTGAACTTAAAGTGATCCGTCTGCTCGTTTGCCCCCCTATAATCAAAAAAAAGCTGCCAAGTGCGAGTCGGACTCGCCCATGAAGGGTTCCGTAGCAGCAAGTAACATCATTTATAATGAACCAAGAGCCCAGAGCCGCCAGACCTACGTCATTAGTGCAAAGCTGACATTTTCAGGATTATTAGTACAATGTCTTGTTAAGATGTACATATGTGTACCCATTAGCTTGAAAGCGGGGCCGTTTCTGAGGTAGCGCGAAGTACAGATGGATAAAAACCTTACTTACCTACATTAAAGGTGCAAAGCTAGTATTTACATATTTTATCAAGAATATTATTTAAAATAAGGGGACACACATTTTTCCAACGTAAGGTTGGATTTTCATTATTTTGTAGGACGAGTAATCTGACCTAAAATAGGTATTAATGGTATGCAGACGACGGCGCCAACTAGTGCTTGAATATATGCTAAATGTAATCAGAGACACATTATTAATTCAACCTCAACACTATGGCAAAGGTTAAGTTACCTATGTAAACTTAGGACCGTACAGTTTTGCCAACTACAGCAGATATTGCGTAGAAGTGAGAAGTCTTATTTAAAAATATCTACAAGAAGTATGTTAATAAATGTTATTGTTTATGGTTAATAATAAGTGCAGAAAACTAATATTTCGTAGGATGTATGTGATACATTCACTCATATACATGCGTATATGAGTGAATGTATATCATTAAACCTACACGCGGGCGTAACCGCGAAAAAAAGATAGTAGTTTATGAACTTCTTTTGTTCGTTTCATTTTCAATCAGAAATATTTATGTCATACGCATTTTAATCAGAGTTAGCATTTTAGTTCCTTACTTCCAAGAAACATCGAAAAATGATGCTGACATTCTTTGTTCGCTTCACCCAATTCCGAAATCGCTGACATAAATCATTTATGTAGTGAGCAAAACATTACGTTTAGTATTCGCATAAACGTTTTGTCAGCGAATATCTACAGTTCAGACGTAGTTACATATGTTAGTTCTCATACTAGCAGAACCGCGCGACTTCGTCTGAATCTTACTATAGAAATTTGGGGCGTGAAAATAATTTTGTTTGAAAATGAAACGAACAAGAAGTTATATTACCAAATCTTGTTTTCGTCTAACAATTATTGAACTGATGCATTAAATTGCATGTTGCAATACTTTTCGGAAACCTATAGAAGAAATAGCGTGTTTGGACTAATAAGAATGGAGAGGATTTAAGATAGATCATAGATTATCTTGTAACTTAATGAAATTAAAAAGTGTATTTGTATAATGTGCTTTTGACTTTAGTGTAGACTACAATGAGTGACATTACCTCGGCTAGAACAGCAACGATGTGAACATTTAAATAAAAAAATATATTGAAAAAGTTAACAAGAACGCTTTCGAATGTAAGCAAAATTTCTAGACGTATTTTTTTTAATAGAAGAACTGTTACAAGTTATTAGCTAGACTGAAATAAAAATAAATTCTAGACTGCCAAAAATAAAAATTAGAAACCTAAACTCATCGGATTGGAGTTGTTTAATTGAATTATGCAGTAACCTTAAACTCGCAAACGACCTTGTACTATATCCATTCAGTATTCACGAGTGAGACACAAAGCAGATGTCGCATTTGAAGAAAGTCAGCACAGCCAACAGATATCAGGGAAGCCGCCACTAATTCCATTTTCACCCCCAATTTATATCTGTCACTTTTGGTGCCGTGGACGTTGCGCGTAAAAATATTGTTTTTACTTATCCCCGTCGGGTGGGGGTATTACACCCCCTGAAGGGGACTAGGGGGCGTAATTACTTGAGCAGCCAGACGCTACGAGACGCTCCGTGGGGGTTGAAATTACTAACGGAGGTTTGCCCGCAAGCTGCTCTCGTTTTTTCTGTAGGTGACGCTAGAGAATTTTTCTTAATCCACCGTGTGTACCCCCTGTACTGAGGAGTCTTTGTGCTAATTTGCTTTTACATATATATCTGCTCTGCTCATTAAGCTAACTTTTGATGGTAATTTTATTATTATTATTAGATATATCTCAGTATAGTATGGATAAGTAAACGTTAATGTTAATGATGATTTCGTTAATGAGTTGATTCTTGATAAAATGTGGTCTAAACTATAAAATAAAGTATAAAAGTATTTGTGCTAAATATCATCCAAATACAGCTGTAATTAAGGAATTTAACTTACTGGATAAACTTAACTTTTCAGTTTTGTCGTAGCGTAAATTGCAACAAGTTTTAAATGAGCTACCAGGAAAACATCGCGTGAGGCACGTGTATTATTATACTTTGACAACAGGTGAAGAAATAGCCGCACCGATGTAGTTTTCTAATGTATTTGATATCTTTTTTTATGGTATAGGGGACGAACGAACAGTAGCGGTGTGTCGGAAACTTTTTTATAGCTTAGTTTTTCGGTTTAATGTTAAAGAATTAAAGAGTAATTAAAGGAAAATAAAACACTAAAATAATGTATGATAAAAGAGCTTAACTATCAACTGTTGGTAAATTATATAAAACTAGTTTTACTACGACTACATATATTCGCACTGGAAAGTATCCCAAAGTTTTCCTCAATAATCAAAGTAACCATGTCGATTTTTCCTAGAATCATATGGTGAGAACAGATATCATTATACTTTTGTAAACAAATTAGTTCATTCTGCTAGATAAACCTATCTAAAAGTCTAAGTTAAAATTACTGCACGCTATTACGTCACTATTTTCTTAACGCGAATGGATTTTAAGTAGTTATTTTTAACCTTTATTATATAGTACTAGTACTCAAGTGACTACACATCTTATTGGCAATGAAAATGTCTATATTTATATCACTAAATATAGCAGCCGAAGGTTGTAAGTTGTCGAAACAACTAGCCCAAGATGTAAATCTTATGCAAGTAAATATACCGTTTGTATGCTGCAAGCGCGCTAGGCTTTTCCTTGACATGACCTATGCTAATTTATAAGCTCCTAGTACCTTCTCTATAAATTTAATCTGTGGATAATAGAGAATATAAAAAATATTAAGTCCCTTTAGAGTGCAAGAAGTCTGGAAAAACCTTTTAATTAAAAAAAGCTATATAATTTTGATAGCTTGAGCTTACTAGTTAAAAAAGCTATCTCAAAATCAAGAAAAAAGGCAATTACCAATTCCCCGACAATTTAAATCTATACATATAAAATTTTAGCTCTTATACTTTTTTTGATGTTATAATATCTATAAATATAGAATTCTCGTATCACAATGTTACTTGCCATAAACCTCCGGAACGACTCGATCGATTCTTGTGAAATCTTGAATGTTCCACCATCATCTTCCGAGCCTTTATTCCCAAGTTTATTTGGGGTCGGCTACTAGTTCAACCAGTTTTACCTGAATTTCAGTTTTTCCACGGAGCGACTTTCATCGGACCTCCGCAACCCTAGTGTGAGTATCTATCCAATGGGTTTGAAAATAGGACGTAAACTGTAAAAGTAGCCTATGTGTTATTCTGATATATAAGTTATATTACTGTAAAGGGTCATCCAAATCCGTTCAGTAGTTTTTGCGTGAAAGAGCAACGAACATACATACATACATACTCACAAACTTTCGCGTTTATAATATTAGTAAGGATTACCCGCGAGCATCAGCTTGTACAGTATATAGTAGCGTATTTAATAATTTCAGGTTAGAAAATGTAGCTCTGTTCATTTCGTTTCATGGAACTCATTAGCATGGACTTACGCAGAAATTTGTCAATATATTAAACGGCAAAGCGTACCATTTTACTTCACTTATTTCTCGAGAAGATGCAAGCGTTATGTGACTGTTTTCCTTACACAAAAATATGGATTTAAATAAATAAATATGTATTTCGGACATCATACATACAACGCCATCTAGTCCCAATAAATAAAATACATAAAAACATACTTTTATTTGTAAAAACAAACAGTATACATAGAAAACATCCAAACTTCGAAACAAATATTTGTGGATCACATAAATATTTAGACCGACCCGGGAATCGAACCCGAGACCTCAAGCACAACAGTCGTAAGTCGTAAACGCTACCACTGCGCCACTGAGGTAATACACACGTGAGTAAAGGCTACATTAGGAAAAGGTTCTAAATTTACAATTGCAGTGTTTGTCCAACTTACAAACAAACTCGATTGGTTTAGAATTAGTTGGTGCTTAAACTATCATTGTTAAAAGTCAATTTACTTTCAGCAGGTATCAGAATAGCCCCGAGATGTACCCCAGTTGTGGGGTACGGCAGGGGGGACACCAGAAGCCGCTGTTGCGATCCTGGTGTTCCTCTGGACTGCCGAGGTAGGCTGCCGCGGGGTTTAGTGGGTAGACCGGTTGCCCGGGAATCCCACACACACCCTTCGTTGTCCCCCAAGAAGGGTATGGTGCGAAAAGCATTCCCAGTGAAAAAAAAGGGTATCAGAATAGCCTTATGGTAGTTGGTTTGTATTGGAAATTCTTTTTTTGTTTTCTGTAATTAGCTTAGTATTGTAATTGCATGGTTCATGTGTAACAAAAATAAAAGGTGATGAGCTTTGGAGTTTTTAAAGGTATACTTTTGATGGGAGCACTTTAATTAAAGTGGGTTTAGTACTGTTTTATGCCTTTATTCTTATCTATCACATCGCTTGTTAGATAGAGTACTGGTGTAATTGCCACTGCTACATTTATGGATACATTTCTACGTGAATAACACTCGTACATACGAATATTTAAACATATATCTGTACCTACTCTTTTTCAGAACAGAATATTCTTTGTTCATATAGCCTTTTGCTTTTCATTTTTCAGAAGATTTAATTAATAAATTTATACAAAAAACGGCCTAGTCGGTATAAAGCAGAAATAGCTTTGCATCAATAACGCATGCAATCTATATATGGACAAAATAACTGTAAACCAATTTATAAAATCGTTTTTGAAGTTGAACTGAATTTAAAAAAATGTTTTTTTTCTTTCTTTTTCATTGTTGAGTGCCGCGGTTTTACCTGGGTTATAGTTGTAAATCGTGCGTAATGCCGCGGAGAGAAGCGCCTCAAAACAAAACTATGTTTCTTTATGTCATCAGTTTTCTGCCAGAAAAGTTCCGTCTAAATTTTTACCTGGAACAGACAGACAGACAAACTAAAATAAAATTAAAACTGTTCATTTCATATTTACATACACGTTTCTGTACAGATATAACAGATAATTTCACAAATATAATAGATAGGTTTACTTGCTATTCTTGAAATAGTACGTACTCCGTGTGTGTGTACATTGGTGTGTAATAGAATTTTGCCTAAAGTACTTTTGGATGTTATCAGTATACTGTACGAAATAGTACTATCTATCGTAACATAATGTGTACGTTGTAACACAACCACACTTGCTATTTATTTACATTACCTACCTATAGCTAGATTAGTAAATTTAACCACGTTTCGTAAATCTCAGTGACTAGGGGAGCAGGCGGTGGTAGAGGTCTCCAGACGAGACGCGGCACGCACTCCTACGTACCTATCCCATATTTAGTGGCTCCGCTTGCTCAGTTTATCACACTTCAAAGCGCACGAGTAAGCGTCGACTTGTAACTGCGTCTCCCCAGCGATACCCCTGTAACTAGGAAGCCGCTTTGTGAAATTCGCGATGGTTTTTGACGTAGACACGACCCCCATTCGGTTTTTCGAGGTCGGCCCGCTTCCCCCTCACATAATACGAGTAACTACCTCGAAACGTTTCTGCTACCCTGGTACTTAACACGCGGTAACAACGCGGTTTCTGCACCTAGTTTCTCACGAAACTTGTGAGAGTAAATGTGGCTGTATAATTATTTATTCAATCTGTTAGAAGATTTTTCGTTACATGTTCTCTCTCTTGTTTGGTTTAAATCGGATTATTGAACAATGCGTCATTTCGATACCTGCTAAACATCGCAATTATCATCAAAATTAAAAGCGATCGCAGACAAAAATGCTCACGGACGATCGGTTCACCTTACGAATCAGTTTTTATGTAGGACAAGCCTTTATAAATTTTAGTTACTAATGATTTCGCAATTCGCCATTATTATGTAAACGCCTTAAAATTAATTTAAACACGTCGATTGTTTAAAAATTTTCTTCGCTACTAGCTGTTCCTTCGTTGTTGAGTCCTGTTATTCGAGTAGCAAACCCTCTCCTCCATATGAAATTTTGCCGGCAGTACAATACCTTTCTCAATACCTTACTATTGAACCTAATACTTTAGGGTATTTTTGATTTATTAAATATAGAACGGTTGGACGCATATTCGGATTTGTGGAAATATACTACAGAAACGGGTGGTCAATTAACTCCAAAAGTTAAAACAATGTACTGTACTATTTTACCATACCACAATGAAGTGAGATTATTGTAAGTTGAAATGATTGTTAATCAGCTCTACATCTGGAGTTATTTCGTAAGTTTTAGGTAATAAACAACATTTTGACTCAAATTAACTGACAGATCAAGGGAATGCCGTATTGAAATGTATTGTCACGACTTCAAAAAGGAGGAGGTTCTCATTTTAGCATTTTTTCAAGATCGAACAAGAGAAAACTACTAGATGAATAAAAAGTATATTTTTAGTTTTAATAACAATGTTATTGCAACAGTTTTACCATTTAATGGAAGTTTATTTATGCATTGCAAATATTTGGGTTTTTAACATCCTCATCGAAACATATTTTAAACCGACTTCAAAAAAAGGAGGAAGTTCTGAATTAGTCGTTTTTTTATGTTTTCAGCGATAATTTCGTCGTTTAAGAACCGATTACATAAATTATTTTTGTATTGGAATGGGCGTAGCTCACAGGTGGTCCCATCGTCACCATATCGGGATCTGATGATGGGATCCCAAGGAAATCGAGGGAACTCCTCAAATATCATAGGCACATTGTCGCGATTTGGGTGCTCGGAATAGTTTTTCTTTGAAGTCGGTTTCTTTTTGTTAAAATTATATATATTTTACTCTCTCGGAACTATAACTGGTTAGTTATGGTGTCGTAGCTACTAAAGAAATGCACTACTAATGAGGTTGTTTCTTTTGTTTGAACACTTTCAGCTCATTCCTGGGATGATGGGATTTAATTAACTCACACAACTACGATTAATTTGTTAGGTTATTTGTTAAGATACTGCTACTTTAGTGGTCATCGATCAATAACAGCCTTTAACAGTCCACTGCTGGACATAGGCCTCTCCTTGAAAAGGAGGCCACGCTGGCCAGACGGGTTGGTATAGGGTTTAATGTTGTTGTTTTGCATAGTTTGTACCTTTAGTCGCCTCTTAGGACTCCCACGTCATGGATAGGGTTGGTGTCACTGTATTCATAATCCGTCATCTCACACAAATTTTTGTGGTATTTTCATGATACCGTGTACTAGATTTCACCTACGGCACCACCGTAGTGCCAAAAAAAGGATTATGTTTTCAATTCTGAACGTGAAATGATTCAATTTTCTCTGTAGCTTAGTTTCTCGCTTTCTATTATCTTTACCAGTTGGCCCACGGATCTTTAGATTAAAGTTTTCAGAAAGGAGGTGAACACATTAAAATTAATGCTCTCTTATATACATCACAGGCAATTAGTTTAGGTTGTTCTGAGCTGCTGCTAAGAAGAAATTCATATTTGAGGAACCGCATTGTAAAGCGAGTTAGGTTTTAACAAGTGATATAGGCATTGCAAGTCTTTATTGAGAGAAATAATCCGCATGCTGAAGATAACTTAACGGTTAAGTGTATTGTTCGTATATGCTTTTGGAAGAGTTAAGGCAATAATAATTTTCACTTGCAGCTCTTTTCATATTTTCTTCATTTTAAAAGACATTATTATGTACGAGTATACATCACAAAAAAGACAGTATGCACAAAAGAACTAAGTTCATATTTCGTCATTGTTTAGAATATACAGCTGTAGTAGCCATATTCGAATGAATTTTTGCTACCGAGCATGTAATCGTCAATGTGTCCGATGACAGGTAGCGTCCGGGCCGGTAAATCAATGCCTCTTATGTACAACAGTCATCGCTTATGTGCCTATGTACTTCGGATACATAGCCTACGTATGTATTGGTGTAGTGGATACGCGTGTACGTAGATAATCTCGTCATAGCTCGCACCCGTTATGGTATTACTGTGTGTGGGCGAAGGGGGTGTGTGGGGCATGAGGGAGCCGCGGGCCCCGCGAGTGCCGCAGGGGGGCGCTGTCCGCTTTAAAAATACTGGGGCGCAAGCGGCGGGCAAAACTACTGAGCAAGCAGAATGCTAAAGGAAGCCGTTTATTTTGAAAGGCCGAAGACTTTCAACTCGTCTCTGCGCTCCTGGTTGAGACGGGTAAAAAGTTGTAAAAATGGCGAATAAAAAAGCGAACTCGGTGTAGCTATTAGTTGCGCGCTTGCAAAAATGTTTTTGGCTCATGAAACCAGCAGTTTTAAAGGAGTGCCTGCCGCATGAAAGTTTTAAATCTTAAGTTTAAGTTGGCAATGGCTAAGAATGGTTCACATTAGTTATAGTTCTAATTTAGGCCAATTGTTCTGTTTCGCAAACGGTTAACTCTAATGACGTAAGTTCAAACATATCCTTCCTAATGTGTTTTCCTAATTATCTACTGATGAAGTAAATATTATCATAAGGTGGAATTTGAGAAGTCTCAATTTGGTCATAGAAGACAATCAATAAATACGCACACCTTTTCAAGTATTAAGAAGCGACCACAGTAAGGATGTGGTCGCTCTCGCGCTCATTATCGATAATCACGACGACATTGTGTTTAACGTCCTTTGACGTTCGGAAAGCGTTCCAAATTTGTATTTTGTTCGTATTTTCATAATTGGGTGCGGGTGGGTCGGGGTACTGGGTGGTGCCGCGGGCGTCATCGCACCCCTTCGCGTGGGTATTTAATGATTATACGCTGACTGCCACCTGATTGCTGGTTGGTACTACGATGCGCTATCGATGATTACTTGTTATCGATGAACTAATTGACATGGGGCGCAGTGCCTATTTTGTTTTATTTTTCATGTTTGATTAAAAATATAGATTTGTTGCGTTTTAATATAGTGGAAAGTTTTAATAGAAAGCTATACAAAGCTCTTTCAATAATCAAAGAAAAGATTTTTCATTTTGCATAAAATATAGATTGGAGAAGTAGAACCAACAATAATTCTCAATACCGATATGCCACCCAATAATTAATATACATATTATTATAGTTATTGTGTAATATTAATTATGTTCTAATAATATAAGAAAGAAACATGGTTTCTTTAGGATGTCTTCACAACACATAACTTCACAAATGACTTATTAAAAATGGCGTTTTTTTATTTATATCGAATTTATATCCTACATTATTTTTATCGACTGTCGATAAAGCGGACTCACCTATTGCAGCAGTGTCACAGCGCGATCACTCGCGGGGTGGCAAGCACTACACGGGTAACACGCGGAGTGTGCTGGCGCGGGAGGGCGCGGAAGCGGGGCAAGGGGGCCACACCACAGTACATAGGCCATGTATCAGTATATACCAGGCCCTCAGTACATAACCGCTGTTGGATTCCCGAAATTTTGCAGTTATTTTGTACGCAAAACTAGGTTATTCCAGGATTGATTCGCCTATCGTCAGATGACCCGACGAACGTTCGTCATGTTGTTGCGCAGTATATTTTATGCCGCATCGTTATCAAGTATTTGTGATAAAAAAAGTGACATTAACAAAGCAGAACCAGTCTTACTCAGTCTCTCTGGTATAAAACTATAAGTAAGGGACCAATATTTCATAAAATTGCCTTCAAGACTACATCTTCAAATACGTCTTCTAACAAGGACTATAACATTATATCAGTGGTCTACCCTCATCTGGGTATGTACTATCTACGAGTATATTAATATGTATCTTGACCTATTTGGCCAAATTTGTATTGAACAAATCATGAAGACATACTAAGAATAATTACAAATTTATTTCAACATTTATGTTTTTATTCACGTTATTTAATTTTAAGCAACGGTTCTACTTTATTTTCAACATTAAAGTTACGAACATTAACATTAAACCGCTGCTTAAAGTTAAATAATGCTTTTGAATAAGTTAATTGTCAACACTCATTAGTGTCCTACTCACCCCACTGCACCTTATCTGCCATTGAGGTGTAATTAATTACCGACTAAATTGCAATTGTGTCAACCTAACTATACTAGGCGCGTATGACCGACGAAGGGTCAACGGATATTTAGTGCCCGCATAGCAGATGCGGTCCTTGGCCACCGCCCTGAAGACGGTCGATATCTAGCTTGTCACCCCACCTAACTCCAAACTGACTATGTACACCTGGTACTTACATGGCTCAAGTACTAGTTGTATATCGTTCTATATTGCGGTTTGAATAATTCACAATTTGGAGACGGGGCAAGTGCGGTTCAAATAAAAATTCATTCTGGTCATTAATATATTTTACTGTTCCTTCAAAATATAGCTTAAGAGTTTATGAATTTGAAACAAATTCATTTACACGTAGATATTTATAGTTTATTACCGCAAAAACTTCATGACGCGGATTTATTATATCATACAAAATCAGTCAAATGAAACAATTACTTTCACACTCACCTCTTTCAATCCTTTATACCCCTCGTATCTTTTTTAGTTAACGGGCTATGAGTGAGAGTAGTAAGAAGATCTCACTCACCCCATATATTTCTGACAGCACCCCTGTTGGGAACCGTGGCTTAATAATGTATGAGAAACGACAAACCCATTCGTACAATAATATCCCAACTTAATTGACGGTTTGTGGGAGTGCAATATGGACATATTATTGTTGTAGATAGATTTTTGTGAAAATAAAATATTTGTGAAAATCTAAGTATCTTACTTAAATAAATAAGAAATAAATAATTATTTTTGGACATCTGATACACAACGTCATCTAGTCCCAAACTTAGCATACCTTGTGCTGTGTGCTTACTTTTTTAAATACATGCATAATAAACACAGAAAACACTCAAACTCCGAAACAAATATTTGCAGATCATACAAACATTTGATCCGACCCGGGAATCGAACCCGAGATGTCTTGATTAGCAGCCACATACGCTAACCACTAGACCAACAAGGCTAAGCACAGTAACTATATAAACAGAAATTACAATTACATCCATTTATATATAATATATATTACCTTACATACATGACCATAAAAGAAACAGGATTGTACAAATTATAATGGAATCGAAAATTACAAGTAAATACAAAAAAAAAACAACTATACTATTAAAACACTACAGTTGTATCAAAAACACTTCATCATAACACTAGTTCAAAAACAACAATTGCAAAAGAAAAGCAATTGTCGCACAAAGTACAAATAAAGTTCAATATTTCTCCACTTTCCGTGTTCCAAAACTTGTATAAGTGTAGTGGTAGATTGATGACGCTTTGCATGTGATACCGGCCACTTGTTGAATGAAAATCTTCGTATGTTTTCGTAAGTCTACGCCAACGTCAGCTGTTTAAAGGCGAAAAAATGGCGCTCTGTTTTTACTTTTCCGGAACTTTGAAGTTGAATTTCAACGATTTGCGTTGATTTTTACTTGGTCTTTTCATTGCTTTGTAAGCTAAGTTTTCTTTTGAATTGTTCGTAAAGTTTTTTTACACAGGAAGTTAAGTCAGTGTCAATGAATTTTTTATCAGATTTGTGTCAGATTATTTTGGAACTGCTTTTCAATAGTCTTGTAACGTTTCTAAAGGGCCATTAATTTACTTTTACTAGTTTTTGACCATGTCCCTCCGCTAAGTAAAAATAATTAAGAATAGGCGGACTCCGCCTCTCTGTTTTATATTTATACAAAAGAATTTAAAGGATAAAATAAATAGGTATACATGTTCTGTTGTATGATTTTTAGGAGTAACAATTTTTAGTAACGTTTACGGTGATGTTTAATGGTTTCTTTTTAATAATTGGGATAAAATCACAACTTTTTTTTCTGATTTTACGTAAGAACTATCAAAACTCCCTCCCACCTCCTTGTAAGAAAATATAAGACATGGTCGACCCCCCTCCTCCTCCCTAAATCGTCTTACGTAATTAATGAATGATCTCTAACTACGTTCCTAAATCATTTAATTTGTTTTAAATTTAACTTAATTGAATTCGGACTGTTGGAACAATACTTTTATCTGCGGCCTCAATTCATAGAAGTATGTATTGTTAACAACAAAGTCCAATATTATGGTCTACTTATTAAAATGTAGAATCATAGAATTAGAATAACTACACGTCGTACAATGCAAGTAATTAGCATTGTAATAAAACGTCCCTGTTTTTATAGAGATTTTTCTCGTGTCATGGATTTGTAATAAACCATGCAGCATTTTAGTGCTCATGTGTGTTTACACCCATGGTTGTGTGTGTTGATGTGATTTACTATTCAAACGTTAGAACTTGCAGCCATTCTCTGTTCATTTCGTAATGCAAGTGACTGTTCTATTACATTTCATTACACGAATTCTTAAACAGTTATGATGCCCTGGTATAGTTGTGTCTGTTTTAGGCTATTGAACATCTTATAAATAAAATATTATTTTATATGGTGAAAATTGTACATTATTTTAGAATTTTGGTTCTCATAGTCCTTTATACAATATATATATATATATATATTTTACGATACGAGGTAACGATTTTTAAAATGAAATGAAGGAAAACTGTATTTCTTTAAAAACAGTTTGAATACTCAATCCCAAATATCCTTACCTATCCGTTATAAAGATCTTAACCTTAAGTAGTTAATGCTAATTAATATTAAAACTATGTAAACGAATGTAAAACCTCGTAAGATATTTTATTTACCACAGTTTATAAATGAATTGAGGAAACCTGTAATTAACTATGCAACCTGGACATAGCTGTGTTGTAGGGCCGAGTCAACACTTGCATTTCTTGTTATATGTATGAATAATGACTGTTATTGGCGGGAATGTAATATGACCCTATAAAAATTATAACCTAAAACATCTAATACACAAACTGTTAGATCTGAACGTAGGTAAAGCCCGTGCTGTGATTACAAGACTACTAATAACTAGACGTATATATATTTTATTGGATAAATATGGCGTTGTGTTTGGGATGTCCGAAATATATAATATGGATAAATTACATCCAAACGCAAGGCAGACACGGTAAGCAGAGGATCTTTAACCAGACTACTATAATTTAAAGTTAAGCTTGTTTCTTATTTGAACAACACTGCAATATATCGAAATTTTCCCACTTCCGAAAATAAGCCGTTACCGCGTCCAGGTATTTATTTATTCATTCAACTGCTCACTACACTTACAGTTTGCCAAACACGTACAGCTTGCAAAACAGTAATTACAACATAATATAGTGTTACAAGTTAGATAATATAATTACTATAAAAAATTGGCGGAGATATACCTAAACTCCAAATTAGAACCTCCACGAAATCAGCCAAATTAATTATAAAAATCTATAAATTAATTATTAATTAAATTTGCAAATTATTTGCAAAACTACGTGTTTATGAACTGCAGTTAACGTAGTTCTGCAGAATAAGGTACGTTACGGTTAAGGAGATCGACCAAAATTGTTATTTAAATATCAACTGTACTCCTAAAACTCCGCTCCTAAAACTGTACTACTACTCAGGTTCACTGAATAATTAAATTCTAATCGGTATGTATGACTGTCAAAAGGTACCAGTGGCCTTGTCAAGGTATTAGGGGACCAGAAAACCCTGGGAAATTACATCCGGCTATATTTAGTGGCTTGTCCATTTGAAACACTATCGATTTGTGTCCGCGTGTCGGAGCGTTGACCCGCCCAGCACGGCCCGGCGACTGGTTCGCTAATTTATTAATTATTTAAACATTCGAACACATATGATGTCCTGGTAGCATGGCATATCACATTCCTGCTTCCTATCTGCCAAAAATCCATCATATTTTATTTTCTGTTGTATTCCTGTTCCAATATTTTATTCGTTGATGCAATGTGATAATACAAACAAAAATATATTTTTATTTTCATGTCAAATGATATGTATTGAAGTTACTGATATAAATATGTATCTGTCTACATATTTAATGCAATACGTAAAAGGATTTATGTGTTTCAAAAAGTAAATGTTTTTGATGCCGGATTAAAAAAAACTATTCAAACCGTTTTTAACAGTACTTTTTTTTTTGTTTCAGGACAACTTGACTCCGGAACCAGTTGACATGAACGACGATGATAATTTTTCTAGTGAGTAAATTATTTAATAAATCATTTTCATTATATATGTACTACAAATAATTTATTAAGAAACCACTTGCATCAAATCAACTTTTATTAGTGAGTTTTTATGCACAAATTCCCCTAAGAAAGCATAAATGACTCTCAAAATTGGTTTTTCTTTAAGACAATAATGTTAAAATACAAAATTTCTTGAATTGATTGGCGAATGTGATCTGATGCAGGTCAGGGCCTCGCGAAAGATGCGGAGAAGTTGAAAATGATGTTGCTTGCATGGAATTACCACAGTCAGACTCAAGGTAAAGAATTTTGTTAATTTGTGAAAAGATAAATAGGTAGGTAATTTGCAATATGCACGTATGGCAAAAGTTAACCACAATAATTAAAAGTGGAAGGTCCACAGACCTGTTTATGCGCCAGACATAATCTCCATTAATTGAGCTTCATCAACAACCCTTAATGTCCCACTGCTGGGCTCGGGTCTCCTCTCAGAAGAGGGTTAAGGCCATTCGTCCCCACGAGCTTGAACTTTGTATTTCTCCAGTTTTACAGTTGAGATCAAATTCGCTTGTAATTTGATCTCAACTGGTGTAGTAGTAGGGGAGCCCACGATGCTAAATGGGGATTTACTCGAGCGTCATAGAGACTTATTAGGTTGCAAAGCTTAGATGATAAAAATAAAAAAATGTTATATAATATATACCTTTTCATCGGTGGGGGAAGCGGCTATAGGTTTTTAAAAATGTAAAAAAATACTGTTGCATGGACATAGTCGAGCGCGTCAGATATTGATAGCATCAATGTCCTACGTATTTTTAATAATGTACGTATGTTAATCTGATCATTTGCATGATGCGGGTGGTTGTACGTAAGTGTTAAAAATGAAAAAAAAAAAAAAAATTATCGAGCGCGTCAGGTTTTCTAAGGGGGTGTTAAGTGCACCAAAAAAAAAGCTCTCATTCAATAATCTGACGATTTTGATCTGACGCAAGCTCGCGGCCATTAATATAATGTGTAAAAAAATTTCGCCATTTTGAAATACTCAAGCGCGTCAGATTAAGATATATATGGTTCATTTTTATGTTCTAGACGTGCTGTCTCATAATCTGACGATTATCTAAAGGGATTCGCCTAATCTGACAAAAAAAAAATTTTTTTTTCAATTTTTTAAATCATTGGACTTAATTAATTGAGAAGCTCAGGAAATAGCATGCAAACAAATAAGTGTATGTTTTATAAGTAGAATACTTGTATTTATAAGAAAATTATTACAAAAAAAATATAATTGTGGGGACGGAGTGAGAGAGTAATAGATAGAGAAAAAGTGAAAGAGTAGTGGAAACGCCGAGAGGGAAATATAGGTATCACCCAGCTGCACGCATTAAACTTTATCGACGATTTTTTATTATTTCGGCTTGCGGAAATCGTCAGATTATATATTTTTCGTTATCCTTCAATTATTGCCTTCAAAGTAAAAAAAAAATTGGCTACGCTCGAGAATGTCGAGATGACGTTTTTTTTTTACAACTTTGCTGCCCTCCCCTTTCTTTACGTCACTCTCAAATTGTCAGATTAGTGGAATATACACTTTTTAGCATGTAATTAACTCACCCTACCTTAATCTGACGCGCTTGAGAATTTCTAATGATCAATTTTTTTTTACTAATCTGATCCTTTATCCTTCACGGGCGGCTTTATATATGGGGTTCATATTTGGTGGAGGTACTTAACTGGATACAAGGTATCGTCCTGTATATTAATCTGCCGCGCTTTAGTAAATCCCGAAATCCCCGCTTGGGCTCCCCTACTATAGTACTTTTGAGAGATCACTAGATCAGATATGCCTTAAAAAAATTCCGAACATTACCGAATAAACCATCGCGAGGAATAGGCTCAAATGTATTTATATCAATCAGTATATTATAAAATCGATTTGAATATTTTGAACAGTATTTGCCAGTTTCAGTTAATATGTCGAGACAATTACTAGGACGACATAAGCATAATATAACACAGGCGTGATTAATCGTGGGGGAAGTCGCGTATAGTGTAGTACCTATATCTATTATTTCGTACTAAGGAGTACATCCGGACGCAGCACCTTATTGATTATCTTAGAACCACCATTGTGCGTAACATGAACTGTATGTAGGCTTCTTGCGATATCCATCTTATTTGTCGCTAAATATTTCTAAAGATATGAAGGAGAAAAAACATAACATGAAAACTTGAACATGGTAATGTTTTCCAAATAATGTGATAAAACTAACTTACTCCTGTTTGTTTTGTTTCTTGCCAAAAACTCTAAAGTAGTAAAACGTAAGATAAAGATACTTTCCGTTATGTTATCCTATTCATTTTCGTAGTGTTTGTGAAAGTTTTGTGTAATGGTACTTAAAATCTGTTTGCTTTTTTTCGATATGAAATAAAAAAACAATAGATCCCATTGTATTATTACTATATTTAGCATCAAAATTATTATTGTCATCATCATCGTCATTTAGTAATTTTTGTGGAACGCCTTTGGGGACACCGAAGGCCAGTATGGGAGTGATGATGAAATTTTTGGTCACAATTTTCTGTTCGCACACATACATACATATACCCCTTGTATATATAATAAATATAAGTATGATGATATCCCAACGCCATATAAGATTCATATGGTGTACCTTTGTGGTATTCAATCCAGTAATATTAGTTTATAGTTTTCGAATAGTTCTGGGGGATAAGTAGTTTGTTCACTAGTTCAATAAGCCATAATTAAACACAATATGATTTTGCCAAGTGAATTTTACCTGTTTTGGCTCGTTTTCTTGAATTCAGATGAATCCTAGTTGCAGACTTATTACTGCTTCTTGTTAAATCAACCATTTTGCAGAACATAAACTTAGCATATTAAATTGTAATTTGTATAATACGTAAATACTAGCTCCGCTAAAAATAACTTTCAATTTAATTAGCTATTTTTTAGCTGTCAATATGTTCATTTAATTTAATTCGTGTTAGGAATTCATAGGCAATATACCTAAAGGTTAATTAATTCGAAATGTCTTTTGCACTTCTACGGTTCTAACAAAAGTCGCTCTACTAGTACCGACTAGTACCATCTTTTTACTTATTTTGTTATATTGCAGTGAAATTTTAACAACACACACAACAACAAGATCCTTCTCTAAAGTCCTGTTTATTTCAAACAGACACAAAAAGTATCAACGGTTTGGATGTGAAGTGCAAAAGACAAACAGAGTTTTTTCAGATAATACATTATATACATATGAAATTATACATACTTTTAATAATATTATTCTTATAAAACTTATAATGACCTGTACAGCTTGGAGTCATTTCTAACTTTTCAGGGATATTTTAAGTACCGTTGTACACTAAATACAAACTGCCGGTTATAGATATTTGGCATAAAACTTTACCTTACTGGTAGCCCTTCGAACGTACTTTTCTTGTCATCTGAACAGTTTATCGACTGCATAATTTTCATGTCGAGTGGCACGCATCGGCTATTTTTATTACAGAAGCCATATTGAGAGTAACAGGGGCGCAGACGACGCAAGCACCTTCTCAAATTATTTATAACTAAGGGGGCTTGTTCGAGTTGACATTTAGAGGCAGATGCACCGGTCCCTTGCGCTCTGTGGGCCCTCATTAATTTCTGCCGCCTTGGTAACTAACGGTGCGAACACTAAATTATACTCTGAAATCATCTTGTATGTACATGGCTTAAGTACTTAGCAAGTTATTTACTACAGACAGAAGTGTTTTTTGAACTTGGGTTTTGAACTTGGGAGTTAAATACATATATGCAATTGCATTTTATTTCATAATTTTCTGTAGTCTACGGCTTGTTGAAAGAATTTATTATCGAGAGAAAGTAAAAAACAGTTGTTTTACTGTGTTGTAACTCCACTATGGAATGTATTGCTGTTGTCTTTATATACTACTTACTATGCTCTTTTAATTGCCTGCCTGTCTGAAAAAGTCTGTTTGCGTAAAATTGCAGTAGCAATTCTTAACCACAAATATCGTTAAATTCGTTTTTTATTTGTTCGATCGTTTAAGCTACTGTATGTACATATGTAAGTTGGTACAAGTACTAGGCAGTTAAATGCAAAGGAGTTAATTCAAAGAGTATTTATTTGCCAGCGTACAATTTTTTTAAACATGTCAATGTACATGTCATTTTTGGTCCGTGTCTTAGTCCTCAAGTATAATTCTCGAGTCTATTCCTTTCCAGAGAGTAACCTTTCCATTTTTGTCTTTAAGATCTCTTTTTCATATTAGTTATCTTAAAAAAGAGTCTACTATCTTCCCATTTGGTACTAGCGAAGCAGCCTTGGCTTAATTCGTTTTAGGCATCTTGACTAAAATGACTACGTCTCTGTCAGTGTCATGTAGAACCACAAGCTACAGAAATTAGGAGAGCATAAATTGTAGCAGCAATGCTTGCTCACATAGTTTTAATGAGCTGGGAAATGAGTTGTGGGACGGAACTGAAATTGTTCATAAATACATGGGTTTCTAACTCGACGGGCAGAGATGGAAAAGGGGATAAATTGAATATTATTTTTGTTACAAGTGTAGTAATTACTATATTTTATTATATGTATTCATGTTTATGTATATATGTATGTGTGTATGTATATATGTATTTGTGTATGTATTTAGTATGAATAGATATATCGTAGTACTCATTTATTCCTCAATAATTGTAGTGCACCTTCTCAATAATTTCCGCACCACCCGACGGCGGACTGATAAAGGAAGCCTGTGGCTTTAAGTCCGTCATTGTACTTGCACTATATAGTTGTAAAATAAATAGATAAATAAATAAATAGCTATCGAGAGTTAGGGCAATAAATAAAAAGATTCGTTCAACAAAATCATCACACTGATATTATAAAGGCCAAAATTTGTGTGTGTGTGTATATGTATTTTGTACTTTTTACCTTTTTTACCCTGAAAAAATATAGTATTCTCATGGAATGAGCAAGAAATTGAATTCTCTATAGCTGCTAATGTTAGAAAGCTGAAAAGTTTGTTTAGTTTAACTCTAGTAGTGTCAACATATCGCCGTCCACTGCTGGACGAAGATCTCCCCCAGGGGTTTGGTAAATTTTAAGGAAGAACAGGTCCAACTTCAAAAACTGTTTTAGTGTTAGATAAAACTTATCAAGGATATCTAATCATCGGCGAGGCAGCTATGGCTACAATATATACTTCCTTACTAATTTAACATTATTAGCGAACCCGGCGAACTTCGTACTGCCCTAAAAAATAGGAGTTGATCGTAGAGGGTTGAAAATTTAGGGTATAATAAAAAAAAATATCAAAACAATAAAAAAATAATTTTTGGGGTGTTTTTTTTTTTACTTACTTACTTTATTACTTAGAGGTTTAAAAAATAGATGTTGGCCGATTCTCAGACCTACTGAATATGCATATAAAGTTTCATAAAGATCGGTCAAGCCGTTTCGGAGGAGTATGGCAACGAAAACTGTGACACGAGAATTTTATATATTAGATAGGCATATATATCGCGGTAAAATATAGCAACATAGGCTATATTTTACGGCGATAACCGACACACGCACTGGCATACCGTGGGTGAAAGCCAGTAATTTATAAAAGTAAATAACATTTGATAAGCAGTATTGTAATTTATGAATACAATGTACGCTCTTCAAGCTTTTAGCTTTTCTAGATATAAAAAGTAAAACCCCACTAGACAATGGTACTATTCTACAAATCGTTTTGACTTTGTATTGTTGGTCTGTCCATTGTTAATACAGCTTAAATAACAACGCACTTGAACAACTGAACTCGGTCTAAAGGTTGAACGATGTCTCCTTACAAACGTCAAAATGTCTTAGCTCTGAAAATGGGGCTAGAAATAACAAGAAAATATAGTATTTTGTGTGGGGACGACGAAATAATCAGCACTTATAAGTAACGGACTGAACAAATAATGAAAGTGACAACTTTATGTCGTGAATTAAATTTTCCTCCAGTTTTGTTTTTTCCTTGACCTCTTGCTCAATTATACGTTCCTGGTACTTACAGGCCGCAATGGTGATATAACAGAAACCGGTGGAGACAGCATGGCGGACCTTTGGGCGTCATACCACAGTGCACTAGGCCTCGGCAGCAAGCCACCGAAACCCCCTACACCCCTGGCCACTGGCCACTCGGTGAGTTTTAAGGTTGAGCAGCGTTTCATTACATTTTTAACAACAAAGAGTAGTTCTCATAATTTTTTTGCTGCGACAGGTGTGTGTAAGAAGTTCTTGTTGTCTTTTAATAAATATCTTAGTGCTCCATTTGATGTGCAGACTTTTATCACCAGTCGTGCGGTGCATGTGACGCTCGATATTAAATATTGCTTCACCGCTATATATCGAAAATATCAATGTAGGTGACAAGTTGCCGTGATATTAGAGATTTGAAGTCATATTTACTGTATTATAATAACAATGTTATCCTGGTATACCATGTCCCTAAAGGGTATTAATATGATATTTTTTTTGAAGTAAAATATTTTCGAACTTTTTACCTCACATTTGTTTTCTATCTCTCCTGAACAATGGGAGAAAAAAGAGTTGTCAATGTTAACTTATTTTCTTCGTTCAGAGTCCTATCCACGTGGGGTCGGCTACACCTGGAGTAGAACCAGCCTCTACACACGACGAGACTTCATCATCTGATCGAACTAAAGATGATGACGACGGTGGAGTATCAGATGATGATTCGGATGACCGTGTGGATCCGCAGCATCACGATCCGGAGAGGCTAAAAGCGTTCAACGTAAGTAACATGTTGTCTTCGATCTTCTGACATTTTATCACTGATCTTGTTTATTTAAAAACAGTTTCGTGACATTGTTTTATAATATTTTATTCCAGATGTTCGTTCGTCTGTTCGTGGATGAGAACTTAGACAGAATAGTTCCTATCTCAAAGCAGCCAAAGGAGAAGATCCAAGCTATAATTGACTCCTGCACGCGACAGTTCCCGGAGTTTGCAGAACGCGCTCGAAAGCGCATTCGTACTTATCTGAAGAGTTGCAGACGGAATAAGAAAGTGCGCGGTGATGGCCCGACTACCGGCAATGGTGGCAGTACTCCTGGGACTGGCAATGCTTGGGATACTGCGGTGAGGGTTCGATCTCAATTTAACTTATGTTCTCTTGGTACTTTAGTACTATTGGTGTGAGAAGGCGTTTAATGACTTAGGTACCTCCTTATTTTTCTAGACCGTTTCCTTTCTCTGCGTTTTGTTTAAACCACTGTTTCAATAGCGCTACTTGACATTATAATTGATCGATCAACAACCACACAATACTTCTCACTTTTCTTTTTTACTATTACATTTTTTTACATTTTCAACTGTTGCTAACAAATACTGAAACGGTTATCGGTCTATGTTTGATGAGTATGCAGTTTCAATGAAATATGGAAACGAAGTCTTTCAACTTATACTTATTTAAAATTCAAGCGGAATTTATTCAAAAGTGCTGTATTCCAAAGAAAATTAAAAAAGTTTTTATGAATTCGAAAAAATTATGCTAGTGTACGGCTTGAGTCGATTTGTCGAACATGTATATCTACGTAAAGTCGTTAATTAATTGATATTATTTGTTTTAAAGGTCCGACCAACGCCGGCACACCTGACTTCGGTGCAAGCTGAGCACATATTGGCGCAAGCGTGCGAGAACGAGAGCCTCAATGCTAAACGCATGCGCCTTGGACTCGACCCGGTCAGTCAGCCCATGCCAACAGTACCAACACCCATGGTACGTTTTCTATTCCCTGTATTATTTCCATGTGCCCTGTTACTTCTGATTGCCTGGTATGTCCATAACTATAATCGTAACTAAAGTCTTGATAAAAATAATAACATAACTTCTAAACCAGTATATTGGCGGTAGCCATATTGTGTTACGAATTTATTGATTTTTACAGAATCAGCTGGATTCAGTATGATAAACTAATGTAATATACTATATACATACTATAAGTACAGTTACCGAGTTTTAAGGAGCTTTTTGGAAAGATTCATTGTAGATTTTTACTCAAATTGGAGCCGCCGGTACTAAATATTATTTGTAATCGTTTTTTGTGTAAAATGTTTTTCATTCTGTGTGGCTGAAAATTGCCATCAGTAAATTTTGTATTTTTGGTACGTCATATATTTACAACGTAACATTGTAATCATAAATGTATGTCTTTGTCCGACCGCGCATTAAGTTTGCATGTTTTTAGGGTCCCTAGTTCACTTCAAGGAACCCTTATAGTTTTGTCATGTCCAGCCGTCTTCAACGTACCTTCTTCTTTACTGTTAATGCTAGAAAGATGAAATGTATTTACCAATACAATTTAGAAAAAGTACTAAAATAAAATACACAAAGTGGTGATAATTTATTTTAATGGTCAATCTAAAACTTGTCATTATTTTTTAATTATTTTACCCTGTTTAGGCACAATGTATTCTTCATTATAAGTTTTATATTATTTCTTTGCAGGCTATCGATACTACAGCCACTTCAGCCGTCGCCTCATCATTCTTGGGGTTATACAGCGGCGCTATTAGCAGCCCAGCTTCTACTCCAGCAACCTCCACGTCTACTACATCGCTGTCCACTGCTGGACACAGCAAAATAGCAGTTGATACTACCAGGCCGTCAGCTAGCCCGACAATGGATAACCCGCTGTTGAACAACAATAATCTGAAGCTGGATAATGCTAATGGGAACGCTGGGAGTAAGGCTGCTAGGTAAGCCATATTTTCCTAGTACTCAAAAGTAAATGCATTAAGTTAGCATTTTAAGCTGTTAAAATTATTTTACATAATAATATTCACAATACAGCTTTGTTTTTTATAATTTATAATAATATTAAAGTTAGTGAATATTATTTATAGTTTTTTTCAATTTCATAATTTCCTTTTCACAGTCCAGCGTCATCTCCAGCGCCTCTGTTTAGACCATCGTTCCCCAACACATTCGGAACTCCACAGACATTCGGTCGACAAAAGTAAGAAATTATGTTTCAAAAATATCGTAATCGAAAGTCTATGTTTGAGTTTTTTAAATTGTTATTATTATATCATAGAATCCAGAATTTTCGTAAAGAAATGTAAAAACTGTATTCGAATTCGAGTGGTTTTATACATAAGATTAATTAGTTATTTATCAACTTTTTGTTTTCACGAAATTTATGTAATTACTTCCAGCACTAGCGTGAATTCAGCTTCTTCAGCGCTGTCGAGCAGCGCCCTCTTGTCATCTCTGACGGCACTGCCCCCTACCGGTGAGTACTAAAACGATGTTTTAATCAAAGAATACTTGTTACGTGTCTTCTCATGGGTGTTGTAAGAGCTGACCTAGAGGTGCAATATACCGGCTGTGCAAATATCTGGTCAGCGATATTTAGTAGGGCAAACCTTCTATTTTATTGAGAGGCCTGTGTATTTTAGTGGACTGTAAGAGACTGATGATGATGTTAGGGTTTAGTGAACTTATTGTTGTCTTCACTAGGATCACATAAAAGATAGGTTGTATTCATAAGTTGATGATTAATACGATTATTTGTGTAGGTGTAGGCGTGAACGCAGCGATGGCAGCATATCAGAGCGCTTTACTGTCAGCGATGGCTGCCCACACTCATACTTTTCCTACCAACCTTAGTGGTGAGTACTTCTCCATATATTTGCCTAACGGAATTCTTTTTACGTAGCCTTTAAAACTAAGTATTTTGACTACTGACTTTCGGGACTAGCTTTTGAGACTGCAACTTAATTCTGAACTCTAAACTGCAGGGGGGTCCTCACACTAATGGACTGTCAAATAGACTCGGCTCTGCAGCATACGTGGTTTATAAAATTCGTCAAATAACTGAATTAGATTTAGTATATTTCAGCTATTTTCATAGTGTAATGCCATATGGTATTTTGTTGTGGGGGAATGCGGCTGACATTCAAAGATTAAGATTAAAAAATTTTTGTATTGCAGAATTATTATATTATGTATGTATCGATATACTGACAACTAGTTCAATCTTCGAATTTCAGTTCTCCCTTAGGGTTGCGGAGTCCGATGCCAGTCGCTCCGTGGAAAAACTGATATTCAGGTAAAACCGGTTGAACTAGTAGCCGACCCCAAATAAACTTGGGAATAAAGGCTTGGAAGTATGTATTATAGACATTATAGACAGTCGCTGAGGTCAAAAATTAAAAAAGTTGGCATCTCGACAGACGCTTAGGACCACTAACCAACAGACCAACAGGCCATTATTATCAGATTCAAACTATCTCATTTCAGCTCCAACCGATTTGTCCTTGAAGAACACCACTCCTACTTCACTCCACGTGACATCGACAGCCTCTTCGCTGGCTGGATCCACCACGTCTACCCAGAACAAGTCCCTTCTCTCCCACAAGTTGTCGGGAGCTGAAGTGGGCGCCGTCAGACAGCTCATCACTGGCTACCGTGAGTCAGCTGCATTCCTGCTGCGATCCGCCGACGAATTAGAGGCGTTGCTGATGAACCAACCCTAGGATTCGATAAAACCTCTCACCGACATTTACGGTTTTAAATTTGGATATTTCTAAAAGATCTGTGCGTTTAAAACTGAAGTGAGAGTGTTGTGTTGTTATGTGAACACATTTGGAGAATTATCAAACATGTTGTTGACGACTACCTTGGACATTTACATGTTTATCGACATAGTGCAAGATGTACATGTCATTGTAAAATGTTTTATGAAACACGAAATAAAAATTAATCAATGGCATCTCTAGTTGCAATAGTGACATTTTGCGTTGGTACCAGTGCAAGGGACGGCATTCAAAAGTTTATGTCAAATAATTATTGCACGGTTATAGAATCAGATTTAAATATAGCAAAATGTCACAATTTGTGACTGAATTTTGCCAATTTTATCCGAATCGTGTTTATTGTTTTAACATGTTATTGTAATAGATGTTATGATTTGTTGTCAAAATCTCAGATTAAATACTAATCTGAAGTCAGCGTAGTAACAATTATTAAGGTGATACAACTAATCTCTACATACATGTCGGCGTATCGATTATTTACGCTGGCAACACTGTTAAGTGTCTTACCTTCAGACACTTAACAGTGTTGCCAGCTAAAATAATAGATACGCCGACACCTAAAATAATCGATACGCCGACATACATATATTTAAGACAAGTTAACATTACCGTTGGTTCTATCACCCTACAAAAGATTTATTACATTTTTTGAATAGACGTCGCTTACAGGTAATCCAAATAAATAATGTTATTATTTAAATTTGGTGTTGGCAACAGGAGGTACCTATCGGCCGCTTCCAACATTTGATACGACAGCGCGGCCATCTTTGTTTTTATGTCAAAGTTGCCAATAAAATTAATTTCTTCATATTACTCATCGTTATTCACTGGTCATGGACCTATGCCCCTCTTAAGAAGGTGGATTATAGACCAGTTTCTTTATTAATAGAGATTTCAATGCATTCTTTCGATGATACGGTCAAAATCTGGATGACTGTACGCTACTCTTTACATAACCTTAATATATAAATAAGGTTCATTTAAAACTATTGTAACTTATATTTTAGTTTTAAAAATTTTAGTGATGAGGAAAAATTTTAAAATTCGGCTATCGTACAAAGCTGCCATAATTATTGTAAAAATAAACTACTTGTTGCCATTTGAAACTCGTTGAGAGAGTACAAAATTATTTTTGTCTATATTTAGAATTTAAGAGAAAAAAATCAGGGAGTATCTAGAAGTTAGATTATTAAAAAAAAAAACGATTTCTTGCCTGGTGCGTTTTATAGTATAGAATATGGTTTATCTCATCGAAAATTGCTTAAAAGGTGGCTAAAATTTGGAGGCGAGCTACATCTTTACTTAAATTGGTTTATTTTGGGACAATGATTCAATCGGAATTACAAGGAAGATTTGAATTGTCAGTAACCACTTCAAGAGAGTGGTACTTTTCGTTGACAAATGGTACTTTTTTTTGACAAATGGTACTTTTTGTTGACATATGGTACTTTTTGTTGACATATGGTACTTTTTGTAGTTGGAATATTTTTGTGTAATAAGTCATTGTCTCAGAACACACCCAGAGTCTAATACATATATAGGTTTAAAGTGGCATTCTAGTAATATAAGAGGCACGAATTTATTTGTTGTTTTGTAAAATAGCGCTCGAGCTGTACATTGAGTAAAATATTTATGGTTTAGAACTTCATTATTGAAATGAAAACTCTTGATATATCGTGATCGCTCCATCCAAAATCTTTCTGCTAATAGGTACTTAGTTTATTAGTTTTAGTTTTGTTTTTATCTTAGCTCGCTTTGCTCAGTACTACTTTGTCGATATTCGACTATGTCTAATCGTTACCATAGATTTATGGCCAAGTACTGTAGATAAGGTGTAATATAAGTTAATTGCTTACGGTGTACAAAAATAAGATTCCATTTTAAATTAGATCGGAAATTAATGTTCATTTGTAATTTAGGCCTTATTTCATTGTGCAAAAAATGCATTTTGGTATACCTCGTAATGTTATTTCTGATATTACATATAATTTTGATTTACATTTTGGCCAGTTTAAGACGATTGTTTTTGTAACAACATAGTTATTACATTGATAAGGCTACAACAATATAAATACAATAGAATAATTAAAGTCTTTTGACTTGTAATGCTTATTATGTTGCCAGTGATTTTATAATAATCTCAAATGATTACACCATTGTGGAGAACAGTTGTTGTGTTGATCAACCAACGATTATGATTAAGATTTGATTATACTGCAATAGTGTAATTAATTTGAATTTTACATATAAATGTATAATAGTTTCTCAACTTTGCCAGTTTTTCTCAATAGTATTAAAAGCTTAACGCCAGTTTAAAATAAAATTGTAAATTCACTTTTGAATATTAAAATTGCCAAAGAAACGAATTGATTTTTGTAATTGATTATGTATGTATGTGCGTGGAATTGCAGATTATTTTACATTGTTAATTATAATATTTTCTATAAGTTAAGTATAATTTAAGGTAAGGTTTTGTTTTCAAATAAAGTCATTCCAATATTTTTCTAAAATGGTTACTATCGGTGCGAAGATCTCGCAACAGACGGTGTATATGGAAAATAATGTAAAAAGTATGTTTAGAAATATAAAAAGTTGATTAGAATATGAGAAAGTTGATGTTGGGATAACGATTTAAACGAAAATGGTGGTAAAACGTTGAGAAAATGAATTTGTTAGACATTAAAATATATTATTATTAGAGATGTATAAATGGTTTACAATTATTATTATTAGTTCAAGAGAAATACAAAATGGTAAAAAAAACTACAAATGGCGATTGTTACTATTAACGATATGAGAATTTAGTTATAATTTTGCAATTTCAAAATGTGAGTTTTACAATTTTGAAAAAGAAAATATTAAATATGCTCATATACTTAAGATATTGTTTTATTTATTTAAATCCCTCCCTACAAATATTACAAATGCGAAAGTAACTCTGTCTGTCTGTTACGCTTTCACGCCTAAACCACTGATCCGAACTTGGGAAAGGACATAGGCTACTTTTTACCGCGATAACCGACATACACGCGGGCCGTGCCGCGGCATAATACAAGCTCTGCTTAGTTTGGGATTAGAAGACGTTGAGTGTAAGATGTTCGAAATATTTATATTTATTTATTTACTGACAATGGCGGTGTAGTGAGATGTTTGGACCTCCGGTCTCACACTCACCAACGAAATAGGACAGAAAGAATGCTGTAATTTTTAAGTTGGTCTTGTGTGTGACTCGGACTAAAATCAGCGTGGCTGTAATACCTTTGTTAGATTCTCGGGTCGGACCGTATGTTTGTATTAACGCATAGCGTCTCAATATTGCGAATCACGGAAACACTCATATGATCATTCCACTAGCGGTCACCCATTCAGGTACTGACCGCGCCTTCGTTGCTCTTCCTCGGTGATTGTGTGATGAGAGCTTCCTATAACAGCATATTAGAGAGAGAGAGAGAGAGAGAGATATTACGTCATGAGTAATAAATTCTGCTTTATCTTTTCAATTTTTTCTAACTGTAAGAGCTATTGGATTCTATTAAAGACTATAGTTATTGATGGAGAGAAGAGCAGAACTTCATGGAAAGGGAAACAGAGCTGACCTTGATTTTTATTTACTTAATACTTTGTATTACTGACAATGTGATTGTATATAAATTCACAACAATTACAAAATGTGTATTTTGTCTCATCAGCGAGCGTGCCATCATAATATGCCATAACTACCTATCTAAGGAGAGGTGTATATTCAGCAGTGAATAACACAATAATTCCTTAAATAAAAGCAACAATATCAATGCATTCAAGAATATTATATATTACATCTAATACCGACTTTGTACTATGTAACATTTTACGCCAGGGGTCGACGAGAAGTGCTTGCTTGCCTCAATGATTTAGGGCGGAAAGTTCGATCCAGGAACTGGTACAAGCGTTTGTCGGACATCATTTCGCGCATAGCTACAGTTATAAAGTCCATGTTTCCATGAGAAGCCGTATACGAAAACACTGATGGAAAACGCTCTGTGCCGCACCTGAAACATGGAATTTCTTATCATAGTTGAAGAGGTAGCTGCTGTTTACTAGGACTTCATGAACAACCAGTATTAGTCCACTACTAGACACACGTTTAACCCAAAATCTCCTTTTTAGGAGACACTAGATAGTCGATTTTAATATAGGCCACCTTTCTACACTTGCCAGAAGAGCTGGTATAGAGGATTTGTTTCTAGTTTTCATTCTCTTTGCAGTGATATTTTCTGTGGAATTCCCTTAGTGGAATTTTACGGCACGCACGGGTTGATTAGGATTGTGGTTTTCCGTATTCTTAATACCACACAAAGGAGTGAGGTACCTAGCCGTTGTATTTTTACTGAATACCAGGAACATAGACTTTTTAAGGAGATGTACGAAACGCTAGTGAGTACTCTGTGTTTTTACAATTGCGGCGGCGTCGCAGTGTTGCATCTACATATTTGTGTAAAACCACAGAATACATAATAGTACCAGTACAGAAGCTTCACTCCGAAAAGTAAATTAAAGAAATAGGGACCTTTGGTGTCATTACATTAAGTTCAATTCAGATTGCACAGCGCCGAAGCACCTACGATTATATTTACCTACAATTGCTATCTCTTTCTATCTTGTAACTCTTATCTGTTCTAACGATAATAGGGTCGTCTTCTTTTAAAAATAATTTAAACATAATTAATTTCTTTTTTCTATTACTTTAGTGAACGAATTACTTTTCAAATAAAACTAACGTTGTTAGTAGCATTTATAATTTATTCGCGAATACCTCCATACGTTTTCGATACTGTTGCGAGATGTGAGACAGCCTGATATTACCTAAAGATGTTGACTAACGTCGTACTATAACTACTCTAGGTACTTTTTTCAATAAATTACGGTTTAAATAATCGGAACAACATACGTAGGACGCAAAAATAGTAGATCAGGAGGCAATACCTAAAGACTTAATATTGGTTCAAACTATATTTTTAATATTGTTATTTTATATATTGGTAGCAGGTCATAAAATTATAAAAATGTCCCTTCCACCTCGCACGCGCACACCACTTCTTGATCTTTTAAAACAATACATGTTCATTGCTCCTATACTATAAATATACAAAAAAATACTTCTTAAATATGCGTTAATAATAATAGAATATAAATATAAGCGGATTCGTTTTCATTATCGGTAATTTTTAATATATTTATAGAGTAGCTGAGCCCCGCGGTGTTACCCGCGGTTATTGTTTTAACCACGGGCAACGACGCGGGGCGAAGCTAGCTTAAAAAAAGTACCCTTAGTCTACCCACTGAAAGTCCCGTCGAAATGGTGTAGCCGTTACAGAGAGTACCCGGAACAAACAGACGTACACAAAAATTGTAAAAAAATATATTTTGGCATATGTACCTTGTATACATTTAGTGAAAAGCGGTTATTTTAGTATTACAAATAGACACTCCAATTTTATTTATTTCTATAGATAATCTCTTGGTATGTCCATTTTAAGAAATGTCACCATAGCTCTCAGACTAAAAATATCAATCGTTAACCTACTTGATCACGTTTTCATAGGTACTTTTTTGTTTTGTTTTTGTTTTGTTTTTGTTTTGTTTTTGTTTTATTATAAATATAAATGGTGTATGTTACACGAGAGGGAGTGAGTGCAAATTCGTTCAAAAGTGTAGTCTTTCTCCACAGTACAAAATAAAATAATAAAATACAAACTACCGTCATTACACTTGTTATGGTTTTAATACAACAAAATCACTTACCTTTCAATATCGTCAGGAATTTAAAAAAATGATAATTCTGATTCCTTGTTTTGCCTTTTATTCAAACATCCGTAAACAGAGCAATATCTTTTATATGGATTAGAATATCGAGGTTTGTGATAAGTTGCCATTGTGGGTATCGAAAGTATAAACAAAAATGTATATAATGCGCGAGAGCGACGACGCGGCGACGCGTATCGCGTTTAAGTGACAACCCTGGCCTGCGCGGCAGGCAGGCGGCCGACTATACCTAAAGTGCGGAGTGACACCCCCCTGGTAAAACTAAGGTTTGGTGTTCAATGATCTGAGCAAGCAGCAGCATCATATCAATATCGATGTTTTGATACTTTTTGAGTATTAGAATGTTTACATTAGAAATCAAGAAGAAGAAAATCTTATATAAAAGAAATAATATTTTAAATTCCACATATTTATCTAAATTGTACATAATTTCATTCATAAATTGTGTGAAATGTATATATTTTGCAGAAACTTCTTTTGAACTCATATCCGTTAGTATCTGTTAGTAAATAATACTCTCGCTACATTGTTCTATACTTACAGTTTTCTGATACTCCATGAAGCAAGTCCCCATAGCACACCATCACTGACTGCTGGTGCCCCAGTATCACGCTGTCAAATTAATAGTATATTAGTAGCTAAGTAGCTAAGGGTTGTAAGGCATCAATTGCAGCCCGCGATATTTAGGCGCAGCGTTAAAGTTCAAGGGTGCAATTGGTGCTTACACCCGAGCTAACTATTCTGCTTTACATCTCGATTGTGAGGTAAGTAGAAAAAAAACCGGCATATAACATTTTTTCAAATATCTCTCTTTAGAAGTTTCAGGCAAAATAGTGTTAATTGCTGCTTCAGCTTGCATTTTCATAGAATCGGGAGTGCAACTTATTTCTTCATCGCTCGAAGAATTCATGTTTTTTCCTAATTAGCACGTTATTATAAAAAAATCCCAAAAACAAACAATATTTAAAGTAAAAGTTTTCTATTCCCGCCTTTTTTCATTAAAGAGAATCAAGTAAAGAACTTTTTAATTTTTTATTTTCAAGAACGAAATTGAGCTTCGCTGTTCAATATTTAAAATTGATGACTATTAAACTCACACGAAGACAAGGTTGAATAGCAAAGCTCTTTGGTCATTGGGCTGAATGCATGATGTCTATTGCCAGTATGATGGTTATATGTACGCGAACTTTTTGAAAGAAAGAAGTGTTCTTTTTTAATTACTTTCCGCCCTAGGGCCTTTCTAGCTATATTGTTACCCTAGAGCGCTAATTAGTCACCTACAAGCCCCATTTGGAGTTAATAAGAACCTACTTACCGAACATGAGAGATGTAAAGCAGAATAGTTAGCTCGGGTGCAAAATATACCTAATTACTGTTTTTTTTCGTATATGCAAGTTATTAATTAGAAAAATACTAGGATACTAACAGTGCAAGGAGATGTTCTGCCGGTCTGAGTGAAGCATATGAAGTTTTCAGTAACAGCAACACCGAACCGTGTGGTAACATTGTTGCAGGATTCGTTGCTCATCAGGTGTGAGTGGTACACTTGTAATGTATTTTCGTTTTCTTCATATACGCCGTCGCGCTGTTTTAAATCAGTATGGCCCATTAAAACTGATAGTTTTTTTAAAAATATAATTAAGCCTACCAAAGTGACTCTATTCTGCCTGATGGCAAGCATGATTAAAATCCAGGAATAGGGTCACCGTCCTCATTGTGAGTACAGACAATGCAATATGGTAACCCACACCTTGGCGGCCTAGTGAGATGTTCCTGCATCATTCTGAGAATGTAGCAGAATGACTGGGTCTCCGGTCTCACATTCACCTACGAAATACGACAGCACATAAATAATGTTATCGTTTTTAAGTTAGTCTTCTGTGTGAGGGTAGTAGTTACTGCCCCGGTTGAGCCGGCCCATTGGTTCTGAAATCAGCGTGGCTCTACCTTTAAACATTCATCCTCCCAGCCTTTATTCCCAAGTTTATTTGGGGTCGGCTACTAGTTCAACCGGTTTTACCTGAATTCCAGTTTTTCCACGGAGCGACTGGCATCGGACCTCCGCAACCCTAAGGGAGAACTAAATTCGAAGATTGAACTAGTTGTCAGTATATTTGAGGGCACTTGACTTCCCAATAACGATTGCCATAGATTGTCATGACAACCGGGACCTACACTTTTTGGCTTTCCGTGCTCTCCGAGGCACGGGCGTGAATCACCGCCAAACTTCCAAACTCCGGGTAGCTATTAGGAATTTCCTAAGAAAATCCCAAAAACACTTTTTGGCCGAACCCGAGACCTCTTGATTAGCAGTCGCATACGCTAACCACTAGACCAACGACATTATTCTCATTAATAAATATTTCGGACAACTAACACATAGTGAAAGCTAGATTGATTTAGTTTTTTGTAAACGCATACAAAATGTGTGCTTACTCTCTCAGACCCGAAGCTGGTTACCCAGGCGTCATCGAATGCGGGTAACATCACACGATTTGGCAGATCTACGGCGTGGACCTTGTGCGAGAATCTGAAATTATTAAACAAGTATTTACACACAAAGAACATTGGCAACCCAGAGGGAAGTTAGTGTGAAATGGTGAAAACTTCTGCATCACCTGAAGGTTGACTGGGAGAAAATGCCTCATGGCATTAAGTCCGCCTCTGTACAACATGTTTTAAATAAATAAATAAAATCAGTCTTACCCAATAGTCATTCAAGAGGAAGGTGACATTATGACATTATAGTGCAGTAGACATGCATATTATAATAGAGAAAATGCTAAACCGAGGAAAAACGACGCATTTTTCATTTTAAAAACCTGTATGAAAAAAATACTTACTTGATGTTTCTGTCCAGAAGTATGAGTGCAATATCATTATCAGGTGTATGTCTCAACCCCCACTTAGGGTGCTTCTTCACCTCTTGTATCTTGGCCAGTTGTCCACCTTGGTCCGTGTAGGATGACCCACAGCGCACTTCCATACGACTTACGCGGTCCGCCCTGTGAAACATAATTATCATCACCAGTACAGAAGAGTCACTCCGAAAAGTAAATTAAAGTTATAGATACCCTCGGTGTCAAAATATTAGGTTCAATTCAGATCGCACAGCGCCGAATCACTACGATTATATTTACCTACAATTGCGTCTCTTTCTATCGTGTAACTCTTAACTGTTCTGACGATGTCTGTTCGAACGGCGTGTCTGATCCGGCAGGCAGCCGGCCGACTATACTTAAACTGCGGAGTGATACCCCCCTGCTATTACTCGACTATCACCACTGTAGCGCCTAAAATACTGAACCGATTAATGAAATCGATTCGTAAAATGGCCTGGGTGGCATAGACTATAGAATAGAATAGATAGTATGTTCTAGGTATAGTCTTATCTTCAATAAAAGTTATAGATTGGAACTTAAAATTAATTATACTTCGACCCTCTCTCAAGTCGAAATTGAAAAGAAGTCTACAGCTTTCTGTATTAATGGACTCAAGCGGTTTCTACTCAGTCTACTTTTCTTAAAGGAACAAAAGTTAAAAATCTCACATATTGGAATTAGCCAACTTTTCACTTTTGTCTCAAGGGAACATTTGACATAGTTTTAAATTAAAAAAAAAAATTTTTGAGCATTTGCTCTAAATTTTATTTTTTCCATTGTTTATCCAATTATAGATAGATTTCCTGTCCTAATATTATTCTCATTTATTTCTATTAGAGTACAATAACAACAATAGTAAGCCTGGTATTGAAATAAATACATTTAAAAATTGCACACTTGAAGTTTTTCTTTTAAAATTCAAATCTTTAGACTAACAGTAGCTTAGATTTAACCAAAATTAGAAAAATAATGATAAAATGTAACTAAAGGCCTAATGGTGCAGAAGCATCTCTTAGAGCCTCCATAGAGGGGGTCATCATGTTGCAATAGAAAGAGGATGGGGGACAATACTTCTGGATTTAATACATGCTATTAATATATGCTCAAGCAGAGTAAAGTCACTTTGGCCTTCAATATTTATAAAAAAAAACTGATGAAATCGTTACATACGATTTCGTCGTTCAGCTTTGAACCTTCAGAGATATATCGCCATAAATTTCATTAGAGAAAGAGTTCTACTAAACGTCACAGTAGCCTTCTTATTTGTACTCAAATAAATATACTCACTTCCAAAGACAGTTTGCTGTTGTGATGACCATCCTTGGGTTCAAAAGGGCGCCAGAACACCAGTGCACACCGTCCTTCTGGATCGAGACCGTGTAAGGGTAATCTTCTATCAACGCTTGTCTGGCGCCTGTAAGTCTTCTCGTGTCTAGGGCAATGGGAAAGGAGTCAAATAAAAAAAATGTTTTTTCAAAATTTTATTTAGACTTTTTTATTTTTTTTACCTTTTATCATTTTACTGTCTGTGGAGTTGCCTCGTTGCGTCGCATTTATTCCATGGTTCTTCTTCGAAGACTTTTTGGACTTTGAAGATTTCGCATGCCTCAATAACTTAGATTTTTTGGATTTCTTTTTTTTGGATTTAGATTTAGATTTTGGTCGTTTTGAACTTTTTGCCGCCGATGTTGTACCGTTTGCCTCTTTTGATTTCGGTGTTACTTTATTTTTTGATCTGGTTGCATTATGTGTCTTTGATTTCTCAGTGCGTTTAGCTCCAGAGTCTTTTCGTTTTCTTTGAGTTTTGCTTTTCTTACCACTACGTAAACTTGTGGCGTTTCCGTTTGCTGGCTTCGTATCATTTGTAACTTTAGTGACTACAGTAGTCAATTTTTTTATTTCCTCATTTTTAACGGTGGTTACATCTTTTTTTATTAAATCTTCCGACTTAGTGTCATCTTGGGCTCTCATCACAATTGTCTGTTTTTCTTCTGGTTTTTCAATTTTTTCTTGTAGTGGCTGTTTCTCTGTTGTCTGAATTGTCGTCGCTTCCTGTTTAGTTTCGCTTGTAGCTTCTGGAGTCCCTGTTGTTTGTTCTTCAGGAGCAGACCTTTTGATCCGACCTAGTGAAGACCAAACATAGTCTGGTAAAACTTTTTTTACTCTTGGTTTTTGGTCAAAAGATTGGTCCACAGAAAAGTAAGGGCTTTCAGGCACTCCTCGGATGACTTTAGAATTGCCGATAACTTGGAAAACGGTGTATTGGAGGCCCTGTGTGCTTTCGCGTACTGGTTTCTTGTGTCCGTATAATTTCATAGCTGCATCTTCAGGCGAATGCGGCTTAAACATATATTTAGGAGAGTTGATGAGAATCTTTCCAGCTCCAAAAGGCTTAACTTTTTTTGGGTAAGATTTGACTGCATACTTGTCGTGGCTGGTGACGTAGTTTATATATAAAATACCTATAACAAGCAACACCTTCATTGCGATCGATGTCGACGTGAAGTAAATATTTAAATTTCAATTATACGGTATTATTTTATGATTTCAAGATGGATTTATTTTATTGTGCGATAAGATTTATAGTTCGTAACTTTATAGAATGTAAGGTTTAGAATATTGATTTTTGACGAGAAACTGAAGTGGTCGCTACGGCATTGCTTTACTCCAGTTGACCGACTAATGCGTAGATTTTACAAGAAACAATGAGGAATTGTTTTCCTGAATCTTATTGAATTGAATAAAAACAATGAAAGTGTAAAGTTAAACATTTTATTTTATAACAATATCTACAATTATCTATCAATGTTTAAAAAACTTTATGGTTTGCAGACAAATCTATAATGTTTAATGTCTAGTCTTTTGGAGCTATTTTTTTGTATGTGGCTAGTTGGACGGCTAGTTGATGCAGTATAGATTTGCCAGCTGGGCCCTCATCTGCAGGCAGAGCTTTTGAGAGTCGGACCACTCGTCCACATTCACGGACAAAGTATTCTAGTTCGTTTTCTATTTGACGACCATCTCCTAAAAGCAAACATAACAAAATATATTGCGGTTCAGATTTTCTTTATATAGATAGGTACTAATAGTAAATTTACATTACTGATACATTTAATCCTATAATATATTATCCGTATAATCATCATCGTCAACAGCCTTTATCAGTCCACTGCTGGACATAGGCCTCTCCTTGAAAAGGAGGTATTGGCCTACTATACCACGCTGGCCAGACGGGTTGGTATAGGGTTGGTTTCAAGTTCCCGCCCTATGTGGCCAGCCGCGAGGAGGCGGCGTCGGTGTGTGCCGGACGCCGCCTAAGAGAGGGTCGTCAAACCGAGACGGTGCCCGCATCAGGAGCGGGCAGGCGCTGGAGAAGTTCAGAAGGAGATCTCACCCTGGACTTCTCCTCCTCCTAAACGGAGAAGCGCGGAGAGGGCACACTGTGTGGTTTTTAGTCGGTTCAAGTCCGACACACCACCCTGCCGTAACCCCCGGTGGGGTGACGGTCAATGATGAATTTCCACACATAAAAAAAAAAAAAAAAAAAGGGTTGGTTTCAAGTTATCCTTCTCTTTGAATTGATGTTGTCTTGCGTAGTTTATCCCTTAGTCGCCTTTTACGACACCCGCGGGATGAATAGGGGTGGTGACACTCTGTATTCTTAATCCGTCAATACACGGACATCATCATTCATATAATATATAATCCTATAAATATAATTATATTATATATAATATAATCCTATAATTAATAGACTGATGATGAACATGTTTTTTTTTTTTTTTAATTCTTAATCCGTCACCACACGGACATCATCATTCATATAATATATAATCCTATAAATACTTACTAAAAAAACCTACTTACTAAAAAAAAGTATGTTTATGTATCAGTTGTTTAGTACCCGTAATACAAGCTCTGCTTAGTTTGGGACTAGATGACGTTGTGTGTAAAAGATGCCCGATGTCCGAAATATTTATATTTCCATACTAGTCCTGCGGTTATTGTTTCAAATAGCGAGTAAAGCCGCGAAGCAAAGATAGTCTAAAAAAAATTGACAGTTACTTCTTGTGTCATCAATTTTCTGCCTGTATAAGTACCGTCAAAATCAGTCTAGCCGGTCCAGAGATTACCCGGAACAAACAGACAGACATACGGACAGACAGACATGAATAATTGCGTTTTTGATGCATGTACGATATATCATCCTCCTAGCCATTATCCCAAGTTTATTTGGGGTCGGCTACTAGTTCAACCGGGTTTACCTGAATTTCAGTTTTTCCAGGGAGCGACTGGCATCGGACCTCCGCAACCCTAAGGGAGAACTGAAATTCGAAGATTGAACTAGTTGTCAGTATATTTGAGGGCACTGACTTCCCAATAACGATTGCCATAGATGTTCATGACAACCGGGACCGACGGCTTTACGTGCTCTCCGAGGCACGAGCGTGAGTCACCGCCAAACTCATGTACCATATATGAATTTCATAAAAGATATTTAATGAACAGCATTTAATATTACCAACAGACACTTCAGTTTTATTTATTTGTATGTATAGATGTATAGATATATACATTTTTTTTAATAAATAAATTTTTCGGACATCCTACACTAGACTACTACTAGTAGTAGTCTAGTGTAGGATGTCCGAAAAATTGAAATGCATATATGGTACGTTACATGCATCAAAAACGCAATTATTTTATTTGTCATTTGACAATTATATTTGTCTAAACAAATGATATAAATACATGAACATACTTTTTTTTGTAAATCCATACATATTATACATAGAAAACACCCAAAATCCGAAACAAATATTTGCGGATCACATTTAGTCCGACACGGGAATCGAACCCGAGACCTTGAACAGCAGCCGCAAACGCTGACCACTAGACCATATTGTAAATAAATAATACCCAGATCTAAAAAAAACATACTCTCTACTACCTTACATAATTTCTTTCTTACTTACCTTGTCCTAACCTGGATGCAGTGGGTTGCAGACACTTATTGGTAAGTCTCGCGAGTTGGGATTTCTCAGAGCTAAATGCTTCGTCCAGATCGAAGAGTTCCAACGGTGGAGGAGGTGGCTCTCTAAATGTAGGTGGAAATACCTGTACAAAGGTAAATTGAAACTTAAAATTACAAAATAGCACTTTTAACTGGATTTTGGAATTACTTTTACAAAAGTTTGTATTACAAAATAGCACTTATAACTGGATCCTGGAATTACTATTATTAAAGTATGACAAAAAAAAGAATGTCTAATGGCATTTATAAACTAATCATTTTGATTCGTAACCATTAGTAATCGTAATAAAAAGTCAGCAAAATACAGCATCATGACATATTGTAGATCTCGAAAATGTTTTTCTTTGTAAATACATATTTTAAATGTTAAAATATAATTTCAAAAATGTTATTGAACGTAGATATGAATTGTAAGTTAAAAATTAAAATGTTTGGAAGTTACAGTCGTTACAGCCAAACATAATGACACACAGATAAACAAAAATGTTTAAAATTTGATTTATTGATGTACCTGAGTATATAGTGAAAAGCTGTTAATTTAAAATTCATAAATAAATATAAAAGTATTATCATATTTAATTAATTTAATAACATATCGTTAAAATTGTTAGTTACTAATAATCTTTTAAAAGGGGAAATCAATGGATTAATGAATAATTTATCTCATGAATGGGAATTTTCGATGTTTTATAAATGTATATAGCTTACATTTATAAAACATCGATAATTACATTCATAAAACAATTAAAATGAACAATTATCTTGAACTAATTAGTCGATAAAACATTATTTGTCGTTATAAAAGCAAGTGACGATAACTTAGGTGAGTAGCCGAAGTGTTTGTAATGTAATTATTTCTATATTAAATAAAACGACTTTTAAACACTAGCTTGAGTGTCGGATTTTCAAATTTAAGCCCACCAAAATGTATTAATGACGGATTAAGAATACCGAGTGTCACCACCCCTATTCATCCCGCGGGTGTCGTAATAGGCGACTAAGGGATAAACTACGCAAGACAACATCAATGCAAAGTTAAGGAAAACTTGAAACCAACCCGTCTGGCCAGCGTGGTATAATAGGCCAAAACCTCCTTTTCAAGGAGAGGCCTGTGTCCAGCCGTGGACTGTTAAAGGCTGTTGATGAAAATGTCTCTACTCTCCCTGATGGTAAGCATGAGCATAATCCAAGAGTACGGGACAACATCTTCATTTTGAGTACAGATAATGCAGCATGGTCACGCTGTGGAGGCCTAATGAGATACTTCTGCAGCATTGGGCTCCTGGTCTCACACTCACCAACGAAATGTGCCAACATGGATGCTGTCATTTTTGGGTTGGCTTTCTGTGTGAGAGTAACCGATCGAGCCGGTCCATTCGTGCTAAAATCAGCGTGGCTCTACTCGTTCACCGTTACTCGGTAATAATTTTTCGGTTTAAAATATAGCCTACTAGCTTTCGCTCGTGGCTCCGCCCGCGTGTATGTCGGTTTTCGCGGCAAAAAGTAGCCTATGTCCTTTCCCAAGTTCAGTTCTATCTTCATACCAAATTTCATCAAAATCGGATCAGTGGTTTAGGCGTGAAAGCGTAACAGACAGACAGACAGACAGACAGAGTTACTTTCGCATTTATAATATTAGTAGGGATTACACTCACAGTTCATTTAAGTTTCTGTTGGTAAAAGATCGGTTCTGTGGTTTCAGAGATTAACGCCACAACTCACAAATTCAGAAACTTTACCTCTTTATACTATTAGTTAGTATAGAAACCGTTACAATTTATTTCACAGAAGTTCTTACATTTAAAACGTATCTTAAACGCTTAACAACGTAGTTTTGGTGAACACACAAATTCTTAGTTTAACATTAACCTCAACTATCGCTAATATTCAGTTGTGGATTTAGTTTTATTTTTTCGTTGTGTTTTTTACTTATTTTTATTTCTCAATAACTGCACATCATCAACAGCATTTAATAGTTTACTACTTGTCATAGGCCTCTCCTTAGAAATAATGTTTTCGTCTACTATATTTTGTTCTGCGTATTTTATTGCTCCTTTAGTTACAACATCTACAGAGGATTAATAGGCGTGAAGAAACTTCATATTCTTAATTCGCCACCATTCAGATTATTGTACGTAAGTTTTTTGCAGGTAAGCGACTTTTCTTCTTAAGCCTTGTCTTGTTGCACTCTTGCTTACTTTTCACTAGGTGAAAATTATGCAGAAGGTTCAAGCAACTCCTCTCCTCCCTAGATAGGAGGCACTCAAAGGGGCATAACGCACTTGCAGCAATAAGTGTTAACTGCCACTCGATAGTGTAGAAACTAGTTTGCGCTTAAGATTAGGTAAACCGTCTGTTCGGTCGTTCTTTAAATCGTAATTATTTAAGCTGTTGATAATAACTTAAGTAATTGTATTAATTATTAAAGTTCTTAGGTAACTATGTACGTTCTTATAAATGTTTAAGATACTTACGGCTAACTGTAGAGGCGGGAAAGGGGTTTCGAACTGCGGGGCAATCAGCCGCAATGGTTCATGTTTAATTCCTAAAGGTTCATACAGGCCTAGTACTTCTGGCACTGAAAAACAAAATTATTTTTGTCTTTAAAAACAATTCCTAACGACATTCAAAGAAAATGTTTTACTTACGCTGAGCTAGATTCAATGAAAAGAGTCTCCAAGTAAACAACGCATGCGGATGTAACGCAGTCATTCTTGGTGGAGGTGCAGTTGCTGGTTCTGGTAAAGGTAGGGTGCTCAACCACATCATGTCACCAAGAGTGCGATACTCGTTGATCTGTTGGCGTAAAGAAAACATGATTTGTTCATCTAATCATCAGCCTATCGCAGTCCACTGCCGGACATAGGCCTCTCCCATTGGACACCACTCTGATCGATTTTGGACTTCTCGCATCCAGCTCCTACCAGCCATCTTACGCAAGTCGTCACTCCACCTCGCCTGTGAGCGTCCTACACTACCTTTACCGAGACGCGGTCTTCACTCCAGAACTCTTCTACCCCAACAGTCATCAGTTCTGCGGCTATTATGGCCAGCCCACTGCCACATCAGCTTGCTAATCCGGTAGGCTATGTCAATGACCTTAGTTCTCTGACGTATCACCTCATTCCTGAAACGATACCTCAGAGAAACGCTGAATTGACTAAATTCCATAAATTAGCAAGCTCCACAAAGGTGCCTGTAGAAATCGTAGGCTGCGATAAGGCCACCAATTTTACATGTTTTTATTCAAAATGTTTCATAGCTATGGTGTACAAGATAGGGTATCTTTCTATCTCAACATCTCAACACAGATTCAAACGTTAAAACCTTTTAAATAAAACCTATAACTACTTATTTCTAATGCTTACATCGGGGTCTTCTACGTCTACAGGATTAAGGTGCAGGTCGGTGGCTCCTCCCAGGTAATTGAACACCATTTCTCTGATGAGGTCATTACACTCACACTCCAGATACTGATCCGCGAAAAAATGTCCGGAGCCTATCACGAAGAGTTTACCTAAAAACAGTTTGAATGAAAAAAAAACAGAATGATGCAAAATATTTTTTTAGTTTATCAAGCTTTTTAGGTGAAAAATACTGTCCTTGACGTTACAGATATTAGAAGTCAAGTCCACCTGATGGCAAGCAGTTTCCAGCGCTCGTGGAAATTTAAAACTTAAAAGACAATAGAACATAGTTTTTCCGTTTGTCCCATCAATCAAGGGGATATAAGTAAGTCGCAAATATAACTTACCTCCACTTTTCTCGGAAGTGTACATAGCAGCAACAGGCCTCTTCACGGGGTAACATACGTCGCTACTGGATAGAACTGCTGCTGCGGGCTTTTTTACTGTCAATGTGGCTCCATAAGGGTACACAAAATTAGGTGTCGCTGGTTCCTCTCTAGGACAAGAAAAAGTTAATTTTTTCTGCTATTAATGGTTTCCTATTTTGCCGTTTCTCCTAAATGGTACCAAAGAAAAATAAGGTAAAACTTAAAATCGAAGCTCGCAGCTAAAGGCTTCGCCCCAGTTTATGAACAGTTTTTTTTTAAAGACAACTTGAATATATATAGTAATTCTATCTTTGCTGTAGAAGGAAGAAAGGCACTAAATGCATGATTATTTTATTTGCTAAATTTAAGCAGTTGAAGAAAGAGGACTGAGAAGATTTATTTCATTCAAAAAGGTTACGGTGATAGGAGTGTACAAAATATTATAGATTTTGTTGCCGCTTTGGATCTTCAGCTGGCAGTATAATATGCAGTTTCTTAGTTGGCAACATAGGTATGAAAATGTAGCTTACAGAAAATCGTCAGACTCGCTACTGTAGTTAGGCATCTTCATCAAGTACTTGGTCAGGGCTCGATTTAATATTCCATTGGAGATATGACACTCTTTCGGATGGTAGAACTTGTGATATTTTGCGCGAACTACGCAATCTGGAAAAGAGCGACGCAGCTTAATTGGTGCGCTAAATTATGATAAAACTATTTTACCGTATAGAGGGTCTTAGAATCTAAACGTCTTCTTTAATAATAATATTTGTGCGTTAAGTAAGTACATAGGCATGTGCCTACGTGACGATGATGAATGCTTTGATTATATACAATATGTCAATCAAAGGATGAATGTAATATGCTGTTTTTTTAAGTCTGTATCAGTCGAGATTAAAATTTCTTCCACACGTTAATTTTGCGGGGCAAGGCATATTATAGTGAAATGCCAATCATTCAATCATGGATACGTCTTGATGGGTGCCATGGAGGCGTTTAGAGCCGAGTGGCCCTAGGTGGTGAGAAACAATAACCGAGGGTAAGCAACTACGGCGAGGACAGTACCTGGATGGGTGATTGTAACTGGCATGATACCAAGAGCGTGTTCGTAGGTCACGTTCAGCAGGCGGTCTCGGTTGTTATCGTTAGTTGTGAAGCTAATTCTGAGGCCTTTGATTGACCTTAAAAGATCCAACGACAAGATTACATAGCCACAAAGTTGTATTGTCAGTTCCCAACCCCTACTCGATCAGTGTGGTCGGACGTTTGGCCTTAACCTTCTTCTGAGAGGAGAGTCGAGCCTAGCCGTGGGGCATTATAGATTGTTGATGATGATGATGAGTGTGTTAGAGTCATGTTAATGTACTTATCTAATAACTAAATACTTTATACATATAAATATTGATATGTTTGTTAATTGTTCACTTTAAATATTTTCACAAGATATTGTTTGATGACGGTAGTTGATTCAAATACAAACTTGTATGTTATATTCGCTGTCGTTGCCTATAAACACTGATAATCATGTTAATGTAATCATTACTACTTTTAAACTATATATTTTATAAAAATATTGATATGTTGTCGCCTATGAAACTAAAGTTTTTCAATGCATTTGAATAAAACCTTAGATTATTATACCTCGTTAGATAGCTGATGAAACGTAGATATTTTAAAAAACATCTGCCGAACAATTACCACAATATTTTTTTTAAAGATCCGTTAGAGAAAAATAATTTTCTATTTTTGTTTTATTTCTTTACTTTCACTTGTCTACTACGGTCTATTTAATTAACTTATGCACTATTTTAATGATTGACATCTTAAAGCATCTATTTACACATGTAAAAATGCAAGAATGATAATAATAAGATACCCAAAATAAACAAAAATAAATGTTGTAGCCTAAAAATCGGCAATTTTCAATAAAAAAATTAAAAGTCGAATATCTCGAAAAGGGTTATGTTTAGGGTAGGGTGTTTCATAGTGAAACAAGTCGGAAATGATGGGTACTCTACGCCCTTAACGGATCTAGCACGACTTTTCCTGTAACCCTGTATAACTATGGGCATAGTACTTTAATACATTACCATTATTAACAACAATCCCAAATTCTTCCAAAAAGAAGTTTATATTAGTGTTCGTGTGTTCTTCTCCGCCGTCTGACATGGCCACGAGGACAGAGTCTCCACGGTCTACCATATGCTTTAGAGATGATAACTCATCATCTGTAAATGCGTTCTGTGGTCCTGGTATCACAAGAATTCTAACATCATCTAGGATGTGAGGGGATAGTTCGTCCCGGTTTCTGTAACAATTAGGAGAAAATTATTATCAAAAACTGTACGGGGACTTACTATTCTGTTCTGCCTTTGGTAATCGAAACCCCTTTTCTTACTTAAAACTTACTAATTTTACAATACTGTGCACGCATCGCCCGTGTGGTGAAGCATTAAGAATATGATGTATTTTATATTTTATACGTCTTGTAAGAACCAACTGAGTACTGCAAGGCGAATGAAAACTTGAAACATATCCCATACCGACCCGTTTGACCAGCGTGCTATAGCCTGCTTTCTAAGGCTCACCTATAAACTTATATCTACTGGACTATTTGGTTAACTCTGTTGATGACAAATCTCTTGCAGAGATTATTTAGGTCTTCATTATGGAATAGGCCAGACAGTAGGAAACTTGAATTATTTATCTGTCGATCAATTGTTCATTCCCTAATGTGTCATACGCCTCTTAATCTTAATATAACCGTGGTATGTATAGAACATAGAACAAATATTTTTGCTCATTTGTGTTTTTTGAAAACTTGTTTTTTATTCAATGGTACTGACTGTTTCTGTTTTCTATTCAAAATACCTTAAATATATATCTGGGATGTTCCGAGGTCTAGTGGTTAGCTTAAGCGACTGCTAATCAAGAGGTTCAAATCCCGGGTCGGGCCAAAAAGTGTTTTTGGGATTTTCTTAGGAAATTCCTAATAGCAGCCCGGAGTTTGGAAGTTTGGCGGTGATTCACGCCCGTGCCTCGGAGAGCACGTAAAGCCGTTGGTCCCGGTTGTTATGAACATCTATGGCAATCGTTATTGGGAAGTCAGTGCCCTCAAATATACTGACAACTAGTTCAATCTTCGAATTTCAGTTCTCCTTTAGGGTTGCGGAGGTCCGATGCCAGTCGCTCCGTGGAAAAACTGAAATTCAGGTAAAACCGGTTGAACTAGTAGCCGACCCCAAATAAACTTGGGAACAAAGGCTCGGAAGATGGATGTTTCGAGGTCAAACCCTGGACTGGACTAAATAACTGTCTTGGAGGGTAAGTGCTGTTTACTTTGACATTAAAATCATAAATAAAATATGTACTTACATTGAGATATATAATAATGTGTACTTACATCATAACTTTCCAAGTCGTCTTCAGCTTCCTATGTAGCATTTTGTAGTTCTCAGTGATTTTGAACAATTCATTTTTGGACACATCAAACAGTATTGTATCTACCGACTTCATTATTACACGTAAATACTAAACTTAAATTATTATTTCGTAGTATATTTTACACTTAAGTCACAAGGATCTTTGTTTTCAATATATGTTGTGACAGTTGCCTAGCAACCGTGTTCTAGTTACGTGGATTGGCTCCACTCATATACATCAAGTGAAAATCGATAGATCAAAGTGATAACTGTATGTTTGTTGAGTTTAAAACTCATAATATACTAAAACAAAACGAACACTGCCTGTGTGTGTTTCCACCGCACGGGAACATATCCATAGTTTAGCGGTGATTCACGCCCGTGCCTCGGAGAGCACGTAAAGCCGTTGGTCCCGGTTGTCATGAACATCTATGGCAATCGTTATTGGGAATTCAGTGCCCTCAAATACACTGACAACTAGTTCAATCTTCGAATTTCAATTCTCCCTAACGGCCCGTTTACGACCTTACCGCTGTGAGCGGTAGCTAAGAGCGAAACGCCGAGCTAGTCTTTATTCCCAAGTTTATTTGGGGTCGGCTACTAGTTCAACCGGTTTTACCTGGATTTCAGTTTTTCCACGGAACGACTGGCATCGGACCTCCGCAACTCTAACGGCCCGTTTACGACCTTACCGCTGTGAGCGGTAGCTAAGAGCGAAACGCCGAGCAGTAATATCAAAAGTATAAAAATGTACGAGGCACGCCACGAGTCGCCGCTCATAACTAAGCTCATAGCTATAAGCGGCGACTCGTGGCGTGCCTCGTGTATGATTCAGGTAAAACCGGTTGAACTAGTAGCCGACCCCAAATAAACTTGGGAATAAAGGCTAGGAAGAAGAAGGGAACATATCCACGATACACATCGCACACACGTGATTCAAACACATATAATAATCATTAACAACCCGTCAGCCAATAGACGTCCACGGCTAAACATAGGCCTGCTCCAAGTTTCTCAATAAAAAATAATGATGAATCTATAATAACCAGCATCAAAACACTAACTCAATTACAGATTGTAATTATAAAACAAATAGGTAATATATTATTTTTTGTTTGTTTGTTACGGGCTCTTTCTGTAACGTCGACGCCGACTTTGACGGAAATTAACAATCTCATTGCTGACGAGACAAGTGAATTATGATTTAGACTAGTTGCGGCCTACGGCGTTACCCGCCGCACTATGGGACGAAATCGAGCCCAAAAATATGTAACATTATTTTATATTACATTTTAGGTGTGATTCATGCAAATGTAATGCAGGAAGTGTAATAAATAAAATAAAAAATAAATTCCGAACTCTGCAACAAGCAGCAGTGCTGTTGCCGCAGTGCTGCCTGCCGCGATAATTCCGAGCAAGTCGGCAGTGTCGCTCTGTTCGTGGTGATGTGTTGTTGTGTATTCGTTAGTTTACTTTGAGTTGACAAGATGTCGATTAATGACCAACTTTTAATTATACTGTTGGAAGAGGAAGAAGATGAAGATAATTTGTTTTTGCTTTATTCCATTAATAAAAGAAAAACACTAGATTCGTTTTATAAAAGCAGACAACGGGAAGGTTGATAAAAAAGAAGTTGATAAGAATGAAGCTGATAAAAAACCATTAAATAGGTGATAAAAAAAAAAATCAGAGAGTACTGTCGTTTAAATAAAGAATAGTTCAATCGACGCCCAAGCATGTCCCAATGCTCAAATCAGGACTCAGTTTGAACATTTTAAGAATTTTTCGCGATAAGGCTTTTTTCGTCTCATTTATAAGGGGGGCAAATTCGGGCAAAAAAAAATTATTGCCCTGGCTTTTTTATGAGTTGTTATAAATGATGCTAATAAAAATTACATCGGCAGACAGCGCTGTCAAAAGTCTATTTGAAGTTTATAAAAAGGATATTTTCAGCGCGAGAATTTCTATATCGCGATTTAGGATTAGTAGTTATTTCGTAGCTCGGTGGTTCAGTGTTTCTTAGTTAGATGGCGCTGTTGTATTTTTTTGTTGTTCTGTATATGGGAGTCATCACAAATGAAATGAATGCAAAGTCTTGACGAATGAGATTGTGATCATAAGGCACATCATATTTAGTTTTCAGGTAAGTAACTTCCGCATTAGGAATATAAATTCCTGTGTCTCGAGGGACTTTACAAACATACATGAAACGGACACAAAGAACACCCAGACTCAGAACAACAAATTGTGAATAACACAAAGTGTTGTCCTACGTGGGATTTGAACCCACGACACTTGGCGTAGTAGGAAGCGGCGTGGCAACCGCTTAAGCCACTAGGCCAACCGTGGGATTAATGTGATTAATCTGTAATAAAGAAAACAAATAAATTGTCAAATAATATAATTTTATTTACAAATCGAATAATGATAACTTCCGAACTAGATTAATAAGCTATGTCTAATCTAGAATTTAGTTTTGTATTTACAATTTTGTCTATAATAATTATATTTAAAAATATTGCTACGTGTCGTAAACATCAGAAGTCTTCTAGTATAGTACTTAAATGTTTTTGAGAACTATACAAAATAATAATTATTGTTATTATACATATCGATGTTACAATGTTGATAGAGGGAGCGCCAGTTTTTCAAGTTTATATTTCAACAATAGATTTATCGTTAGTGGTCCAAATTAGCCCAAAATTAATTAGTGGTATATTACTTTTGTACATGGATAGAGATAAGTAAACACATAGAACGTAGGGCATTAGCATATACAGCGTACATAGAAGCGCAGTTCATAAAGATTTCGTGTGCCGAAGTGGGGTCTGCCCCCAGTTTAGTTCGTAGTTGGCGGCGCTGGCGTCGCGTCACCTAGCAGCAATTTCGTTCGCAGAAAGTTTATCTTTAGAGCGTCTATTAGAACTGTTCTTCTATATAGCTGTATTCATTGGCATAAGGTTGCTTATACAATGTCAACACAGTGCGTGAAACGTAACGGATAGGAACGAGAACGTAGGAACTTTATAAATTATCCAATCAAATATATAAAAAAAAAAAATGTTGTTAGTTCACATGTATCTTTTGTAATATATCATTGTTTCACAAATCCGTAAAGTGACATATGAAGGAAACGGAACGGAGATTCATTAATTACAGAAAATAAATTATTGTATGTACTAGTTGCTCGTTGTATTTGTATTTCTAAATAATTACAATACAAATAATATAAATTATACAGGTATATACTCATTTTAAACTCAAAAATATGTAAATACAATAATATAATGTGCAAGTTCCAAGTAAAAGTAAAAGAAGAAATAAAAAATGATATTATTAGCTATATATTCGTCTATACATTACTTAAACTCTGTACATTGTATAGAATATAAAACTTATGTAATAGGAATGGGCTTACAAAAAAACTATTTTTCATTAAATATTTACAAAAGAATTATTTTAGTTTCATAGATTTTTGAGCTGACTTTGAGCTTTTATGAAATAAAATAATATTAATTATTATTTAAACGGTTTGTAGCTCCATTTCTTGGTAGAGAATGTACTTATAACGAGCTTTGAATTGGAGAACTTAATATAAGTAAGGTACACTATTTATAAAATCAAAGTCAATATAATAATACAATTGTATTGCTTTAATTTCCAAGGGCGTGATTGATATTGCACTGTACCTCGCAAATATTACAGCTTAAATTTTTTAAAAATAATAATAGTAATATGTCATTTTAACTGCAAGTACAATTTTTCACATAGCGGTGATACATTATTGTGTTCAAAATATATGTTTATGATTTTTTTAAGACAATTCTCGCATTATATATTACGAGAGGGCTATTATCATATATATATCACGGGAAACTTTACAAAAATACATGAAAAAAAGAACACCCAGACACAGAACAATAATTCGTAGATCACTCAAAGTTTTGACACATGTTGAGTTTGAAGTTCAACATTCTGTGAGCGGCTGATACACACACCCAGTATCACCCCTATGTGAAAAATGGGGTCTATCCCACTTGTCCCACTGAGTTGTCTCATAATGGGGCAAGTGACACCAGTATTTCAGTCCCAAAAGTCTCATTATCATATATTAGGTGTATTAAAAAGAACTACATTATTTTTGCATAACTACAACTGGCTAAAGGCTGAAACTGAGTCAACTATTCACAAAACTATCAGAAAAGTTTTTAGTAAAAAATCTTATGTTTCTAACGCCATTCAGTGGCTTTCGACTTATACAACTCGAGATACAGACTAAATCCATCTATTGGAGGAATAATATATTTCTTTTTACTACACCCATTGTTCGTCCAGCAGTGGACTGCGATAGGTTGACACTATACACCCATTCTTTTCTCTATTTTATGTATGACAGTTTAATAAAATTAATATGTAACAATTATACTATCAAAGTGGCACAACACGGCTTTAGGTAAACGCCGTCTGTCCCACTAGCCCCATTGTAAAGACGGTAAAGGGACTTCTGAGACTGAAATACTGGTGTCACTTGTCCCATGAGACTGCTTGGACGAAAGTCTCATATGTCCCAGATTGGGAAAACTCAATGAGACAAGTGGGATAGACCCGAAAAATAGTAGTATGTAAGGCATATTTTAACAAGCTTGAATGTTTTAACACTGCAATCTAGAACCGGTTTACTATACTAGTAACTATATCGAGTTTAAAAAAATAATATCAAATCTGTATAATAAATAAAAATATGTAAATATTTCCTGTAGAACTAAGTTTGTTGAGTTTGAAGATCTCCCAACATTCGCAACATAACTTCCAACAGCTTTCGTAATCCAGAACTCCAGTACGTTTTTGAGGGTAGTATGAAATTTCATACTGATAATATTGAAAATTAAAAAGTGCCATGACATTTAACTAACTAACGCCCGTGGCGTTTTCGTGAAAAAAAAAATGGTTATATTGCGCCAACTGTAAAACATACACATATGCTGTCTGGTTTTTTTTTTTTAAATTTTAAGGGGCTTTGTAAAACTTCAACGGTATACGCAGCGCACGCAACGAAGTCTCTCTCAATTTTTTTTTTTATTGTTACTTTGTTTCTTTTGGACTTAGCGTGATTATATAAAGCCTACTCTTCCTCTATAATTGAGTTATCTAACAGCGAAAGGATTTTTCATATCGTAATCGGACCAGTACTTCCTGAGAACTCTTTAGCTTTATGATATTAATATAGATAACACATTTACCTTTTCTTATTACCTTAGCCCAGATCTATGTCCAATATCAATACTATTTCATCTCCACTACAGAAGCAGGTCTATGCTTTAATAGGTGTTTTTTTTTATTATTATTGCGATGACGTCACAGTTCATTTGGCTAGTAACAGATTGTTAGTGATTTTTTTATTTGTCAAGTTTTGTAGTGTATCTGTAATTAGCGACAATAGCTGGGAATTACACCAAATCCTTTTCTACATTTTAGAGTTCCGTACCTAAAGGGTAAAAACGGGACCCTATTCCAAGACTGTCTGTATGTCAACGGGCTGTATCTCATGAACTGTGACAGACAGTGGAAATTTTCACAGATGATGTATTTCTGTTGCCACTATAACAAAAAATACTAAAACAGAATAAAAAAATATTTAAGTAGGGCTCCAATCAAACAATCGTTTTTTCCCGTTTTTCATCCGATATTAATAATGGCAACAGATAGACGCTTATGTATAACGCTAAATGTATAGATGGTACGAAACCCTTCCTGCGCGAGTTCGACTCTCACTTTGCCGATTTTTTTATATGATACGTACTTATACGGTAGGGTTTAAATAATTTAATTATGTTTATTTTCTGCGTAACCTTCTGCGTTCCTTGTTTAACTCAATAAAACCAAAAGAGATTGAATGAGATAACAAGAGATTGCTTGAATCGATTCAAGCTACTGGAAATTCCACCTCAAACAACAACAACACAATGTAACAGAACTCTATTCATCTCTATCTTCTTCTTTCTTCTACATTTCCCTTCTATAACGTGTCTCATCCGTATCACAAGTACCAGGGTAGCAGCAGATCATAAGAAGCCCATGTCGAGCGCGTTGTATAGTGCGGCGATGTCGGAGTGGCTGGATATCCTCCAGAACGGGTAGTTCTTCACTTTGGCAGCTGCCTCTTCGTCCTGCCCATCCCCGACCACTACGTATGTACAACGTTCTCCGAAGCGCTGTTTTATTTTTTCGAAGCAAGTTTCTTTACCTGTAAAATTAAAAGTGTATTTAAAAATAAATTTCTGTGTTTTAGTAATAAAAATCGATAAAAAATGATGATGTTGATGTATGTTGTATGGTGATGACTGTGCTGATGATGTATTTTGTATGATAAGATTGATTTTGGAAACTATTAAAGGCATTTTGAAAAGTCTTTGTTTAAGAGCTGAATTATACCTGAGTGCTTTGGGTTTTAAACTATGCTTATATCATTAATATTAATAGGAGGACAGATAGCCCCCAGCGGACAGGGGGCAGCGGTCGTCAGCTGCCCTATCGCAGTGGCCCAAAAGGTCGCGGATGGACGTACCCTCCTGGTTGGAGGTTTCCTCAGGGCGCAGGCACGGCTCCTGCCTGCCCGGCCGGCAAGGTGCTTCCGGTGTCTGTCGGTGGGGCATGTGGGGGTGAAGTGTACAGCGGAGGTTACTGTAGGTGACTTATGCTTCCGCTGCGGCCAGTCTGGTCATAAGGCGGGAGGCTGCAACGCTCCACTGCGTTGTTTTAGGTGCGTAGCAGAGAACAAACCTGCCGACCACAGGGTCGGTAGTAAGGCCTGCGCCTTGTCAGGGCCTAAGCCGGGAGGCCAGCCTCTTAGCTGCTCCCCGGAGACTGCGGTGGGGGTCGCAAGAGAGCGGCAAGATTCGCGACGGAATGTGGAGATGGAAATCCAATAATGGATTTACATCTCCGCATCCTTCAGGCGAACGTGGGCCACGGTGCTATCGCTCAGGACCTTCTGCTCCAGAGCATGGCACAGTGGTCTATCCACATTGCCGCTGTCGCCGAGCCATACATCCATCGTTTTCTTGGGAATGCCTGGGAGACTGATTTGGATGGCTCGGCGGCACTGGTGCACGGAACCGCCGCCGGCACCCCTCCTTTCGCCGTGGTTGCTAGGGAACGAGGTTGCGTAGCAGCGGTAGTTGGGAATATAGCGGTCGTGGCTGCTTATTTCACGCCGAACCGAGACATAACTGAGTATGAGCAATGGCTCGCTCAGTTGGCCGTCGTAGTCGACGCTTGTCGCCCCTACCCGGTTCTTGTGCTCGGGGACTTCAACGCCTGGTCAGAGGCATGGGGTTCTCAGAGCACAAACCCGAGGGGCAGGGCACTAGAGAACTGGGCCGATAGATTTGGCCTAGTTGTCCTAAATCGGGGAGCCGTACCCACGTTTGTGACGGCGAGGGGCAGCTCGATTGTGGACATCTCATTTGCATGCCCCTCGTTGGCGCGTCGTGTTCAGAACTGGCGTGTCGTTGTGGGGGAGGAGACGTGTTCGGATCACCGATACATACGGTTTGATGTCTCCGCTCCTACGGGTGACGCGCTGGCCATATCGGCTCCACCTGAGCCACGTTGGGCGCTCAAGCGTTTGAATCGGGTGCTCCTCCTGGAAGCTGCCATTGTCCAGGCCTGGGCCCCTGTACCTGAAGGGCCTACCGATGTGGACGCCGAGGCAGAATGGTTCCGGGAGGCCATGACCCGCGTCTGCGATGCGGCGATGCCTAGGGTTCAGCCCAATACTGTAAGGCGCCGGGTCTACTGGTGGTCGCCGGAGATCGCTAGGCTGCGACAAGCCTGCGTGACCGCGCGCCGTCAGTGGTCCAGGTTCCGCAGGAGGCGTCGCCGCCTCGAGGATGCGGCAGCCCGAGAGGCGGAGCTGTTAGTGAAATACAGGGTTGCCAAGAGGACCCTTCAGGCAGCGATAAAGCGGGCCAAGATTGAGGCCCGCCGCGAGTTGCTGGAGACACTGGAGCGGGATCCATGGGGACGCCCTTACCGAATGGTTAGGGGCAAGATGCGCCCATGGGCTCCACCACTGACTCGGTGTCTTCAGCCAGAGCTGCTTGAGGAGGTCGTCAGCTCCCTTTTCCCAGGGCGAGTGTTGGTACACACTCCACCACACATGGCTCCGCCTTCAGCGCCTGAAGCGCCTAACGTGAATGACGACGATGTGCCTGAGGTCACAGGGGCAGAACTTGCACTGGCGGTGGACCGGCTCAAAGCCAAAACCACCGCCCCAGGACCCGATGGCATTCCAGGTCGAGCTTGGGTCTTGGCTTTAGATGACGAGGCTTTTGAGCCCCGACTGAGAGCCTTCTTCAGCGCATGTTTCGAGCAGGGTCAGTTTCCGAAATTGTGGAAGACGGGGAAACTGGTCCTCATCCGTAAGGAGGGGCGCCCGGCGGACACACCATCCGCCTATCGGCCTATAGTCTTGCTTGACGAGGTGTGCAAACTCTTTGAAAGGGTGATTGCATGGCGCCTCGTCAAGCATCTCTTAAGAGTGGGGCCGGATCTGGCGGACAACCAGTACGGTTTCCGTCAAGGGCGCTCCACCGTGGATGCGATCATACGTGTGAAGGCTCTAGCGGACGAAGCAGTTTCCCGGGGCGAGGTGATGTTGGCGGTGTCTTTGGACATCGCCAACGCATTTAACACCCTGCCCTGGAGTTGCATCAAAGAGGCGCTGGTATATCACCGAGTGCCTCTTTACCTCCGTCGCATAGTCGGGGCGTATTTGTCGGAGAGAGCTGTCATCTACCCCTGTAGGACCGGTCTCGGACGGCGTGAAATGTCCTGCGGTGTTCCGCAGGGGTCGGTCTTAGGGCCGCTCCTGTGGAACATTGGCTACGATTGGGTGCTTCGCGGTGCACTCATTGATGGTGTCGCCGTCACGTGCTATGCGGACGACACGCTAGTGACGGCGTGCGGTGGGACGCACCGTGAGGCAATCGTTAGGGCCACGACCGGGGTTGCCCAAGTCGTGGAACGAATCCAGCGGCTGGGTCTTACGGTGGCTCTACACAAATCGGAAGCCTTATTCTTCCACGGGCCTCGGATGAAGCCACCTGAGGGACTCAGCCTGATAGCAGGAGGCACTCGCATCGGCATCGAGCCCTCTATGAGGTATCTGGGACTGGTACTCGACGGCCGATGGGACTTTGGACATCATTTCCAAAGTCTGGTCCCCAAGTTGGTTGGAGTGGCGCGTGCATTAGCACGGTTGCTGCCCAATATGAGGGGGCCCGATGACTCCTGTAGGAGACTCTACGCTGGAGTTGTGCGGTCCATGGCCCTTTATGGGGCCCCAGTATGGGCGGAGGCCCTAAAGGCCAGCAACGCTGCGTTGCTGAGACGACCACAGCGAGTGCTGGCCATTAGGATCATAAGAGGGTACCGCACGATCTCTTTTGAAGCGGCGAGTCTCCTGGCTGGAACTCCACCATGGGATCTGGACGCGAGAGCCCTTGCGGCACTTTATCAGTGGCGCAAGGAGGCGCGGGAGCTGGGTCAGAGTCCTGAGATTTCAGAAATCGAAGCTCAGAAATCCCAACTCCACCAGGCCCTCGTGGAAGAGTGGAGGGAACGACTTGGGCAACCGAGCGCTGGGCACGCCGTTATTGCGGCGATAAGACCCCTTATGGAGGATTGGCTCGAGAGGCGTCACGGAACCCTCTCTTACCGGCTGACGCAGGTGATCACTGGAAAAGGTTGTTTCGGTGATCATCTGTGTCTGATCCGCAAAGAGCCAACGCCTGAGTGCCACCACTGCGATGGCTGCAGCGTGGACACGGCGCTTCATACACTGGCAGAGTGTCCGGCGTGGGAGGAGCCGAGGCGAGATCTCGTGGCGGCCATCGGAGTGGGAATTCTCTCGCTCGGTAACATGATTGCGGCCATGATACGGAGCGAGAGTGCGTGGAACTCCGCTGTCTCTTACTGTGAGCAAGTTATGCTTGCAAAGGAGATGGCGGAGCGGGACCGGGAGAGGTTCAGAACCCTCCCGGTCCGCCAGGCCCGGCAACGGGCTAGGTACCGCAGGCGACTCAGGCGCCGGAGATCGCAAAACGATCTCCGTCCTCCATAAGCGCAGGCCTGGGGGTGACAGGTGAGGCCACCTGCCACCCTAGCAGAAGCAGGCCGGGGTGGCAAGTTGATTTGATTCGTTCTCGCACAGTAGGAGGCCATCTGAAAACAAAGATGGCCCGAGGTACGTTGGGGTCCCAGGGTTTTTCCTTTCGAGGGTGCACCTGGTTTCCCGACTTCTAGTGCCCGAGAAGGCGTGCGGTTTTGGTCGGTTCGAGTCCGACATAGCCACAATTATGTGGCATCCGGGGGGATTTCCGCACGAAAAAAAATAAAAACAACATCAATAATTAAATTTAAAATGATTCGATTTATGAGTTTATTTTTATTTTATTTAGAAAAAACTAAACAAACATGCTTTTAAACTAAAAAGTAGATATATTACATTTATATTAATGTTTTAATGTATATTTATTATTTTAATGTAACAAAGCGTGGGGCGACGTTGTGTTGAGCAAGTTCAGAAGAAGCTGTTTAAAAAAAACAACATCAATAATTAAATTTAAAATGATTAGATTTATGAGTTTATTTTTATTTTATTTAGAAAAAACTAAACAAACATGCTTTTAAACTAAAAAGTAGATATATAACATTTATATTAATGTTTTAATGTATATTTATTATTTTAATGTAACAAAGCGTGGGGCAACGTTATTGAAATATTTGCAGAAAGCACCCTTCGCTTTGTTACATTAAAATTATTTTACGTGTTTGCTTAGTTTTTTTAAACTACTTTTTTTTCTAGACTAAAAAAGACTACTTAATTTGTTTAAACATTTTTGTTTCAGTTTTTTTTTTCAAAATAATGTGTATTGTCATCGGTCCTCGATAAATCTACAAAGTTTGAACGAAATCTGGCCGTTTAAAGTGGGTCAAAATCGCACCCAAAGGAGTCGGTTACAAACAAACAAACATACAGGTGAACCTAATATAAAGCGTGTAAAAAGACAACTCCCGCATTAGAAATATACATCCTGTACGCGGGGGACTTTACAAACATACATGAAACGAACACAAAGAAAACCCATACTCAGAACAACAATTTCTGAATCACACAAAACAGTAGAACATAACAAACACTTACCAGTTTTGGTGGCAGAGTAAATGTTTTCAATGGGGAACACTCCTCCTAAGCCAAATAGCAACACTTTGGCCAGCGCTGGAACCAGTTGTGTTGTCGTCACTAGTACGTTCACGCAGTTCTCTCTGTAATAAATAATGAATACTTATATAACTGAAGCCCTCATAGCTAAGTGGCCTTAGGTGATTAAAAACAATCACTGAAGGTAAGCAACGACGGCGTGGACAGACTTAGATGGGTGATCGTTTGTGGCATGAAAAGATCAATGAAACTGAAAAGGTAACAGTCGTGAAGCTTAGTTGGAGGCCTTCGGATGACTTAAAAACATCAAACGGTAAGATTACGTAGCCACAACGTGTCTTGTCAGTCCCCAACCCGCACTCAGCCAGCGTGGGGACATATGGCATTAACCCTCTCCTGAGAGGAGACCTGTGCCCAGCAGTGGGACGTTATGGGTTGTTATTGACTTATATAACTCTGAAATTATCTAGGCATTTCATTGCAACTATCTGAAATTATAATTATATGTAATCTAGCCGTTGGGTGTTTTTAAGCCGCCAGATGGCCTCCAACTAAGCCTCATGTCTGTTATTCTATGATAACAAATTATAACCAACGACACGTCACAGCACGATTACTGTTTGATTTCGAGCCGGCCCATTCCAGCTGAAATCATAGTGGCACTGATACCTCCAGAAACTGCTTTATAAATCTGAATCTAACTTTGGGTAAAGTACAGCATGACTGTACCCCATCTGACCTTCTAAAAATCCCTTCTTATTTTTATATTCTCGGTATCTAAAAATTAAAAAAAAAAACATTATTTTAAAACTATAGTGAGCTCACCTAGAATTGATCATATTGAGACACTTGCAAGCCAACGTGAGCCAGTTGTCTGTCGCCTGTTCAAGTTCAGCTCTCAACTGTAGCCACTGTTCTCTTTTAGCAGGACCTAGTAGACCTCCCACACTGTAACAAATATAAATTGCGATTATTGACTTATAACTCTTGTTTTATACCATTAAAGATGGGAATAAGCCACAGAAGATAGAATTCTCTGTCGCTTAAGTTCTTTCGGAAAAATACTGAGGCAGAATCAGTTGTTTTATGTAAGGATTTTAGAGATCAGCCTATAGATGGCATTTTATTGCATTGCAAAGCTGAAGTTAATGTTTAGGTTATATATATTGCAAGCTTCGATGAAAGTAGTTCCAGTTTAAATTTTGATGTTTACTATAATAATATGTTATTAAGCTATTTCTAATGATATTGTCACCTTAATGACAATCCAATCTACTTGTTACGCCATAACGTAAAAAGGAATAAATTATATATACTATAGTAATTCTTAAACATTTGTCAATTCACATGGGTAAGACTATAACTTGGTGTTGCAATAAACACGTACTTGTAACTTAATTTGAAAGAATATAATATTCGACTTAGCTCACTTGATTATAACTTTATCACAATTCTGACTATCAAAATGACGAATTTCTATTTTATTTTTAGCGGTTTAGACTCTGCCTTGAACAATCAGTCAGTCAGTCAAACCAAGTATATGCTTTAAAGTTGTATCTATTTAAAAGTCTTACCTATTTCTATAATTATTGTAGGTATCTTTGATTTTCCTGTATCTGAAGGCAAGCTTCCTCATCCAGTCGACTCCGCCCCGCACACCAGGCGCACATAACCCCGCGGAAGGTGCCGCGCCCGCGTGGAACCCGTCCGCGGAGAAGTTGTACGCCGACAGGTCTTGACCGTTGTCGTCTGCCGCCACAGCGTCTATGTGTTCCTGGTCACAATCCTGTTGGAAGAACATAAGTTTATTTATAATTAACTTAATAAGAAACATGTTCGAAATTTCTAACGTTATCAGAGAACATCTAACGCTAGAAAGTAGGACTTTTCATTTAATCGATATCACAAAAAGAGAATGATGACAATTCGATAGTATTATTTTATTTCTTAACAACCCAGAAAGACCTGACATCCAAAGATTTTTTTTTCAAAGGGATACTTTCCGTTTGGTTTCATTCTATTTTTTTTCAATAATTCATCGTAAAGCAATAAAATTCATGTTGATGTAGAAAGTTGTTGTAAGGTTATATAATATTGGTATCAAAATTGATTTAAAAAAGATCATCAGGATGAAAACCTCCTCCTTTTCTGAAGTCGATAAAAATATCTATAAAGTAGTCTTTGTTTTATCTTACCTCAACATCATTAAAGAAGAAATGTGTATCTGCCAGGCTAAATATCATTTCTTCCATTCTAAAACCCAATTGAACTATTTGTTGTGTATCCTGAAATAGAGTTTATGAGGTTTAGAACAATGACAATTAGTCTCCCCATGTTTTTTCTGAACTTGGAACTACTAAGAATTGCAAAAACAAACATTCATTATCTGTCTACAATAATATTACGTACTCAGTCTTAAGATGTGATTAGTATAAATACTTAAAAAGCCCAGACCTAGTAATAAAATGGTTATAAAAATATAGCACAACTACATAAAAAGTATTGATAAAATGTCCCTCAAGCCTTTGTTCACTTTTTGATTCAAATTGGTTCAGTAGTTCAGGTGTTACAGTAAAAGATACATACATAAAGTGTCAAAACTACCCTTCTTTTTGGCTTCATCATTGTCCCCTTAATAATACAGAGCTATGAGAGAAACTATACACTAAAGATTTAATAACAAATAAGGTTCCGGATTTGAACAAATAGTTTCTAACTTTGGACTAGTAACTTGAGAGTTCTAAGTAGTTTGTGTTAAGTAAATCACATCAATCAAGTCCCGCATCATAACCAATCGGATTTCAAGAAATGATATTGATAATGAGTTTGACAAACGCGTCACTATTTTCTTAACCCGAATGAAACATATTCTATTTGTTTAATGACATACCTTATTGTACTTAGTAGCATATGTCCCCGTGAGAAGGGAATGGAAGATAATGATTGTCTCGTCCAAGTCCCATATAAATACTCGGTCTGTAGCCGGCTCAGGTACATGTTGTGCTGGTGATGATGATGTGTTGCGTCGTCCACGCCCGCGCGAACGAGATGCTGTACTTTCACTGGAACAATAATTGTCATTTCTAATAAAGTTTTAAAAACTGGTCATTTTAGTGTAGTTGAGTTGTCAATAAATTACAAGACGGCTGACAGGAGCTGGATGCGAGAAGCCAAGGATGTAACCAAGTGGCGTGCAAATGGAAAGGCTAATGTCTAACAGTGGACTGCGATAGGCTGATGATGATGAGTTGTCAAAGAAATTTGGCTTTGGATACAAACCATTCCATGTCCGTGTGGTGATGGTTTAAGAATACAAAGTGTCACCACCCCTATTCATTCCATGGGTGTCGTAAGAGGCGACTAAAGGAACAAAATAAGAAAATCACTATCTATTACTGCCAAGAGAAGGAAAACTTGAAACAAACCCTTTACCAACCCGTCTGGCCAGCGTTATATAGTAGTCATGTTTTTACTGTAAACGGGACTTATTCGCGATAATATTAAAGGTTACGATACCTTCTATTTACAGTAAAAACATGAGTATGTGTAAAAGTCGCGAAAGTTTAAAAACAGTTATATAGTAGGCCAAAACCTCCTTTCAAAGGAGAGGCCTATGTCCAGCAGTGGACTGTTAAAGGCTGTTGATGATTGATGATGATGACAAACCATTCCATCAGTTAGGAAGTGCATCTAACAACTAAAATCACATCATTTCACTGACATTTATTTAACGCATTTTGATTATAAATAAAGATATATCCTTATGATAAACATATTAACTAGTTCAAAAAATCTTTGAAAGTATTTATAAATTATAGTTTCTTGTGTTCATACCAACCCTATTCATTCCATGGGTGTCGTAAGAGGCGACTAAAGAAATAAAATAGGTAACTAACATCACAAGCCAAGAGAAGGAAAACTTGAAACAAACCCTTTACCAACCCATCTGGCCAGCGTGGTATAGTAAGCCAAAACCTCCTTTCAAATGAGAGGCCTATGTCCAGCAGTGGACTGTTAAAGGCTGTTGATGATATTTTCTTGACCTTCTTCACATTTACCCATACCCAAATATATTTCAAAAGCCTTAGTGTTACTATAAAAGCTGACATCATAGATACAAGAGGACTAAGTGTAGAAACCGCCCAGCAAAACTAACTAACTAACTAAATCATAGCTACTGGTTAAATTATATTTTATGACTAGCTTTTGCCCACTGCTCTACCCGTTTGTATGTCAGTTATAGCCAGTGCCAGTAGGTCAGTAGCCATGACCTTTCTCAGGCTCTAGACTATCTGTGTGCCAAATTTCATTTAAATTGGTTCAGTAGTTTTGCCATGACAGTGTGACAGACAGACTACTGCATTTGTGATATTAATATGGATTCATTCCTGACAAGATTTCTTCTCAAAAATTCTCAAGACAACATAGATTAATTAAAATCCTTACCCAGAGTTCTCCCGACACCTTCGACTTGCTGCATGTACTTCTGTTTTGATAGGTGAGAGGGGACTTGTATCGTTTATTGACGGGAGCATTGACGATGGAGATTCTGTAACAAAATATAAAAGAAACCTTATTGACAAATTAGGATAAGTTGAAAAAAAGTTTTGGTCTAATAGGCAAACCTCATTTCTAATTACAGGCCTATGTCTAGCAGTGGATTTTGGAGGACTATTGACAATTTATCTTAATACTTATGTACATATTTCTAAATTTACATATATAGTGAATGGATAGATCTCTATGGCCATGATTCATGTAAAAGTTAATTGGACTTACATTCTAATCAAACAGAGCTGAAATAATAAAGTTTCTTAACATTTCATACTGTTGTTCTAAAGTATATATCTAATTATATTCATAAAACAACATTTCTTCGAAAAAAAATTGATTCGTTCAATGCCAAGGCGTAAAATGTATGAAGTTTGAGTTGGTTCCAGCTTTTACAACAAAATACAGTTTAACACAAATATACCTTCGTCGGTATCTGAATCTGGCCAGTAGTCAGAGTCATCGAAACGATTCTCAGATGTATCCTCGTCCAATTTCCTTCTTTTATTGTAATGAAAACTTTCATTCTCTTTATTCATTTTGTATAACGTATACACAGTGTAATATTATTCTATGGAATGAAAATCAGTCTCTTCAAGGACGGTTTATAATGAACACACGAGTTAATACACAATATTTTGTTATATTAAGAGTCATTTGTTTTAAAACACTTTAGAGTTTGTAAACATTCAACTTCGGCAACAAGTAAAAATTTAAGATCTATCAAATTCTGACATTTTGACATTGTCTTCTAATAATGACAAAGGGCTACCAGATTTAAAAATAATAGGATTACATCGGACTTTCACGATTCAATGTAATTATGTTTATTTATAAAAACAAACTCGAATGGTTTAAATGTTTAATATTTATATGTAATGTTAAATAATTTGTATTTATAATCGAGAACATTTCATCAAGACAGTGTAAAGAATGTGAACTTTTAATTTCTTAACTGAAAAATAGGTGGCAGTAGTTGTCCATTTCAAAATGTTTCATTTCTCAGATCGTGGTAGCCTTACGACTTGAATGCTATGGAATGGCATTCGATTTCAGAGGACCTTTAAAATTGTAACGTAATAATTAAAATAAAATAACGTCAAAGTTTATTACAAGCTAAGTTGAAATATGTTTCTAATGATTAGATCGGGTATTTGAACTGAACTCTTCAAGACTTTAGCAATAATTAATAATTAATATAACATTTTTTTGTTTTATTGGTGGAACGTAACTTCTACCAACCATGGTCACGACATGTGTAACTCAAGAGTAACAAAGGCGTTACAGGCGATTGAGTGCAGGCTGCACTAGAAGCATATAGGTAAAAAAAGAAAAAGAACGAACGGAAACAATCAATACCTGATAAAGCTCCTCCTAAATGATATGACGTGTGTCCGGCACTGCCGCTGCTGCTCGGGGAACTGACGTAGGGTGAGTAGCTCGGCGTGGCGTAGTACCCGCTGTACTGCGCCACGTTGTGTTCCGCGTACCCCGCCGCGTAACTGCTGTACTCCTGGTAGCATGGACACAGAATTTGTACAAATGTATAAGAAAATGTGTGTATCGGTCCAAGCGACTTCAACATGAAATTCGGTAAAGAAAGATTTTACCACACGATTCCAAAAATAATAATAATGGTGGTACAGAAAAATGAGCTTAATTCCTATACTAGTAAGATCGAATATAGATTATACGGCCAAACAGAAGTTAATGATGATCATGCTAAGGCAGGTATTGCTAGGTATACTCACTTGTTGTGCAGTAGGAAATGACTGCGTAAGCCCTCCATTGTAGGAAGAGTAAGCGTAAGGGGAGGGCTGAGTCCCAAAGCCGGTACTCGGTACACCACTCACACTGCTCACGCCATACGCACTCAGGTAGGTAGGCGTCGCTTTACATGACGATCTGGAGGCAATTAGGAATTTTAGTACTTTCAGTTTACTATTAGATCCGAGCACTTACTTAAGATCCTACACTTCCAAACTTCTATAGATAGAAAATCTCAATGACACTTTGTTCCCGACCTGGAAATCGAACCAGAGACCTCTTGATCGGCAATTGCATAAGCTATCCGCTAGTATCAATCTATAAAAATAAATGTCAAATGAACAATTTTTAGTATCTACGGTTCTTATCCGTGGGGTGACGGATTAAGAATACAGAGTGTCACCACCCCTATTCATCCCGCGGGTGTCGTAAAAGGCGACTAAGGGATAAACTACGCAAGACAACATCAATGCAAAGAGAAGGAAAACTTGAAACCAACCCTTTTTTTTTTTTTTTTTTTTTTAATGTGTGAAAAATCATCATGGACCGTCACCCCACCGGGGGTTACGGCGGGGTGGTGTGTCGGACTTGAACCGACTAAAAAACACACAGTGTGCCCTCTCCGCGCTTCTCCGTTTAGGAGTAGGAGAAGTCCAGGGTGGGATCTCCTTCTGAACTTCTCCAGCGCCTGCCCGCTCCTGATGCGGGCACCGTCTCGGATGACAACCCTCTCTTAGGCGGCGTCCGGCACACACCGACGCCGCCCCCTCGCGGCTGGCCACATAGTGCGGGTGGAGGGAAAACCCGTCCCGTCCACCCGCGGCCACACTCAAGGCGGCATGAGGCGCAGATGTTCGCGCCTCCGCCGCCCGAGTCGCCGGCGGCGAATCTGGTCCGATTGGATGTCGTCCTCCCGGACCTTCTCCGCCGCCTCTTTCTGCGTGATTACGTCCTCGCAGAAGGTTGCGACCGCGGTGAATGCGCTCTCGCTGCCGACCATGGAACGAACGACGGCCGGCAGTGAGAGATCCCCTCCGATGACTGCAGTGAGGACCCGGCGCTGCGTCTCCCATGCGGGGCAGACCGCCAGCGTGTGATGAGCCGAATCCTCACTGCAGTCGCAGTGGTGGCAGGCGGGACTCAATTCCCTCCTGGCGACCGAGTGCAGATACTTTCCGAAGCAACCATGCCCGGAAAGAACCTGCGTCAGTCGGAAGGTAAGGGTCCCGTGCTGCCGCACTGCCCATTCGCCGATGACCGGCTGAAGCGCCTCTACGGTGGCGAAGCCAGCACGTGGAGTCTCCAGCCGGACCGACCAGCGATCCATCGTGGCTCAGTGAGCGGCTTCGCGCCACTCGCGCACGTCCTCGGGCGGAGGTCCAACTCCACCACTCTCCGCCCGGTAGTTAGCCACTCGCCGATAAACGTCGGCGAGCACTTCCGCCTCCAAATCCCACGGGGGTGTTCCGGCCAAGGCGCACGCCGCCTCGGTAGATACGGTGCGGTATCCGCGTATGGCTCTGACCGCCAATACCCTCTGGGGGCGCCAGAGGCGCACTTGAAACCAACCCTATACCAACCTGTCTGGCCAGCGTGGTATAGTAGGCCAAAACCTCCTTTCTAAGGAGAGGCCTACGTCCAGCAGTGGACTGTTAAAGGCTGCTGATGATGATGACGGTTCTTCCATAAAAAGTAACGGTACTCGGCTAGTATTGAACAAAGAATCGAAAAATGAAGTGTAATGTTAATGAAACTGACACTTATGTTTTGCGTGGTTACTGAATGAAAACTGAAATGAAACCTTCAGTAGTCAGTAAATACCTGTTGTTAGTGTTATGTGGTGGTGGATAGGCTCCATACGGCTGGTTGTACAGCGATGAGCTGACGTACGACGAGGCCGCGCTGCCACTACCATACTGCTGCATACTGAAACAAATTAAATAACGTTACCGCAAAATTCTTCATGGTAAAATTGCCAGCTACTAAGTGACGCCACTGAAGGATTCAGCATCATCCGAGAGAGACATACCTAAGTATGTCTCTTAAGTTGGTATTGACGTGACGTGACGTGATCTTCGCACTTGTAACTTCTTGATCGAATAATAGGATCTAGGAGCGGTGTCCTAGCCCCTATTTCTTGCACTTGATGGTTCAAGGTGCACTTGTGACAGTCTAGTTATAGCTGTTTATGGGTATGTCACCCAATAAGTTCAAAAAATATGGGCTAGGAGATCCTTGTAATCTATATTTCGGTCAGTCCTTGAACTAACGATCAAATTGTTCCGAAAGGTAACATCACATAAAAATGTTCAAGGCAAAATACGTTCGAAGTTTTTAAGGGATAATACTTGTTACCATAATAAAGAAAAACTTTTAAGAGAAATGCTAATGGAATTATCTGTAGGTATGGTGACAGATCAAGAATACCTCTATTTAACTAATCGTAATTGCCGATTCAGGAAATAAACTATGCACTGCAAAGATAAAGAAAAAAACCCCCAAGACCAACTTTTCTTGTCAGCAAAACCCCCTTTCTAAGGTAAGGCCGTTGATGATTGAATATTTTTAAAAGTAAATGTCAACTAATTTTTTTATAGACGGACTGTGCGTTCAAAGTATCTACATAGATTGTATCACTACTGCACATTAAAATTAAATATGGAGTTTGGCGCCATTACAGGAGTAATATTTTTATTTATTTAAATAATTCGATGTGCAGATAACAAGATCAAGTATTAAAACGAAGATACAAATACGAGATAAATTTAAAGTCCCAAACAATTAAAATATTTTAAATTACTCTTCCCAAGGCTGGGAATAGCCGAGTTATTTTATTAATTAATCTCAAACAAGATTAGGGACTCTCGTGTGTCGTGCCTCTAGTACTGTTTTATGAATTTCTGAAGCTTCTATGGTTTCTTAGTCAGTTCAATGACCGACTAATCTCGTACGTTTAGTTTGGCGTAGTTAGAAAACGTGAGACAAATTATTAATTAGATAATGTGCCTGTATAAGAATAAAGATATATACACCTATTTATAGTGGTATCTAAGATTTTGTTTTGTTGATTAGAGCGTGGTTTTTATTCACACGAGATCATTCACCAAACCTAGAGCGTATCCAAAACGGAATCTAGTGAATAATGAATCAGAATCTAACTGAAATTAATGTAAGTTTTTTTTAAGTATCCCTCGTACCACGAAAGTATTATGTGTTGTTACTACTGTATACGTATACTCAAAACAATTTTTTCTACATCACACATGGTGTGTTCCATGTGTCAATCGAACCCGTAATACTCAGCACAATATGAAGCCGTCATGTAACCGTTCAATTAAACCACTACACTATCCGTTAAGGTACAAATCTAATACATGAGTAATAATCAGCACTGAACTTCTTAAAAACGTGAATAAGAGCGATGTTGCTTTCAGTAGTTTCCTCTCTGAGGCTGACTAAGGGAGGACACTACAAGGACAAGAAATATTATAAACAAACCCACCCGTTTGCCCAGTACGGTGTATAAGTCAAAATGTCCTTTCCAGAGTGGCTTACGTCCAGTAGTTAGTGATGAAGTAATGATAAGGTACCTACCTAGGTTACAATGGTCCAATAGCTAGGACTAAGTGCAGAAACCGCCCAGGAAAACTAAACTAAGGTACCCACCTATTGTAGTATTGGTAGGGTAGCGCCGACTGGTCGTACGGCAGCGTTTCCCCGTAGAGCGCCACGTCCGCCTCGCACAGGCCCGGACTCCGGACCTCGCTCTTTACACCACCTGCACAACAAAAAACATTGTTATCACAATTTAAGGAATTATAGAATTTAACTCTATCATTCTCGAGTTATGTACCTGCTCTTAGCCAGACTTTTTCCGATGCAAAAGAGTGTGTTATTTGTTGCGGCAGGTATCTAATTGTCACACATTACACGTAATGGACTCAAATTAAAACTATCGCCTACACTGAACTTACACAAAAAAATTAAAATAAAAAGTTCAAAATTTCATACACCCAAACACATACTGTGTTATTACAGCGTAATGCATATGCTCATTTTAGCTTATGCTTTGATAGAGGAGACTGACTGGATATTTTGTATACCTTTATGCAATTAAAGTACCTTCTTTCAAGTTTTAAATGAGAGGGGCAGTTACGTATCAAGCATGTTTCAAAAAAGACATGAATGATTGTAAGAGTTATTTTTATAACATTAAGACTCTAGGTGAAATAATTCACTTCAGATTTTTAACATAAATAAATAAATAATGGTGTGAAGAAAAAAACTAAATTATAACGAAATTTAAATGTTACTAACCCGCACTATCCTCATTCATCAACCAGGCAACTGCAGCTGAGGAGGAGGTAGAACACAATCCTCCAGTTGACGTCAGCGGCAGTGCCAGACCCCCTAGCGAAGAACCAGCTGAGCATCCGTTCGCCAAACTGCAGCTCTCACTCACTTCAGAAGTACCAGGTAGACATAAATTATCAACAGCGGATAAACTGAGGGCTGTATTTGTAGCTGATGTCGTGTTCTGAAACAGCGTTGAAGATCCGGAGACTAGGAGAGCTGGCAACGTTGCATCCTGGAGCAAGGACGGCGGAGAATTTGAAGTTGATTCTGATTCGCAAGGACTTGTGTTGACTTCGCCCGACAACCTAAAAAAAAACAAACGTCATTAATTTAAAACAATGGCTACGGCTTTAGAGAAATGTAAATAATTGTTTCTCTTTGCTTTGTTTACGTCAATTAAAAGCTAAAGTGGACATTTAAGAGCAGTTGTTTACGGACTAAGCGTTTTTTGAGTTGGTCTAACAAAATAAACGTCTTTTATCATAACAAGGGGAAAAAATCGTAAAAGTGCCTTCCGTTTATGTAGGACTGGAATGTCTTAATTTGAAAGCTATAAATTGGGAAACGATTAAGCCTAATCGCTGTAGTTGTGTTAAAACTGTTTTTTTTTCTAGTGGGATATTGATAAACAGGAAACAGATACTTGAAACAGTTACATCACTACCTAGACTACGAGTAGATGACCTCTTTATCTATCGATGATGTGTGTTTAATTAATCTGAATATATTATTGTGTGTGTTTTGTATGTATTTTTAACTAGTAACGCCTAGTGATCGAAATAAAATCTTATTCCTTTTAAGAGTTCCGTATCACAAAAGGGAAAAAGTAAACCATGGAACCACGGAAAAATTGAAATAGCCATGTGCTGTTTATAAACGGAATTGCCCATATTCATTTTCAGCACAATACTTTTTCTGCCATTTTTTTTTTTAAATTTGATTAATCATTACATTATATTGTAACATATCTAACACATAAATAACCTACAACATATTGCCTCAATTAAAAACGTGTTAAATAAACTAAATCTCAATCAGTGTGTACTAAATTAGTATCATTAAAACAAATCACCAGAATCGTATAACAGATGCCACAATTTGTGTGCCCCTATCTCTCGGGACGACGGATTTATCAAACAAAATGTTTACACGTGTTTCGATTAATTAAGCCCCTTATCAACACTTGTGAACGCGTCCATACTATGCGCCATTATTTAATCAATTCCCGCGCTGTCATACTGACAGCTCATGACGCAATGTTACTTTTTTGGCGGTAAATAGTTTTATTTTAAAAACATAATACAAAGGATGATAATATTACAAGCTTTATCTTATTTTGCAGGTACCCTGTTCCCTACGTCCTGAGATGTATCTATTGCTTTTTCATTTACTTACTATTCACAAATATGACTGAATGCTAGGCATTTTCGAATAGTCGATCTTATTAGGATGATGCAAATTTTAATCCGAGAAGACATTGGATAATTAACATTTAATATGTTAAAATAAATAAGAATTGTTAAATCAACCAATTTCCATCCATACCATAAAACTTAGTTAACTATCTGTCGTATTATAAATGGTGAATAATTAAATTATTTAGCATAATGATTATGCAAATGTATACTTACTTTGATCGTATATCATTGTTATAATGAATAAGTTGTCACCAAATTATATTATTTTTGCAATAAAAAGCTCATAGGATCTCTTGTTGATATTAATAACAAGTTCAAAGTTGAAACACATTTTGAATTGTGAAGTTCAATTTCGAAATAATGGAAATTTGAGAACGTCACTTTGTTTAAAGTTTGTGATTGTCATAATGTGTAAATAAATCTCTAGAATAACTGTTTTCATCGTAATTTTTGAGCTTCATGTGTTTATTACATGCATGTAACCGACTTTTGCAAAGGTGTTTTTTAAATTATTATTTCTTGAAATAAACATTTCATTTATTTATTTTTTATTGAGGACTATTACAAAATTTCTGTTTTAAATTAGACCAAGTTTTACCAAATCATCATTTCATGGGAAAGACGTCAAATGCAGAACATAGGTCTTCCCTAAGGTTTGCCACAACAATTAATTCAATCGTTTGATTGGTAACCTTTCTGCCGCTTGAAATTATTATTACCTACTTACTACAATTTTGTTATAATTTTTTTTTATTTAGGTATAATAAAAACCTCATAAAAATGGAACCAATTTTTAATTGGTAACATTTTTGCTAATCAAATTAATTATACACTACTTGGCCACACCCAACACACATTTTGTAATATTCTAAGCAATAAAATCTGTAGAACAACCTATTACATACACAAATATATGTAAATATGTATATAAGAACAGCACCTGTTTCATTTCTGTACAAATATTCGCATTTTTAAAGTAAAATTATATTTAAGATTAATTGTATTGTGATATTAATTTGGCGGGAACAGCAATTATAAATATAAAAAAATAAATATACAATACTTTTAAGTTGTTCGCTAACAGCGGGGGACCGGGTCCTTTAGCATAAGTGCGACCGGTTCAAGACTGTTTCTTTTCCATCCTTAATAAAAGTAACTTTAATTAAATTTGTGAACCTTATATAAAATGAACCGTAAGGTGTGTTTGTTGTTTTGTTTCATTACTTTTTTCTGGTTTTCATTATGTTCATTTTAATATTTCCGGTATGTATGAATGTAAACGTGTACCTACACATATATTGGCAATGTTCTTTTAAGAAGTTTTTATGATAAGCTGATGAAGTAGATGGTTATAAAACGGAAATGTGGTCCTAGGAGTTGAGTCCTTTCTCAAAATATCATTTATAAAATTGAGGCGAAATCTAGATAATAAACAAAACTGAATTAGTTTACAAAGTTGAAACAAAAATACATTCAGTGGAATCAGAACTTCCCTCTTTTTTAAGTCGGTTTAAAAAACTATATAGCCCAGTCATATTAGGTAAAAAAAGGGGTCAACATCGGAATGAAAGATAATAAGCTGCAAATTGGTATGAACCTTTGTTTTGTCATTCTAAATGTTGTCTCAAAAGTCACAATCGTTATCGTGTCCGCGTCTCAAGATATTCAAGGTCAAAGGTCACAAAAATCGGTTTTTCGCGAATATCTGACTTCCTATCGGTTAAATGAGATTTGCATTTATTATAAAAGTTGTAGGCTATAAAATTCCCTACAACTTTTGTTTAAACTTTTTTTTCATACGACCAACCGTTTTGAAGGTAGAGCGCGAAGAGTGCACATCGTACAGTCATATACGGCCTAATGCAAGGTCAAGCGTGAGTTATGGTTATCAGTACGTTATAAAGTCAATTATTTACTTGGAAATTATAATTATTAAACAATGCCTATTATTTATGTACTAACTATTAATTATTTATATTTAATTAAAGTAAGTAACTTGATTATTTATATATAATTATTCATATTTAACTATTTAAGTATAAAATATTATTAATTCTGGATTATATATTTTAGTTTTATTTTAAGTTAAAATGATAGTAAGAGTATATATTTTACACATATTTTTATTTATTATTAAATACGGCATAATATACATTTATCAAAATGTGAGTTCAAATATTAAAAGTATCTTTGTTGATTTTAATTGTAATGAAATTGGAAATGGAAGCTAATTATCTTCTTCTTCTTCGTCGTCTTCTTCTTCTTGTCGCTCAAAAATGTTCGATTCATTGTCATCATCCTCATTATCTTTATCATTTCTTATCACATATAAAACACAAATCAGCCATAGCTCTTAAAACCGTACGTCCGTAGTTGCAACGGTACAATTTCAAACTAACGAATAATCTTGACTCATAGAAAGTGGAGAGAGTGGCCTTGAATACTATAGAACTATAGAACTAACTAACTAACTAAGTTGAGAATGTGTCCTATTGTTCCCTAACAGTCACCGCGTCATAAATCGTCTGTTCTTGTCTAAACTATACAAATTGACATGAATATCTCTTTTCTACGCGATGCGTCATTAGTTCATCTATGCTAAAAATATAACACGTGTCTCTAAATGTTACACCTGAACCGGAAATTTATTGTGGGCCGTCATTCACTCGTAACGTGTACCTGCGCGAACGTGTCGAATTAGGCCTGTAATTTTATATTTTTGTACTATGGAGTATTTTTTTTTTAATTTATTACGCGGAGATAGGTCCATTCCATCGATAAAAGTATTAAAATATGCATGCTATCGATTACTTTTTATAATAATTGAGCTCAAAGTGCACATATTGACTTTTCAACCATAGTGAATGTTTGCCGTCCTCTAAAAATGAAATTACTACTAAATTTCAACAAACTGTCAGTCCTACGTCATAGCCTCGTTAATAACCTACTAGAATAATACCACTTGAAGCGTTGGTTGCCACTATTTACCCGCCAAAAAAATGAAATACGAGCGCGGCGCAGCGGCGAGCCGCCGACGCCCGAACCCAACATCACTCAAGGGAATTTTGCGTGTTTGTCAACATCGCTCAAGCGGTCCGAACCCAACTTCACTCAACGGAATTTTGCGTTTTTGTCAACATCACTCAAGCGGCTATGTATTGAGAAATTTACGTGTTTTAAAGAAAAGATATATAATGTCGTGTTAACTTAAAATAAAACTAAAATATATAATCCAGAATTAATAATATTTTATACTTAAATAGTTAAATATGAATAATTATATATAAATAATCAAGTTACTTACTTTAATTAAATATAAATAATTAATAGTTAGTACATAAATAATAGGCATTGTTTAATAATTATAATTTCCAAGTAAATAATTGACTTTATAACGTACTGATAACCATAACTCACGCTTGACCTTGCATTAGGCCGTATATGACTGTACGATGTGCACTCTTCGCGCTCTACCTTCAAAACGGTTGGTCGTATGAAAAAAAAGTTTAAACAAAAGTTGTAGGGAATTTTATAGCCTACAACTTTTATAATAAATGCAAATCTCATTTAACCGATAGGAAGCCAGATATTCGCGAAAAACCGATTTTTGTGACCTTTGACCTTGAATATCTTGAGACGCGGACACGATAACGATTGTGACTTTTGAGACAACATTTAGAATGACAAAACAAAGGTTCATACCAATTTGCAGCTTATTATCTTTCATTCCGAGGTGAAAGCCCTAATATGACTGGGCTAATATAGAATAACAACGCTAGGAGCCTCAAAGTCTACATTCAATACTAACTTAATGTGAAACACACAAAATTTCTTATAGCTTGTCTTCTTTGAAATGCATATATATGTAAATTAGTTGATGTCATAAATAGCAATAACTTGACCTTTTCATATTAAAATATTCGGTTACATCAAAGCTCTAATGATCAAATTAATATGATTATAACATAAATAACGGCAAACGTAAATAATACACCAATTAAAAAGTCAAGAGGCCGAACACCGGCTGCCTTTGTCTAGAAAAAAGCCCTTGTTTATATTAGTTCGCGCCTTTTTCAAGTGCCACTTTCGAATTTCGAGCATCGGACAACACTATCATATATCAAACGACGGAATTTTTACAGTTAATGTTGGCATTGTCACTATCTTCTTAACACGTTCACTGCGGCTTGAGGTTGATTCAGCCTCATGGTAGACTTTACGCTGGTGCGGCGCGTAAAACTGTGTTTTCTCTCCAGTGCGGCGGCTGTTTACACTAAACCGTATGAGGTATGACAAAGACAAATATAGCTTTCTTTATGTCTGCGAAGCATTGACTCAATATTGTAAAAAAAATATTTGAGGTCGAAATACGCCTCAAACGCACTGATCACAAAATTAGTGAATAAGGTGCGGGTTGAGGCCGATTTCGACCTCCAGCGTCGGGACGCGCGGGCGGCGTGAGAGCAGGTAAGTCGACTTTAGTGACGCTACCATAGTCGATACTGGAGCACGTGTCTTTGCGCAATCGTGAATTTAACAAAAATAAAAAACAAACAATTAATGTTTGTTTTTTATTTTTGTTAAATTCTTTTGTTTAATGTTTTTTTGTGTGTGTTCAGTTATATATTTATAGAATGAGAGCCCGTGACACCCATACCTTAGTTATATTATAAAAGCTGAAAATTCTTCTATATATTTATTTATTTACACTTTCTGCAAAACATAACATAACCATTCAGAGTCTCAGCACATCCTTGCAAAGGGTCAAATAAGAAAACGTTGCGTCATTTGCTATGCAAAATTACGACTTACATTAGGTGATATGCAGGCTGCAAAGAAAGTAAAAAAAATTATGACTATAATTCACAATATAAGAAAGCTATGTGCTTGCATTGTTTTAACGAACAGCATGCAAAGTAATATAGAATAAATTAGATGAACGAATAGTTTGTATTTTATTTAACAACACCCCACACTTTTATTCACAATACCATAACAATATAAAAAAGTAAAAGAAATATAACATAGACATGGACATTCATCGATATAAATTCATTCCCATCACTAATGCCGCCCCGATTCAGTGCGATGTGTGGTCTAAATCGACCTCAAATATATTTTAGGTGTTTTCTCTAAAACTAAAAATCAGAACCCGGGGCGAAGCTAGGTGTACATAAAACAATACCATGCAAGTAATTTTAGCATAAAATTAAACATCGAATCACGCTTCTGATCAAGTTACAACACATTTACCAAATTACTGAAACATGAGGCAGAAAAGGCCTCAACCGCATTACAAGGAAGTTTAGCTTGGGGCTGATTCGACCTCAGCCGCACCAAGTGAAAGTTCTTCAAAATGTGGCCCGCAGTGAACGTGTTAATTGAAAGCTTTTTTTTATGTTTTCGGCTTTTTGTTGAGATTCTTTTTAGTCGCGGTAGTCATCGTAAAAAGTCGTTAATTTTGTCTAACAAAAGACTTCAAACGAGTTAATAGTTGGATCTTCTTGACATTCCATATGGTGCAGTGATAGTTGTCACATTTTTAGTTTTATGTTCCAGACGAGATGTTGTTTGAAATATGTGGCAGGGTTGATTAAACGATTCTTATGTTATAAAATTTATTATTTCTAGACTACATACTTTGATTAAATACCCTATAGATACTAATATCTTACGATGCTGGTATAAAAAATGAGTTATTTGATACAAATTGCTTCGAAAGAAATTAGTTTAAATGGAACGACGATTTAATAACCTGTCACTCATAATTATTTCCTTCAACCAATAATTATATTAGGTTCAATCATACTCTGGATAATTAATGAAATTAATTATATAAAAACAATTAAGTACTACGACATTGAATGTTTCACGACGGCTTATCGAGGTTGTTGTGTGTATTACCTATAAACTGTCGTAGTAGCATTAAGATAGAAGCCCAAATAATCAATGGGGCGTACAATTGGAAAGGCCATTTTGTCCTCCAGTGGATCGAGATAGGCTATTGAAGTAGATGGTTAGATATTAAGAAAAAAGCCTTCAATGAGTTATTTTTAATAGTCTTACGTTTCGATCGAGCGAGTTCTCATATCATCTGCTGGACGCATCCAATGGCTTCCAGCAACCTTCACCAGCTCACCTAACCAGCTTATGGGAGGATATATATCAACGTTGTAACGATTCGACGAACGAAAGTGTACCACACTAATATATTTTTATAACATATTGCATACTATGTATACTGGTGGGATGTAAATGGGACATGTTCAAATTTTAAGACCATTGTTATTACACCTACATTCTGATTGCTTGTTGCTTAATTCTGCAAATAAATGATTATGATTACGCGTCTTCAGGTAGGCGGTCACCACTCAAGGACTTTATGTCTCATCGGTCATCGTTTATGCGAGTAATTTCTATTTCTATAATTTCTCATATACCTAGAGAATAATATAGAAACTTAACTGAGTTTTCAGATTACTACATCAATAACCCATAATGTCACAGCTGGGCTGGGGTCTCCTCTCAGGAGAGGGTTAAGGCCATACGTCTCCAGTGCTGAGTGCGGATTGGGGACTGACAAGAACGTTGTGGCTACATAATCTTGCCGGAGGATGTTTTCAAGCCGAACGAAGGTCTCCAACTAAGCTTCACGACTGCTATCTTGTGATAACAACCGGGATCGACTGCTTGACGTGACCTCCGAATCACGAAAACGCTGATGAAATACGGTCACTCAAAGTTTTCTTACAATTTATGCCTACACCATAATCTGTTACAAGTGTGAAGATACAAAAATGAACCGCCTCATTATAACAGAACGTTTATCGTCTCCTAATCCCATATACTTGAAGTTTATGAACGAAACAATAAGGACTCTGTGCCCTTTTGACAAGGGCACAATGAATGGCACACTCCGAGTAAAAAGAACTCTTTGTTTCGTTGCGAGGGTTCCGTACGGGATTATGACAAGGCGGGATGTGAGTGTGATTGTTGTGTGTGTGTATAGTTTGAGATTTGAGTGAATAGTACGTTATGATAAAGCGTCAATATGTTACGTATTTTGTACCTAATATTTGCATCAAATACATTTACTTTGCAATCTCTGTTAAAGTTTGTGGCCAAGTATGTATTTTATTTATATTAGTTCTTTATATGATAATTATTAGTTAAGTACGTATATTAGTGTCAAGTGAATGAATTATACAGAAGACAATAAAGTATTACATAAACATTAACAAGTCAAGTAAAAAACAAAATTATTTTTCTTTCATTAAATTACTTAGAGGTAAGTTTTATTTAAATAGTGTGTAGCTATTTAGGTTAAAGAAGTGTGTTAAGAAAAACGAACAAGAAAAATTTAAAGAATTATAACCCGATAAAGTTTAATCTTTAGAAAAAAACCTATGTCAACCGGTAGCATTAGGAATATATTTAAACCGCATTCAGTAGATTCAGTAGTTTAGGTGCTACAGTGGAAGATATAAAGTTACATCGACTGGGAAAACTATTACACATTACACTTCTAACTACGCCGTAGTCGCATAAAGATACACTTTATATTCAGAAATTTTAAGTCTGTCTAAGGACCCCAAAACCAGTAGGCCCTTACCGCCATTTGGTTACCACGTGTCAAGTTATACGTCAAACATCTATTAATTGCTGTTTTTTTAACTGCTAAATTTTAGGCGGTAAAAAATAAACAGATGGCATACGTAGGAATGAGTAATGTAAGGGTTAAAAATAACTTTTTAATTTATTGCTCGTCTAGAAATGAGTTCGGCGTAGATTTTAGTACCTAAGCATATTTTTTACATTAGTATTGTCTATTGTAAATGTCATGCAAACATTTTTTATCTATGTTATAACTATTTAAATTAGTGTAAAAAGCAACTATAATTATTTCTGAACTCTCGCTTTGGAAAAGACTATTCTGAGCGGGCAAAGATATCTGTCATAAAAGTAACTAGCTAGTCAAAACGCAATAAAAAACTGTCAATTATGTTTTTGACGTTTATGATGGCTGACTCTAGACCTTCCTCATGAAATAAACTGCTTAGTATACCCAGCTCTATTATGATTCTGTTTTGTGTAGGAAAAATGTAATGTACCTATAAGCACTTATCTAATCTTATAATACAAAAAAACAAAGTTACATTCATACTAACCTATATTTATCACAGGATTTTAATAAAAAATCACAACAAAACATCAACGGGCCCACAGTCAAGACATACGATATCTCAGATCCTGCTTGTCATATTTAAAAAACACACCGTATAACGGAACGGAATTGTGTCAAAAAATTGATTTATACCGTTCAAAACATAGTTTAAGTTTAGCCATTCATTATTTTAGTTCAGTTATGTTCGACAACGTTTTAAAAGTTAAGGAATGTCATGTTAACCACTAATTAACCTAACTAATATGCTGCCTGCAACGGAATGTGACCAGTTGAATTCCGAACGTGGTTTATTTATTTTTTGTTTGTTCACGATGCGAGATATCCATAAATGTTATTTTTTTGTTTTTAAGAATTCATAGAGAATTTGTTTAGGTCATTTAGATAAACAAACGCAATAATATTAATAGGTATTATGCTTTCTAGGGAGATCGTATAGTCCAGTCAATAAAAGCTTAACTTTGCCATTTTGGTTGAACACCTGCAACTAACGCCAAAATTTCCGTAAGTCTTCGTAGATTAATATACTAAAATTGCAGGGTGCTGCAATACCGGCAAAGGGTGCAAATACATTGCAAAAGGGTGCAAAAACAACTTTTTCGTCTATATCTCGCGATTGGCTGGAAAAATAAAAAAAGATCCTACTACAAAATTGTAGGAAATTAAATCCCCTACAAAAACTTGGAAACGTATTTTCGCGTATCTCTGATAGTTTTTGCACAAAATTCATTTAAAGGTGCAAAATGAAAAAAATGTTACTATTAATCTTTTTTTTTATATTGATATGATACTACATGTTTCATTGGGCTTCAAATGATGTGTTTCGGGCATTATTTTTTTATTTATTTACACCTTTTTTCAATTACCTAATAATCTTGGCAAAAAAAAAACATTTAAATTTTATTATATGACTAGCTGACCCGGCAAATTTCGTACCTCCTCAGAATAATCATTAAAATATTATGCTTAGTTATTAACTGATACTGATAAATTGACAGCAGTGCCACCTAACGGGCCCCGGCCGGTACCGCCACAATCGCTTTGTTCCTGCATTTTAAATCTGTAATATCTTCAAAAATATTAATTTATATTACATACTGTAAAGGGTCATATTAATCTATATTAGATGCACAAAGTATTTAAGGTACTTAATTGGATAAGGATTAATGCTGTATTGCTTATAATCGTTTCGTAAATAATCCATTATTTCTAGTAAAAAGAAAGAAAGTATTGTAGAACTTTTTAAGGTGTACAATACTGTAGTACATTATTTTGATCTATCTCGTAGGGTACAGCCAGCGTTTGCAATGTAAGCGAAAAAAAATGGGTTTATTTACGATATCACATTAAAAACCTCTAAAATTATCAATGTTTCTCTACTTTATGCATCTATCTTGATCATCCTCTTGAATCATTCTATCTAGTAAAGAAAACGGCGTCGAAGTCCGTTGCGTAGTTTTAAAGATCGAAGCATTTATACGGACAGAGAGAGAGTGGAAGCGACTTTGGCTTATATATAGTGATAATTTAATTTAATTTTTTTTTTATTCCATTGGATTCAGAGCAAAATAGCATTTGAAACGTAAATTTGCAGTATTTATTACCTCTCCATTTACCTGAGCTATTATAAATTTCATTTTAGGGGGACGTTTATAATAATATATCACTGGCGGAGAAAGAGCGTGGTATATTTTATATTATTCTTTCTACTACTATTCTACTCTTTTGCTCCCAATGATTCCAATTTTCTATATAAGAGTGAATTGGGAGAATAAGACAAATATGAGACCCTTGCGCTCGACGTAAATAGTCCCATTCAAGATCTAAAGGATAGGATCGAAAAATAGGACCGATGTGCTCGAATTAGACCCCTAATAAGAGCGAAAGAGATAGAGATTTAGACAATAATGAGAACCTTGCGCTCGACAAAAATAGTACCTTTGAGAACACACACACATGCGCTTATTTTTCTATCTCGCTGAGTGCAATGAGTAAGACTGCAGCAGAAAATGCTCAACTAACTGTTTGTCACTTACTGTCACTACACTCAAAACTGTCGTTTCAGGGATATTTCGTTTTTGTGCGTCTAACTGTCCAAAAGTGATTTTTTACAAAATAAACTTGATTCACTGTTTTCAATTTAAAGGAAACAATGAACCCTTCATTTTTATGTTCTATTTGTATGAAGAAAACGTAAGATGCAACAATTGTTGTGAAAAGTATGCAATCCTCTTAGGATTGCATACTGATTGTAGTGATTGGTATGGTAAGAGTGAGGACCTCAGTGAAATGGCTGAAATGGCGGAAATGGAAAAACAAAAAGTTATCAACAACCGGACAAATTCCCTGATAACGTTGTATCAGAAATACCTCCACTATTAACTTGCTTGCTACATAAATTATTATTAAATGATGAAAATATCGTGTCAGATGAATGTCCTGTTATCCCAAAAATAGATACTATTGGATAGTATTATTTCAGCACTTCGTCCTAAATCCTTCATACGTTTCTTCAACTAGCTGTTGAGACATACATTTATCGAAAAACAGGATCGATGTTAGTTATCAATCTACTAAGCTAACTGGGTGGTTGCACATCATACCATAATATTCAGCTTCATGAAGCTTCATCAATAATTTAACCTCAGAAGACTATAATTACTGATGCTTTCCTTCAATATGTCTTTGATAATACTGACCGTAATACAAGGTGGGCCAAAAGAAATCACCCTATTGAAAGATGCTCTTATTTTTGCAAATGGCGGCCAATGTCAAATCTGTTTTGACATTTGTAAACTAGACAGATGTAGAATACAAGTGAACAAGCCATGGAGCGATACACTCCCAGCGGAATGCGGAATAATCGTGTCTATTCTTTTGCGTAACAATTCGTCTGTGGCGTTGGCGCAGCGCGAATTCCATCGCCGATTCCCCGGTTGTCCGGCACTAACTGCGCAAATACTGGGCCGTTTGGCCAGGGACCACAAGAGACGCTGGCAAGAGTGGCCGGCCCCGGAGCGCCTATTCTGCCGAGAATTTCGCAGCTGTTGCTGAGGATGTCGAGCTGTCGCCTGAAACATCAACCAGACGCCGTACCTCGCAATTAGCCATCAGCCGGTCGTCCCTAAGGTGAATTTTGGTCAAAGACCTGCGCATGTCCGTGCATCAGCTGCTGCCTGTCGACCACCAAACGCATGTAGCCTACGCCCATGCGATTCTCAATCTTGAGGACGAAGTAGACGATTTTTCGACCAAAATAATAATGAGCGATGAGGCTCTTTGCCACCTCAGCGGGTACGTGAACAAGCAAAACTATTGCTTCTGGGGCACCAAAATTCCACGAGTGTAGCACGAGGAGCCATTACACCCGCGAAAAGTGACTGCATGGTGCGCTTTTCAAGCTGGAATAGTCATCGGTCTATTTTTTTTCGAGGACGCCGCTGGTCAAACTACAACAGTGAACGGTGCGCCCTATATGGCCATGTTAACCGAGTTTTTTCTGCCACAATTGAACGAATTAGGACTGGAGGACATGTGGTTCCAACAAGACGGAGCAACGGCACACACTGCGCGAGACACAACCGATATTCTGAAGGCGGCGTTCCCGGGTCGCCTCATCTCTAGTTTTGGCAATTTGCACTGGCCCGCAAGATCGCCCGATTTAACCGTTCCAGACTTTTTTGTGGTGTTTTTTGAAGTCCCGTGTTTATGTGAACAAGCCCAAGACCCTGGAAGCCCTCAAGGACAACATTCGACATGAGTGCGAGAATCTGTCGCCCGAAGTTCTCGCTGAAGTGATGAAAAATGCCATGAAACGAGCCCGTATAACAATCGACTGTGGCTACGCCCATTTGGCCGATATCATCTTTTCGACTTCACTATTAAAATTCTAAAGGTTTAAATAAACATAATCAAAAAACAAAATCGAAGTTCTTCTTCTTATCGTATCAATGGCAACACTTTATTTACATGGTTTTGGCCTAGTGCTCAGCAACGCGGATTGCGTTTGGCCTTTTGTTGATCCATTGTGGTGAGAGGATTTGTCACCTAAACTCTGCAATACCGAGTGTTAGGTGTCCAGGGTGCACCGGACGTCGGGACTCTTGTTCTCTTTTTTACGTCGCTCGGGGAGGCTCCTCTCGTGCACCCCAAAATCGAAGTTTTTCATTTAGAAAAAAATTGAGAGCCAAACAACAGCGGATGACTTCTTTTGGCCCACGTTGTATAAGAACCTCAGGTAGTCAGGAGACTTTTCATTTTTTAGGAGGCATAGCAGTGTACACACCAGCAAGTAGTGTTTGATATAAAAGAAGTCGAATCAAATGTAAAAAAATCTGCAGCGCAATTAGCATCTACAACAGATATCACCGATGAGATGTATGATGAGAGATTGCCTTCTGGATTAAAAACATCACCTATGCAGATCCTAGTAAACTATGTTTAGGCATTTCACCTCTTGTATCACCATCGTATATAACATTTCTATCAGGCATATTACATGCCTCCCGTTCATTAGATGACCATCCTCCCAAATTTGAAAATTTGCAAATTTGTCCAATTTACAATTTTTGCAATTTGCAATTTGCAAAGTAAACAAAAATGTCCGAAAAATATTAACTAAATCCCAAGGAAACATGTAGGATCGCTTCAAAATGTAAAAAAAAGATTCATAATAATATTTTTACAATTTTGCACCTTTAAATGCATTTTGTGCAAAAACTATGAGAGATACGCGAAAATACGTTTTTGTAGGGGATTTAATTTCCTACAATTTTGTAGTAGGATCTTTTTTTATTTTTCCAGCCAATCGCGAGATATAGACGAAAAAGTTGTTTTTGCACCCTTTTGCAATGTATTTGCACCCTTTGCCGGTTTTGCAGCACCCTGCAATTTTAGTATATTAATCTACGAAGATTCACGAAAATTTTGGCGTTGGTTGCAGGTGTTCAACCAAAATGGCAAAGTTAAGCTTTAATTGACTGGACTAGTATGTGTGTACAATTATGTTTTTGTTCGAATTAATTGTACAACTGGCATGCCATGGTATATATCAGTACGATTTGACATGGTGAGGACTGTAGGAATAATAATGAACAAACAGATTCCTTTTTTATAAACTAAGCGAAATAAGTTAATTATTATAGGTACTCTAGAAGTAAAAAGGTTTCCGTTATGTTACAATATTTTGTGTTGAGTATACTGAAACAAGGTTTTTTTGGTGAGTGACAATTTAGAATTTGGAATGAGACTTTTTCATTTCAACATCGCTGAAAACGTCATAACGTCGTCATAATATAGCTTTTACTGCCTTTTAAACAGCTTCCCTCGCTTGTCAATTATTATTTTCAAGATCTATTAAAATATCTTTTGTCTCTGCCTAGAAATATCTTTCACCGACAGCGAACTAAATTATTACACATTTACTTGTATGGCATTCAAGTAAATATGTAAAAATAAAGACCGATGCTCGAATACTTACTATTCTATACTGTCCCACAACACTTTATTAATATGCGCAATGTCTCACTTTGGGAAGAAATACCGAAACAAACCACAAAGGTATCTTTCTTTTAAACTTTGAACTTACAACACTTGACGCAGTAGTAAGCGGCGTGGCGACCGTTTTAACTATTAAGCCAACCGTGCAGTCGAAATGTTTACAGATAAGCATGAAAGCAAATCATTATTATTACCTACTTAAAGCTCACTTTCATCAGATTCCTTCTATAAGTACCATCTAGATAAAAATATCTAAACTAAAAAAAAAACATAGAAATTTGCAAAAAAAGCCTGTTCAGCATCTATCAGACCCAAAATCGTCATGTAACATAAAACCCATTGTGTTTTCTACTTCCTTTGATCATCGCGTGATAATGTGGATCGGGGCGTGTCGGTAGTTTTATTAAGTAGCTCTTTTCACGGCAATTGTGTACACAAAATGGCGGATTATGAGGGATTAAGGACCCTTCGTATTGTGTTCTGAAGTACCATCGACGGGTGTGTAACGTTTTGATCTGAACTTTAATTTGAGTCCGTGTGAGTGGAATGATCTCGCTTTTGAAAATGTTTGATTAATTTTAGGTTGTTTGTTGTTGTTGGGGTAAAGATTATGAAGTAAATTAGGTGTACCGTACTATTTGTGTTTGTACAGACCCCTAGCTAATGCAACTCTATGATTGCACTTTTATTTATTTCTTTAAACCGACTATGGGGTCTATGGCGGTGTTATTTTGTAAGAGCCATTTAGCTATTAATCTTTTAATTATTTGTTAGTTATGAAATGCTAATCTTTTGTACAGTGTTATCGGTAGGATGATAAATTAAGAATACCTACGGAGAGTAGGTAATAAGCCCTCATTATTTTTACTCAGGTGACTATGAGCACAAACCACGCACGACAACACTACTGCAAAAGAAGAAAAACTTGAAAAATAAACTATACCAACTCGTCTATCCGGCTTATGTTCAGCTGCGGACTTTTTAAATCTGTTAATATAATGATGTGAATGTGTGGTGATGGATTAAGAATACAAAATGTCACCACCCCTATTCATTCCATGGGTGTCGTCAGAGGCGACTAAAGGAACAAAATAAGCAGCTAACATCACTGCCAAGAGAAGGAAAACTTGAAACAAACCCTTTGCCAACCCGTCTGGCCAGCGTGGTATAGTAGGCCAAAACCTCCTTTCTAAGGAGAGGCCTATGTCCAGCAGTGGACTGTTAGAGGCTGTTGATATGATATATAGATGTGGATGTGCTATTATGTGGTCTTGACGTAGTGTTGTGAAATTAGGTACACTATTTTCTCGGTTCATTACATAAAAAATGGTATTACTTACCGATCTGATACATCAGTTCCCGTATCAGGTCTAGGTCGTTTTGCCTGTAACAAGCCAAACGAAAATCAGTTCTCCATCAACAGCTATAAGGTGCAAAGCAAACATGCAGGGTGCAAAGCTAAGGTGTTTTACTACAATACATAGTTTGAAAAGAAAGGATTTATCATACATACAGAATCATTATTTGACTAATTAAATAAGTAATTAAGTCTTAACAATATGTATTATTCTCTCGACTTTTAATATATTGTAGGCCAGAAGTCTAAACTATATTACGTGGTAAAAGAGTAACTAGGAGTGACATTATGGAACCGAGCAAATAGAGTTATTAATGGAACGCATTGAAAGTGCCTGAAAAGGCCTAACCTACTTAAAACAACAGCTTTTTTGTTTTCGTATTTATCTTTTCTTATATATATATATTTAAGTCTACCAAAGTAACTCTACGCTGCCTGATGGAAAGCCTGAGTAGAATCCAAGAGTAGGGGCCACCTCATTGTGAGGGTAGGTAATGTAGCATGGTGACCTGGTTAGACAATTCTGCATCATTCTCCCGGCCTCCGAAGGCCGGGTCCGAAGAATCGAAGAATGGTGAAGAATGAATGATTGATTTCATTCGTAAGTTTTTTTTTTTAACTGCACTGAACAAAATACTGTTTTAGAACTATTGTGATCTCATATAGAGACCTAGAATTTAACAAATTGTAAAGCTATTTCTATTAGGATTCCTCCGCTTCTAAAATTTAATTATACTAAACTAATACGATCTCACGAATAATCACAAATCTCGAATCTATTCATATATTGGCAAACTATCCGTAAATACTGCAAATCATATTTAAAAATAGCAATTATGAATATATTTTTTCTACTTTACTTCCGCTTATATATTTCTAATATATTTCTATTAAAGTTAATAGGTATACTAGTTTTGGACCAGAACAAGACTTATATGAGTTTTACTTTGGTAGGTTCAGTACTATGTGTATTAGTAAGTCTTACTAATATATTTCGTTCGTGCCAATCCAATTGTAAACTCAAACTCTCTAAATTAATAATCACTAAAAGTAAGTTTTGTACAGTCAATCTTTCATTCTTCATCTTTCAGTCAGGCTTTCTGAAATTTTTGTATAAAATAAATTTAAAACAAACAAAAGGAATCCATAATTAATAAAAATAATGCTATTCATTTCTATATATTCACCTTTTAAACCTTCTCTGGACTTCCACAAAAAATTCAAGACCAAAATTAGCCAAATCGGTCCAGCCGTTCTCGAGTTTTAGCGAGACTCACGAACAACAATTCATTTTTATATATAGATAGATATATTAACGCAACAACAGAATTACGACCATTATGTCGCATACGATATAGTTGCAATCAATTAGATCTCTATCAGTCCCTATATATTTCGTATACTGTCGAGTAATCGTTGTTCTATTTAGTGACATTTTCACAAACATCTTGTGCCCTTCTCGGAATCACTTTCATTGTGTTGTTGAAGAATGGTGTGTGTTATTGTGTTGCAGTTATTGGTATAAATATAGACATTATGGAAAACGACCAATCTAATATTTTGGTAATAACAGTTTAAATATAAGTTACTGGTACATTATATGTATTTATGCATGAATATTTATTAGTACCTACTAGGTAGTGTAGAATCTAAATAAAGCAACATACTCTTTTTTCACAATTACTCTTTTTATCATTATCCTGAGCCTATTGTAGTCTACTCGAAATAGGCCTCTAGGGCTCTCCTAATGCATGCCACTCTAATAAACTTTTACACCTTTTTTATATACTATTTTAAAAATAGGATGTGTTTTATTAGTTAATATACATTATTTATTAGACCACGGCAAAAGTAAAAACTAAATTGTAAGCAAGCAAAACAAAGAGCATACGCGTTTGTGGCACAAATTATCTATGATCCCGAGCCCTACTATGACGCCGGGTCCTTTAAGCGGGGTCACTATAATAGTGTGGTCACCAAATTGCATTGTCCACCTTTGGATTCTCAGCAGTCAGAGTAATTTTAGCAGCTAGTATATAAAAATGCGATGAATTTGTATTATAACGGTATTTAACCAGTAGTAGAAGGAAGTTTATAACAAACATGCAGTACATTATGTTAATTTTTCATTCTTCTAGAACTTATAGTCATTCTTCTACATATAAAAAATTGAGTAAGTTTCAAAATAAAATTGATTGTTCCGTGTGCCATCTTTGTAGGAAAATTAATAGAAAGATTACACCTAATAAATAAATATTATATATAATAACTAGTGACTACATCGTACACACAAACTATCTATACAAATAAATAAAAAAATTGTCTGTCCGTCTGTCAGACTGTTCCGGCTAATCTCATGAACGGCACGACCGATTTTGATTGAACTTTCATTAGTTATATATAAAATAGCTGAGTCCCGCGGTGTGACCCGTGGTTGTCATGAACATCTATGGCAATCGTTATTGGGAAGTCAGTGCCCTCAAATATACTGACAACTAGTTCAATCTTCGAATTTCAGGTCTTCCTTAGGGTTGCGGAGGTCCGATGCCAGTCGCTCCGTTGAAAAACTGAAATTCAGGTAAAACCGGTTGAACTAGTAGCCGACACCAAATAAACTTGGGAATAAAGGCTAGGAAGATGAAGAATATACTTTAATATGCATATTCGTTTATTATATTTCATTATTTTGAAATTACAAAAAGACACTCCAATTTTATTAATATGTATATACAGTGGTCATAAAATCTCCTGCTGTTCAAATTGTGCAAGCAAACGATCTCTCAATTAATAGTAATTACGTTTATCGCAATTAAATAATTATAATTTACCGTATTTTTAAACTACCCAATAACCGTAACTTTAACGTTAACTGTACTTGACTAACATAAAGTTAAACTACATTAGATAAATATACTAATTAAATTATTAGTTGATACATTTCGAAATAATATACTAATTGACATAATATGCTTTTTAACCAACTTCAAAAAAAAGGAGGAGGTTCTCAATTCGTCGGAATCTTTTTTTATATTTTTTATGTATGTTCAGCGATAATTTCGTCGTTTATGAACCGATTTCAAAAATTATTTTTGCATTGGAATGGGCGTAGCTTACAGGTGGCCCCATCGTCACCATATCGGGGTCTGATGATGGGATCCCAAGAAAATCGAGGGAACTCCTCAAATATCATAGGCACAATGTCACGATTTGGGTACTCGGAATAGTTTTTCATTGAAGTCGGTTCCTTTTTGTTAAAATTATACTATCACATCACTGTGCCGCCGGCTCGACCGGTGCAGTACTACCCTCACACAAAATACCGATCTAAAAATGACTGCATTTGTTTTGTCTTATTTCGTTGAAGGTCCAATCATTCTGCATCATTCTTACGGCTGCCAAAGATCGAGAGAATGGTGCAGAAACATCTTACTAATCCGCCACAGTGTGGGGTACCACACTTCATCGTATGCTCCCACAATGAAGATGATGGCCCCTACTACTTGATTCTACTCATGCTTTCCATCAGGCAGAGTAGAGTCACTTTGGTAGGGTTAAATGTAGGCCTTTCTCTGAGAGATCGTATCAGGAATGAGGTGATCCGTCATAGAACTAAGGTCATCGATATAGCCCACAGGATTAGCAAGCCGAAGTGGCAATGGGCTGGCCATATTAGCCGCAGAACTGATGGCCGTTGGGGTAGAAGAGTTTTGGAGCGGAGACCGCGTCTCGGTAAACGTAGTGTAGGACGCCCACAGGCGAGGTGGAGTGACGACCTGCGTAAGATGGCTGGCAGGAGCTGGATGCGAGAAGCCCAAAATCGATCAGAGTGGTGTGCAATGGGAGAGGCCTATGTCCAGCAGTGGACTGCGATAGGCTGATGATAATGATGATGAAATTAAAAAAATATTGAAAATAAGAGCGTCATTTTGTACTAGTTGATCCGCGCAACCTCGTTTGAACATCGTATTACCGTAAAAAAATTAGAATACCATAAAAAGTTGTATTAAACCAACCTTAATAGATAGACATAATGTCGGGGATTTTTTTGTTAACTTTTAAAGGTAAACAATTTTTTCTTAAATTATTTTTGCCAATATCTAATGTGATTGAGATGCTATTAGATTAGCCTTTAAATAATGTTTTTAACCGAGGATCGAACTAAGTGGCGTGCAATTGGAGAGGCCTATGTCCAGCAGTGGACTGCGATAGGCTGATGATGAATGTTTTTTACCCCATTTTTCAATGTTTTCTCGTTGATACTCCGACGTAATGTTATTTACTTAATCAATAATTGGGCTATTTAACACTAAAAGAATTGATCAAATCGGACCAGACTGACTGAGATGAATACCTTCAACGTTAAGTGCCAGGGCCGGAGTTAAAGCTGTAGAGGCCTCGGGGCAACAAAGGAGTGGAGGCCCCTTGGTCCCAAATTATATTCTAGTTCTATCTAGTTTTCCAATTAACAATTTATTGTGAAACCAAGTATAGACTATTTTAGTATTTAAGGAACATAATAAATTTAATGGGAAACAAGAATTATCTAAAATTAAATTTTAGCGTTAACGAACGGAACTTTCCGAGCTTTTTTCGCCAAAAAGAAAAGTTATTTACTAGTGTTTACTAGTCTGAATAAAAAAAAAAAACCGAAGTTTCTATTGTGGGGGCTCCTCTTTTGCGGAGGCCCGGGGGCTGTTACCCTGGTTGCCCTTCCCTAAATTCGGCCCTGTTAAGTACGTAATGTAAAAAGCTCTAAACGCTCAAATGACAGACATGCATGATAGACAGAGACAATTTTATATTATCGTTATTTAATTTTTCTATGATAATTATCTGTACGGTTATTAGTTTGTTGGTAAAGTAGATAGGTATTCCTAGTAAGTCCGTATCGGCTTTGCAATCAACCACTAAAACAACTATTAAATAATCTTATCTCGTGTAATCTTGATAATAAAAGTACAATATTAATAAAGTAGAATGTTTATGCAAATTAACAATATAATAATTTATTCAAATTATACTTTTGTGCGATTAAATTTATGCTTGTTAACTAAAGCTATGTCGGTTTTATGTGTTTTGCTATAAACATTTACTTTCTATGTTTTACGGTTTTTTATTATGATACTTCTAGGTTATGATTGTAAAGTTTTTAAAATGGTACGAGTATAAAATATTTGGCATCCACATCGCGTCATCAGCTTATAATATTTCCATAGGCCCTGATTTCAGCACGAATAGGTCGGTTCGACAGGGGCGGTACTACCCTCACACACCAACCTCAAAGAACGGCATTTGCGTTGTCGCGTGTCGTTCTCTGTTATTTGTTATATTTGTGGTGTCGTAAACTGCCTCGTTGGTCTAGTGGTTAGCGTATATGACTGCTGATCAAGAGGTATCGGATTCGATTCCCGGGTCGGACCAAATGTTTGTGTGATCCGCAAATATTTGTTTCGGAGTTTGGGTGTTTTCTATGTATATTAAGTATGTATTTACGAAAAAAAGTATGGTTATGTATTTATATCAGTTGTCTAGTTACCCATAATACAAGCTCTGCTTAGTTTGGGGACTAGATGGCGTTGTCTGAAAAATGTCCGAAATATTTATTATTTATTTATATTAGTATTTCATTGATGAGTGTAAGACCGTAGGCCCTATCATTCTGCATCTCCCGGAAGCCAGGAGAGAGATGCAGAAACCTCTCACTAGGCAGCCATGGTATGGGTCACCATGCTGCATTGTTTGCAATCACACTGAGGATGGTCATACTCTACTCCTGGACTTTACTTCGAGCAGAAGCCTATGTTCAGCCAGTAGATTACTAAAGGCTATGATAATTATGCTGTTCTTAGTGCTATTTATATTTGTGGTTATTTACCAACTGAATGAATCGTCAATTTCAATTTATGTCGATTAAAATGACCCTAATTTTTCTATGTTAATCCAATCGTTGGTATCTTTTGGCTATAAAAACCAAATGTTTTAACTCTTAACGGTAGCAAACAGGTGTTCGAAAGCAATAAACGATGATTCGAATAAAGCTAATGACGGAACAAGAAGGAACATCTCTAATGGTTCTTTAATCAATTCCGTATTATTGATGAGATATTTACATGATCATGTACTGACTAAATTATCTATAAAAAAGTTTCAATAGTAATTTTTTTTTTTAATTTAATAACTCTTAATTAACTCATGTATAAAAATGATTTTATCTGTCATTGGTCAAGTCTTTACGAATAAATTTCAATATTATGTGTTGTGTGCTACTTGAAGAGCGGTCAGTTTGATTTTGAGCGTTCTCATAGTCCGAATGTAGTATCAAGCTATCCTAAAGAGAGTGATCCTTCCCGGCCTAAGGCTCATCCGCCGCCAGCCACCTTCCTCAAATCGTCGGTCCATCGTGCCGCAAGGCGCCCTAGACTACGTTTGCCTAATCGCGGTCTCCACTCTAGCACCTTTCGGCTCCAGCGTTCATCAGTTCGTCTGGAGACATGACCGGCCCACTTCCATTTCAGCGTACTGATTTTCCAAGGCGAATTTTAAATATGACAATCGTATAACGAATATTATAATAGGTACTCGAAGTGATAACTAAGTCGGCTTTAAGATTGATATTTTATGTTGCAGCGTCGAAAAGCACTAAGTAGTACTCTCCTTCTGTAGAAAAATAGGTGTTTACTGCAAAAAACATGGCTGCTTCAACGGCACCATACGGTGTTTACGATCCTAAAAGCTTAAATTGTCGTTTTGCGTTTAACGAGAAACCTTTCTAGATCTCGGTTTGTTGGTAAGCTTTTTGGTTGTATGGTAACCTAAATCGTCTATTCCCAGCAATGGACTGTAATAACTAATAAGCGATGGACAATAAGCCTTCACCATCGCGAATTGTAACAATCTGTTTTCTTAAATTTAAACACTCAAGGGTTGTATCTGAATTCAAATTTGAATGGATCTAAACTGGTAGTAATTCTCACCTATTCTACTTAGTAAAAAGGTTTCTCCAAAACGGTTCTTAACTGAAGTTCCTAGGTAACAAACAAAAAAACTGAACAACTCTTCTTAATATGAAGTCAGTTAAAAACATCTGATATTGAGACTAGATTTAGGTGTTTTTGAATATAATTTATTTCACGCAACTTATAGCTATAACTAGGCAGTTTCCATCGCTCATATATTAGAACTAACTACCAATCAAAGTGTATAACGGTGGTACGTTACCAGGAGATCAGAGATAACTTGGAGTTATAAATAATAAAACTCCTAAACGTCGCCTCGGTAGATCAAGATTAACATAACAACATTAATAAAACTAAACCGAATGTGAGGTGAGTGTGTCAGTTGTCGTCTGTAATAAAGTATAATTTTAAGGACGAGGATTTATTGTTTAAGAAAATTAAGATGAGAAAGTATTTGTTATATAACCTCTAATAAACGCTGATAAATTTAACAATTTCAAATAAATGATTTCATTCTTAGTTTAAAATTTAGAAAATATATAAAAAAACGGAAAAAAGAAATCTAATACTTGTGTAATAAAATCTCATGGCTAAATCTAGCGTTCTCTTTCCACAAATGCATTTAGAGAACAACTTACTGAAGGGCGAAAAAATAATTTCGACGCAATTCAATAAAAACTAATTAGATACTAATGATTTTATCGATGCAACCAAATCCATCCGATTGAGTTACTTGAAATATACAGTTATTCATATTAGATGTATTATAAAGTAAAAAAATAAATGTACAACGGACACTAACGCGTACTTTTACCCCAGTGGTGCTAGAGTCGGGCGCCATCTCGTCTATATGATATACGGACGGACGTTTAGTTGCTCGCTTCGAATAGATGGTGACAATTGAAATGCCTTCACGTTATTCTTTCAACAATATTGTGGTACGTTTAGTAGTGATCCTAGTGTAGTCGTTACGGGTTTCTACATAGAGTGCAAGAAGACGTAGTTCTTTTTTTTATATTAAAGCCTTCTAAAGTAACTCTACTGTGCTGATGGAAAGCATGAGTAGAATCCAGGGTAGGGGTTTCATTCTGTTTAGACTTAACCACAGGCCTGCTGTACGCTTTAATTGTAGTCATAAATAAATAAAAAATTCGCACTATTTTCGCAAAAAAACTAGTAGAGTTAATAAAGTTATTATTTGTCACATTAGTCGTTTCATGTTTAAAGCTAAAAGATTTTTAAAGTTGTAAACACAGATTACCCCCTAATTGAGGGTTATCTAAGATAAGAAGAGCTTGTAGATAAAAAATATGTCCACGATTTTGAAGTGTGATTGTTATGGGGTGTATTGTGTCACACATATCGCACATGGACTTCACTAGGCAGAGCCTTTGTTAAAGGAACCATGCCTATTTATTTCTTCTTATTACATGACTAAACCATACCCAGATGCAGGATAAATTATCGCACTTATCAGGCAAGTGCTTGTCATGTGTGGGAACCGAACCCCGACCTCCAGTTAGAAGTAAGGATCATTAACCACTAGGCTAACAGAAGAAAGTCGATCAATAGTTATTCGAAAATTACTAAAAAGCAATACTCATTAACATCTCAGCCACCAGGAGAGCATGGATCCCGAGGAGGTATCGTGTGAGAAAGGACGTAAATCAGCGGGCGCATTCCACTCGAGGTGTGAGGCCGCCCGATCTTGCGATAGCGCGGCTAATTTATACGTTTTACGCGGCGACAACGCGCTTGGCCCAGCCCTCGTTAATATACAGGCTGTTTTATTTGTGCGGTCATTTGATTTAATAACTGCAAGCGACTTCTTCGACTCTTTATTTTATTTATGAATATCTAGATTACCTAAGGTGTTGTTTTATGTTTGTAATTTTAAATAAGTGCTCTTAATTTATAGACTAATTCAATAACTAAATTAATGATTTTTCGCAAGTCAGACACACACTTTTCAATATCTGAACTCAGTTTAGATATTGAAGTGAGTGAAATTAAAACCGCGTTGTAAGGTTTACTATATTTATACAATTACGCACTAAATAGATCAACATTAGGTTTTCGAGATTACTTATTCATAATATTTATATTACCGTACCGTACCTTTAATAACCAAAATATCGGATGGCAAGTAATTATTGCCGCCTAAATTTGGTAGCGTAATCAATCCACCTCAATTTATGATTAAATCTGAAACACTCTGTATTCTAAACAAGCATAAGGACAAAACGCTTCTTTATTTAAACGTAATTCGTTTATTGTTTTATCTTGCTGTATATTTACGAGCGGGCCCCGGCCTCGGCTCGCTCCTGCATCGTGACGTATAAAACATACAATTTATTGTCAACCAATTTTTATGTTTTATCTCTAATATATTAACATGTGATATTGCCGATTATTAATAAGTTGAGAAAACTTTTTGACTTGTTGCGTGAAATGTCAATTTTAATAGTGATTTATATTGGAACGATTTATATTTTATTGTTTTACGTAGTTATTTGTTTTCGTGTTCGTAAAATTAAATTGTTATTCGAAGTTAGAACACGAAGCGAGTTTTTTTTATAAAGTTTTTTTTTGATTTTATATAAATGTCATAGGTATATTATTTAGAATTCACAAAACTAAATGAGTGATAATCTTTTCTAAAAGTCCCTTTGTCTATGCTCTATCGTTAAAATCGTATTCATAATGACCACCCTAATTTCGATATTTAATTTAAATAAAATCATCATACGTGCAATGTTATTTGCAAACTGTGAAATAAATGTTTCCATTCAAACCAACAATTGGTCCGACCTGGGAATCGAACCGTGATCATACGCTATCATTGGGCTACCGAAGTAGTAAACACGAAACAATAATATTTTTTATATAATTTTGAATCACAACCAACTTATAATTTTCGCCAAAACTTTGGGTATTACTGGCATGTGATAAATTCTTGTGTGTCGAAGGACAAAGTTTGTTTTCGATTACATAAACAAAATGGAGTTAAGTTCAATCGATTTAACGCGGGAACTTACAAGTTGTATCGAGAAAGACATCTCGGTCGATAAATCGCAGCGTGTTCAGCTATCAAGTTGGACAAATTTGTTTTTATTGCTGTTATCTCTGGGTGGCTTTATGTTTGGTTGTCTTTGCCTTCCATTTTTTTTCGTTATACTAGTTTATGTGCGATGCGTGATATGGGTTAAAGAATGTCCATAGATTAAAATTAATATCTCTATTATTTTTCATGATTTGTTAAATTAATATTGTATGGGTTAAATTATAAAGTACAATGAACTGCTATAGATAGTCGAATTTTATTGGTTTTGGATTTCTTTTAAAGTTTGTAATTTTTTAAAGGCAAAATTTTACATGTTGCAATAAGTTCTGCTACAGGAATGTGTCATCCGTCTTCATTTTTAATTAGACTCTTACGTAATGGATTCATGGTAAATATTTATAAAGCTTATTTAAATCATTTCGCGTTATAGCAAATCAGTCTCAGAATTAAGTATTGTTACACACTAATCTCTGCAGGCACCACACTTCGTTATTCGCTATTCGTTATTTGTCTACGCCGTATTCGCCCGAATATTAGTTATGCGCGCAAACAACAAACACGCCACCACACTTCGTACTGGTATATATATTAGGGCAAAAATATGTGTGTTGTAGAGATGTGTCATTGTCATTTTTATGGTGAACAAAACGAAACCATACGAACGAACGAAACAAATTCTTTTAATTTCCTTTTTATTTTATTAAATTCACAGAAACAATACTTAAATGAAGTTTAATTATTTTGATCATATAATAAACTAATTTAATCGTTTAATCGATTTATTCTATTTCAAAAACTGTTTTATAGTCTATGGTTGTTAGTTATGCACAGAGCATTGTCATTTTTAATGGTCAATGAACGAACGAAACATATTATTTTAATTTCCTTTTTATTTTATTAAATTGACAGAAACAATACTTCAATGAAGTCAAATTATTTTGATCATATGATAGGTTATTTTAATCGTATTGATTTATCTATTTCAAAAACTGTTTTATAGTCTATGGTTGTTAGTTATGCGCAGGGCACTTCACTACCCGTCCGAAGTGTGGGCAGTCGATGCGTGTATTCACCTTATTCGTGTCCTTTGAAGTGTGTCAAAAAACCGACAAGTCGACGTATATGCGATTCGCTATTCGATGCGTACGAATAAAGCGAATATTGGCGAATATACTCTCCACACTTCGCCGTATGCGCGCGAATAACCCGCATAACGAATAGCGAATAGCGAAGTGTGGTGCCTGCTTTACATACAAAAATTAAACGATCAACCATCATGGAAACCAACACCGGCTCGAAGTTATGATACCCTGGTATCAGGTGGCTAACGACTCTCTGTCCCGTAGGTACGAGCCAATGCATTACGACTTTTTAATGGTCACCATGAATGGGTAACATGAGATCTGACGCCTCACCATGCCTTACCACTTGGAAAACATAAACAGTTTTGTACAATGAGAACAATAAAATTTGGTTTTAGTTACGATGTACAGATAACGCTTGGTGTTAATTAATCATGGCGGATCGTTCCTTAAAGATCAGTGTGTCAAACTGACATGTGTTCTTGAATGTCGCTCAATTTATCTTTATAAAAGTAATGCTAAAAAGTATCTTCAAATCTGCATAATTTTATTACTTACCATCACTTTTAGTGGAGCAATTAATTAATAAGCTTTATAAATTAGGTGCAAAATTAATATAAAAGGCGTCAAAGCAAGCATTCTATGAGTGCCGTGCAAAAAGGTTAGAAACTAAAAGAAAATATAATAACAAACTCGGTGTACTTGTGCGGGTATATAAAGTGCAATTCGTGATAAACGTTTTCAAATCGTATGAGCTGTTAAGTCAATGACTTGTAGATTTTTCAGAGAATTTCCATGCGCCAAAATCGCAAGTTACAGTTAATACATGTCTTTAAAGAGGCTCTAACCATTGACAATTATCAGCTAGACCTAAGGTCAAAATGGCGTCATCTACTATTCGAAAATGGAAATTCTCACAGCTCGTACATTTGATACTATCAGAACACATCTGACCTTTGGCTCGGCGTGGTCCAAGCTGCAGCGCGGGGAAGCGCCCCCGCCGAGGTAGCTACACGGCATCAGGGTCACCATCCTTACCCTCGCGGTAATGTCACACACAACGTCACTTTGACAGTTCTTTTGGCGGGAAATAGTATTTGTGCTCTCATTTTGCGCTTATCGGTTTTTTATTGAACGGCACATAGTGTCTTTGGTTTGGTGTATGTTTTCTTTCAATCTTTCACTATCCATAGCTTGACTCCTTAAAATAATAAAGTTTTCTTAGGCATTGACGTGTCTATGTGACTTTGTAAAGACGTAATGAATTAGAATATTGTAGCAACTCAAAGAAATGGGCTGGAGATCAAACCAGCGTAAATGTGTGGTTTGAAAACGGTCCAATGTTATCCCTAACAACGTCGTCAACTCTCATCATTTACAAACGAAGGTCGGTACGCTAAAAAGTCAAGAATAATTATAACGCTTCGTCGGTGGCTAGTTATCGAGAGCCACTTAGTCATCGCCCTACGGTGGTCGAAAAAATATATATAAAAAATAAAATAAAATAATAATACATGCATGCCCGAGCGGACCACCCATGATGCTACGTCAAACTCCGAACGGCCATGTTCATCAAGTTGTCAAATTGAGTTTGACATAATTGTGAACGAGTCTTTTTTGTACGACCTCATCTTTACTAGTTGGTGATCTGTGGCTTCTGTTCAAATGAATAGATTTGATACGGTGCAGTACTTTTTGTATTATTATTATGCTTAGTTTAAACATGTACGTATGTGTCTTAAAATTGAAGTGACGATATTCTTAACGAAGGGCATGTTTGAATGAAATTGTTATTGATAGAAGAGAAAGTTCGTTATATCAAGCGACAATTAGCGGGATGTTTTCTTGTATCATTACTATTGTTTTTGTTTAAATTTATGTACAGTGTCGTAAGATTGTTTAGTATAGGTATACTAAACAATCTTAGGATGTAAACAATGTAGATAAATTTTATGAAAAAATATCTGTCTCTATCTCTTCATATATTATTGTTTTTTTGTTTTTGTAGCATTTTGACACCAATATTTTTCTTCGTGTCAATAGGCGAAACACTCAAAATTTTTATCCGCTCAATTCAATCAGAAATTATTATTTTTTTCACTATTTTAAGGGAGAAGACATTTGAACCTAATATAATTTTATTTCTAATACAATGTGCCAAGCATGTTTTACTTTTAAAACTCAATGTAGTTTGAATACTTTACTGCCTTGTTCGTCTAGTGCAGTGCCGGCCGCTGATCAAGAGGTCTCGGGTTCCATTTCCGGGTCAGACCAAAAATATTGGTGTGATCTACAAATATTTGTTTCCGAGTCTAGGTGTTTTTCTATGTATAATATGTATATATTTACAAAAAAAAGTATGTTTATGTTTTAATATCAGTTGTTTAGTACCCAACTGCTTAGTTTGGGACTGGATCACGTTGTAAGTCTACGACTACTCTATTCCTCTTCACTAACACGATCTCCGAAAGAGTTAATCAAGCGTAAGCTACTATCGTTTAGTTTTGTGCTCTAGAGCCAAACCAAATATCAATACAGAGATGTTGTTAACTTTTCGTATTCCGTACGCAATAAACTATTTTGTATAAAATACCGTAAAATAAGTAATTTTAATTCAGCTTAAACAGGGTTCTCATCCATGCTAACATTGTAAATTCGAATGGTTGTTTTCTATGTATTTACAAAAAGTAACGAACTAAGTGGCGTGCAATTGGAGAGGCCTATGTCCATCAGTGGACTGCGATAGGCTGATGATGATGATTAACAAAAAAAAGTATGAATGTTTATGTATTAATATCAGTTGTCTAGTTACCCATAATACAAGCTCTGCTTAGTTTGGGGCCAAGATGGCGTTGTGTAAAAAATGTCCGAAATATTTATTACTAGCTTTCCGCCCGCGGCTTCGCCCGCGTGGAATTCGTTTATATCGCGCGACAGGGAAGGGTAGATTAAACAATCTTACATGATTTTATGTTCGATAATAAGGAACTTTGACACAAACTTTCGTCCCCTATTTCAAACCTTTCTACCTTTATTTTGGCAATAAAAAGTATCCTATGTCCATTCCCTTTTCCTAAGTGGTTTAGGCGTGAAAGCGTAACAGATAGACAGACAGACAGAGTTACTTTCGCATTTATAATATTAGTAGGGATTATTATTCGAATGTGACTATGTAAGTCTGTATCGCTTTCACGGCTAAACCGTTAGACTGTTTTCAATGAATTTTGGCATGGAGATAAATTAATTCTTGAAGAAGTACATGGGCTACTCCTTGCCGCAATAACCTCTACACGCGAGCGTAGCTGCATAAATTAATAGTAAGTTGTTTTATTAATTTCATCTGTACCTCATATCCACCTCATATCCGGCTACAGGGAAACCTGCTGTAATAACTCAAGGTTGGTTGATATCCGGCAGAGCAGGTGTTCGTTACGTTATTATTATTTTCTTTTTGTTTTTTTAATTACCTAACCTAAGCTATACAAATAAATAAAAATGTTGTCAGTTCAGCTAATTTCTGAAACAGGACTTTCAATGGTAGATAGTTTATTTTCTATTATTTATGCCTACCAAAGTGACTCTTCTCTGCCTGATGGAAAGCATGAGTCGCTGATGATATAAGAAATAACTAGGTCTATTTTTTTTGGCTAGTTTCACCACGCTGGGTTACTTGCGGTTGTAAATGTACCTCCACAACAACGATCCCGGGTAACAAACTAAGTAAGTAGTAAAATTAGTAAATAGATATTATCTTCCACCGTTGTTTTGTGGTGACGGAATAAGAATAGTGTCACCACCTTCTTCGGTGTCGTAAGAGACTATGGGAGACAATAACCAGGATAGGCAGAATATAACAAAATTTTAAAAAGACATCTCAAGCATTAGGAACACGTGAATCCTGTGTCACGGGGTACTTTATATGAAACGCAGACAAAGAACACCCAGACTCAGAACACAGTCAATCACACAAAAGGTTGTTGTGCGTTCAAATCCCACGTGGGATTTGAATGCACGACACTTGGCGCAGTAGAAAGCTGTGTGGCGACCTCTTAAACCACTGGGCCAACAGTGCAGTCAAAGTCTGTCACGCCATGTCTCCTCGCAGGAGAGGGTTAAGACCATACCTCAAAGGCGACAGTATAAATAGTCCCTCAACGTCCTCCTCTAATCTTAATATTCCTCAACAATATAACTATTGCAAAAGTATTTTGTCGGAATTCATAAATGACCATAGGTCGTTAATTTATTGACCTCCAAAATATAATAACAAGTTTGTAAGTTGGGTATTAATGGCTACAAACTTGTCGTTTATGTAAAACTTCGATAGTTAATGACTGCGGCATCTTACTACAGTTATATAACATCATTTATATTTTGTGTTGTTCCATTGAATTAACACAAATCAATATTTATCTTGATAAATCTGATAGAGTAAGTTCATGATTTCTTTTCATCTTAAAAATCAAAATTAACAATTGTTAAAGTGCTGGGTATGGGTCTCCTCTCAGGAGAGGGTTAAGGCCATACGTCCCCACGCTAACCAAGTGCGGGTTGAGGACTGACAAGACACTTTGAGGCTACCTAATCTTGCCGTTGGATAGTTTTTAAGCCGCCCAAAGGCCTCCAACTAAGCTTCACGACTGCTATCTTATGATAACAACCGGTACCGACTGCTTATCGTGACCTCCGAATCACGGAAACCCTCATAAACTATCATGCCACAAATGGTCACCCATCTAGGTCCGACCGCGCCTTCGTTGCTTACCCTCGGTGATGGTTTCCAATCACCTAAGGCCACACGGCTATGAGTGCTTCATGAACGCTTCTCTTCATCTATGTTACCATATTACCATCTCTCATGATGATCAAGGCATATTTTATAGCCTGCACACACACACATTGTAAGCACACTAAAAGTTCTACACTAGTTAGGTATATTATGTAGCTTGAACACCCTGAGGTGTAACTCAGTTATGGGGTACGGCATGGGGGCCTCCAGAAGCCGCTGATGCGTTCCTCAAGCTCCTCCTGACTGCCGAGGTAGGCCGCCGCGGGGTTTAGTGGGTAGACCGAATCGGGAGTCCCATACACGTTCTCCCGTAAAAAAAAGTATATGTAGCTTATGAACAGTGAAATGTTGCCATACTGTCTACCAATACTGTTTGTTTCCTGTGCCGCAACTTTTCTACAACGTTTCTCATCTCACATATTTTATGTTACGTCCATGTCATAAACCTTTTACAAGTATCCACATTCAAATTTATTATCATTCTAATACATGTTATCTAAGTACTCGAATATTATAAATTCATCCGCATCCCATCATTATATGAATAAACGACCCGATGCATATCAATATTAATAAATACTTAACATAAAAACGATTAAATACGACCAAAGTCGCGGGCGGTCATTAGCGTAAAAAGAAAATATTTTAAAACAAGTGTGTTCGGATCAACAGGGGGCTGAACAGTAGCATAATCCCGCTGTGTGAAACGGAACGCCAGGGTGGCCAACATAATAATGAAATATAGACAAAATATGGAATAACTGATTAAGTTTTGTTTGAAAACTCTTTTTTAATCAACCTATATACTAATTGGATTACTTTTATAATCAACTTTGATTCCATCTAGCTTCTTTACTTGGTTTATCAGGTTTAAGACTACATACCTATATTTACCTATTCTTAACCTTTAGAGGAAAAAAATCTTTCCCGTCATTCGATAAATCTTATATATAAAATTCTCGTGTCGCGGTGTTTGTAGTTAAACTCCTCCGAAACGGCTGGACCGATTCTCATGAAATTTTGTGTACATATTGGGTAAGTTTGAAAATCGGACAAAATCTATTTTTCATACCCTTAGGCCGCGAGCGGAGCCACGGGCACAGCTAGTATTCTAATAAATTAAAGAGATTATTGATTCAGATTATTAGCTACTTCAAAATAGTTTTTACGTAGTCTTATAACATTAAAATTGTATACATCGAGTTTGATAATCCAGATGCCACGTAATATCCTAAATTTAATGAATATCATTGCCAGCCCACTCTCATAGCCTTTGCCTCCTTCACAACAGGGGGTAAACGCTTCTACGGAAACGTCAAACTCTTTACTTTAACAACCTACAGATATATACCGCTCACCCTTATTACGTTGCAATACACTTTAAATTCGTATAGCATACTTTAAAATATATTTGGAACAGAATATCTGGCACTTAAAATTAATGTTATATTATTTCAATCTTTAACTCAAATAAATAAAGTTGAATTTACAACTTCAACTCATGAGTTAGCTCTGAGTTCGTTTTTCTCATCGAAGGATTTGAATATGGAAGAGACCATAGATTTTAATATACAGTTAAAGTAGTTTTTATTATTGACCTGACAGAGGTTAACGAGAATGCAAGACGATTTCCATATCTAAGTCGACGTGGGGTAAAGTTCCAGTAGCCAGAATCGTAAATTAAGAGTAATTTTAATTACCCGATAGATAATATTAGCTACTGTAGACGTTATTAATTTTATGGTCTGGTCACATTTAATCGGGATATTTATGAGTCGTTTCATTCTCTATGAAATGTCAGGTAGTGGAAAGGAGAACGAAGGTTTGGGAGGTCATCAAAATTTTTTAGTAAGTCGGAACTTTATAGTAGCCATCAGTATATCAGTTCCTAGGCTCAGAGTACAGACCCCTTGGCAGAAGAAAACTAAACGAGCTTAGAATGAATGTAAATATTATACAGGAGCGTGATTTTACAAAACCAATTTAATAAAATTTTATGAGTGGGTTTAATTGATAACATAAGCAGATTACAGTTGTATCTTTAGGCAGAGATTCAGCATCGTCATCATCAACCTATTACAGTCCACTGCTGGATATTGCCCACCCCATTGCACGTCACTTTGATCGATTTTGGGCTTCGTGCAAGTGATTCCTCCACCTAAACTGTGTACACCACGTTTGCCAAGCCGGAGTCTCCACTCTAGAGTGAAGACTGCATCTTGTTTTAACTCGTCTACATTAATAGTTTTCAGTTCTGTGGCTAATAGAGCTCGCCTCCATTCACTTCAGCAGCGAGAGGACAGTCGCGAACTATAGAATGTAAGCTTAATCACTTATGTAGTACATTAATCCCTAATACTTAATGATTAAATACCCATTGGTATAGGCCTACTCATACCTATAATTCATCATCTGCCTGCCCTTATCCCAATTTTATTTGGGGTAGGCGCAGTAGGTTTTATCCTTTCATTCTACTCTATCACTCGTCATTTCACTGTTAACGCCCTTCCTATTCATATCTTCTTTCACACAATCCATCCACCTTTTCTTTGGTCTACCTCTTGCCATGTAACCTTCAATTTCCATACCCAACAGAGTATCATCACCATCCTCATCCCTCCGCATAACATGTCCATACCAAGATAACCTATTACTTCTTAACTTTTCATCCAGTGGCGCTACTTTCAGACTTCCTCGTATGTATTCATTTCTGACCTTGTCCATCCGAGTTACACCACACATCCATCTTAGCATTCGCATTTCAGCAACGTTCAGGCATCTCTCATTCTCTTTCATAATGGGCCAACTTTCAGAACCATACAGGACGGCAGGTCTGATTATAGTTATAAAGACCTGCTATACTCATACCTATAATTGTAGGACGAAATAATAGGTTTACGAATAATTACAAATTTAAACTACACAAGGATTTAAAGGTACTTGGCCTTAGCGCAAAAGTGATAGTTACCAACTCGATTTTTCGAAGTAAGAGGCGTTCTTTATGAATATTCATTATACGTATAAAAACTGACATTACCACGATATCGTAGTACCATGTCACATGCACCTCTTGAATCGATAATGTGATAGTGTTTATGAGGACATTCGAATCAATTGCTTGTATCACAAGCTTGGAATGAGGGCTTGTTTGGTTAGATTTACTGAGATTAGAATCGATTTGTTTTAAATCGAATGTTATTTGGTATAAGGATGACAATAGATGTTGATATTGCTTGCGTCTTTTTCTTCGTCGGTTAACATTTTTTTTAATACTTTAAACTAAGATTAATCTATTTTTTAGAAAAATAATATAACCCAAACAAAAATATACAATGTATTGTATAGATTACTTATTTAGTTAGGTATTAATAGCGTAGGTTTGGTGACAAAAATGAATAAAGCGAATGCTACCGGAGTTTAATTGATGGAATTTTTACCGTAATTCACAATGCATACATAAGGTTAAGATTTCTTACAAAGTGGCATATAACTGCTTATTATTTTATCCTTTTTCTGGTGATATAAGGAAAAAATTGCAATCACATTGTTCAATATTTATAAATTTTATTGTGTAATTTGCCTTTACAAGGCTACTAGTAACTGTCCAATTTTGATCAATTTTCCATAGATCGAATTTAGAGAGTGAAAACTGAAAACACTAAAAAACATAACTTTACAATTTATGGTATACTAGCTGCGCCCCGTGGGTGTTACCCGCATATTTTCGTGATAAAGGTAGGCTACGTACTCGTATGTGATTATCCAGAACTCATTTTTAAATTAGCCATTTACAAACTATGTATCATTATGGTTGCTATCCAAGTGTGTTATGCATAGCAACCTGTGAAGTTTTGACAGGAGATAAACAGTAATACATTTTGACATCTACGATTTTTTTTTATAATCACCTAGGAGATCGTTTTTTGTTTTTTCGGAAGACGGTCCCCATTCCATCTCATCCACATTTTTTATCATTAAATTCATTACGACGAAGACATGAAGACTAGAAGACTTTATAATTGAAGACTTTACTACTTGACATTGGCAGAAATAGCTGATATTCGGCTGGTTGCTATTTCACTAAAAGAAGAAGAAGTATAATCACCTAGCTTTCGCCCGTGTATCTCGATTATTGCAGTAAAAAGTAGCCTTTGTATTATTCTGATATATAAGTTATATTACTGTAAAGTTTCATCCAAATCCGTTCAGTATTTTTCCCTGAAAGAGCAGCAAACATGCATACACACATACATACATACAAACTTTTGCGTTTATAATATTAGTAGGACGTTCCTTATTCAATACCCATTCACAATGAACCAAGTTTGTTTACCTGTGTGTGTGATGACATGAATCAGCAGTGTTATAGCCTATTATCGCCTTCAGTAACCAGACATCTCATATTTAGTCTACACCTCGCTTGCAGAGAGCCATTGGTGGTCGTTGATAACTGCCTCCGACTTCCTGTTGCAATTGACGCCTGTATGTAGACTAAACTTCATATACTCGTAAGCTAGATTTTTTATGATGATTTTTGTTCACGAACGAATGAATGAATGATGAATGACTTTGTTGCCAAATGTTGTATTTTAATTCTCTCACTTTTTCTTTTAAATCAGGTTTTACATTTATTGCAACATGTGACGGTTGTAACAATAATATCCTTGCAGTACACGCCTTGCATTTATCATTTTTGTTGTTGTTGTTTTTTTTTCATTATTTACAAAGTTGAGACATCTTTTAGCTAAAATAAGAGGTCAAATTAAGAAGGTGAGGTGATTGACAAGAACAATTTACCTCATATGTCCAAAAAGCTACATTTGAAAGTATGTGCTCTCATAAATTCAGTTAATGTATGAAATAATTAACTTTTTTATTTTTAGTAAATTTAGGGGTTTTATTATATAGAATTGGAGGCTTATGTCCAGCAGTGGGTCTCTTGGATGATTGACTTCCGCATTAGGAATATAAATCCTGTGTCGCGGTGGACTTTAAAAACATACATGAAACGGACACAAAAAACACCCAGACTCAGAACAATAATTATATCATACAAAGTATTGTGCCGCTTGGGATTTGAACCCACGAAACTTGGCGCAGTAGCAGGCGGCGTGGCGACCTCTTAAACCAAGGCCAACAGTGCTGTCAACAATTTTTACCAGATTGTTCACTCTTTGTACGGTATAACAATATAACACACACTAAATTAATTAAGTAAAATTTGTAACATTACTCTTTACTACAATAACCGACAAAAACGGGGCGAAATCGCGGGCAAAAGTTAGTATAATTATAGACAATGTAAATGTTCATCGCCAATATTTATACGGCCACAGTGCAAAAGCTAATGAGTTTTTAGTTAAGTCTTTTATTTCTCGATTTTCAATAGATCCAGCAAGATCTTTATCAGTTAAGATCACTTATTACTACACTAACAATTCCACCACTAAATTACGATGATGATATCGGATAGTTTTAACGTTATTTACGATTGTGTAAGCCAAGTTCAAGCTTTAACTTCATAATGAACGGAGAATGAACTGAATGAACATTTGAATGCTAATTACATTTAACTATAAATTGATGCTCAGTAACGTATATTATCACCGAAACTAGTTTTGTAAGAGGCTTCACCTGCGCGGGTATGAATTGCTCTTTACACATGTCGAAAGCATGTAAAAGGTTTTGATAGAGTTTTATTGGTTTTGTTATTAGAGTTTACTACTTGTAACTTCCTCAAATTTCGGTCACGCGACCTCTTCAACTCCGTTCTAGTTTGGGGAGCTTTTATTTAACATTTTAATTTTAAGGCGAGATTGATATTTTATGTTATTTTAAATTTATTGAACCATCGTTTATTGGCGTTCAAAGGTTTTTGAATATCAGGCCCATGCCTGAAAATATGAGGTATTATTTAACAAGAATTCTATGAATATATATTGTAGATTTGAATTTCATTCATTTACTTATAAGTAGAGAATATAGATATTTATTAAAAGCCATAACTTCGTATACATACGGTATACATAAATAACGTGTCCACAAGTCAGTATTGTGTTTCATTTTTTTTAATTGGATTGATTACCATAATAATTAATGATTAATCAAAGTAATTATAATTATTATATTATATCTTAACAGATTCTGTTTCTTTGGCGCCTAATCGGCTAGAATATGAGAACTTTTAGACTACAAGACTCCCACTAAAAGAATCCAAACAAAAAATTGCTTAATGATGTATTTTTTATAAAATAACTTTTGAATTGAAATTGATACCCTGTGTGAATGGAGCAAATATTTAAATTGTGGTCAAAACATACGTAAGATATGGTCAATTGTGGTCATTTGCGGTCAATTTTCCGATAAAATTGATCGATTGATCGGCTACTGATTGTCAATGTCAAGTACTAGGGCCGCATAAATAGCAAGTGTATTACTGGTTTGTTCCGTGTATTATTTTTTCACGAATCGTCTAAGAACTTCGATCAAATATTTTATTGTGTTTATAAATCAATATTAGTAAACGGGCCATTGTTATTTCTATAGCAAATAACTCTTTTATGGCACCTGAAGACCGGTTTTACGTACGTAGTAAATATTGAATTTGAAACTAATATAGTGGGAAGTTATGCCACGGGTTTGTGAACTAAACGTTCAAATATGTGAATATTAGATTATTTCTCACTCCTTACGACTTAACCACTCGATTGATCTATTTACCCTATTTATGTATAACCTCTCTAGTTTTATTCTAGAATAGGTACAAGAAAGTAAATGAAATATGGTAACCCATTTCGTTTTTCTCCTTGTACGTCTAAACATATTCCCAAAGAATATAGAAAAGCAACCAACGATGAAAAGAAATCCCCGATTTTCTTCAACAGTCTATAACAGTTAACTGCTGGATATAGACCTCGCTTATGCAAGGAGTTTTGGCTGTATTATACCACGCTAGCCCGACGCATTTATATAGTGATTGTTTGAAGTTTTCCGTCTCTTCACAGTGATGTTGTCCTAGTAGTTTGCTTCCTAATCGGCTTGGCTACTCGGGATGGATATCAGTGGTGACACTGCGTATTCTAACACCGTCATCACACGTACCGAAATTAACTTTTTTTACCCACTTTAAATAACACTGAGAAAAAAATAGGAGGACTGAAGGCTATTCTATATTCTATCTCAAGAATCAAAGTATCTGAAAGGCATATTTAAGGGCCACAGCACACTAGCTACTTTTAGCATCGGCGATCGGCGATTTTGCGACTGCATTGATGCTGCATCGCGTTTTAGCGGCTTCCTGCGTTCGATCGCGGTATCGGAAACGCGCGTTTTAGCGACTGCTCAGATGCTAAATCGATGCTACCGGCACCCGAATGTGTGCGGAGAGTAGCGTTCAGCTGCTGTGTCGCGCTTCTAAAAAGCGACTCAATCTCCGTGTTTGGCGTTTTAAGTGTGCGGTGTAGAGCGTTCGGTCGCCGTATTTAGCTTCTAAAAAGCGACTAGTTGCCGATCGCCGATGCTAAAAGTAGCTAGTGTGCGCTGGCCCTAATTGAAATCGGTACAGCGGTTTTGCCGTTGAAGCTTATCAGACATACAGAGCTATTTCCGAATTTATTATAGTAGTTATGGTCTATGGATTCTCTTTTTTAGTTTATGTGTCTGGTTTAGATAAGTTAATTGTAATACAACACGTTAACTGGATATGTTCATAATCTACTATAGATAAACAGACAAACATTCTTGGATAAGAGTTTTTTATAGTTCTTTAATTTTCACTCGAACATAGATTCTGAAGCAGATAATCAGATAACATGAATAGATACTTAATTATAATTAATTATCTGTGCACATAATAAAAGTGGAATAAAAATGCGTGTTTATTACTTTTTTACAGTCTATGGTTACACGGATCCCATATTAGAATACGAGGTAAAATGGGAGTGTTTTTAATTGGTGCCTGCCTACCTACTTGCTTTGCTCATGGGTTCTTCCCCCTTTAAAGTTTATTTTCTATACTTTAAACAGAATTCAGCGTGCTATAGAGAGGGCCTGTCTCGACGTTTCTCTAAGGGATCGTATTAGAAACGAATTAAACACAGCCCACAGGATTAGCAAGCTGAAGTGGCAATGAAGCCGCAGAACCGACAACCGTTGGGGTAAACGTGGACATCCACAGGCAAGGTGGAGTTATGATTTGTGCAAGACGGCTGGCAGGAGTTGGATGCGAGCATGGGCATGCCTATGCCTTTGTCCATCAGTGGACTGCGATAGGCTGATGATGATGATGATGAAACATAATTCAATATAAGATATACTTATCAAAACAGAACATAATTTCAAGCTTATTGAATGAGTAGTTTTGAGCGTTAAACAAATAAAGTGTGTACGCAATTTTAATTACCCTTTGCAAATTTTGTTTCGGAGTTTGGGTGTTTTCTATGTAAGTAGGTATAATAAGTATATATTTCCAAAAAAGTATAGATATACCTATATATTTGTATCAGTTGTCTAGTACCCATTGTAAACTCCGCATAGTTTGGGACTAGATGATATTGTCCAAAGTATTTATTCTGAAATATTTATTTAATTATTGCCAGCAGTATTTCCAAACAGAAACGGAATTTAAGTGTTTATGAACGGCAGTAAGTAGAAGTTTCCATTAGGTGGCTTCTCTGGTTATTTGCCACAAAAAAGAAAACCAAGACAAGTAGGTACATGTTAGTAACTTAGACTTGTGATACAGTCAGTTTAAATTACAGCCCTTTTAGACAAGTTGCAAACGATTATCGTTTTCTATTCTATTTTTAACTGACTTCAAAAAACGGAGGAGGTACTCAATACGTCGGAATCTTTTTTTTTTATTATGTATGTTCAGCGATAATTTCTTCGTTTATCAACCGGTTTCAAAAAATCTTTTTACATTGGAATGGGCGTAGCTTACAGGTGGTCCCATCGTAACCATATCGGGATCTGATGATGGGATCCCAAGGAAATCGAGGGAACTCCTCAAATATCATAGGCACAATTGTCGCGATTTGGGTACTCGAAATAGTTTTACTTTGAAGTCGGTTTCTTTTTGTTAAAATTATTCTATTCTCTTATTTCATTGGCTATAATTTTGTTTTGATCACTTAACTGAGTGACATTAGCCAATGGAACCAAAGAATATAATAGAAAACAAAAAACGTTGCAACTTGCCTGGGAGGGCAGGTAGGTATATGATTCCAGCAAATACTATTACTTCTTCATTATCAGTATCCATTTCCGACCTTGCCTTGCTTTCTTATCTACCTTTTCTTCCATATACGTCTTGTTTATCCAATCCAATAAAATAAGTAACCTTACTCAGGTTTGCCGAACATTACGCCAATGGGACTTCTTCTTTTTCTTTTGATGAGGAGCCGAATAATATGAAGTCCAAGAAAATATTTTGAATAAGAACCTCATTAAACTCAAACCACCGGGAATTACTATTTCTACTTATAGAGATCATTTGGCGTATGTACTTATAGCTTTATAATTTTAACAAAAAGGAACTGACTTCAATGAAAAACTATTCCGAGTACCCAAATCGCGACATTGTGCCTATGATATTTGAGGAGTTCCCTCGTTTTCCTTGGGATCCCATGATCAGATCCCGATATGGTGACGATGGGACCACCTGTAAGCTACGCCCATTCCAATGCAAAAAGAATTTTTGAAATCGGTTCATAAACGACGAAATTATAGCTGAACAAACATAAAAAAAAAAAAGATTCCGACGAATTGATAACCTCCTCCTTTTTTTTGAAGTCGGTTAAAAATAATATGCCACTACGATTCTCGTAGAGCGGTCAATAAACTTAACTTATATAACTAGATACTCTATTTGTGAGTAATTTATGTCCTGGTATTGTCATAAATCGATACTAAATAAACGAATACTGATGTTTATTAGTTCCTGAGGAACTGAATAATAAATGTAAATTGTGTGTTAAAAATTGAAATGTAACTAACATTACCAAATACCTAACATGCGAATATTATTTGTAGTTAGGCCTTAATACAATCAATTTATGAGTAGTCTATGGTACTATAGACTAATACTATAAATAGTCTATGGTATCATCGATTAAAACCTTTAATCGCTTAATACCACCGCCAATAAAGAATACACCTATTTTTACCAAACCCCCAAACGTCGCGTCGTATACAAAAATGTTAATAACCCTCCGCTGTCTCTATCCATTTGTTGGAAGCATCTTTTGCGGAGTTCACAGCTGTGCATCTCTGTCTATCGCTCCGCCCATCGCCCGCCCCATCCGCACACCGGCCGAATTACGACAATAGAACCACACTATATATTCTATAGAGAGGTTATCGTATAATATGAATAGGTATTGTATATGCGGCCTCATTTTATTTTAGGAGTAGTCTATGGTTTTTAAGCGGGAATGTATTTGAATTTAGAATTCATTTTACAATTCTGCGTAGAATTAATTACATATCCAGAATTAGACGCAGAATTAATAGATGTTTTTAAACATAACAGTTTATGCTGTTTTTTACGTAACGTGTTTACCGTAATGAAATATTAACTGTCTCGTTGGTGTAGCAGTTAGCGTATGTGACTGCTGATCAAGAGGTCTCGGATTCGAATCCCGGGTCGGGCTCTTGTTGGATTTTTCTTAAAAGAAATTCTTAATAGCAGGCGGGAGTAGGTACGGAAAATGATCGATAAATCGTTATTGGGAAGTCGGTAGTGGGAAGTAATAGTTCAACCTTCGAATTCAGTTTTCGCTCAAGATTGCGGAGGTCCGATGCTAATCGCTCCGTGGATATTCAGGCAAAACTGGCAAAGTAGCCGACCGCAAATATAACTCGTGCGAGCTAAGATGGCACCTGGCTCAAAACGAAACATGACACCGTTCCCCCGCGTGATACCCCTCTGTCATCCTGCGAGTAGCGTTAGCAACACTATTATCGTTGCAAGAATCTTTCAATAATAATTTTAGTTTATTAGGTATTACCTAATGTCATATAAATCACTCCACGAATTTATTTTATAAATATATCATTAGATTTGTCTGGATACCCCAATTGTTTTAAGAAAGGTCACACTAAAAAAACCAGCATGACGACTATGAGACGCAATAGTTTAAAATAAAGAATATCCAAATACATATGATTTTCAGAGACTACGATTAAAAGGCTTATCATGACTTTAAATTGTATTTTAAAACCATATTTCAGTTCGTAATTTCGTTTAAAATGATATTAGGTATTACCTAATATTATTTAAATCACTGCACGAAGAATGCATTCGGGTAAATAATGAATGAGGCCTGCTTCCTATTGGTATGCATATGTATTTTCTTAACTCAGGTAGTAAGTTCCCCTTAAGATAAAGTAGTATGTTATGAGAAACTACTTGAAGGAAAATAAATTTAATAAAACTAGAATAAAGTATATTTTTTCTTGCACTCAGTACTTTATACGACTGACATTTGAGTCAGGTGCCATCTTAGGTCGCACGAGTTATACTTTTGGGAGTTTTCTTTCTAAGATACCTACACCTAAGAACTCAGAAGAAGACTAAATAACAGTGTGATTTTATGCGGTTTGTGTTTTAAGTTTTCTTTATTTGATGCCTTTCAAAGTGACTCCACTCTGCCTGATGGTAAGCATGAGTAGAATCCAGGAGTGGGGGCCATCAGACTGCCTGCGATGCAGGAAGTATGACAACATTGCCGACCCAGTGAGAGCTTTCACATAAATAGAAACGGAAATAAAATCACGTTTGTTGTATGGGAGCCCTTTAAATATTTAAATCATTCTGTTTTTTGGTATTTGTTGGTATAGTGGCAACAGAAATACATCAACTGTGAACATTTCAACTGTCTTACTATCACAGTTCATGAGATACAGCCCGGTGACAGACGGACGGAAAGCCGAGCTTAGTACTAGGGTCGCGTTATACCCTTTGGGTACGAAACCCCAACACTTCAAGTACTATTAATAATTTAGGTTTGTTGATATATATACGGATCCTATACTGTAATCGCAGAGCACTTACTATAAGTATTTAATCATAGTGCAGGGATTTAAAAAAAATGAAGTCTAAGTTTGTTTCGGCATATCTTCCCATAGTACCTAAGTCTTAGCTGTGAAGTCCGAGGTGTAAAAATGTCTGTAAAATATTTACTTACAAAACTAAATCCCTACTAATATTATAAATTCGAAAGTAACTCTGTCTGTCTGTTACGTTTTCACGCTTAAACCCCTGAACCGATTTTGATGAATTTTGGTACAGAGATATATGGGACCTCGAGAAAGGACATACGATACTTTTTATCGCGAAAATCGACACACTCGCGGGCGGAGCCGCGGGCAAAATCTAGTATGTACATACATAAAATCACACCTGTTTTAACCGTCCACTTTTCACCTGTTTTTTTTATCCTACGTAATATGTGGCAAGCCTATTACTGTTTACCGGGATTTTTAGTTCGGCAGAGTATCGTCCGTCGACCAAAAGGTGCACCGGTTACAGGTGAGGTTCGCGTATGGCCGTAAGCTGTTACTGGGAACCCTATGCACTCTATGGGTACATCTAAATACATATCCCTACTAATATAAATGCGAAAGTAAATCTGTCTATCTGTCTGTTACGTTTTCACGCCTAAACTGCTAAACTAATTTTGATGAAATTTGATACACAGATAGTCTAGAGTCTGAGGAAGGACATAGGCTACTTTAACCGCGATAACCGACATATACGCGGGCGGAGCCGCGGGCGAAAACTAGTAAGTATAGTATAAATATCATTTATCATTTGTGATATAGACGTCTTTGTCAATATACATTGTCTAACTTACTGTCTATAATGTTAGTAGTGGGCTAAATGTAGAAGATAACTATATTAATATCAGACACAATTTTGTTAAATTAGGTAAGGTTTAGTGAGACTTAACAAATTACTGTAAAAGTACCCTATCTTTTATAACTTCGTAGATTTAACGGTTTTAAGTCACGCTTAATCCATTTTTTTTTCGGACCTTTTACACACAACATCATCTAGTCCCAAACTAATCAGAGCTTGTATTATGGGTACTAAACAACTGATATAAATACATAAACACACCTTTTTTTATAAATACATGCATATAATATCTACATAGAAAACACCCAGACTCCGAAAGAAATACGTGTGGATCATACAAATATTTTTGGTCCAACCCGGGAATCGAACCCGTGACCTCTTGATCAGCAGCCGCATACGCTAAACACTAGACCAACCAGACAGTCAAAGTTTGCAATCGTAAATAAGTTTACAATACACTTTTACAACAACAACCGTATTTAAAGCCGCGGGGTAAAGCTAGTCTAAAAATATAACCTAAGTTAATACTTATGTTTTCAGCTATCTTCCAGTGCAAGTCCCATCGAAATCGGTGCAGCCGTTTCAGAGATAAGCCCCGCGGTATTACGCACGATTTTTGTAATGCAGGCACCACACTTTGTTATGCGCTATTCGTTTTGTGTCTACGCCGTATTCGCCCAAATATTAGTTATGCGCGCAAACAACAAACATGCCATCCACACTTCGAACTAGTATGCCAAATAAGCATCAAATAAGGCAAATATGTGTGTTGTAGAGATGTGTCATTGTCATTTTTATGGTGAACGAAACGAATATACTCTCTACACTTCGCCGTATGCTCGCGAATAACCCGCACAACGAATAGCGCATAGCGAAGTGTGGTGCCTGCTTAAAGGTAACAACGCGGGACTTAGCTAGTATATTTATATACTCAAATCATCTTACTGTGCACATCATAAATATGAATTTAACTTTAAAAAAGATGATTTAAATCGGTTTTCGATATGAGATGATATTGTGGCATCGTCAGAAAGTACTTAGAAATAGTATATCTACCTGTGTAAATATCGGCATCGTTACATTGTCCTTACATTTAATAAAATGCCTTACACAATGTAACCAAAAATTGTAAAAACAATGTTGGAAAAGAGTGTCCATGGAGTTTCTTTTCTGTTCTTCTCCATAGGATCTACGAATTGGAATAGACGATTAGCTTCACGACTGACTACTTGACGTTTCAAAAGTGCCGTTGCCGTGGTTTGATTTGATTTGATTTGTAGTTACACTACGCGTAGCTTACCTAAAGATAACTCTTATGTAGCCTGCCTTTATTTATTTCAAACTTTATACACTTTTAAACATTTTCGAACTTAATCCGCAGAGCATTCTTAACTAGTCTACCTTTGGGTAGAGCAGAAATCTTGTTTATTAATTTACGCTCGCACAAGGCAACAATGTTTAAAATACTATAGTTGAACTTGGTACAAGTTCATTTTATCTCCATTTTATATGCGATACAAATAACCAGTACACTATTATAATTAAACTTTAATAAAACCTGTATTTAATCCGTCCACAGATTCTCTAGTAAAATTTCAAAGGCATTTATAATGATCGTTGTTCTTCCATGGATGGTTTAAGTATCAATATACTAGGTAAATACTACATGACTATGATAAATTTTAAAGATCTGAGAGTTTACTGCTACGCAATGATTTTATATACTAAATATAAAATATCATTGCTGCTACGTTGATCATTTGAGGTACTTTGCGAACATGTTACAACTGGAATTTCTGGGACTATTCTGTTCATGAGTAAAACACTAGTATTATTGAAGTGTGATTTTCTTTAGAGGTTTTATAATGTTTACTATATTTCTAAAAAAGTGGCCAAGTGCGAGTCGGACTCGTCCATGAAGGGTTCCGTAGCAGCAAGTAAGATCGTATAAAAGTTTTTGTAGTTCGTTGTAACTTTCATCGATGTTTTAATAATAGTGTTTTGATTGAAAGAAATGTAAATTGCGGCTTATGATTTATGACGTATGTATGAAAAAAAAACTCCTCACTAGATCTCGTTCAAACCAATTTTCGTTGGAAGTTTGCATGGTAATGTACATCATATATTTTTTTAGTTTTATCACTCTCTTATTTTAGAAGTTACAGGGGGGGGGGGGGACACATATTTTACCACTTTGGAAGCGTCTCTCGTGCAAACTATTCAGTTTACAAAAAAATGATATTATAAACCTCGATATCATTTTTAAAGACCTATCCACATATACACGTATGGTTTTGATGAAAAAAAAATTTTTGAGTGTCAGTTCTATGAAAGGGGACCTCCAAAATTTATTGCTTTTTTCTATTTTTGTGTAAAAATATTAATGCGGTTCACAGAATACATCTACTGACCAAGTTTCAATAGTATAGCTCTTATAGTTTCGGAGAAAAGTGGCTGTGACATACGGACGGACAGACAGACATGACGAATCTATAAGGGTTCCGTTTTTTGCCATTTGGCAACGGAACCCTAAAAAGTGAGGTAATTTTTATTGAGACGAAAACAAAATAGTATTTTTAAGTGAATTGGTGAATCGAGTTTAGATATCAACGTCAAAAACTCTTCTAAAGAAAATGTCAAAAAAAAATCTGGAAATTTCTTTTGTTTTTTTTTGTGTAATCAGAAATCAGAGAATATTGCATTTATTTGGTAAAACTCGCCATTCTCATACACTAAAGCGGGTTTAATGAACATAAAACTGTGAAAATGATTCCTTTTCAGAGACACACATACATTTTTATAGAATTTCTGATCAGATTCTTCAGATTTATTCTAAATGTTGATTACAATTAAATAAGTTTTGTACATACATAAATAATCTATTTATCAATAGGTATCTATGTAAAAAATATTATTCAACTTAACACATGTCACACGTTGAATAGTTTACTAATTATTTAGTTGTTTCTAAAAAAAATAATTATTTGTCCTTCGGTCCTTAAGGTCATACCTTCTATCTTAAAACACCAGGAATCCATAACCTGTTGGAAGTAGTACTGTTGTATATTATATGTTTACATTATCAAGCCCATATCAAGCGAGACACCTAACGCCTGCGTTTGCTTCTACCCTGGTGGTCGCGGTTGGGTGATGTCACTATTTTGCAATAATGCCTAGTTGTTTGTGTGTGTTGGTTGGTTGAGTCATAGGCGGTTTCTATGATATACAAAACTGTTTTTATTATTTGTATTTCATGCCATCAACAAACTGTTGTTTAGGAATGTAACATATTACTCAGAAATTTCTTCTATTACAATGATTAAATTAAATAATAATTACAATATTTAAATAAAAGCGTCAAAAAATTCCTTTGCATCATCGCTTACTGGTAGGGGCGAAAAGACTGGCAACATTGCTATGCTGTATGGCAATTCTAATTTTCTGTGAAAGAAAGATTCCAGCCTTTCATCATGAGAAACATTTATCAGTTGCTTAGCATACTCTCTACCGACTCTACCCCAAACGGTTCAAAAATGTAATTACCTACTAATCGTTGGTATTTATGCCGTTTGAGGCTCTCCGCTGATGCATTTCTTTTATGGTAGAGACACGAGCCGTTTTTTAATGTGCCTGCGAAAGTGACTCTACTCTGCCTGATGGAAAACATGGGTAAAATCCAAGAGTGGTGGCCCTCATGGTGAATCACACTTTGAGATACTTAGATTTTAATTCATTTTGTCTTCGATCTCGCACATACCAATGAAACATTATCATTTCAGGTTTTACTTCTCTCCCAGGAATTTCCTTGCGAGGGTACACCTGGTTCCTCGGCTTCTGGTACCTGTGAAAGCGTGCGGTTTTGGTCGGTTCGAGTCCAACATAACCACCAACTGGTGGTATCCGAGGGGATTTCCGCACAGAAAAAAAAAGGTTGTTCTTCTCTACTACCTTAAATCGAAGTCGAACCGAGTCATTAGAATCGAGACATGTCTCTGCTACGATACAAAAATAATCGATAGATAGATAACTAGTACCTATAATCCTATAATAGATATATGTATGTAGATAAGTTATGAAATCAGTCATACCTTCATTATTCAAACTTGTTGCAGACAGTCCTCCTACACACGAATTGAATAACAGTTGTTGTAATATCAAACTAAATTTATCTTCGGATAAATCTATGCTTAAAAGTATTGACTGAAACGATCAATTTCTATTTAGGGCCACAGCACACTAGCTACTTTTAGCATCTGCGATCGGCGGTTTTGCGACTGCAACGATGCTGCATCGCGTTTTAGCGACTTCCTGCGTTCGATCGCGGTATCGGAAACGCGCGTTTTAGCGACTGCTCAGATGCCAAATCGATGCTACCGGCATTCGAATGTGTGCGGAGAGTAGCGTTCGGCTGCTGTGTCGCGCTTCTAAAACGCGACTCAATCTCCGCGTTTGGCGTTTTTAAGTGTGCGGTGTAGAGCGTTCGGTCGCCGTATTTAGCTTCTAAAAAGCGACTAATTGCCGATCGCCGATGCTAAAAGTAGCTAGTGTGCTGTGGCCCTTAAGCTTAAACTAAAATCAACTTCATATAATATCTAAGTATTTGTCTTATAATTGTAGTATAAGTAGGTATTTCTCGTTTATTTATCACCAGGTTTCACCCGCGGTTACACAGATATAGTAATATGTTTAGGCATATTAATACGTAGATAAGTTTCATAAACAACACGGAATGGCTAAATAGTCAGCGATAATTCCGAGTTTGCAGTCATATATAGGGTGATTAATGATAGGAAAATGGAAGAAGATTAAAACTCACTCCCAAATAAATTTTATATAGGTTCAAGATATTGACAAGAATTAGAGAATTTTAAACAACATGTCAATTATACACGCAGATGATATGTTTGTTATACTAATGATAAACTCAATTTGTCAACGAAATAAAAAATGTATCACATTAAAAATTTAATTCAAAAGATCTAGCTAATTTAACACTTATCTAACTTTGAGCGTATCGTACAAAATAGATTACGATTATAAAAGGCGCGTCAACCATACAATGATCAGATCTAACGATAACTGAACATGTTGAAAGGCACCCAGATCTTATCAGCGCTGAACCGTCGACCTCTTACAAGATTTTGGAAGCCTGGTACATTGTATGAATTAATAATTTTTATTTGGGACATGTACGGGTGTAAAAAAGTAAAACATGGGTTTTGTATGGGTTTTTGAAGAGATCATAAATATTAGTGGACTAGGTTTTGGTACTTGATGGGTGTGATTTTTAACACAACTGATTTTGATACTTATTTCGGTGACAAGAAGGTGTATTATCAATGTTTTGCGAAAGATAAATTATATAAAGTGAAGTAAAAACAGCCCCCCGACCCCCTAACCAAGTTTTGAAACGTTTTACGTTTTCTATTCTATTCTATTTTTTGATTGGCTTTAATTTTGTTTTGATCACGTGACTGAGAGACATTAACCAATGAAACAAGATAATATAGAAATACTAGCTGATGCCCGCGGCTCCGCTCGCGTCCTAGGGGTGTGAAAAATAAATGTTGGCCGATTCTCAGACCTACTGAATATGCATATAAAGTTTCATAAAGATCGGTCAAGCCGTTTCGGAGGAGTATGGCAACGAAAACTGTGACACGAAAATTTTATATATTAGACTAGCTGATGCCCGCGGCTCCGCTCGCGTTTTAGAGGTGTGAAAAATAGATGTTGGCCGATTCTAAGACCTACTGAATATGCATATAAAGTTTCATAAAGATCGGTCCAGCCGTTTCGGAGGAGTATGGCAACGAAAACTGTGGCACGAGAATTATATATTTAAGATAATAGAGAAAAGAAAAGAAAACTAAAAAAAGTTTGCAACTTGTCTAGAGGCAGATCAGACTTATATTGTCACTCGAACAATTTAAAGTCGTTTACCCTAACAATTTTTTGTTGCCGGAACTTAACCTAATTTAAATCCGTTGAACGTAGTCAATAGTGCCCTGTGGTACGATGAACCTACGATTCATTGTCGTCAGTTAGTCCTACAATGCAAAGACTGAGGTGTCTATAGCGGTTTCCTACAGCTGATTAGAACTTTAAAATAAAAAACAATACCAATAGCTAACTAAAACAGTCACGGTCACAGGACTCATATGTCACACGTGCATGTTGGTTCAGACAGTAACTAATGACGTCACATACCGTTATCAAGTTTAAGATTATGTCATTGCGATGTACTGGCAGGAAAGAAGCTGAGACAATTGAAAATAGGCTTTGCTTTTCGTTATTTAAAAGTGCACTGTAATGACTGTAATAGTGTACGAGATGTTAGGCATTTTAATCGAGGCACTATGTTCCTTGACGGTAAACTACCGCATCGCAGTGTAATTATTCAAGGAACAACAGCAATGGACTTTGTACCAAGCCTCTCTGTCTACTTAAAAATCAATTCAGGCCGGAACTGAGTAATAAGAAGTAATTAATAAAATACACTTTAACGATTACTCACTAAATAATCGAGTGGTTGAGTTCGTTGTCAAATGCCTGGCTGAATAACATCCGCTCTGTTTAAACCGATAATAATTCATAGTCAAAACACAGATGTAGGTTAAGTGCACGACTTGAAATCACCTTATATTTTACTATTTATATTGAAGTCTATGCGACTGCCGATTAAAATGTAATAACGTTTCGAACAATAACTACAGAACTTACACAAATAAATTAATATCATTTATTAAAAATTAAAAAAAAACAGGTGTCGTAACGTTTTATTAGATTTTTTATATTTCCAAAATGAAATGTGGTGTGGTGAGTGTCCAATTAAGTTTTCTAAACCAAAGTGTGAAAAGAAGAAGAATAGAAGATGGCAAAGTTAGTTTAAGAGCCCGGATGACGTTTACAGCGATTACTTTGTAAGAGAAGTTGAACAATGTGACAACAGTGACAATCCATAGAATTTAAATTCATTTTAAAATTTATTTATGAAACTAAGTATTTGCAAAATATACCTACAAGTTGTCTTGACAGACGAGTTCCTTATATTCTTAGAATAAATAGATCCAACGCTCATTACATTATTTATGAATATCTGTTAAAAATAATGAAATAGATCAATCAAAATCTTTATTTTCAAATCTCGAGCCACTTAAAATCTGCGTAAAATGTCAGCCGATTCTTACACAAATCATTATGTACTTTTAAAATCTTGATATCTTTCGATGAATCAAAGTTAGAATACTTGCACGATGACGAACAAAAATACATTCGAACTGTCAACCATAAACCATCCCTTATCTCTGATCAGAAAAATTTTGAAGACAAATCACATTTAACTACATAAACAAGAGTGCTACAACATATTAATTAAAATAACACCCCAGAAAGTTCAGTAACCATATCCTTACGAACAAAATAAACGAGAGAACCCATCAAAAAGAATGACCATAAGGTCCAAGAACAATCGCCACATGTGGCCTGGAGATTAACCAAAGAAAAATAAAATTAATATTCTCTATCCCTCTCTTGCATGTTTGAATCTCATATACGTATCTCGCTTACTCAACGAAATCATTCTTGGAAGTGCCGGGGCCAGCGTACGCGCATACAATGCGGGTGTTGTGAGCACGAATTCCGAATTTAAAAAAAGGTGAAGGAATGGACGCGGTCTGTCGTTTGCTAAATCCTTTTTGGTTTCCTAATATTTGTTTAGCGGCTGCTCTGATGATTCTATTAACGATGGCGTTTGGTGAACTCTCCGCAATGTTATATTTATAGAAAAAGATCTTAAACGTTTTGATCGGCTCCTTATTGTCGTAGGTAACGGTAGTTTAAATATTTGACACACTTATTTTTTTATTTACCTGTGGCGAGGACAAAAAATTGAATAATATAATGTTTAACCTGTAAGTTTCTGTTATTTTATTATCTTTGGTTAATGACATGTCGATAGATTCTTTATCGTGCGAAGTTTGCAAAAATTGTAATTAACAGGGATTTTTAAATGTTTTCTACTTAAAATCTCTACTAATATTATAAATGTGAAAGTAACTCTGTCTGTCTGTTACGCTTTCACGCCTAAACCACTGAACCGATTTTGATAGAACTTAACTTGGGAATGGAGATAGGCTACTTTTTAACGCGATAACCGACATACACGCCAGCGGAGCCGCGGGCGAAAGCTAGTGTAATATAAATTTTCGGAAGAGGTAACCAAATTTGTCGTGTCAAATGATAATTATAAATTTTATAGGGAAAATTTATATGTTACGTCGATTATCGCGGTAAAAAGTAGCCTGTGTCCTTTTTTGGCTTAAGACTATATAGGTACAAAACTTCATTTAAGTAGACGCGGCCGGAGAACTTTATTTTATAATATGTATCCCACAAATCAACAAAATAATCTCATAAAACTCTAATATATTCTTAAAGAAATTCGTAAAGACATTACCCACACCAGGAGTGCAAAGAACAGTGTAGGTAGAGGTGCAAACGGAAACATTTGTACGGCTTCGATATTTTTTTTAATTTTTCTTACAGCTCATGAGAGTTCGTTGTTGTTTGGTATATAGTCGAAGCTCTTCATCATGTAACATTGAGTAACTGAACACCAAAACCATGCGATGTGCACGATAAAATAACGTCCTCAACATATTTAATCTTTTATTAATGAAGTGTGTATTGTCCTCTTTTTACGGCACGAGTCATAGTGGTGAGACATCGATAACATCAATCACTTGTAAATTATCGATAAATTAAGGCACAATTTTTGCGATATTATCGATAAACTTTATGCATATGAATCTAATTAAAAATTACTATTTTTAGTGCTTCAATAAAAGTGTTAATTGTTAAGATATTATATCTTAACAATTAACACTATATTATCAAAACAGTTACGAAATTTCAAGTTATAGTTTTGATGTCGTCCGGTTATCATAAAACTCAAAGAATTTAATACGAATTTTAGACTAAGCATTTCTAAATATCACTGTTTAATACTTATCTTTTCCGCTAAAATGTGTAACATTAAATTTTGATTTATTGCTGAAGCATTCTTGTCATAAAGTATTCGTCAACATGCTATGACAAATAGGTATATTAAATGCAGAGTCTTGGACAAATAAAAAAATAATAGCTATATTTTAGGAGACGGATGGTATTAAAACTTTAAAGGCTTACCGAAATAAACTATAATAAATTATTTTCAGACTTAGTTTTTCCTTGAAATGCTTTAAATTCTGTAGCGATGAAGCGTTGTTAACCAGAAACTTATTAGTACATAAAGTTCTAGAGGATGTTGATTCAAAGGGTTACTAATTAATTTAAAGCTATAAAAGATATAATTCGTTAGAATGTAAGCCAGAATTTAATATAATTTTTCGGCTTCATTTGTTAATTCCAATATAGGACATAAACTCCTTTCTAAGAAGAGGTCTGTGTTCAACAATAGACTAGAAAAGGTAGATGAAATGTTTGACAGAGTAGATGAAATGAGTTTTACAGCCGATGTAGTAAACCTCTTTCTTAATTATACTGAACTACCAACTAACTAGAATAACTGTATGTAGATTGTTGCAGTATTAGTTTTTGATAATAATTGTGATATAGTTTGACCTTATTAACACTTTTTTTAAGTTTTATACTTGTTACTTCTTTCAGTTTTTTTTTCTTTACCTTCATTACTATTGATGCATGTTGTATTGTGCAATGCATTTAAATAGTGTTGTGATTTACTGTTTCTTATTTACATAAAATTTAATAGCTAGTTGCTAATAAATAAATAAAAAGACCGATTCAGTAGGTATTTCTAATTTATATCATTAACCACAATCTCAACATCAAAACAATAATCAAGTACTTATCTCTACAGGCTATCTTTTAAGATCTAATCAAAAACAGACTCAACATTATATCTGTGTACATTATTTTAGTATGACGCAGTTTTAAAATTTTTTGAAGCAATACTGTTTTAAAAAAATGACCATTAGTTTTAAAGAAATGTATATGTAAACTGACATTAATATACTAACGAGACTTTTATTAAATATTTATAAACACTAAATTCTAAATTTAACCGTAATAAGGCCTGTTGTATTCAATGATATGATTTTTTTAATTTTAGTAGGTAGATACTTTTAATCGATAAATTATAGAGCTGTGAGAACATCCCAACTCTAAGCCGCATGGCACGCTTGACTAAGCTAAATAATCCTGACTGGGCGAGCTAAAGCTATAAGAGATTCGCAGAACCCGCCACCAGCTATGGACCACTTAGCAACCCTTTGTTTTTATAATAAAAAAATCTGTTTAATCACATCGAATTGGATTATTCTAAATGTTTAGGATAAACTCAAGTATGGATGGATGGTTTTATCCTGGGAGGTTTAGTAATTTAGTACCTTTGTTGTGTAATTTTTATATCATTCACTAGCTTTCGTTCTTGTTTCGCCTGTGTAAATGTATGTAATAGAATTAAAGTATCCACACGTCTAATTTCAATGAAACCTTTGCAGTGGTTACAGGGTTAGTTCTGAATTTATCTTAATTATTAGTATGAATGTACTGAATATTGAAAATCGGCGGACCTAATAATAATAATAAATATTTCGGACATCTTACACACAACGTCATCTAGTCCCAAACTAAGCAGAGCTTGTTTTGTGGGTACTAAAAAAGTGATATAAATACATAAACATTTTTTTTGTAAATACATACATATTCTACATAGAAAACACACAGACTCCGAAAGAAATATTTGTGGATTACACAAATATTTAGTCCGACCCGGGACTTGAACCCGAGACCTCTTGATCAGCAGCCACATACGCTAACCACTAGACGAAAAGGCAATCAATGCCAAGATAATTCTATTTGTAATTTAGGTACTGTAACTTGCTAACAAAACACAAAGATCTGGTCTTTCACCAGAAGAATTTTTATTACTTATAAATTTGATATTTTTCCCTTTAAAATGAAAAGGTGTTATTTTTAACATGTTATCCTTACTTATATTATAAATACGAAAGTAACTTTGCCTGTTTGTCTGTATGGCTTTCACAGCAAAACTACTGAAACGATTTAAAATAAATTTGGTACACATATATAGTCTAGAACTAGTCTGAAAGGACATAGGTAGGCTATTTTACCGCTATAACCAACAACTCGCGGGCGGAGTCGCGGGTGAAAGCAAAATTAACAAAAAACTAATTAAGCGACATGACGAACTTTTTGTCAGCTTTTCCGCTGAATGTGTTTTATTCCTCATAAACTTTACTTCATAATAAATGGAATATAAGCTAAGTATGTCGTGACAGAAGAGTCTTTCTTTCCCTTTGATAATGTAAATGTATTATATTTCATTACCCATTTTAACTAATTATGTTGAGTAAGTATACCTCGTTGGTCTAGTGGTTAGCGTATGCGACTGCTAATCAAGAGGTCTCGGGTTGAAATCCCGGGTCGGGCCAAAAGGTGTTTTTCCTAATAGCAGCCCGGAGTTTGGAAGTTTGGCGTTGATTCGCGCCCGTGCCTCGGAGAGCACGTAAAGCCGTCGGTCCCGGTTGTCATGAACATCTATGGCAATCGTTATTGGGAAGTCATTGCCTTCAAATATACTGAAAACTAGTTCAATCTTCGAATTTCATTTCTCCCTTAGGGTTGCGGAGGTCCGATGCCAGTCGCTCCGTGGCAAAACTGAAATTCAGGTAAAACCGGTTGAACTAGTAGCTGACCCCAAATAAACTTGGTAATAAAGGTTCGGAAGATGATGTTGAGTAAGTATACAAAATATACACACATATCATGTCCTCTTCTTGAACTAGGTTTTACTCCTTCGATACGTTTGGAACGTGATCACATTTTGAGATTGATCTGATTGAAAACTACCTATTTATTCTTGAACAGGTAAGGTAAGATAGTTGTAGAAAATAACGTTTATTGTGAGTCTCACGCTAGCCCACCGATAACCCTCTACCCACGACAATTCATTTACAATCGTTACGGTCATGTTTATGAATCGATATTGCTTTAGTTTTTACACTAACTACGATCAAGTTCCAAAATACAAGCGTTTTTATTTGATAAACATCACACGTTAAATTTTTTTTAAGAGAAATTATTGCGGTACATTTGGTTGCAATGTGAATAATTTGTGAAACTAATGAAGAGCTGTAGAGATTGAGAATCAGCACTTTGAAGTAGAATTTAACCGGACAAGTCTACAAGCGGGCGAACAGTGTCTTAAGTCAACAGTCTGTATTAGAATGGATACTGCAATTGGAAAAATGTTGAAGGTCCACTCGAGAGATAGTGGATGAACGAGGAGGATGCCTAGGATCAAAATAGGGTCGTCAAGCAATAAATGATAACATGAAAAATATGTTTCTTTTAGGAAATGGTATACCGATGTTAAAAGTTAACAAAGAATTACAATTTCATTCTGATGACATAAATATGTATTTAAAACAGTATGAAACTTTTGTGTAATCAATTCTAACGGTAGTTTTTTACTTTTTACGTTAGGGCTAGTCTCCTACGATTCCCTGGCCTTTGCCCTATGCTTGTCACATATTATTTTATTTAAGTTTTTCTACGCAATCACTTATGTGCCGGCTCCACCGGGGCAATACAACCTTCACAAACAGAAGACCAACCTAAATGACAGCACTTGTGCAGTCGTCTTTTCTTGGTGAGTTTGAGACCGTAGGCCCAATCATTCTGCATCATTCTCCCGGGCTCCGGAAGCCGGGAGAATGATGCAGAAACATCCAACATGGTGTGGGACACCATGCTGCCTTGTATGCACTCACAATGAGGATGCTCATGCTTTCAATCAGGCAGAATAGAGTCAGTTTTTTAGGGTTACAGATAAAAAAAACTAAATCAAAACACAAATACAATCACGTGAAGTGTGCGAAGGAAATGACTAATAAAGACTGTTTGTTGTTTGTTCTTAGTTAAGTAATTAATTTAGTTGTTTTCTTTCATCGTTATGAACGTGGAAGTTTGAAGTAGTTTATTCAAACTTAATAAATTATCTAAATTTATAAGGTACCAACTTTCGCCGCGTGTGTTTTGGTTATCGCCAAAAAAATATCCTAAGTTCTTTCTTAGAATCTTAACTATCTGTGTACCAAATTTAATTTAAATCGGTTCAGGAGGTTTTGCGTGAAAGCAGGATAGACAGACAGAGCTACTTTTGCATTTATAACATGAGTAAGAAAGTAAGGATTAACCTAAATTTATAAGTTGTTAATGTTAAAGTGAAACGTGTACATTTTTGATTGGATATAATTACTAATATTGGTAACATAAAATCGAGAAAACTTTATTGAATAACCCATTTGAAGTATAAAGTTATTATTACTTTTGACAATGTGTTTTTAATATTGCCACGATTACCGTTATTATACCTGATAATAAATATGCCTATAATAGGAGTAAATGACATTGCTTTTTAATTACGATTTTATGTACAAATGGATACTTATCCATGAAAATAAAAATAAAGTAAAAATACCTAGTGTGGATGTATTTCAACAAAGACATGTAATGTCTTTGTTGAAATACATAATAATGTCACAAAAGTGACGTTACATCTAGGTCATCATCAATCATCAACAGCCTTTAACAGTGTACTGCTGGAAAAAAGCCTTGAAAAGGAGGTATTGGCCTACTATACCACGCTGGCTTGGTTGGTTTCAAGTATCGGAGGGGATCTCTCACTACCGGCCGTCGTTCGTTCCATGGCAGGCAGCGAGAGCTCATTTACCGCGGGTCGCAACCTTCTGCGAGGACGTAATCACGCAGAAGGAGGCGGCGGAGAAGGCCCGGGAGGACGACATCCAATCGGACCTGATTCGCCGCGGGCGAACCGGGCGGCGGAGGCGCGAACATCTGCGCCTCATGCCGCCTTGACTGTGGCCGCGGGTGGACGGGACGGGTTTCCCTCCACCCGCTTTATGTGGCCAGCCTATGGCCTTTATGTGGTAACCCCCGGTGGGGTGACGGTCCATGATGATTTTAAAGTTTATTTGTTACTAGCTGCCGCGTATATCATTGTGGTTGCTATGCAAGTGTGATATGCATAACAACCTGTGAAGTTTTGACAGGAGATAAACAGTGATACATTTTGACATCTACGATTTATGTATGTTTATAATCATCTGGTTTTCGTCCGTGTATCTCGATTATTGCAGTAAAATGTAGCCTATGTGTTATTCTCATATTTAAGCTATATTACTGTAAAGTTTCATCCAAATCCGTTTAATAGTTTTTGCTTAAAAGAGGAACATACTCACTCACAAACTTTCGCGTTTATAATATCAGTAGGATTACTCAGTAAATATACATAAGGTACCTGATCCCGTCGTCGATACCGAACTATACCTACATAAAATACACGAAAAGGGCAAGCAAGATTTTAGAAAAGAATTTCATAATATGTTTTTATAAAGTAAAGAATTTAAATTGGTTGGGGATGAACCGAATGGCATGGACTTTAAAGGTTAGAGATTGTTAGGCAAAATTGATGACCACGCTTGAGAAGTTTGCTTTGTGCGATACAGGATTAGTTTTTCTAGTCCTCGCTAGATGTCACTACATATTTCTATTTTACCATTATTTCAAATATAAGTCTAACTTGGATTTGTAATATTGTATTTTTATGTGATGATGATGTAAATAATGGGATAAAATTAATTCATATTTAATTTTAATCTTCATAAACTGTACTTGCGAGTTTGCGACACATTCAGATAAAAGAGTATTCGACCTTGATTTTATACTTTCATTGTTAGTTGAAAAAAATAGGTTTTTAAAAAAGGTAGGAAAATTTCTTATTACCTAAAATTAAACATTAATGTATCAACCAATCATCATGTAAATATTTTGGTACAAAATGTTACTTAAATGTGTTAAAAGTACTAGATTCTCCCGCTAAAATATTGTTCATTATCAGGGTTCCGAAGTTCATGACTCTGAACCCTTATAGTTTCGACATGTAAGTTCGTCCGTTCATCCGTCGTCGACTAACCGTCCAAACAGTTTGTACTAGAAATATGAAACTTTGTATGGATATGTGTTTTTATCACGTCGACAAAGTGCTAGAATAAAATCAAGAAAATTATTTTTATTTGCGGTCCCTCCCCTACACGCATCTACCCCATCGTGTGGGGTATCATTAGGCAGGCCTTTAAAAATATTAAGAGGTAGCTAAGACGATTTTTTGGTTAACGAATCCGTTTGCGAGTTATATCACGTTAAAAGGCATTTTTTTATAAAAACTGGACGTCCCTTCAAAAGCTAAACGGCTAGCTCGAAAATGGCATAATGGTAGTCTTTAGTTCATGAAAAAGTCATGCTGAACTTTAAAGGCTAACAGCTGTGGTGGCATTGTTACTTCAGGAGTTATAGAGACCTAACTTGTAAAATACAAAATTAACAAACTATTAAGTAAACATAACAATTTTATTTATTCTATACGATTTTATATCCACGTTACATAATGGATGACTGCGGAACCCTATTCTATCCGTGGCCTGACACGCAATTGGGCAATTTTTGTTATTAAAAAGCTGCGCTGTTAGTTAAATTGTAAAGTATTACTAACAGATTCTCTCTGTCAGAAATCCGATCTCCTTTGTTCTAATTTTAAAATATTGTTCTGAATTATAACATCTGACAATTTATTCTTTTGTTTTAAGGAATAAATTGTCAGAAACATTGTTTTAAAATCGTAGTACTAGTAGTCTCCTGTGATATGTATTATATTATATTTTTATTTTTGTTAAGGTACGAAATAAAAATAATACTATGTTGAACAGGTAATACGTACACATATTGTTTCTGTTTGTTTGTTGTTGTTTGTTTTAGAGCAACCTTTCAACGGTTATTGTGTTTTTGGCGGATATATTGACGCATAACATTTCAATAGCGACTAAAACTATTTAACTTACGCGTATTAATATTCGCATCTACAAGGTTACAACTTTTTCTTTTTGGATTGAAGGGTTTTGTTTTTAATTTTTTTTAGCAATATATTGTAATTAAATTAAGATAATACTTTCATTTCATGAAGTTATTAAATTAATGTGCAGTATAAATTCATTTTAACAATCTTCTACTGTTAAATATTTTTTATATTAAAAATATTAGTGCCGTTAATTAAAAAAATAGTAACCTGAATAGCTCTTATTTATATCCCTAACAATTTTCTTTTATTATCTAGTCTGAAGTTTTAGTTTGCTAATAGAATACGGTTTTAATAAAAGTTTCCAGAAAATATTTACCTCATCAAATTTCAACATATCTCCAACGACCAATCATGTATTTTCGATCATAAATATCTTCTCCGTACATAACATCATCCAGCATGCGTTTTTGTTTTATTTTTTAATTTAAAAAAAACATGCCTTTATTATGCCACACCACCACAAAGATTTTAATAAAACCTGTTAATCGCCATTCTTTACCAAACACAGCACTTACCTAAATATTTAATTTAAAAAAATCTTCATACACACAATTAGGTTTACTATATAATTAATACCACACACTTTTTAATTCACAAAAGTTCACAAGTCACAAGTTTTTGAATATTTTTTTGTTTTTGTAATACAATACTGTTGTAACAGTTGGTGCGCTTTACAAACTAAACGAGAATCTCGTTTCTTTAAATCCGGTTCCTATATTTCGTACATAAGATAATAGACGCGAAGGATATTAAAAAAATTGTTCTGTAAACAATTGGAGTGCTAACAAAGCAGCGCTTCGCGGCTATCCGAAGCTGTACTGAAATTCTAAACCCTGACTTCGGTGTCCATGTCGCGCACCCCCCATTACTAAATTTCGTATCGGATGGAAAACGTCATAACTCAACACTACTAAAAACACAAAAGCAACCTTACTCCGCGAGTATACAGACAAGAATGTATCAGCAAGTAATGCCATATCCGACAGTCGTTAAAATTCCCAGCGCGCTACAAGGCTATGAGAACGTATAATTTAAAGACGGAGCTGTGCGCCTACTTGTGTGGATATAGTCGTCTCGCTCGCTCACACGAAGATGGTTGAATAGCTTTTCGCACAACGATGTTGGATTGCTCATTTTTTTGCTATTCAGTATTGAATTACGTATTATTTTGTGAATTAGATTGTGTCGTGGTGTCATATTTTGCTCTCTACCTGGCGTTTTAACGGGGCGATAGGGAAGCAGGTTGGTATAATCTTTCTTTATCTCTTAATACTCAGTACATTTAGAAAAAATATATTTTTATTGCTAGAAAATGATGGGATATAAAAATAGAACAAAAGTATAATTTTTAATTCTAAAAAAGCATTTATGCATTTATTTTCTTTTTTCTTTTGGTACTGTGAAGCATTTGATGTTGAGATAGCTGCAGATTTGGCGGACCTGTGAAAAAAAAGTTTACATCGGTATATTTCTTGAAAGCTGTTAAAAGGTATAAAATGGTTGCTTTAGAAAAGGTGAAGAAATAAGTCTCTATAAGATCACAAATTTATTCAATACTAATAATTATTCAGAAATGTAATCTTTAAGTTTAATTAGGCACATATAGTAGTGACACCGTTTATTTATAAAATTCTCTAATTATGTAAACTTTCATATCTATAAGCTTCTTGTTAAAGTTATAAAATTTAGAAGTTTTAATTCTCCAATTATAAATTTATATCTTCAAAATAACGAAAATTCAAAAAGCATAGTATATGAATTGAAGGAACTAAACTACTTGTTAGTAAGTATCAGTGGATCCGTTTATTTACAGTGAATATAAACTAACTTATTTAGGACAGGATGAAAGAACATAAACATAGATAAATGAAATAAATGGAAAATGAATACATATCTACATAAACAAAACCTAAATAAAAATAATTAAAAAAATACAACAAATATGTATCTAAAAATAAAAACAAAAAAAATACGAAAAAAAAACAAAATAATAAAAATAAACTATTTCCGCGTTCTTGGCTCGTAAAAAACATAAAAAGTTACATTTACGATTAGAAGTCGGTAATAATTCCACACGCTCTGTATCAGACGGTATCGTATTGATTTTATCATATAACCCTTTTGGAGAAGGGTCTTGGGTTCCATTTCAATATAATAAATTCATTTCGACTTGACGATGTATGGTGCAGTTTGATGAGAATACCCTCGCAAATCGTCCCAAGATTTGTATATATAGAGGGAAAGACCAGTCCGGTTGCCTGATGGTGTGTGCTCACCCCATGAGAACTAGAAACTCAAGAGTAACAAGTGCAGTGTACTCTCTTCTAGAAAGAATTTCTTGACCCCGATTTTCTGTAAGACTGTGGTATTAATAACTAGTCGGCGTGGTGAAGAACTAGGAATACGCAGGTACGGTCAAGGTAGCGTAGGACAACATTACTGCACCCCTGCTGCCTGAATCATTTGGTTTTCATTAAGGCCTAAGGTGGACTAAAACTATTCAGCACAATGTAGCTGGTAGCCTTTGTTGAACAATACAATACACATTTTAATTATACGAGTGACTTGTTTTTGTAACGTAAAAATAAATGGTTTAAGTGCGAAATGGAAACTTGCCATTGGAACTTGGAAGTCTTTTTTTTAAGGAAACTCCCGCATTAAGGACGCAGAATTGGACACTTAAACGAACAAACACACAACAATAATATGTTTAAACTAAAATTGTTGCCCCATTGATCTCAAAACACTTGGTGCAGAAGAAAATCTGCCTAGCGTCCGTTTAATCTCTAAGTCAACTGTACAATTTCTGGTGGTCTTACCGTACAAACTCCATAATGAACATGTCCAGCTACGGCTATGGTTAATATAAGGTGTATCATCAAATACTCCAAGCGCGGCAGGTTGAAGGACACCGTGATGGCAGCCATCAATGGCCAGAACATCCAGTTGATCAGCTCACACCGGTTGTCACACAACTCCGCTATTATAAGACGACACTGAGGACAAAATGAGTTTGGAGTGTGTAATATATACGTGTGACGGACTAAAAATACAGAGTGTCACCACCCCTATTCATCCCGCGGGTGTCGTAAAAGGCGACTAAAGGCAAACTACGCAAGACAACATCAATGCAAAGAGAAGGAAAACTTGAAACCAACCCTATACCAACCCGTCTGGCCAGCGTGGTATAGTAGGCCAATACCTCCTTTCTAAGGAGAGGCCTATGTCCAGCAGTGGACTGTTAAAGGCGATGTGATGATGATGATGATGAATCTATACAAATAAATAAAATTGGAGTGTCTATATGTACGGATGTAAAAATTCAAATGAACAGATTTTTACTAAATGCATATGAAAGTATGGACAGTACCTGATATATTATATAAATGCAACTTTTAACATTTTTGTGTGTCTGTTTGTTCCGGGTAATCTCTGGAAAGGCGGGACCGATTTTGATGAGACTGTCACTGTCACCAGCAGATGACGCAAGGAGTAGCTTATATATTATTTTTTTGCACTAGTTTTCTTCGCAGCGTTACTCACGATTCACAATAATAACTGCATCATCATCATCATTAGCTCATCTCAGTCCACTGCTGGACATAGGCCTCTCCTATTGGCTCCTGCTAACCATCTTGCGGAAATCGTCACTCCATCTGGCGTGTGGGCGTCCAACCATGCAGATGCAACTAATAACTGCATGTAGATAACTTGGGAACCAGAAAAACTGGGACCCAGCTAGTACAAGCTAATAAAAATCTTTTGACTTTACGATCAGTATCTATATACCTAATATGGTGTTATTTATATACGTTGTCGTTTTAATAGCTAGGTATGTATATGATGTGTGTTTATAAATTCTCGTAGTTCCTATTATGTACGTGTGTCAAGTGACAATATAAAACAATACGTTCCCGATCATATATCGCGGCGGGTCCAAGTAAATACACTGTACTATCACTGAGTTCGCATTTTCAAGAGAAACAAACACATATAACACACACACAGACACATATAAACTATATTCAATCTCTGAGAGCAAAATGTGTACGTATATTTAATAATTATAATAAGCTTAGACATTATGACTGCCTTGTTGGTCTAGTGGTTAGCGTATGCGGCTGCTGATCAGAGGTCTCGGTTTCGATTCCCGGGTCAGACCATATAATTGTGTGATCCACAAATATTTGTTTCGGAGTCTGTGTGTTTTCTATGTATATTATGTATTTACAAAAAAAGTATGTTTATGTATTTATATCAGTTGTTTAGTACCCATAACACAAGCTCTGCTTAGTTTATTTTATTTTATTTTACAATTCAAGGAAAACTTACAGCTAGATTGTTGCAGTATACAAACTTAATACGAAAAAAAAGGCCAGTTAAAAGTTTTCACAGGTAGATTTTGTAGTTTGGGACTAGATGACGTTGTGTGTAAGATGTCCGAAATATTTAATTAAATATTTATTTATTTATTTATATTTATTATCAGACTCGAAAGTGAGCAAAGAACTGCTCTATCTTTAAACATGAACCTTACTTAACTATAGATCACCTTACTTAACAACGAGTTTAGTACTATAAGTTGGTAGTGTTTTTTTTTTTAATTATAATTATTTAAGCTCACCAAATTATGACTATATTCTGCCTGATGGGAAGCATGAGTAGAAACCAGGAGTAGGGGCCACCATCCTCATTGTGAGAGTAGGTAATACTGCATGTTGACTGCCTTGTTGGTCTAGTGGTTAGCGTATGCGGCTGCTGATCAGAGGTCTCGGTTTCGATTCCCGGGCCAGACCAAATATTTGTGAGATCCACAAATATTTGTTTCGGAGTCTGGGTGTTTTCTATGTATAATATGTATGTATTTACAAAAGAAAAGTATGTTTATGTATTTATATCAGTTGTTTAGTACCCATAACACAAGCTCTGCTTACTTTGGGACTAGATGATGTAAGATGTCCAAAATATTTATTTATTTATTATACCATGGCAGCCTGGTTAGATAATTATAAATTATAATTATTATAAATACATCATTCTCCCGGGCTCTGGAGGCCATAAGAATGATGCAGAATATAAATACTTAAAGATACTTAACTCTAATTATGTAATTATATAAGAATTAATATTGTGCTAATATTAAGTTGTCTACTTTCAAGAAACTCAACTAAACCCTGTATAATTATTATGGTTTATTTTATTTATCCAGAGGGTTTTAAAATGATCAGTGATGTGATGATTACCATTAGCTGAAGTATACCTAGAATGTACCTTGGTGTCTAATAACTTGTTATACTTATATTTACTCTTTGAAAAGTAATATCTATTTAAGAATTTGCTTCGTTAAATAATAAATTGTATTTTTTATTCTTTAATTTTCAACCTTTAGGTTGTTTTTTTTTTTAATTTTATGGGACCAAACGAAAAATATACCATCAACGATAAAAGAAGAACTCGTTGGTCTAGTGGTTAGCATATGCGACTGCTAATCAAGAGGTCTTGGGTTCAAGTCTCGGGTCGGGCCAAAAAGTGTTTTTGTAAATTCCTAATAGCAGCCCGGAGTTGGGAAGTTTGGCGGTGACTCACGCCCGGCACGGAAAGCACGTAAAGCCGTCGGTCCCGGTTGTCATGAACATCTATGGCAATCATTATTAGGAAGTCAGTGCCCTCAAATATACTGTAATATACTGTTATATTTCAGTTCTCCCTTGGGGTTGCAGAGGTCCGATGCCAGTCGCTCCGTGGAAAAACTGAAATTCAGGTAAAACCGGTTGAACTAGTAGCCGACCCCAAATGAACTTGGGAATAAAGGCTAGGAAGAAGATAAAAGAAGAACTCTCTTAATGTATTTATGGATATCAGAACCGAATCGAAGTCTGTTAAAACATTAAACTACGACAAATTAATTTTAACATAACATTCAAATTGAAATAAAAACTCAACAAAAAAATATATATTCCGCAATAATTATTCATTGTCTCGTTTGTAAACTGATCAAGATAAAACAAATAGTGTCAGTTTGTCAGTGTTGTGTTGTAGCCAAACTATGTATTTATTTTAGCATTGGCAATACCGTCGGCGTTGTATTTCACAGACAATCACACGAGCTCAAGGAGGCCGACCTGTCTGTGTGACGGCAACATATACAAAAATAATTATTTAAAGGAATCGATGTAAATCTTTTGATATAAATATTAAAGAAATAAATATTTTTGGACATGTAACACACAACATCATCTAGACTCAAACTAAGCAGAGCTTTTGCTATGGGTACTAGACAACTGATATAAATCTAATATATAAAATTCTCGTGTCACAGTTTGCGTTGCCATACTCCTCCGAAAAGGCTTGACCGATTTATATGAAATTTTGTGGGCATATCGGATAGGTCTGAGAATCGGCCAACATCTATTTTTTATACCGTTCTAAGGAACGTGAGCGGAGCCGCGGGTATTAGCTAGTACTTTGTAAATATACATATTATACATAGAAAACACTCAAACTCCGAAACAACTATTTGGGGATCACACAAACATTTGGTCCGACCCGGAAATTGAATCCGAGACCTCTTGATCAGCAGCCACATACGCCAACCATTAGACCAACAAGGCAGTCACTGATGATAAATATATACGCGTATTGACGGATTAATAATACAGAGTGCGATGAATAGAGGCGAATACAACCGCTATTCGTCCTGTGGGTTTTATAAGAGTTAACTAAAGGAGCAAATTGCGTATGACAATATAACTATATGACAATATAAATTTGCTTGGGACTGATGCTGCTCGCTCCCACATTTTAAAGTGATGAACATTTCTAATTTGTTTATTTTTTCGTTGAAATTGTATAGTATTTTTTTTTATTTTTTTTTTGTATAAGTTTGTAAATGTGAGTATAGTGTAGGCTTGTAATGTTAGTTTATATTTTAGTAATTTTCTGGTGGTTTTGAGTGTTTCCACGGCCTACTCAAGTGTCCTGCTGGCGGCAGTGTCGTGTTCCGGGTTGTGGATCCTAACTACATCGGTTAGGCTACACGATGGCTGGGGCCCGTATGCCGTCTGTATGGACAGGTCGACTCAAAACTATGGTCCTTTCTTAAAAAGGCCAACCCAGACCCTATACTGCACTCACATAGTTCTCTTTAATGTTGTACACGGACTTAAAAAAAAAAGACACCTCTGTGGTTTGTTTCGGCGTTTCTTCCCAGAGTGAGTCGTAGGAAATGCCGGCGCCTTCTAGCTATCAGTCCGACTTGTAAAAATGTCTCAAAAGATTTACTTACAGAAATAAATATCATTTATCATTTACTACAATGAGAAGAAAAACTTAAAACAAACCTTACAGTGTAAGGGTTATGATTGAGTACTGGTTTGGTAAGCGTATGTGTAAGGTGCTTAATAATACACTTAATTCTGCACGAGTATATTTATTGTTCAACACTGTAAATTACGTCCGACATTTCTGTCTAAGCCTAGGCGCCATGTCAAATCAAATCAAACCATTTTATTTCAAGTAAACCATACAACGGCACTTTTGAAACGTCAAGTAGTCAGTCGTGAAGCTAATCGTCTGTTCCAATTCGTAGATCCTATGGAGAAGAACAGACAAGAAACTCCATGGACACTCTTTTCCAACATTGTTTTAACAATTTTTGGTTACATTGTTTAAGGCATTTTATTAAATGTGAGCACAATGTAACGATGCTGAAATTTACACAGGTAGTGTCCAAAAATAATTAAACAATAAATAGAAGTTGTGAGATGACCAGCCCCGACTGGCGGCGCTAGGGATGCGACACATGCTAGTCCACGACTAGAGATGTGCACTGTATGATACATTATGAAGATGATTCTGCATCATTGAGCCTTCTAACTAACAATAGTAGGCTAGCACTAAAAGAGGATTTTGGGAAATTCCACCCCTAAGAGGGTGAAAAAATTTCAATCATAAATTTACATCAATACATATTATAAAATTAAATCCTCCGCTACGTATATCTGTTGTCTGTTCGCGATAAACTAAAAAACCACTTCACCGATTTTAATGACATTTTGTACCCAGATAATCTAAAGCCTTAGAAAGGGACATAGACTCCTTTTTACCGCGATATCCAATATAGACGAGCAAAAGCGTAAAGTAAAAATGCTTACAGATATATTACTGAATATGGTTCCGTAGAGGAAGATGTAGGCTCTTGGATACTGTTCACTGACGTCATTGGTCGAGTAGAGACCCCAGTAGGCGACGGCTGCTGTCAGCGCGAAAGGTGACGACAGAGGTCGCAGCATTTCATGGAAGGGATACATCTTGCCGGTACGATTCTTGTAGGATCTGAAAATATATGAAACATTTTAGGATACCTTTTTAGGGTTACGTACACAAATAGTAAAACGGGACCCTATTACCCTGTCTGTCACCAGGCTGTTACCTACTGAACCGTGATAGACTAGACAGTGGAAATTTTGACATATTATGTAGATACGTGTATTTCTGTTGCCTCTATAACAACAAGTACTGAAAAACGGTATAAAATACATATTTAAAGACACTTGAAATGTTTAGATAAGGTTACGGAACCCTTGGCCGAAACTTGCTCTACGGCGTCACCTGCGATTTAAAACAATAACCTTTTATTTTATAGTAATATATTACACTTACGAATAAATGTTATAAACGACGCCAGGTAAAGTAGTCAACGGTCCCACGAGATGGAGGACAATCTCAAGAATACGAACCACGGTGTAGTCACCGAACACATACGTCTTGTAGAACCCTGGACCGTATACTCCTTCTATTATAAACAGTCCAGAAGAGAACTAAAACAGTAACAACAAATGCATATGACATTAAACTCAAGCTATACCAAGCCGCCATAGTGAGGGTCAGTATGCTATATTGTCTCATTCACAATGAGGACCCCTACTCCTGGATTCTACTTATGCTTTCCATCAGGCGGAGTAGACTCACGTGTTAACTGACAAAACTGAAAAAATCGAGTTTCTTGCGTAAACATAGGTTTTAAGTGGTGATAAATCGACTGATGAGCTCAAAATATCTAAATTGTAATTCATATCCAAAATACAGACTATAACAAAGGTGTTAACTGCAAAGCAAATCGAAATGTATGCAACATTTCACTTTGCAAATGTGTTAGGAGCATATACATTTTCGAAAACTCGTTTACAATATTACGTTTGAAATGATATAATGTGATATCAAACCATGTACCTTTTGCATCTTGAAAAAGTTAATACAATTTAATGAATAAAAAATAAACAAAGGTGTTATGAGCTGTGTGGTATGTTTGCTGACATAAAATTGATTGTTATTTTTCTAAATCCTATAATGAAAAGGGAGTAACAAAGTAGTCCATTGTTGAAATTTATTATATTTTACAACCTTTAACACATTTTCCGAACGCACTTTTTTGAAAGTGTGATTTCGATTTCGCGCCAAAGAGTTGGTCAGTTAGTTCATTTTACAAAAGTTTTCTTTTTGCCATTCAATATAAAATTAAATTAAATGATGTTGCAGCACTAAAATATCAAAGGGGAAAAACTCACTCTCACAAACACAAGCTAGATGTTGATGTAGAAAATTACATGTGTAGTTATGTTATAAGTTTTCCATCTGAAATTTCCCATTTTTCTCCTACTCAAAATATTCACAATAATATATATATATATATATATATTATTTATATATAATCCTTTACTGACAGTTAAAATCATGTATGTTAAAAAATGTGAGGATGAAAATAAACCCACAAAATATTACATAAAGGAATGCACTTCATCATCATCATCGTCAGCCTATCGCAGTCCACTCCTAGACATAGGCCTCTCCAATTTCGGGCCATTTGGTTCGATCCTCGGTTTCTTGCATCCAGCTTCTGCCAGCCGCCTTGCGCAAACCATCACTCCACCTGTCCTGTGGACGTCCTACACTACGTTTGCCGAGTCGCGGTCTCCACTCAAGAACCCGTTTACCCCAACGGTTATCGGTTCTACGGCATATTATATAGCCAGCCTACTGCCATTCAGATTGCAAATCCTGTGGGCTATGTCGATGACTCTGGTTCTCTGTCGTATCACCTCGTTCCGGACACACCTTCAGAGATACGCCACTATGCTTGGCGTATCTCTGAAGGTGTGTCCCTCTCCATAGCACGCTGAGCAACCTTGAACTTATGGACCAGGTTTACCGTAAGTGTTCACGTTTCGGCTCCTATGTCATTACGGGTAGGACGCACTGATTAAAGACTAATAGAAATATATCTTTATATATATAATTCTTGTGTGAGTGTGTATGTCACTGAACTTCTCTCAAACGACTGGACCGATTTTGATGAAATTTTTTGTGTGTGTTCAAGGGGATCTGGGAATGGTTTAGATTCGCAATTGGACCCGGTAGGTGGCGCTGCGATCAAGTTCTGGAATTTTAAAGTTGGGCGGTACGAAGTTCGCTGGGTCAACGAGCTTAATATGAAATTCAATCTATCTTTTAAGTAGCCTAGAGCTGATGTTTGTTGCAAATGTGATTCAAATACACACAAAAAACCTTTTGTCATGTGTTTGTTGCTGAAATAATTTCATACATAACTACCTATTTCATTTATAAAATGCTTATTATGTTTTTCATATAAGCCCTTTTTAAGTTCATCTAATCTAAATATGATTTACATTACATTATACAAAGGTGTTATATTCATGTTTTCTCTGTATTTCAAATATATATAATAAAATACTTCATTCTTATATGTAATTTATTAAGTAATAATATTTTAAAAAGGTTTGACACTTAAGTTTTGAATAAAACTTTAACATATAAAAGCTACCCTCATATTAAGTTTTAAAATTTTCAAACGCGTTTATCTCATTTTGAGCTTTTTGTTAGTTAACACCTTTGTCCACTTACCCCTTCAATTAATTCACAAATCACACACATAGCTAGAATGTACTGTTTTAATGAACTTTAAAAAGATTGAGAACCTCCTCTTTTTTAAATCGGTTAAAACTAGTTTTTTTTTAAAAAGACAACTTCCGCATTAGGTCTAGTATTGATAAGACTTTCTCTCTGATCAGGCGGTTAGCGGATGTGGCTGCTGAACAAAAGGTTTCGAATTCGATTCCCCAAGTCGTACTATTATTGGGTATTTCCTCCAAGATAATCTTAATACCACCTCGGAGTATGGAAAATGGCGGCTTCACGCCCGTTCCTCGGAGACTTAGTTTGTTTGTTTCTCGTATAAAACACTACGGCAATTAAAAAAACAAAATGAAAACCATAAACCTACATTATTTCCGAGTAACATGGCCTAGTTTTCAACACGATAACCAATATAAACGTGAACGAAACCGAAAACTAAAGCTAGTATTCACAGATTACCACCTAGGGGATTGTCTGTGCTAGTAATATACAAAGATAAGCAGTAAATACGTCACTTACCCACATACTGACGTCATATCCCCATGGTATATATAGTACTAATGTGTTGTATTTCTCCCAATGACATATGTAAAAGTTGAATATCACACTTACTACTATTAGGAAGCCTCTGAAAGCGAATCAACTTTTAGTAATTGATCCTAAATTATAAATTCGTGAGTAACTATGTGTGAAAGTCTCGGGAAGAGCTTACTATAGACATATGTATTCTGTGCTATAGATGTGATCCTATGAAGTAAGGTCTTGTGGTGGCGGATTAAGAATACATAGTGTCACCACCCCTATTCATTCCGCGGGTGTCGTAAAAGGCGACTAAGGGATAAACTACGCTAGGCAACATCGATGCAAAGAGAAGGAAAACTTGAAACCAGCCCTATACCAACCCGTCTGGCCAGCGTGGTATAGTAGGCCAAAACCTCCTTTCAAAGGAGAGGCCTATGTCCAGCAGTGGACTGTTAAAGGCTGTTGATGGTGATGATGATGACTAACTATATCTGTTTGTTACAGTTTTACGGTTAAACTGTTAAAGCGATTTCAATTAAACTTGACATCTAGATACTTTGAACAAGACAGAAGTTATTATTTACCGCGATACACGCAGGAAAGGTCGCAGGCAAAAGATAGTTTTAGTTTCGCATTATTTTGCAGTAGGTAATGCGATTAACCGCTGATTTAATGAGTTCAAATTATCATTCCGGAACTCGAACCCGGGACAAGTTGATCGGCGGTCGTATACGGCGACCGCTAGACCAACGAGGCAGTTGTTTTTCCCGAAATTATAAATATCTGTATTTAAATGTAACACCCTACCAATATTAAAAACGCAAATGTAAGTATGTATGTATGTATCTATGTTTGTTGCTCTTTCACGCAAAAACTACTGAATGGATTTTTATAAAACTTCACAATAATATAGCTTAAATATCAGAATAACACAAGCTACTATTTACTGCGAAAACCGACTTAAGAGCGGGCTGAACCGTGAAAGCTAGAATTTATAATGACATATAAAAGTAACTGTAATTCAACTTTTCATTAATGAAAAAAAACAGCCTGTTTGCTCAAAAAAATCTATCTAAAAAGTTTATTTATAAAGAAATTAAATAGTATTATATTTAGAAATAAAGAAAATAATTAATAAAAAAAAAATATACAAACAATGTTTACCTAAAAGTATTTAAAGAGTACTCCGAATCTCGTCCAAACACTGATATCAAAGCGTACGGTATTAGAAATACGATGTAGGAATCTAATCCGTGATCGAACAGTTCCCCAAGAGGACCTGATACACCGAGCCGACGGGCTTGCTTACCATCGATCCCATCTGAAAAGGAGACTTGATTATTCATTTGTAACTTTATGCACTCTTGTACATAATGCCCAGGCGGACTTAATGCCAAGGGCATTTAATGCCCAGGGCATTAATCGGTGGGCATTTCTTGGGTAGAAATAGTCACAATTTAACTACAGTAACATTTCCATCTAACATGTTATAGGTAAATTTAAATAAGCAGCTAACATCACTGCCAAGAGAAGGAAAACTTGAAACAAACCCTTTACCGACCCGTCTGGCCAGCGTGGTATAGTGGGCCAAAACCTCCTTTCAAAGGATAGGCCTATGTCCAGCAGTGGACTGTTAAAGGCTGTTGATGATGAAATTTAAATACATTATTTAATTAATTAGGCAGGTATTTTTCAGGCCCAGCAAATTAACATTGTAATTCAGCGTGGAAATGCTAACAGTCTTCAACGAACACTGCCAGATAGCGACGAAGCGGAGGAATTTTTAAACTTTTAAATTTTTTTTTTTAACTGTTTCTTGTTTCTAACGTTTTTGTTTGTGCGTAATGAAAGCGTAAAAAGTCAAATTATGTAAAGATATGACAGTTCATATCTTTACATAATTTGACTTTTTACGCTTTCATTACGCACAAACAAAAACGTACAGTGAAGCATAGAACCTCTTCTTTTTTGAATTAGGTTGAAAGTCGGTTCGACCTAAGGCAGAAAAATAAGACAAAAAGAAAAAATAAATAAATACATAACTAAGTATAAGTTATTTTTTTAAGGACATCTCTCACATTAGGAATATATTCCTATGTCGCGGGGACTTTCCAAACATACAAGAAACGGACACAAAGAACACCCTGACTCTGATTAACAATTTGTTGAGGACGGTGGCCGCCACTTCTGGATTCTATTCATGCTTTCCATCAGGCAGAGCAGAGTCATTTGAGTAGCTAATATAAAAAAAAAACACAGTGATATCCTACAGGATTTGAACACACCGCGAGCTAGTGACCGCTAAAACTACAAGGCCATCTGTGCATCCTAAATTTAACTCACCTAAGTTATACGCCACAAATATGAAAACTCCACAAGTAACAAAAACCCAGTTTGGTATTTCATTTGGATAGTCCTTGAATCCAGGCCTCCCCCCTGCTGCATAGAACTCTTGATCATACACATTAAGCAGGAGGATTGCTAGCAACATGAGGACGAAACCAGCGAATGTGATCACATTTGGAGCTATTGATTTTGGTATAATCTGTAAAGCAAATATTATTTATCTACTAAGCCATGGTAAATATAAATATTTCGAACAAATTACACATAATGCCATCTTTTTTTTATATATATTTAAGCCTATCACAGTGACTCCACTCTGCCTGATGGAGAGCATGAGTAGAATCCAGGAGTAGGCGGCCTGGTTGGATAATCTGCATCATTCTTCCAGGTTTCGGAAGCCGGGAGAATGGTGTAGAATTATTGGGCCTCCGGTCTCACACTAACCAACGAAATACGACACCAAGAATACTGTCATTATTAGGATGGTCTTCTGTGTGAGGGTAGTACTGCACCGGTTGAGCCAGCCCATTCGTGCTGAAATCAGCATGTCCAAAACTAAGCAGAGCTTGTTTTGTTGGTACTAGAAAACTGATATAAATACATAAACATACTTCCCCCTGTAACTTTTAAAAAAGCGGTCAAGTGCGATTCGGACTCGCCCATGAAGGGTTCCGTATCAGCAAGTAAGATCATAAGTATAAAAGTTCTTGTAGTTCGTTGTAACTTTCATCGATGTTTTTATACTAGTGTATTGATTGGAAGAAAGGTAAATTGCGTGTTACGATTTATGATGTATTAAAAAAAAAACAACTCAGTAGATCTCGTTCAAACCAATTTTCGTTGGTAGTTTTCATGGTAATGTACAACATATATTTTTTTTAGTTTTATCACTCTCTTATTTTAGAAGTTAGAGGGGGGGTTTTCATTTTTCCACTTTGGAAGTGTCTCTCGCGCAAACTATTCAATTTAGAAAAAAATGATATTGGAAACCTCAACATCATTTTTGAACACCTATCCATAGATACCCACACTTATAGGTTTGATGAAAAAAAATTTTTGAGTTTCAGTTCCAAGTATGGGGACCCCCAAAATGTATTGTTTTTTTCTATTTTTATGTAGAAATCTTAATGCGGTTCACAGAATACATCGACTGACCAAATTTCAACCGTATAGCTCTTATAGTTTCGGAAATAATTGGCTGTGACATACGGACGGACAGACAGACAGACAGACTTGACGAAAGGGTTCCGTTTTTTGCCATTTGGCTACGGAACCCTAAAAAGGGAGTGATTAAACTAAAAAAGTATATGATGTACATAAACACAACTTCCAACGAAAATTGGATTGAACGAGATCTAGTAAGTAGTTTTTTTTAATACGTCATAAATCAGAAACTTAAATAAACTAAATAAAAAATAAAAAAAACATAGATCTTTCATATAATCAATACACTATTATTAAAACATCGATCAAAGTTACAACGAACTACAAGAACTTTTTATACCATGTTACTTGCTTCTACGGAACCCTTCATGGGCGAGTCCATCTCGCACTTGACCGCTTTTTATTATATCTTTTTATTGTATCTTTGTATAATTTTGTTACTTACTTTAACTATTGTGTTCCATGTTGGGTGCATCAGATACTTTCCTATTGGGCTGGTGTCTATCGCATTGTACTGGAATCAAACAATAATTAGTATGACAATTTTATAATACGTTTTCACCATCATTTATCAACAACTCTTAACCTCCCCCTGCTGGGCTCGGTCTACTCTCAGGAGAGGGTTAAGGCCATGCTCCCCCACGCTGGCCGAGTGCGCGTTGGGCATTGGCAAGACACGTTGTGGCTACGTAATCTTGCCGTGGGATGTTTTAATTAATTTCTTTAAATAAAACGATTATTTATAAAGTCTAAATAAACTGAAAAAAAAATAGAATATAATTATTTATTTATAAGTTTTGTGCAAAATATCCATATTTTGCACAAGTAGTACCAGGCTCCCATAAATGTTTAGAGTTAACAACAGATTCACACATTCCGATTTCCTTCGACTACAATATTTATTTCAAGGTTATACTACAGGAAATCAGCCGTTGGTACATTTGTACTTAAAAATGAGTTTATATTAATATGTAATGAATGATGGAGGTGGAGTGACGACCTGCGTAAGATGGCTGGCAGGAGCTGGATTCGAGAAACCCAAAATCGATCAGAGTGGTGTGCAATGGGAGAGGCCTATGTCCAGCAGTGGACTGCGATAGGCTGATGATGATGATGATGAATGATAATTTCTTCCATAATTATTGCATAAAAAATTTAAGTTTTGGATTAAATAGAAACAATATGTCATGATCAATTTAATTATAGTTCTATGCTGAATTAGATTCGATTTTTTATCAATTTTTATGCTGACAACTATAATAATAATTAATTCACAGTTCTTACCTTATACTTTTTTAATCCTTTTAGTTGGTCTTTCGTCAAATATTGATAATCAAACATTTTGTTTGCTTACTTAACAGAACTGCTGGCACTAAACTGTGAAAAACATAACCTTCAAACAACATTCAATTAAAATGTAATCTATGTAGGTATTATGTTTATATGTGTGTTGTCTATTTAAGAAGTTGGACCTTCAAGATACTCGCATAATTATGATGTAATTAGTCATAAAGTGTGTGTATGTATGTGTGTAACTTAATATTGAAAACGGCCTGCTCGGACTTACGATTCGGATTCACAGTACTAGGAGATTATATTATGATGGTAATTAATTGCTCATGTACAATTAAAATAGATAAATACTTTATATTTTTTACATTATCAACTAGGTACATTTATTCTATACATTTTTTTCAAATTAACAGCTTTCCATTAAATGCGAAAGTACTTGAATATATTATAGAGCAAACATTAAAAACCAAATAATGAAAGATTTGTTCGTCTGTCTGTATGTTTCGACTAATATCTGGATGGGCTGGTCCAATTTTGACGGAATTTCACTGGCATAATCTAATGATATACGAAGTACGTTAGGCTCCTTTTTTAGACTATTGTTGCACCTTTATAACAACCGCGAGTAACGCCATGGGATTCTGCTAGTATTATATAACAAACAACAAGCAGATAGGTCATTAGTAAGTGACTTCCCCGACACTCTCAATTTCTCAAATGTAGGAGCCTTACTGAGGCACTTGTGCCTGTTTAAGGCCGGAAAGAAGACTATTCTCGTATTGCTTTTCAGCAAATGACTGAGGTTACCGGAGGACCGACCCTCCCGTCTAAATTTCAAAGTGGCAACATACTTGGATGTCGCAGATATTTATGGCGGGGTCGATAACTATCAAATGAACTACTAGTTCTGGCCCTAATTCCTCCATAAAAAAATAAAATTGGGAACCATTTAGATTTTGGACTGCAGAGTCTGTGTACCTATAAAATGTTTATATTGTGATTTGATTAAGAGGGATTTTTTTAAATTGTCATGCTATATTTCACACAATATTTTGTTATCCTAGATGAATCTTAACTATTTGGAACTTGGTACAGAAATATATCTTCCATATATTAAATCAGTTTTTTCAACAAAGAGATATTAATCAAATTTTTCATTATCAGCACTAATAATAGGTTTTAATTCCTCACTTCTGGGCGTGAGCGAAGATCTGTTTATAAAGTAGGTTTTGCTCTAAAATACAAAGCTGATCGACACAGAGTTTTCTTTATAACACATCCTTCTCTCTGCAGTGCTTGTCTTGCGTAGTTTGGTCCCTTATTCGACTTACAGCACTCACGCGATCAATAAGGATGGGGACCCTCAGTAGTTTTAATCCCTCACACGTTTGGTGTTCACACACAATTTATCAAATTAACAAAGACAAACATCTTTAAGTAACGAATCACTCGTAAAAACACCTAACTTATACGTACATCACTTAATATAATTTCTTTCACTGACAACGTTTAGTTAAATGTTAAAATTGAACAGTGCATAACAACATGTGCGCTAACCTACTTATTGAAACGATAACTGATAATCGTGTTCCGTTCTATATCAATGGAAGCTATTCCAAATTATCTTTAGACTACGATATACGATAGCACAGAATCGATACAACATAATCTTATTTGTATTGTATAATAATACAAATAAACTCATCATTTCCATTTTTATTCTTCATCTTCAACAGCTGATAATAATCCAGTGACTAAACACATAGGCTTCTTCTTAGAGAGGAGGTTTTAAAATAAAGAATTAACTTCCTGAATAATTAATTATTAAATGTTTTCGGATAAGGATCCGGATCTTGGAGCTTGTATTATGGGTGCTAGACAGCTGATATAAATACATTAATATACTTTTTCTTGTACAATATAATACATATACATAATATATACATACATATAATACATACATATAATACATACATATAAGCAATAAGAAACCTAAGGAGAGGCCTATCTCCAGCAGTGGACTGTTAAAGGCTGTTGATGATGATGATGATGAAGCAATAAGAAATAAGGCCGCCTTTTGTACATTAAATGTAAGTCATTTCTATTCTGTATTGTGAATCTGTAACACGGTGTGACGGTGTACAAATAAAGAGTTTTCTATCTATCTATACATAATACATAGAAACCACCCAAGCTCCGAAACAATTTTTTTTTTATATTAGCTGCCAAAATGACTCTGTCCTGCCTGATGGAAAGCATGAACAGAATCCAGAAGCGAAGGCCACCATCCTCACTGCCACAACGTACAGTGCAGCACAGTGACCCACACTATGGCGGCCTAGTAAGATGCTTTTTCACGCTCCCCCACGCTGCTGAGACAAAGACCGGAGGACCAATGATGTAGTAGCATTTCAATAGGCCCCCATAGTATGAGAAACTACAAAAAAAAAAGGAACCGACTTCAAAGAAAAACGAGTACTCAAATCGCGACAATTGTGCCTATGATATTTGAGGAGTTCCCTCGATTTCCTTGGGATCCCATCATCAGATCCCGTTAAGATGACAATGGGACTACCTGTAAGTTACGCCCATTTAAATGCAAAAATAATTTTTGAAATCGGTTCATAAACAACGAAATTATCGCTGAACATACATTAAAAAAAAAGATTCCGACGAATTGAGACCCACGCCGTTTTTTTTGAAGTCGGATATAACTTTTCAACATTTGCAATTAGTATGGTAATCACTACTTTTGCAATCTAGTTATACCTTCCATCAGCAGAGTATGGTTACTTTGGTAAACCTTCTCTTTGCAGAGATAATGTTCTGATATCCACGGGACAAGTATGTATGGTAACCTGACAAAAAACTCCTATTTACAAAGACATACATATTCTTATCATTGTTAATATCTACACTCATTGCCAACACCAGCCACGATTCATAAAAAAATATATTAATTGTATAGATAAGTAATGTTTAGTATCAGGATTATCAGTAAAGAATGAGTCAATAGTATAGTACCGCGATAATTAACGTTTTGACCTAATTCATAGTTTCTAGTTGTATTGTTATAAAATATAGTTTTTTCATGATTTACGGACTGACAGGTGGAATGAATGTCTTGTACAGTTTTTAAATCATACAATATCGACCCTGGAACTTGCTACTCAAGATTCGTCCATAAATGGGATACGTTTATAGACAGTGATTAATGACAAGTTCACATTCCATGTTTCTTTTTAGTGCCCCATAACAGGCACTGCCACAAATCGCTTAGAGATCAATTTAGGATAGGCAATCATAAGTAGTATATTATAGACAGGACATTAATTTATGTCCTGCATGTCTGTCAAATTTCGTATATGGGCTTATCTTGTATGGTGTGCTAATTTACAGGGGCTATCAGGATATTATAACCTGATATTACAATGTTAACTGTAAATAGCAAATAACATAATATTCCAAACAATAAATATATCTCCTATTATAAGATGCTGTCCTGGTACTTGTTGTAATTTCCAAGGACGAAAAATAGGAAAATTGAACCCATCAATCATAATTTAAAAATACAAACTTAACACTTTACCACAGAATATAGAGTAAGAGCCCAGAGCCGCCAGACCTACGTCATTAGTGCAAAGCTGAAATTTTCAGGATTATTAGTACAATGTCTTGTTAAGATGTATGTGTACCCATTCTTGAAATAATACCAAAGATGATATACCTCAGCTTCCTAATTACTACAAATATTTAAAGGTGTCTGGGGGGATGGTTGGCCCTTCGGATTGGTCTGGCCGCATACAAAGGGTCTTAAAATAGTACCTACCTTAAATAATATGTATAAAATTTAGGTTTGCTACTATAACGTAGTTTACCTAATTTTCTCACAACTTTCAAGACGTCTGGCAGAAGTAATGGCCCACGGAAAGTGTCTGGCAGTAATGAATTTTAATTTTAAATAATATTCTTGATAAAATATGTAAATACTAGCTTTGCACCTTTAACGTAGGTAAGTAAGGTTTTTATCCAACTGTACTTCGCGCTACCTCAGAAACGGCCCCGCTTTCAAGCTAATGGGTAAACATACATCTTAACAAGACATTGTACTAATAATCCTGAAAATTTCAGCTTTGCACTAGTGACGTAGGTCTGGCGGCTCTGGGCTCTTGGTCCAATACATAATAGTACCAACTTTACGATGGATTTTTGCAACTTAAGAGTGAGAAGTGCATTGCAGGTAAGTTGGTTTGATCCTCCGGCAAGTACACACTTAGTGAAAAGCAACTGAAGAATTGCCTTACAAATGCCAAACCAAGTTCATTTGAGCACATTCTCAATGTTTTTCTCTACTTGTTTTCTTGATAATATTCATCTTTCTGGCAGAGTACATAGCACTAATTATTACAGCACCCCGACCCACGTGTGTCATTTAGCAACACAGGCAAGTCATTCGGTAATAAAAATTAATCCACTCGTTAAACGCTGAACTAATTGATGCATTAAAGTGGTAGCTGCATTAATTCTCGCTTTTAACAGACCCTATGTCTGGCTACACCAAATCATACTACAATACACACAATAGCACACTAATACAAAGTGACTTTGAATACTATCCAAATAATTTATATTAAGGTAATTTAACTATTCATCTATATACATAAAGGTTTTATAGGTATAATAATTTTACTATTGTAATAGCAATATTAACACACGCATACAACATATAACATGCGTTTCTAACTTTAGTTCTATATAAAATTATATAAACTCTACGCTTGTGAAAACCCTAGTCATTTCAACTTACGGTCATACAATGCTTTAAGAGAATTATGAGCAATATGATGTTCATTTGTCGAACAGTGCAATAAATTATTAAAGTAGACATGCTAATTGTTGGTTATTTATGAGGTCCTGGTAGCTCCTAATCTGCTCGTTCATTTTATTTAGACTATTTTGCAAGCAAACGTATCCAGTTTCCTCATCCTTACTAATCTTATGCGAAAACAACTGTCTGTCATCGTATTTTCACACCAAAACTACTAAACCGGTGTGTATAAAATTTGGTACATAGATAGACTTGAACTTGAGAAAGGACAAGCAACTTTTTACTGCGATAACCGACATGTACGTGGGCAGAGCCGCGGGTGAAAGCTAGTTAGTATCGCCCAATTACATTGAAAAACGTGCATGTATTGTGCGGCAGTATATCTAAACTGCCCAAATAAAAATTGCATTTTACTTTCAAATCTGCTACTAAATAATTGAAATCTGAATCAACAAAACATAACAATTAAAAGAGCCAAATTTAAAACTTAAACACGTTGTAAATTCGTTGATGCATTTAGATGCATATACGCTATGCTATGCAGTGCAGTCCGTCAATTTGCACAGTTAGTGCAGCCAGGTTATTAGTGCAACAGCCACTTAGCCGAATAAGACACCAGACGTCGTATTGCCTTACTTACGGAATTGTGCCGTCTCGTCTGGTTCTTAGGTCACAACCGAATTAGTAGAAACGCATTCATTTCTACAGAATGTATAAAGTTACTTAAGCCGGCGTTTTTAGGGTTCCGTAGGTAAATGGCATAAAACGGAACCCTTATAGATACGTCATGTCTGTCCGTCTGTCTGTCATAAACTTCGGAACCCTAAAAAAGGACAAAACAACAAAATAACTCATTCGGATGTTGTTCAGGTCTCGGGTTCGATTCCCAGGTCGGGCCAAATGTTTGTGTGATCCTCAAATATTTGTTTCGGAGTTTGGGTGTTTTCTATGTAAGTATAGTATGTATATATATATATAGTATGTATGTATATAGTTAAACAATGTATGTTGTCAAGTACCTACAAGCTCTGCTTTGTTTCTGACTAGACGGCGTTGTGTTAGATGTCGGAAATATTTATTATTATTATTATTTATTTCTTACATCACATTAGAATGCAAGCTATGCATTCTAAAGGTAGAACAGTATACTGACTCTATTCGTTTTTTTTAAGTTATTCGAACTAATAGTGGTAATAAGGTTACCACATTATTGAGCTAGCATAACTAACTTTACACTTTCCAAAAATAAACAAAAATAGCAATGGTGATATGTTTTATATCATTCCGCGACTCGTTTTACAAGCAGTTTATTTCAAAATCAACTCAGACAGGATACACCCTTAATTATTTCAAAGACACCCTATTCGAAATTACGAGTAATTTCGTCGAAAATAGTGGGCACGCGCCTCCCAACGCAGACATTATGGCGCGGTTCGTATTTCAAATTACGCGCCGGTGTCGGGTAGCGCCCTCGCGTCGTCATAGCTACGCACAGGTGTTGTATCGATCTCTCGCTAACTCATGACCGCCTGGTACCTTCGGGAAAAGTATTGATACCTTTGTTTGCCCTGTTTTGTTTTTCTTTTTGTTTGATATTCTTGAATCACACAAATGATAAAGTACCACCGAAGTACCACGAAGCTCCATCTGTGTTAAGTTATTCTGCGGAAAAAAATGAATATGTGTTGTAATTACGTCGACAAAGTGCTACAATAAATTTATGAAAAATATTTTTATTTGGGGTAACTCCCCTACGCGTAAAGTGGGGATGTTTATTTTTCTCGCGGCTACCCCACCGTGTAGGATATCATTAGATAGGTCTTTTAAAAACAAAACTTTTAAAAACAAACAAAACTGGGCGTCTCCCCCTCTAAAAGTTAAACGGCTGGCTCAAAAAATCTTGAAAAATTAGTGATGGTGGTCCATATAATGAACTTTGAAGGAAAACTATAACGGATTAGATGATTTTCTTAGTTCAGGAGTTATAGAGGCTTAACTTGTAAAATGTGCTCACTTGGAAAACGTCATACAAAATTAACGCATTAATACGTAAACATGTCATAACAGTTATCTATTGGATATGACTTTTAATCCACGTACCATTATTGGTGACTGAGAAACCCTTTCCTGTGCGTGGCCTAATACGCACTTGGCTGATTTTTATCATTGATATAATCCGCTCGTATTATTCGTTATATACACTATCTAACAGTGAAATAGACTAGTAGTTAATGAGATTAGTGCGAGTTCAAATAAATTCAAAACAGGTTTATGATTCTAGAATAGATTTTCCATAAACATATTCTCTTACTTTTTTTCTTCTGTTATATAGTTAGTATTAGTTAGGAGTATTTGTAAGAATTAGGATACAATAAATTAACAGATAATTCTGTTATTTTATTGTATCCTAGCTATATAGCTTTATATCCTATATAGCTTTATAGCTTGTATCCTAGCTATATAGCTTTATAACAGAAGCATTTCAAGGGACACGAAAAAGGTAAAAATTGTAAATTAAAGATGTAGTTTTTCTTTATTTTGTATTCGACACGATGTCTAGTCGATGTTGTTAACTTAATAACGATTGGGGGGCAAAGTTGTTCACGTCCGTAGGAGCTACCTAACCACAACCCTACACGTGTCCCCTGGGTGGTGCTAAGAACAACAAACGCCGAGTCGTAGGCGGCGGTCAACTAACCTACTAGGCAGGCTTAGCGGCTAGCCTCCGTAGGGGTAGGAAATGACTTCTACAAACCGTAGACTCATATCTCGTGAGAGCGGTGGCCTTGGCTTAATCGCCTGGACTAAGAGGAAGAATACCTCCATAAAAAATAACCCCAATCCTAAGGTGTGGACCGTGGCCGAAAGGATGAATGGCTGGGGGGTATCTCAGTTACTACCGCCAACCACGATGGACATGGCAAACATCGTGAGTATCGCCTTCAGGTGAGAATGGGCGTAACCTTACCTGCGACCTTATAAATCGACCCTTCTCGTGGGATCAAAATGAGTGAACAATCAAATGAACTAACAAAAAAACCTTTATCTTCCTCGAAAGACCAATCCACTGATGTGGGAAACCAAACTCCCGTTTCAGAAAATTCTGATGGCCAAAAAGTGATTGTACAACAAGCATTCCGTGCCTTATTCCAACAAAGACCTAGATCTGCATCAATTGAAAGTTGTCCAACACAATCATGTAATGAAGTCACAAATAGCAAAGACGTGTCACCTACAGATTCACCACGTCCTCCTCCGTGGCAAAAAGTGCCATATAATAGAAATAAAAAAAGAAAGCTATCTGCCAGCCCTCCTATAGATACGACCAAAATATCAAATCGCTATGATGGATTACCTACCGATGTAACGGATATAACGGATAAACCAACGAAACAACTTAAACCACCACCAATCATACTCTATGGAATCGAAGATCTAAAAGAATTGACAAATCTCTTAGAAACAACAGCCAATAAAGACCAATTTACATACAAAATTATCAACAAAATGCAACTTAGGATTAGTACTGTAGACATAGATGTCTATAAAAAACTTATCTCTTTAGTTAGAGAAAAAGGACTGATAGGGCACACTTTCAATAGGAAAGATAGTAGATCCTTCAGAATTGTTATAAAAAATTTACACCCATCTACACCAGTCAACATTATCAAGGACGAGATAGAGGCAACAGGAAACATAGTAACTGGAGAGATAATAAATGCCAGGTATGGACCAAATAAGAATCCGACATCTACCTTCTTTGTTAACCTTATTAGTGGTACTCAAAACAAAAATATTAAAGAGCTGAAATATATCTACCATCAAAGTGTCACCATAGAAGAACCAAGAAAAAAGAAAATAATAGTTCAGTGCCAGAGATGCCAGCAGTACGGTCATACCAAGAACTATTGTATGAGACCATACAGGTGTGTAAAATGTGGACAATCACACAAGACATCCGAGTGTCAAAAACGTGATCGGAGCACTCCAGCACTATGTGCCTTATGTAATGGACCTCATCCAGCTAATTACAAAGGGTGCGAAGTCTACAAGGAAATCCAAGCTAGAAAACTAAAAAGTAATATTCCTCAGATAGTAAATAAAACAACATCTAAAACACATATGATGACTGAATCGAATACTAATGTAGAGCCAAAAAAACGAGAACAAAGGTTGTCCTACGCAGATACCGTTAAATCAGGACAAACTAACACTACCCTACAGAACACTTATGGAAATACTGACATCCCAAATCAAATAAGTACGACCTTAGAACAAATCATCAGAAAACAGACTGAAAAATTTGATATCATCCTCCAACAAATGAGCAGTCTAATGAGTCTCATAGCCAAACTAGTTGATAAACTGACAAAATGACCTCGCTGCGGATTGCGGCCTGGAACATCAATGGTCTTGCTGCTAACTACCATGAAATTAAACTGTTAATGTCTCAACATAAACTGGACATTCTCCTTATCTCTGAGGACCACTGTAAGGTTAATACTATGGTAAGGTTTCCAGACTACCACTGCTATATTACTCACCACCCTGACGGTACAAGCCATGCGGGATCAGCCATAATTATAAGTAAATCTATTAAGCATCATCAAGTGTCTAACTACGAAACTGAGTACATCCAAGCCACCACGATTACTGTTCATGACAAAACGGGAGACATCAACGTATCTGCAGTGTACTGCCCACCTAAACATACCATGACTGAGTCATTGTACTCCGATTTCTTTGACACTCTAGGACACCGCTTTATTGTCGGCGGAGACTGGAATGCCAAACATACTTCCTGGGGCTCCAGATTAACGAATACTAGAGGCAAACAACTGAAATTGAGCGTAGATAAAAATAAACTAAGCACCATATCTACAGGAGAACCTACTCATTGGCCAACTGATACCAGAAAGGTTCCGGATCTAATAGACTTTTTCATCACCAAGAGTCTAACGAAGTTGTATATGAAACCCGAATCCTGTTATGACAGTTCTTCAAACCACACTCCGGTACTCTTGACAGTTAGTACCAATCTTATAGAGGTGTCAAGATCAATAAGGCTATGCAATAAACTTACAGACTGGAATATATTTCAAAAGCACATCGAGGAATCGATAAACATGAAAATGGCCCTCAAGACGCCTGAAGATATAGATGAAGCAGCTGAATATATAACGACGCTCATACAAGAATCATGCTGGATGAGTACTCCTGAAATCCAGACCTACAACAGTACTGGAGTAAGCAACTATCCTCTAGAAATAAAAAAAGCAGTTCTGGAAAAGAGACGACTTCGAAGAGTTTGGCATCTAGGCAGGAATACCGAGGATAAAACTAATCTAAACAGAGCTGTTAAAGATCTCAAGTCATTATTACAAAGCTGGCATGATATTTCATTCCAGGAAAAGCTTGAAAACGTAACTCCAACTGAGTCTACAAACTTTTCGCTGTGGAAAATAACCAAGGGTTTTTACAGACCGCAAGCTGCTAAACCACCTTTAAAGGGCGCTGATGGATGGGTGAGAGAACCACAGAAAAAAGCAGACCTATTTGCTGAACATCTAGAAAAAGTGTTTCACCCAAATGATTCCGCGGATAGAGAGTTTGATGACCGGGTGGACATAAATTTAAACCAAGACTCCCAAATGGATCTACCGCCAAAAGCTGTGTCAGTGCGGGAAGTGTGGAGAATAATTAATGAGCTGAAGAATAAAAAAGCGCCTGGCTATGACCTAATAACCAAGGAAATTGTTAGACGACTGCCCCGAAAAGCTATTATTTACATTACTACATTATGTAATGGCATATTAAGAGTCCAACATTTTCCTGCAATATGGAAAGTATCCCAAATCACTATGATTTACAAAGATGGAAAACCACCGAGTGATGTCGCATCCTATAGACCTATAAGTTTGCTACCAGTACTATCCAAAATATGCGAAAAGCTCCTTCTCCGGCGTATTCTTCCAATTCTAAAAGAAAATGGCATCATACCTGGCCATCAATTTGGCTTTAGACAGCAACACTCCACAGTGGAACAGGTTCATAGAGTCTGTGACAAGATCAGAAAGACACTGGAAGAAAAAGAATACTGCTCTGCAGTCTTCTTAGATGTACAACAGGCTTTTGACAGAGTCTGGCACAAAGGCCTGCTATGTAAAATTAAAGGTTGTCTTCCACATAGCTATTTCTTGATGTTCAGTTCTTACCTCTCGGGAAGGCTTTTCCAGATCAAAGAAGGTGAGACAACATCCAAATTTTTCGAAATAAAAGCTGGTGTTCCCCAAGGGTCAGTGTTGGGCCCAGTACTCTACACAATCTTCACGTCTGACCTCCCTTGCTCGAATATTATAACTACAGCTACATTTGCTGATGATACCGCAATCCTGGCGAGTCACAAGGATCCAATAATAGCCTCCAAAATCCTACAGAAAGGTCTAGACGAGACAACTAAATGGCTCCGAAATTGGAGAATTAAAGCAAGTTCCTCGAAATCAGTGCAGGTTACTTATACCTTACGCAAAGAAAATTGCCCTTCGGTGAAGTTAGAAAACGAAACCCTTCCGCACCAGAACTCTGTTAGATACCTTGGTCTTCACCTTGATAGACGCTTGACCTGGAATGAGCACATCAAGAAGAAACGAGATGAACTGAACATTAAATACAGAAGCTTTCTGTGGTTGTTAGAGCGAAACAGCAAACTATCGGTAGACAACAAATTACTAGTGTATAAGTCAATCCTGAAACCTGTATGGATGTACGGCCTGCAGCTATGGGGTAGTGCTAGTAGCTCCTGTATAGTAAGAATACAAAGAATGCAAAACGTAATTCTCCGAACAATCAGTAATGTTCCCTGGTATGTAACTAATGCTGAGATTCACGAACACCTAAAAATGCCCACAGTGAAGGAAGAAATTGCCAATGTGAAGACTACATACAGGAAACGGCTAGAGGCCCACCCCAATACTCTTGCACGACAGCTCACAGTATCCAGCTATGTAAAACGCCTTAAAAGAAAAGAAATCCTATAGCGTGGAGAATTAATTATGAGTAGATGTTCTCGCTGGGGGACACACTCAGAATGCGAAAATCATACAGCACATTTGCTAAAAGTGAACGCACTGATTGCAGATTTACAATAAAAAAAAAGATATTTTTTTTAATCTATACTAATATTATAAAGCTGCAGAGTTTGTTTGTTTGTTTGTTTGAACGCGCTAATCTCTGGAACTACTGGTCCGATTTGAATGATTCTTTCAGTGTTGGGTAGTCCATTTATCGAGGAAGGCTATAGGCTATTTTTTTTTCAAAATTAGGGATCCGTAATAAAATTGCTATTTTATAACACAAGGTGTAAATCGAAAACCTATTTTTCCACGGAAACGAGAAAAACGCGGGTGAAATCGCGGGGCACGGCTAGTACAAAATAATCAACTGAATTGGCAATACTTTAACTTTCATGGATTTTAGATACTAATGTCTATTAACTCGAAAATTACATAACATTATATTTTAGCTATCAAGTAATTTAACGTAAACATTTTCAATATGCTTCAGCAGAATTATTTCTATCTATTTCAGGATAATAAAATGTACATTATTCTAGCCAGAAAACATTAGAATACAAAACAAGTGCACGTACAGATGTAACGCATTCAACACACGCTGCGTAAATTCAACTAAACTAGCTAAACATTAGTTTAAATTATAACTGTAAAGGCCGTTTTCATTTGCATTGCACGTGATCGTCTGTGGTCACGTCTAGTCGCCTCATCAAGCTGGACTGAGCGATTAATTTGGGAATCAACTCACTTAAGGTACAAGCGATAGCGATTTTGAACCTCATTTTAAACTGTTAGGTCAAATTAAAGACTTAAATTTTGCAATAAAAAATAAATATTTATCATTTATTAGCTTTCGCCCACGGCTCCGCCCACGTGTATATCGGTTATCGCGATAAAAAGTAGCCTAAGTCCTTTTTCAGGCTTCTAGACTGTGAGCCAATGGCAATTTGATTTCAATAGTTACTTTTGCATTTATAATATTTGTAAGTACAATATCTTAACGTTACAATCTAGTAAGCTAAGGGCTTACGAAAACTATAAGAAAGATTTATATGCCGCTTTAACCGTTTATGAAGTACATAATTATTACTGAACGCATAGAATTTAGATAAATTGATCAATAACTTTGAACGTAAAATTTTCAACCAAATGTATACCATATACAAACAATCTATATAGCTACATTTGTAGTTTCAATTTAGAAATATTACTGCTATATAATATGAAGTCTATCCCATTTTTGCCATCCGCGTAGCTTATCACATGGGGCACAGGACAGCCATTAGCGCGTCGGGCCGGATGGTCTCAGTCTCACACCTATTTACACAGCTTCCTCTTATACGCTGTGCTCCTAGTACCCCGACATATCTATATGCGATACTTAGTAACGGTTGCTCATTGTGATGACAAATATTTTACGGTGATATCATCAAGTCATTAATGATTCATGTCTTTCAGTGGTTCATCATTAAACAGACAAGTTTAAATGATGATGATTTATTGCATTGATTTTTGTGAACTTACTAAGTTCTAGTTCACAAAAATCTACATGGTACCTACATGGTACAGCAGACTTTGGATTGCCTAGACACTAGATATGTTTACATGGGGTTATTTCATGATGTTATTACGAAATAGGACGCCATTCGTCCGGGTTTTCCCAGATTTGTCCTAGTTTCTAGACCGTCCAGGGAGCGTCAGGGCCGAGGTTTCATTCGTAATCCGGGTCAAACCCGGATTTTCTATGTAATTTTCTGGTCGTTGGTCGATTGATCAAAGAATTATGGAATTTCGTGTGGTGACGGATTAAGAATACAGAGTGTCACTACCCCTATTCATCCCCCGGGTGTCGTAGGGATAAACTACGCAAGACAACATCAATGCAAAGAGAAGGAAAACTTGAAACCAACCTTAAACCAACCCGTCTGGCCAGCGTGGTATAGTAAGTAGTAAGCAACATAAATACTTTCATATGCATTCAATAAAAAATAATAATTTGATAATACATACACAATTTTATTTACTTGTATTTGTACCGTTTACTTGTCCGTGTGGTGACGGAATACAAAGTGTCACCACCCCTATTCATTCCATGGGTGTCGTAAGAGGCGACTAAAGGAACAAAATAAGCAGCTAACATCACTGCCAAGAGAAGGAAAACTTGAAACAAACCCTTTACCAACCCATCTCGCCAGCGTGGTATAGTAGGCCAAAACATTCAAAGGAGAGGCCTATGTCCAGCAGTGGACTGTTAAAGGCTGTTGATGTACCGTTTATTCCTTAAGTCAATAGACGGTTATCAGTGTTGTGACGGATTAAGAATACAGAGTATCACCACCCTTATCCATCCCGTGGTTGTTGTAAGAGCCTTCTAAGGGACAAGCCACGCAGGACAATATCACAAGTCAGTAACTATTCTCCCTTCCCAGCCATATCCTCTTTTACACAATCCATCATTTGTTTCTTGGGTCTTCCTCTTCTCTCATACCGATGGCAGAAGTATGAGTGTTAATTTATTTCATACACGTTTCAATATTAATCAGTACTGCAGTATCAGGGCAGGGCTTTGTACCTAATTGATTAGATATGGTGTTTGTCACACTTTTAATGTTATCGCCTGCTAGCCATGTGGGTAACGCAGGAATTTGTAACACATACATTGAATATTAACTAATTGATCAAATGTACCTAATATTTTCATATGTTTTTTTCTTTTTTAATATTTAAGCCTATCAAAGTGAGTACTATGCCTGATAATAATAATGGACAGTATGATTAGAGGTCACCATGCTCATTGTGAGGGTAGGCAATGCAGCATGTTGACCTATAACCATGAGGGTTTGGTCGGATGTTTCTGTATCATTCTCCCGGCCTCCGGAGGCCAGGAGAACGATGCAGAACGATTGGGCGTCCGGTCTCACACTCACCAATGAAATACGACAGCAACAATGCTATCATTATTAGGATGGTCTTCTGTGTGAGGGTAGTATTGTCCCGGTCGAGCCGGCCCATTCGTTCAGAAATCACGCATTTGCTGATATTTCCAAATATATGAATTCCTTTACATATTCAATCTTATCGCCCGTCCTCGGAGAGCACGTGAAGCCGTCGGTCCCGGTTGTCATGAACATCTATGGCAATCGTTACTGGGAATTCAGTGCCCTCAAATATACTGACAACTAGTTCGATCTTCGAATTTCAGTTCTCCATTAGGGTTGCGGAGGTTCGATGCCAGTCGCTCCGTGGAAAAACTGAAATTCAGGTAAAACCGGTTGAACTAGTAACCGACCCCAAATAAACTTGGGAATAAAGGCTAGGAAGAAGATTCAATCTTATGACTTGGTAATACGATATCATTCTCTGTTTGTGATTATTTTAGAGGTCTATTCACATTTTACTTACGCGTATATTAGTAACGGCGGTAAAGAGTAGAGTACTCATATTCTGCCTCAACAATCAAAGTATCTAAATACCAAATTTCATCGAAATCGTTGCATCAATTTAGTAGTGAAAGTCTAACATACAGACAGAGAAATCTTACTTTCGAATTTATAACATTAGTAGGATAAATATACATGGACAATGAACCTAAAAACTAAAAACCTTAAAAATTATAATAAAACTAGAATATATTATTATAAGGAGTCCCTTTAGGCAAGGTTCCGAAGATACTGGCAGCGTTCCCCCTTTGAATAGCTATACTAATTCTTTGTCCGAGGTAGCTGCCAGCTCTTCGGTCCCCTGTGACGTCGACTAACCTTCTTGATATTTCTTTAAAAAGCCTTATATTAGTAGGATATATAGAGCAAATAGACATCCCAATCTCTAGTTTCGAATAATTCTAATACGGCAGTTGACATGCAAATGATGTGCTCCGGCGGTGACGGTTCGCAATAAATTAATTTTAGCTGCACGAGGACGAATGCAGTTAATTGATATAAAACGATGCGTTGACGGTGTCGTCATCACCTATCACGTTATGAAAGAATGATTGTTCGTAACCAAATTGTATCTAAGTTGTAGAGAAACGCTCAAAGCCGAGTGGTTTAGGTGATTGGAAGCAATCACCGAGGGTAAGCAACGAAGGCGCGGTCAGACCTAGATGGGTGACCGGTTGTAGCATGAAATGTTACGAGCGTTTCCGTGATTCGGAGATCATGTTAAGCAGTCGGTCTTGATTGTTATCATAAGATAGCAGTCGAGAATCTTAGTTCCTAATTACTGCACGGTTGGCCTAGTGGCTTAAGCGATCGCCACGCCGCTTCCTACTACGCCAAGTGTCGTGATTCAAATCCCACGTAGGATAACACTTTGTGTGATTCACAATTTGTTGTTCTGAGTCAGGGTGTTCTTTGTGTCCGTTTCTTGTATGTTTGTAAAGTCCCCCGCGACACAGGAATTTATATTCCTAATGCGGGAGTTGTCTTTTTAAAAAAAAAAAAAAAATAATTTGCTTCACGACTGCTAACTTCATAAACATTCAAATGTTTACCAGTTTTTTTATTGATTTAGGCCTACCAAAATGACTCTACTCGGCCTGATGGAAAGCATGAGTAGAATCCAGGAGTAGGGGTCACCATCCTCATTGTGATTGAGACAATACAGCATGGAGACTCTCACTTTGGCAGCCTAGCGAGATGCAACTGCGTTATTGGGCCTCCGGTCTCACACTTACCAACTGTCATTAGCTTCACCTGTGTTTGTATGTATGTTTGTTTGCATGTTTGTAACCGACTCCATTGGGCGCGATTTTGACCCACTTTAAACGGCCAGATTTCGTTCAAACTTTGTAGATTTATCGAGGACCGATGATAATATACTAATTTGAAAAAAAAACAAAAAAAATATATTCGTTTTTAGTCTTTCTAAAAAAATTGTTTTAAAAAACTAAACAAACACGCTTTTAAACTAAAAAGTAGAAAATTATTTTAGTGTAACAAAGCGTGGGGTGCTTTTTGAAAATATTTCAATAACGTCGCCCCAAGCTTTTTACATTAAAATTATTGCGTGTTTGTTTAGTTTTTTTATACTATTTTTTTATGTTGTTCTTCTGTGTAAACTTCTATTCATGAACAGATTTCTTCCAACCCTCGTTAGCTCGATTTCGTTTGAGAGCCGAATTAATTGAGACAAGACAGGCAGACAAGCGCGGTCGCATGGCTGACATTTTCAATTAATTAGAGTCAATTCAAAACTGTCCTGTAAAAGCTTCGCATTGTAATCAAAGATTTTTTGTTTTCTTAAGCTTGATTGGGTTTTGTATATCGATTATGTTTGTATTTTCGTTTTTTGATTTATTGTGAGTTTGTTGTAAGTTGTGTTTAAGCTGCCTCGTTGGTCTAGTGGTTAGCGTATGCAACTGTTATTCAAGAGGTCTCGGGTTCAAATCCCGGGTCGGGCCAAAAAGTGTTTTTGGGATTTTCCTAGGAAATTCCCCGGAGTTTGGAAGTTTGGCGGTGACTAACGCACGTGCCTCGGAGAGCACGTAAAGCCGTCGGTCCCGATTGTCATGAACATCTATGGCAATCGTTATTGGGAAGTCAGTGCCCTCAAATACACTGATAACTAGTTCAATCTTCGAATTTCAGTTCTACCTTAGGGTTGCGGAGGTCCGATGCCAGTCGCTCCGTGGAAAAACTGAAATTCAGGTAAATCCGGTTGAACTAGTAGCCGACTAATTAAATTGGCAATAATGGCTAGGAGGATGTTAGTTGTGTTGAAGCCTTCTAAGTAAACGCTCTTGTTGTATCGTGACTAATCCTGGGTCCATGCAAACAAATAAAGTTGGAGTGTCTGTTTTAAACCTTAGAATAAGATAAGAAAGTTAAAACTATACAATTAAAAATAAATAAATATTACAGACATCCTACACACAACATCATCTAGTCCCAAACTAAGCAGAGCTTGTATTATGGATACTAAACAACAGCAGCCATACACGCTAATCACTAGACCAACAAGGCAGTCATCATCATCATCATCAACTGCCTTTAACAGTCCACTGCTGGACATAGGCCTCTCCTTAGAAAGGAGGTTTTGTCCTACTATACCACGCTGGCCAGACGGGTTGGTATAAGGTTTGTTTCAAGTTTTCCTTCTCTTTGCATTGATGTTGTCTTGCGTAGTTTATCTATTAATCGCCTTTTACGACACCCGCGGGATAAATAGGGGTGGTCACACTCTGTATTCTTAATCCGTCACCACACGGACGGAATATCTCTATCATTATCTTTAAATTCTATAGACACTATGGTATGTAAGAAAGTACTCCAAAATGAGTCCCCACGATGACAAGAGTAAAATGTTCGGAATAATAAACGCCTACTAATTAATACCAATAAAGAAATTAACACTAACATACCCAGCTGGCGTGTTTGTTGTGTGTTATTGTGTCTAAGTACCAAGAATATCGATATTAATTCATAACACTCGTTTAAATAGGGTTGTCACTTCACTGTGTACTATATATTTCGTCAAAAAGTACTAATATCAATCCATGCCTTACTAAGATTATAAATACGAAAGTAACTCTCTCTGCCTGTTAGTCGCGCTTTCACGCCCAAACTACCGAACTCAACTATACATACAATATCGAATTTCGTTAATGTGACAATTTATTAATTGCATTTTCGATTTATCTATACTGAATACTAAAAGAAGATGGCTGACAGGAGCTGGTGGTGGTGGTGAACAGGAATGGACTGCGAAAAGCTGTTAATAAAGTTGATAGTAAAGACTATTACTTAGGAACCTATTGCTTCAGAAACTAATCAATAAGTTTGACATTTATTTGAATGTTGTACTACTGTCTATCCTTACATAAACGTCATAACAACACTACTTACTACACTTAAAACAATAATGTTTAAAATAAAACTATTTTTCGCTAACCCTAATTAACATTGTCGAGCAATTACTCGCAAAATGAACAAATTGGTTCAAACACTCGTCTTTTTAGTCGAGTCTATAAGCGGTAACTGATCGATTTCTAAACGAGTATGTTTGTAAATACGTTAATTTTTAGTTGAAAACATGCCAACTTAATAAAGCAATGGCATGCTTACTCTGAAACGAGTTTTAATTGAAGTTAAGGTTGTCGATTTATTGTATATTGTGGTAGATGTAAGAAAAGTTAGAATCTCGTTGATGTTATAGGGGAAATGACTATTTTGTAATCGTTAAGTTTTACTGGACTGAGTATGAAGATCTTTGATCGTGCATGAATGATATTCGTCTGTGTCTAGTCATCACCCGTTTCGTTTATATTTTGTTGTTTTACGTTGGGTAGCGATCGGCGATTTGGCGACTGCATCGATGCTGCATCGCGTTTTAGCGACTTCCTGCGTTCGATCGCAATCGTAATATTGCATCATTCGCCTGCCATGCCAGCTATGCCTGGATAAAAAGCGACTCAATCTCCGCGTTTGGCGTTTTTAAGTGTGCGGTGTGGAACGTTCGGTCGCCGTATTTAGCTTCTAAAAAGCGACTAGTTGCCGATCGTCGATGCTAAAAGTAGCTAGTATGCTGTGGCCCTAAAGTCTTCTGTGAGACAGGAAAATTTTAATGCGAAAATTGTATTTTATATACAATAGTTAAGGTATTACGGTGACGTTAAGGACACCATAATGGACACCACAAGTCCTTTTGCTTTTCACTTTAAACACAAACCCTAAGGAATAACTAAGTCATTTTTTTCTTCTGATGTAATGGTAACCTACATATTGATATCAGCTATTTCTGCTAATGTCAAGTATTTAAAGTTTTAAAGTCTTCTAAATTCATCATAAAATGGTACCAGTTTTTCGAAATAACATAAAACGATTTCCCTAAGTCAGTTTCATCAATTAGTCTATTTAATTGCAAATTGTGAACACAACATAATGTTGAACACATAAATTTTCAACTCTGAAAAGATATTCTGGGTACAATTCATAATTATTTATGTTTATGAAATGAAAATATATAGTTCAAAATGTTAACCACATCTGAACAAAGAAACACCGCCTGTAATCGTCAAAACAAATGCCAAGTGGAGTCGTCACGCCATACTTCATATTACAAACTCATTATTATTTCGTAGATTTGGCCGAAGTGGGTGCTAACTGTGCCTCGTATCAATTACAGTCAGTTACGGTTGAAATACTTTGATTTCGTCTACTCGTTTCTAAAAACTTTACAATATTATGTTACAAATCTATTTCGCAATAATTATTGTTTGTACTGTGATTATATTCACTGATTGAAACGTTAATGGCCGCCAAAAGTTAAGATAAATTGACAGAAAGTGTTGTGGTGTAGTTTACAAAGCGTTGTACTATAAGTGACTTCAATTTGGTATTTCTTGTTTTACAAGATTTCGGCAAGTTTGCTTGTTATAAGTTTATATTGGGAAACAACTCAGCCACAAAAAAACTTTGCTTTTATGTTTTAAAATCAAACACATTTTTTAGCACGGTAAAGTACCTAGGCATTAAACTTCATATACGAAGAGGCCTATGTCCAGCCGACCAATGGACACATTTTTTGAACCTACTATACATCTAAAGAAATCTTCCGAATGCACAATCTTAGTGAGACAAGGATTTTGAAATAATCTATGTAACTTTAGTTCTCTGGTACAGTAGTAGGTACATTTTTTTTATTTGCAGTGAATCTCGTGTAACTGTTAAATTTCAATTATTTGCTTCTACATAAATCAAATCCCATATTCTATTTGATCATCGTTTTAGAGATCGGAAATGATTTAATAGTTATTTTGCGTATAATGTCCGGCGCGGTCACGGTTTTGCACGGCAGATCGACGGTAACCGGACGCCATTTTGCGACGCCGCCATGATGCCGCTTTGACAGCTGTCATTTGTAGCTAGCGGACATTTGAATTTAGAATGTTTGAATCATGTTAAATTGGATAATTTTATTTTATTTTGTTAGTGATATTGATTTGGCGGCATTCTTAACAAAATTGAAAGTTTAAAGCTTTACTGGTTTCGTATTTTTTTGTTATTAATTAACATTAGTTAGTGTAGTAAAATCTAACATATATTTTTAAATTGTTAGTGTCATTTTACCTAGATCTATATAAAAATTGTATGTTCTGAAAGTAAATATACTAAACATACCAGTAAATAGGAACCTAAAGCATTATTTATTGATCTGACAACACAATAAATTTCTCAAAAACTCATCAAACTAGTACCCGGATCAATTAATTACGTTCGGATCCCAATGTAACATCATCTGCTGAGGAGTGTCAGTCTATCGGAAGGCGGGTAGCATTAAATTAATCTTATTTGTGCTTCCGTCCAATTTGCGCCGCGACCGGACAAGTCGCTGTTAATAGAACATGTTCAATGTCTGCTAGTTGACAGCCCTAGTTAGAAATGTTTGTATTCTAAATTCAAATATTAGGTTTGTTTTTAAAACCCAAAAAAAAAACAATTTACATGTGTATTAGTTTATAGAAATACTAACTGATTCAAATTAAAAATCCGTTGGACTCGTTATAGAGTCATATGAATCTGAAATATGAGTTTGAGAGATTTATTTATTTATGTACTAGCGCGTGTATGTCGGTTATCGTGGTAAAAAGTAGCCTATGCCCTTTCCCAAGTTCAGTTCTATCTTCATACCAAATTTCATCAAAATCGATGTCGTGGTTTAGGCGTGAAAGCGTAACAGACAGACAGACAGAGATACTTTTACATTTATAATATTAGTAGGGATAGTAGGGATTTAAAACTTATTGAACATATTATACAGAGGGGTATGTAATGCCATGAGGCATTCTTTCCCATTAAAATTTCAGGCATAGCCGTAGCTAGGGGGGGGCATTGTGGGGCAATGCCCTACCTTAAAATCGCAATGCCTTACCATAAAAAGTCCTCATCCCTATGTTTAGGATACCTATTTTTATTACTTCTGCCCTACCCTACCTATGTTGCCCTACCTTAAATCCTGGCTGTAGCTAGAGTCTAGCTACAGCCCTGCTTTCAGGTGATGCAGAAATATGATTCGGCTAAAACGTGCACAAATAAAATATCCTCTTAAATTTAACAGCTTTTTAAGTTATGTAGATTTACTCAAAACAAGGCTCTTGGAAAAATCATATTATTCTCTGAAAGAATTCCTGAATTGAAAATAAAAAATGTGGTCGTTTATTGACTTAAATTTAGTTTTAGATTGACTTTAATTATTGTTAAATGATGACGAATCGATTTTCTATAATGATGATACATATTTTTTGGCTTAAGTGTTGACCAAGACATTTTTATTTTTAAAACAATGAATCGAAATTAATATATAATCCAATTACCATTTAGACAAGCTATAATATAAATATTGTGAAAACACCTTTGAATGTACTCTATTTAACGTGAAATAAATAAATAGTTTCATTTCATTTCATTTCATTTCATTTCATTTCATTTCATTTCATTTCATTTCATTTCATTTCATTTCATTTCATTTCATTTCATTTCATTTCATTTCATTTCATTTCATTTCATTTCATTTCATTTCATTTCATTTCATTTCATTTCATTTCATTTCATTTCATTTCATTTCATTTCATTTCATTTCATTTCATTTCATTTCATTTCATTTCATTTCATTTCATTTCATTTCATTTCATTTCATTTCATTTCATTTCATTTCATTTCACATCATTTCATTTCATTTCATTTCATTTCAATTCATTTCATTTCATTTCATTTCATTTCATTTCATTTCATTTCATTTCATTTCATTTCATTTCATTTCATTTCATTTCATTTCATTTCATTTCATTTCATTTCATTTCATTTCATTTCATTTCATTTCATTTCATTTCATTTCATTTCATTTCATTTCATTTCATTTCATTTCATTTCATTTCATTTCATTTCATTTCATTTCATTTCATTTCATTTCATTTCATTTCATTTCATTTCATTTCATTTCATTTCATTTCATTTCATTTCATTTCATTTCATTTCATTTCATTTCATTTCATTTCATTTCATTTCATTTCATTTCATTTCATTTCATTTCATTTCATTTCATTTCATTTCATTTCATTTCATTTCATTTCATTTCATTTCATTTCATTTCATTTCATTTCATTTCATTTCATTTCATTTCATTTCATTTCATTTCATTTCATTTCATTTCATTTCATTTCATTTCATTTCATTTCATTTCATTTCATTTCATTTCATTTCATTTCATTTCATTTCATTTCATTTCATTTCATTTCATTTCATTTCATTTCATTTCATTTCATTTCATTTCATTTCATTTCATTACTAATACCCACTTCACAGCCAATACTCAGTTTAAGAGTTTAAGTTTTTCTGATTAATAGCCCGTTGTTTAAAAGATGGTGTCTTGGTCATGGAATAACTTAGGTTAATTTGTTTAAGACTAGCTTTGCTCCACGGCCTTATTTGAGATTCAGTCTCATCTAGTCTTTTCTATCACAAGCCTATGCCATCCACTGTTAAACGTAAGTATAGACATGACAAAATTTATTCACTCAAATTGAAGATATCAATAAATAATTCACCCCCCAATAGAGAAAACAAATATAGATAAGATTAAATTAATAAACACTATACGTAATCCAATATATACGAATATCTGATCCGCCCCTACATTCGGTGATGACAAGCTTCGTCAGGGTTGCCACTTAAAATAGGACAATTCTTAAAAAGCATCTGACAAGGCCGCCAGGCCGCAGTGAATATGGCGACCCCCACTTTTAGATTTTACTTATTTATTTATTTATTTTATAACTTTATGCACATTTGTACATCGGCGGACTTAATGCCCAGAGCATTCTCTACCAGTCAACCTTTGGGTGGTGGAGAAATATTGTGAGGTAGGCGCGCATAGGTTACATAGTTCAACATATAAAATATCCTTATTAAATAAAAGATAAAGTATGTTAGTTTATGCTTTCCAGAAAGCATACTTTCCAGCAGGCATAATGAAATCACCTGGCAGGCGTTAAGCAGAAAAAAAACATAAGCACGAGTACTTAATTTATAAAACGTAACTTCAGTAATTTTATAATTTCTAACTATGCAAATCAAAAAACAATTTGCCGAATGTTGACTTGATCTCTTCTGATTAACAGGGTTCATATTAAGTGTATAAGTTAGATTTAAACACTATAATTTTCTGGAAGCCGGGAGAATGATGCAGAACGATTAGGCCTCCGGTCTCAGACTCACTAACGAAATACGATACGAAAAATGCTGTCATTATTAGGATGGTCTTCTGTGTGAGGGTAGTTCTGCCCCGGTCGAGATGGCACGTTTGTGCTGAAATAAACGTGATTCTACTACCTCCTAAAAATTGCACAGTTTTGATGTGAAACATCTATAGCCGCACGTAAAACAGATTTCTGGCCTGGCGACGCCTGGCGACGCGTCGCCACGGCACGCTATACGATGGTATATATATACAGTCTATATGCAGTAGTGTGTACTGTACTATTTTAATAATTAGTAATATTTTATTTTATCATTATGACATATGTTTCCATAAAACAACATATTTAGTTCCTATTACAATATGTTCTTTTCTACATATTACTTTTACAAAATAATGGCGATGTTTCACATCTGCCAGGCGTCCCGTGACGGCTCACATTTTTTTATTTATATGCATTTATATAACGTAAAGCGTACATATCATGACTCACAGACACCTAATTACAGATTTTATTCTATTACCCTATGAATACATAATGACTGCACTGTTGACCTAGTGTTTTTGTGCGTCAAGTGTTGTGTGTTCAAATCCCAGTAGGAACATCACTTCGTGTAATTCACAAATGGTTTGTTTGTCTGTGTTTAGGTGTTATTTGTGTCCGTTTGTAAAATTCCCCGCGACACTTGGATGTATATTCCTCATGCAAGAGTTATCTTTTATTAAAAAAAATATCTAATATACACATCTAAAATAAGATACCGATGATTTTGTTACAAATAAAAATATTCAGAACTAGCTGACCCCGCGAACATCGTACCGCCAATTCAACGTCACTCAATGGCTGTGAATGACATTGACATTCGTTACGCGCGTTTTTTTAAATATGCAAAATTAAATGTTTATTTTTCAATATCTCTGAGAGATTTTTTTAATATTTTTTTCCGTAAGAACCTTCTCATATTAATAACAAATACAACAAAAAAGAATTAGTGAAATCAGTCCAGCCGTTCACGCGTGATGCCATAACCAAGGAAAACGGGTTTCATTTTTATATATATAGACTAGTTGACCCAGCGAACTTCGTACCGCCCAATTTTGAAATCTCAGAACTTAATCGCAGCGCCACCTACCGGGTCCAATTGCGAATCTAAACCATTCCCAGATCCCCTTGAACACACACAAAAAATTTCATCAAAATCGGTCCAGTCGTTTGAGAGAAGTTCAGTGACATACACACTCACAGAAGAATTATATATATAAAGATATACACATCTGAAATTAAATACCGATGATTTTATGTTACAAATAAAAATATTCAGAATTTTCCACAAGTTGACAACCCTAGGTCTATCGGTAGATTCCCGTGTTAAAATTATTAGATATAATGAGCTCCACGTCGCTTCTGTGCACGTCTCTAGGGAAGGGGGTGAAACTCTGCGTTATTTGTTCTGAAAAGTCAAGGGAACATTTGACGACTTCCAAATTTGTAGTGATGTAACCTCTTTTGGTTAGTTAGGATAAAAGAATATTATTTTAAAAAAATAAACACAATTATTTTACTTAAATTATAAAATACTAGCTTTCGCCCGCGGCTCCGCCCGCGTGTATATCAGATATCGCGGTAAAAATCTAGCCTATATCCTTTCCCAAGCTCAGTTCTATCTTTGTGGTTTAGGCGTGAAAGCGTAACAGACAGACAGAGTTACTTTCGCATTAATAATGTTAGTAGGGATAAATGTTAGGATAAGACACAATAACTTTAAAAAAATAAACACATCTTCTATTTCATGGACCGGACTTGTAATTCAATGTAAGGAATACAGTTTCGAAAATTCAATACAGAATGAAAGTGAAAGGTACAAAAATATCTAAAAGATTATGTAAATATTGATGCGTCTCGAGAAATACCTAAAAAAGTGCTATTGGTTTAAAAATATTTTATTATATTAAGGCTATCAAGTCCCATAGTTGTTGTTATAAACCGCGTGTAACGCCACTGGGCGAAGCTAGTCTAAAAACAGTAGCCCAAGCTACTCCTTATAACATCAGTTATCTGCCAGTGAAAGTCCCGTCAAAATCAGACCAGCCTTTGCAGAGATTCGACGGAACAAACTGACAACAGACCGATAAAAAGACAGACAAAATGTACCACCGTTTTCGTGTTGTGGTAACGTATTTATTTTCATATGAATTTAATATAGTAAAAGGCATATCCGTGTGGTTACGGATTAAGAATACAAAGTTTCACCACCCCTATTTATTCTATGGGTGTCGTAAGAGGCGACTAAAGGAACAAAATAAGCAGCTAACATCACTGCCAAGAGAAATAAAACTTGAAACAAACCCTTTACCAACCCGTTTGGCCAGCGTGGTATAGTAGGCCAAAACCTCCTTTCAAAGGAGAGGCCTATGTCCAGCAGTGGACTGTTAAAGGCTGTTGATGATGATGATGATGATGAAAAGGCTTTTATATATTTACAAACAAACACTTCATTTTATTCACTTAAATAGATTATTTTGTATGAAAAACCATTACATGAAAATATCTGATTATAATGTTTAAAAAAACTACACCTACCCTCACTAATTAATTCATACCACAATGTACAAAAGGGTGCTAATGACATTAGCCACACAATTATCCCATTCTGTTCACAACAACATATTCAGTGGTGATGGCTATATCTTCCATATCGGATTGGTTATCACCCCTTCGTTATGTCATCTGTCAAGGAACGCCCTCGCATACGAAGTGATATAAACAGAACGTAGTAACTGACAATTTTGGGATGGAATTTGTGTGTGTAATGTCCGTTTTCACCAACTATGTTTCAACCGTTTCCTCGGAGTCCCCCAAAGTAAGGGGCCCTGAAGTGGTCTCTTAAACTTAAGAACGTTAGTGAAATCGGCCATAAGTTCCTTGTAAATAAAATGTAGACGGTATAATATTTCGTTGAATCATATAAGAAAGAATCCGTCTAAGATGCAATGGGTTAAGTTGTATACAAGTCACATCAAATAAAACAGTCTTCTAATTATGAATTGACTAGCTGCGCCCCGCGGTGTTACCCGCGTATCATTATGGTTGCTATGCAAGTTTGTTATGCATAGATAGCAACCTGTGAAGTTTTGACATTAGATAAACAGTGATACATTTTAACATCTACGATTTAATGTATTTTTATAATCATCTAGCTTTCGCCCGTTTATTTCGATTATTGCAGTAAAAAGTAGCCTATGTGTTATTCTGATGTATAAGCTATATTACTGTAAAGTTTCATCCAAATCCGTTCAGTAGTTTTTGCATGAAAGAGCAACAAACACACATACACACATACTTTCGCATTTATAATATTAGTAGGATTCGGTGACGATGATACTGGAAGTTTGATGAAGCCAAAAAATAGTAAATTAAAAAAAACAGTGAATTTCAATTTTGATTTTGTTAAACAAACTAAAAGATGCTAGATAAACAGTAACGTTGCGGCAACCTTTTGTTATATATCTATTATTTACAATTCTCCGCAACCCTAAGGGAGAACTGAAATTCGAAGATTGAACTAGTTCATGGTGAGCAACATCACCATGAACTCCGAAACTAACCAACCGATTTCGGAGTTTTTTTTAATGGGTATTTTGTTGGCGTAGTTCAATCTTCGAATTTCAGTTCTCCCTTAGGGTTGCGGAGGTCCGATGCCAGTCGCTCCGTGGAAAATACTGAAATTCAGGTAAAACCGGTTGAACTAGTAGCCGACCCCAAATAAACTTAGGAATAAAGGCTCGGAAGATGTGTGTTTTGTTGGCATGTCTAAGATATAAATAGTTAACATGTTCAAACCAATAGGCGCCGAGATTCATTGAAAAGAGACCAGACAAAGTTGCGTAGGTCAGTGAGGTTATATTATGTTTACTTACTATAAAAAATTGATATGGAATATATCAAATTTTAATATTGTAATGTCACTTATCACAATATATTTTTTAACAACATTTAAAAAAAAAAGATGTTCAGTCACTTACAATGTTATACCTCACACCAATCTCACAAAGGTCTCAAGGGTGTACACCGATTTGTCAGTACTCATATCAATTTTATAGCATTACTTTTATTGTTATCGCACACCACGCGATATGGGAATTCATTAGCACTACCCCCTTTCACGTTAGGGAGTTGGGGAGCTTAGATTTAGATTCATCTTTATTGTTTTTTTTACATTCCACGAATCATCCTAGCCATTATTCCCAAGTTTATTTGGGGTCGGCTACTAGTTCAACCGGTTTTACCTGAATTTCAGATTTTCCACGGAGCGACTGGCATCGGACCTCCGCAACCCTAAGGGAGAACTGAAATTCGAAGATTGAACTAAGTATATTTGAGGACACTGACCTCCCAATAACGATTGCCACAGATGTTCATGACAACCGGGACCGACGGCTTTACGTTATAAAGACCTTAAGCCTTGAAAACTATTGTTATTCGTCTATTGTTATTGAAAGTTCAGGATTCTATAAGTTAATATCTAGATCGGGTCATATTTACTGATTTATAAACTTTACCTAGTTTGTGACGTTGCAAGGGGAAATGTCTTGATCTACTGAACTGATTTTGAAAATTCTTTTACATACATAGTCTATATATTAAACCGAAAAATAAATACTACATGTCCCCGTGCTAAGCCAGGGCGGGTGGCTTGTTTGGACATAAAGCCACTATCTACTATTGCACCGTTTTATTGATCTCTGACGAATGGCGTCTACCAGTTTGAAAAACTCCAAGGTCTGTGCCATTAGTTCTGTCACGGGATCTCTACCAGAACCATCCAGACGACAGTTAGATACAGTAGTGCCTTCTCCCTTGCCAGAAAATTACAGAAGAGTAATGGTGTCATTAGTCTAAAATGTCACTAGGTTTTCTAGCCAACCACTATGTTCCTTAATAACTTGAGAGTTTTCGTATATAAGAATAGCTTTTGTCCTTGGCACTGCCTTTCTTTTATGTCGATTTTCGCGATAATAAGGAGCTTATAAATATGTTAATGTTATTCTGTTGTATAATATAAGCTTTAAGTAGGTAACAAATGTCCATACATCTATCCTTCGTATTTATAATGTGACAATCCTTTGCCCGCGACCCCGCCTGCGTGTAGTCTGTCCTTCTTCAAGAATCAAAGTATCTCAACCTTTTTATTAACATCAGTGTTGCTTTTTAGCCGTGAAAACTTAACAGAATTTACTTTTAAACTTATAATATTAGTATAGATTATGAAAATAGGACTGAAATAAACATAAAATCTCAAATTTTTTTTGATCGACCCATAATTTAAAAGTCACCCCGTATTATGTTACGAGTACTTGCATACCGATCAAACCAATTCGCAGAACTAGCCCCATCGTGTAGTGAGGGCCGCGCGACAATTTGTCAGCGCTAAGGGCCACAGCACACTAGCTACTTTTAGCATCGGCGATTGGCGATTTGGCGACTGCATCGATGCTACATCGCGTTTTAGCGACTTCGATCGCGGTATCGGAAACGCGCGTTTTAGCGACTACTCAGATGCCAAATCGATGCTACCGGCATCCGAATGTGTGCGGAGAGTAGCGTTCAGCTGCTGGTCGCACTTCAAAAAAGCGGCTCAATCTCCGCGTTTGGCGTATTTAAGTGTGCGGTGTAGAGCGCTCGGTCGCCGTATTTAACTTCTAAAAAGCGACTAGTTGCCGATCGCCGATGCTAAAAGTAGCTAGTGTGCTGTGGCCCTTACATCGTTTATACGAAGTGTAACCGCACACTGCGCGATATAGGAATAAATTACCCGCGCAGTTTATCGACGACGCGATGTTGGTGGCGCCGGACTCCTAATAACTGTAGGTAAGTGTAAGTGGGTTGTGTGTGTGTGTGTGTGTGTTGAACTTGTGAGGTGGTCTGATTGTAACTGTGAACATTAAAAATGTGATACTCTATGAATTGTCTCGGTAATGTATGTCTATATAGGCTGGAATGTATGTTTAATACCTTTAATCGCGACTGTCGTGAGCTCATGTTGCCCTGGTATTTGTCAGTGCAATCTTTAACTACTTGATGGTTAGCGCGGTGATAAATCTACTCACCTTCATTCATCACGTGATCTCACATTGACTACCTTTAAAATTCCACTGCTGGACATAAGCTCTATTTTAACCCCTCCATCCCCCCTGGTGAAACTTGGTGAGATTTAGGATAACCCCCCCCCCCTACCACCCCCCTGCCAAAATCAAATGTAGTTTTTAGTACGTTCAAAAAAAAAAATAGAGCTTGGAAACGGCGAGTTAATGGAACACTGCACCAGGCCTCCGTCACTCCATGTAATTGCGCGCTATAAGTGCCTATCGCCCAGCCGAGCGGTCTCGGTCCGCCGGCGGATCAAATTCAGTGCGGTATTCGCAAGTGAAGCGCGCGCACGCCGTTCAATTTTAATAGTGCTGTTCGTTCGTACGCGTATTACGATGCCGTGTGGTGCCTTATGTGCTGTAGATGGGTGTAAATCAAGCAAAAGAAGGGATAAACACCTTACATTTTTCCATTTACCTGTCAATGAAGAAAGGTAAGTGATAAATTATTACTAGTTTTTGTTGTTTACATTTTTTTCCATTCACATACCGTCATTAGAGACATAATTAAAAGACAGTAGGTGTGCGGACACCGGTATCCACTTAGAATTTGACAGTTTAATAGGTATATACTAAGCATTAGCTTGCCTTTCAGACACAGATTTACATAATATTGTTACATAGAAACGTTATACCACAGAATAATTAATAGTACAAGGTACAGAAGATGCACTCTTCAAAAGAAAACATTCGAATATAAACTGCTAAACTAACAACTGCAATAATGTTCATAAAACATTGCAAAGCACGGACGTGACCTTCAAAAAATTTTATCGAAGAGGCAGCCCTGCGATTACTGTGGAATCGCGCGGTGCGAAGCAATCACTGCTGTACGCTTGAGCATTTAGGTGCATTTTAGCATACAGTGGTTGTTGACGCGAGGGAGTAGGTAATTATCATAATAGGTATTGGAAATTTTCTACTGAGTGAAGTATCTGTTACGTAGTAACTATTCAGTAATCTGTGAATGCACGCCGTTTTCGGTATAGGTACAAATCGCGCGCTTGGACGATAAATATAATCTTTATTTACACCAAATTACATTATTGACCGCAGATATTTTGTATATTATATATCTTTTATAATTAAAGTAATAATACATTGGGAAATATTGAATATTAGCTAAGCTAAATCTGTGCTGCATACGTTTGTCCTGTGTAGTTAAGGAGCAATGGTAATCATTAGTTTTACAAATGTTTGCAATATGATACTTAAAAGTGTGTTGTTGTAAAATATGTCGGCTGTTCGTAACAAATAGCAACGTGACGTCACAAGCACATGGCCCGATGATAACAGATATGGGTGATGAGCTGTGATCTATCGTGAAATTATTAAAAAAAATCGGTTAAATGTGAGTCAGACTCGCGCGGAAAGGGTTCCTTACTAAATTACATATTAGAATGTGGCCATTATTAATAATTAGGTTGTGTTGTGGAAGACTTACACCATTTATTGATGAAGTGTGTAAGATATGAGTCTAGTAGAAATAGTTTAGTGGCCGACTTGGAGTTGAATGGAGCTAACGTAGGAATGTTACACAAAATTCTGTCGGATGACGCAAAAGCTCTATTCAAATTCATGTCAATTATGTTGAAATGATATGATGGAACTGACATGTATGCTGTGCAGAAAAGTTCATAAAACAAAAGATTAAAAAAAAACGAGCAGAAAGGAGAGGAAAAGCCTGTAGCATTATTTAACGTACACCTTGTGCCATCAGCTATTCACCAGTTAAATTCCTGTCAAAATCATTCTAGCCGTTCTAAAGATATTAATATTAAACAAATAAATATTTCGGACATCTTACACACAACGTCTAGTCCCAAACTAAGCAGAGCTTGTATTATGGGTACTAAACAACTGATATGAATATATAAACATACTTTTTTTTGTAAATACATACAGTTTATATTATATGGACAACACCTAGACTCCAAAACAAATATTTGTGGATCACACAAATATTTTTTCTGGACCGGGAATCGAGCCCGAGACCTCTTGATCAGCAGCCGCATACTCCAACCACTAGACCAACATACTGCCTTATTAGCCGGAATAAACGGACAGTTTTTTTTTAATTTGCTTTTTTAATGTAGGTACAAGTACTTTCGTATTCATTTAGTAATAAATAGTTAATTTATATGACAACTAAACACTTCAATTTTAATTATTTGTATAGAAGTATGTAAATACTATGTGACTGCACGGTTGGCCTAGTGGCTTAAGCGGTGTCCAGAAGGAAATCCCCTCCCTGGACTCCTTCCAATACAAAGGCGCAGAGAGGGTCACACCGTGTGGTTTTAGTCGGTTCGAGTCCGACACACCACCCCGCCGTAACCCCCGACGGGGTGACGGTCCGCGGGGATTTCCACACGTAAAAAAAAAAGTGGCTTAAGCGGTCCCCACGCCGCTTCCTACTACGCCAAGCGTCGTGGGTTCAAATCCCACGTAGGACAACACTTTGTGTGATTCACAATTTGTTGTTCTGAGTCTGGGTGTCCTTTGTGTCCGTTACATGTATGTTTGTAAAGTCCCCCGCGACACAGGAATTTATATTCCTAATGCGGGAGTTGTCTTTTTTTAAATCAAATCAAATATGTAATAACATACATAATATGTATCCTAATAATATTATAAACGCGAAAGTTTGTATGTGTGTATGTATGTTTGTTGCTCTTTCACGCAAAAACTACTGAACGGATTTGGATGAAACTTTATAGTAATATAGCTTATATATCAGAATAACACATAGGCTACTTTTTACTGCAATAATCGAGATATATTTTATATATAGATTATAAAAATACATAAATCGTAGATGTCAAAATGTATCACTGTTTATCTCCTGTCAAAACTTCACAGGTTGCTAGGCATAACACACTTGCATGGCAACCATAATTATAGTTTCCCGAAAATATGCGGGTAACACCGCGGGGCGTAGCTAGTTACTTAATACATATGTAAGTTCGTATTATAAGTATAACTGACAATATATTTCCTTCTGTTTTCAACATTTGCGGTGTGCAGTCATAGACAAAGACACTACCCTTCCTTGTTCACTTGTGGTGAGCTACAGAGAAGCAGCCCATCCTGTTTGAGAAGCCTGCTAAGGTCTTCCACACACTGAACACATGAGTCATTGTGGTTTAACGATATTCGACAGCCACCGTGCATCCGTACCCTTACGCCCTGTTCTAGCTTTATAACTATTTTTAGTATTAACTTTTTTTTTGTAAGAATATTGTAAAATACTGGTGTTTGATACTGTATTACAGGTTTCTAAACATAATGTGAAGGTATATACAAGAGTCATTAACTGCTAATAAATAAACTGAAAAAGCTGCTAAAAACGTCAGCTTTAAGCGATTAGTACATTTTTTTAAACTAGGTACTCATATTTATGTATATATATTAACCAAACACACACACACTGTGTGTGCAGTCACAGTGAGTGTGGTGGTCCCTACTCCTGGGTTCTACTCATGCTTTCCATCAGGCAGAGTGGAGTCACCTTGGCACGCTACTAAGTAAAAAAAAATATTTTGTTGAATCAACAAACACAATAACACTATATTTAGACTGTTCGAAGTACCGAAGATAATAATTTTTATTAAGGCTCTAATATAATATACTAGCTGTGCCCCGCGGTGTTACCCGCGTATCATTACGGTTGCCATGCAAGTGTGTTATGCATAGCAACCTGTGAAGTTTTGATAGGAGATAAACAGTGTACATTTTGATATCTACGATTTAATATATTTTTATATTAACCTAGCTTTTGCCCGTGTATCTCTATTATTGCAGTAAAAAGTAGCCTATGTGTTAATCTGCTATATTACTGTAAAGTTTCATCCGAATCCGTTCAGTAGTTTTTGGGTGAAAGAGCAACAAACACATACACATACATACTCACAAATTTTTGCGTTTATAATATTAGTAGGATACCCATACTATGTGTTTTAGTTGTTCTAAAAATTATTTTTAGAACAATTAAAACCCATAATATGCTACACAATTAAGCGTCATTAATTAACAATACATCTAATAGGTAATCTTTTAGATCTAATAGGTAATACTTATTAGCTAGTACAAAGAGGCTTATAGATAACCCGGATAATGCCAGTTATGTAAATAGTGCCTACTTAATGTAAAGATAACGATGACCCGTGCTACGTTCCCACGCTTCTGCTGACGATGCTTCATATATTATTATTGTTGTAGTTACAAGAGAGTACGTTACATAGATTATTAAAATATACAGATAGTAATATATGTATATAAATCCATGTCTACGTACATAGATGTCTACACTAATATTATAAATTTGAAAGTCTGTCTGCCTGTTCAGCTTTTTAAAGCTGAAATTCTTCTAGGCTAGGTTATGATGTATACCTAGCGAAAACCGAGATACATGCTGGACATATCACGGCTCTGCCAAAGGGTTGTGTTTCATCTTCATCAATCTCCTGAAGCGGTTTGCGAATGGTTATTATTTTTTTACACACCGTTATATTCGTTTTTAAATTAGATCCATAATCTGTCTTATTAAATTTAGATTATTTCTATATAAATATAAAACAAATGACCTCACATTAACTCTTTGCTCACAAGGGACCAAGGACACAGCTTAGGACGTAGGGTACCATTAGAATAGGGACAGAAAAACGAGTTCGAAAAATATGTATAAGAAACATTTTTAAAACTTAAATTTTATGCATTTTTGATGAACCTAAGATACACATACTTATTACCTACATTTTAATCTGATGCACAGGCATAAGTTCTACTCTCGGACCAATGTGCTTAGCAACACCCAAAACCCGAGTATGGTCTGTTTATGAAAATTTTCATAATCTACATTATTAAATTGCGTCACCGATCGCCCAATGCCAAGGTTGTACAAAAACAAATGCACAATAATCGTGATTATTGTATGTAAACTATTGCAAAACTAGGTCAGAAGGCGGCACATGAAAGCACATAGTGTGATAAATAAATGTATATTCTAGGAATTAGTGCAAGTGTTGAATGACAAAGGAATGCTGAACATGAAAATGCTGGTTGTACTTTTGTATACGATTATATAAATATTAAATGTTATCGGTACAGGTTGTTTTATTGCGTTATTAGCTGCTAAAACCAATGTTTCAAAGTATTATTGCTTAGAATTAGCGATATGTATCTTTTAATTCGGTAGTATTTTTAAAGGAAAACATGAGACCAAGACTGAGCGACATCAATTCAATTGCAAATGTGTTTTAAAAGATTTTTTTTTTGTTAATTTAAGCCTGCCAAAGTGACTCTCTGCCTGATTTAAAGCATGAGTAGAATCCAGGAGTAGGGGTCACCATGCTTATTGTGAGTATAGGCAATGTAGCATGGTGACCCTTACCATGGCAGCCTGGTTAGATTATTCTGCATCATTCTCCCGGCCTTCGAAGGGAATTCCCGAATTGAATCAAATTCATTCAACCATGTTAAGGTGTAAATTAGAAAATCCTGCCATCCAACTTGTAACTTAGAAGTCAGTATTAGAAAGTTCATCAACAACCTATGATGTCATTGCTAGGCTCGGGTCTCGTCTTGGGAGAGGATTACGGCCCGTTTACGACCTTACCGCTGTGAGCGGTAGTTAAGAATAACGCGATGCAGCATCGATGCAGTCGCCAAATCGCCGATCGCCGACGCTAAAAGTAGCTAGTCTGCGGTGCGGCCGCTCTTAGGGCCACCGCAGACTAGCTACTTTTAGCATCGGCGATCGGCGATTTGACGACTGCATCGATGCTGCATCGCGTTTTAGCGACTTCCTGCGTTCGATCGCGGTATCGGAAACGCGCGTTTTAGCGACTGCTCAGATGCCAAATCGATGCTACCGGCATCTGAATGTATGCGGAGAGTAGCGTTCAGCTGCTGTGTCGCGCTTCTAAAAAGCGACTCAATCTCCGCGTTTGGCGTTTTTAAGTGTGCGGTGTAGAGCGTTCGGTCGCCGTATTTAGCTTCTAAAAAGCGACTAGTTGCCGATCGCCCATGCTAAAAGTAGCTAGTCTGCGGTGGCCCTAAAGTAATTATAATCTGTCCATTCCTTTATTATATTTTGACAGTTCAAAAAAAATCGAAATTAGTGACGCGAGTCAATCGATATAATATTCTATAAGTCATACATTACAATATACATTACATTAGAATACTGTAAATAAATGAATTGAACACTATTATGACATATAATTGGCCCAGAACAAAGAAAACTTCCTAACACAGTCACTTGAAGGTCGGTTTAGTAAGTATTATTTGATTTTTTAAATGTATTTTCTCATAACTCTGGATTTGAACGTAATTAACCACGCGTTTCAAAGTTAAATTTTACTAACGCGTGCATTGTTACATTTTAAGTCAGTGGTCCAAATTTAATTAATTAATGCACAGGATTATTGTTCTTCATCTAAGTTTGAACTTCAATTCCAAAATTTCGACTTAATTCCTTGCAAATAATCAATCTTGAAGTCATACTATTTTGATTTCCTTTTTATTTTATTAAATTTACAGAAACAATACTTAAATGAAGTCAAATTATTTTGATCATAATAATATGATAGATTATTTATATCGATTCATCGTATTTCAAGAACTGTTTTATAGTTTGTTGTTTTAGATAGCTAAAACAACAAACTATAAAACAGTTCTTGCAGTTCTTGCAGCACAAGCCACTTCCCTACCCGTCTATAAAGTACGATATTACTGTACTGCACTGTATTACGAAAAAAAACCGGTAATTTATAGGCGTGACCTGTCAAAAAGACGACGAATGGACAAAGTATAAACTATATAATTTATTAATAATTATTTAATAATTTAAACTAATAATATAATACCAGGATACAATAAATATGAAGCGTTAGCTGATACGGCAGCGGCGGGCAGGCGCCACAACAACGACACAACAACGACACAACAAATGCGAACGCTGATTCAGATTAGAGGAAAGACTTCTAATAACTTATGCTGACTTGGTACTTTGGAGTATTTATCGTCGGATTTACATACAAATCGCAAATGTTTGTGTTGTAAGTAAATAAACGGGTTGAGAATTATTTTAAAGGTTTTTGCAACAACTTAAACACGTCACATATATACATATATATATTTATACGTTTTCGTGTGCTGTTCTAGGTTCTGAACGCCCAAATCAAAAGTATTTATTTAAAAAAACGCGTAAGTAAGTAGTTATAATACATATGGAAGTAAATCTACACGCCTATCATCATCTTTCTTTAATTAAAAAATATACTAATTCTTAATTTTATGTTCTAAATTAACATCTATGTAGTATGACGCTTTATAAAATGCTTAATAAGTGATCGTTTATTGAATAAATTAAAACCAATTAAGTAGAAATGCAGTCTAATTGATTTAAAAATTTGACAAGTGCGTGTCCAGCCACGCATAGAATAGGATTCCGTAGGTCCCAGAATGGTAGAAGATTTAAAATCGTATCCAATAGATAATTTCATATATTAAGTTAACTTATTATTTCTTTATTTTTGTACGAATTTTTCCAAGTAAGTGCATTTTAAAAGTTGGCCAATATGAATAAAAGTTATTAAAACCGTTATAATTTTGCTTGAAAGTTCAATATTAGAATTTCTATTAAGTATTATTGTTTTAGATTAATTAAGTCAGCCGTTTACCATTTAGCGAGGGGGGGGAGGGGATTTACCTAAATTGAAGAATAATTTTAGCAACCTCGCAATGTTTTTAAAGGCTTTTTTAATGTTTTTTAAGGCTTTTTTAATACCCCACACAATGGGATAGACACGAGAAAAAAAAAACCATCCCCAGTTTACGTGTAGGATGATAAATATTCCAAATAAAAATATTTTTACTAATTTTATTATAGCACTTTGTCGACGTAATTACAACAAAGTCATAATTATACAAAGTTTCATCTTTCTACCACCAACCGTTTGGGCGGTAGGTCGAGGACGGACGGACATGACGAATCTATAAGGGAATTACGGAACCCAAAAAAATGATCCACGAATACCTTGAGTACAGCCAACTTTCCCACAAAAATATATACAGTACTATCTACTACGAATTTAACGCGACATACGTTAAAAAGGTCGTTAATATGAAATGATATTTTTATAGTGAAACAAACCATTAAGTGCGGCCACTAACAAGATATTTCAATAAAGAAAATTATATATTTTTTATAAAAACCCATCGCTCGAACGTAACTTAATATCGGGGAAACCGGATAGCAGACAGTATGGCGCGGCCTTAAGTTTACTTTTTAATTTTGTTTTTTTATTTTATCTACGAAGCTAAGATGACGGTGGTGGTGCAAGAGTGCGCTACTCTCACTTCGCACCCGGCTATATAGACCAGGGTAGAAGCCTTATAAAATAATTAAAAGTGAAATAAAATTACTATAATTTGTTTTGTTTTCAAAAATTATCGACCCTGGTCTAATATTGTTTTACAATTGCCAACGATCGGGGTGAAACTCCAATCGTCACAAAGTCTGTAAGTAAGGTGTTAGGAACCAAAGTAACACATTCAGTTTTTTATTTCAAACGAGACATTTCATTCGTCACAAACGAGCCTTTAAAATTACTATTCTGAATAGGACATCATGATCATCAGGCTATCGCAGTCCATATCGCTGATCAATTTTGGGCTTCTCGCATTCAGCCCCTGCCAGCTGTACTGTCTACGTCACTCTACCAGGCCTGTTCACGTCCTACCCTACTTTTGCCGAGCCACGGTCTCCATTCCATTTGCGCTGAATAACCTAGCTGGTTCTTCTATGCGCATCGACCTACGGATGGCCTATGACTAAACCAAGGTCATGTTCAAAGAACATGTACTACCGGAACCAGTTGCAGTACACGATACCGTTCATGGGGTTATTCAAAAATATGTCAACCTTGGGCAGACATTGCAGTTAGTTAGAAATAACCTCGGGGAAGAGGTGAATAGAAGAATTCAGTTGGATTGGGGATCATTTGAAAAGTGACTTCGAGTCTTTTCGTCGTCGATCCCCAGTTTTTAATTGCGTTCTACCTGTCATTACATACGGAGCCTAAAACTAGACACTTACGGCACAGTTGATCCTCAAGCTCAAAGTTGCCCAGCATGCTACGGAAAGGGCTATGCTCGGCGTTTCTCTGAGGGATCGTATCAGAAATGAGGTGATCGGCCAGAGAACTAAGGTCATCGACATAGTCCACCGGATAAGCAAGCTAAAGTGGCAGTGAGCTGGCCATATTAGCCGTAGAATTGGGTTGGTTGGGGTACAAGAGTTCTAGTGTAAAAAGAACATATCAAAAAATATTTTGAACCGTAACAAAATATTGAGCTCTTGAACTTGGTTATGGTCCAAACTAAATAGAATTTGATAAAAACTACTTTCGTCGTTAGCTTCTAGAGCATTTTCATATTACGGATTCTCATTATACACAAAAGTCAGGGACAGTGATCACTAAATGCGCTTGTAAAACAACTGTTTAATATCTACCAGCTAATTTGTAATAAAATTTAAAAGGCTATCTAAATGTAAATGATTTCAGGCATTACATTTACAGGCATATTACATTTGACTGCCTCGTTGGTCTAGTGGTTAGCGTATGCGGCTGCTGATCAAGAGGTCTTAGGTTCGATTCCCGGGTCGGACCAAATATTATTTGTGTGATTCACAAATATTTGTTTCGGAGTCTGGGTGTTTTCTATGTATAATATGTATGTATTTACAAAAAAAAAGTATGTTTATGTAATTATATCAGTTGTCTAGTACCCATAACACAAGCTCTGCTTAGCTTGGGACTAGATGATGTTGTATGTAAGATGTTCAAAATTATTTATTTATTTTATTTAAAAATATTTATTTCTGGTTTCATAGATAACAAGGAGCGGTGCTAAAAATTGCACAGGTTGGTTAACAAATTTAGTGTTACTTGATAGTAAGAACATTAAATAAACATAAAAAAGCAATTGCAGCCTACAGTTAAAAGTTTTAAGGCTTAATTTCTTGTCAAAACTAACTCTCGAAATGTTGGTTATCGCTAAATAAAGTAGTCTATGTCCTTTCCCACGCTTTAGATCTGGGTATCTGGCTATTCGGATATCTAGCTATCTGGGTACAAAATTTCATTTAAATCGGTGAACAGTCAGACTGATAGACGCGGCGGAGGACTTTATTTTATAATATGTAGTGATATAAAATTATTTTATCCGGAGACACCGGATAAATTTAACTTTCTGAGTGATTAAATTTTCACTTATACCCTCTTTTAACACCAGTCATGGCAAGGACACGGGTACTTCATACGTTAAGAGGCACTTTTTGTATCGTGTGTGATCCGACGGGTGATCGGCACCAAACGATTGGACGATAACGCTTGTTTGTTGATAAGTGTTCTAGAATAAGCATCACGTGCCGAGGTTTGGATAAAGATGGGTGATCTTGCGTGTATCGATTTGTAACGGTTATGACTAACATGACAGTGAACTACATCTGCATTGTGCACTGCACTGAACAAATTGAAAAAAAAAAAAATAGATAAAAATAAACTTTTATATGCATTTAGTAAAATGCTTTTGATTTGGAATTACATTGAGACAGTTTAATTTTATTTATCTGTATAAATGTAGAATAAAACCATAGACGTGTATTACAACATGTTTTACTTGTCTATGTTAAAACATAGATAGCCAGAAGCTTGTTAGATTAAATTACACAGTGCTTTTGTTTCGTTACTTTATAAAAGTTCCATATCGTAACGGATTTTGATTTTAAACAAATAAATAAATAAGTATACATATACATACATCTTTACATTTGAAGTACTAAACTTAGCGTGTCTTTATTCGGTAACACAAATTAAATGTACACCAATTCCTAACCGGCTACTATTTTTGATGGTATTTTTCGAAAATACTCATCATACATTGTTTATCCGTCTGTCACCGACGAAAGAAGAGTAACCCTTTAACTGACAGCACTAATATTTATGCAATACTATACCGTACACATAAGAACAACTAAGTTAGTGCTGAAGGGTTAAAATCTGTATCGTTTGTGGATTGAAATAACATAAGTGGGGAAGAGGTAGAATGTAACAAAAAATTCTAATTTTATACGTTTCTTGAAAGAGCTTGATAATAATATGTACGATGTAGAAAATTGCAGTTGAAAACATTACTTATGTTTATGTGGCCCTAGTAGTTCTAGTGAAAATGTACAAATATTTTTATGGATATCCAGAAAAAATTATGTGATTTAAAATGGTTCACAATTTCAAAAACAAATTCAGGTAAAACAATTATACTTGATTGAAGTTAAAAAAAATGGTATTCATACAAAAAAACAACAATTTCATCACCGTCAGCTCATCCAAAAGACTTGCCCGACCTTTCCTAAGGTTCCTCACAAAAACCTCAAAAATACAAAATAAGCTCAATAATTTTCTTTCTGTAATTTAAATAAAAAAGGTAAACAATGTTATAGGTAAACATCTACTAAATACGATGATTGCTTCCCAAGTTACATCTTGATCTTATCTTAGTCAATAAAAAAAGACAACTTCAAAATATCCGTAACGCTTAAAAATATAACAAGATTGACGTTTCCTTTTATTTTCTGAAAATAATTCGGTCGGTATGTACCTATCTCCATCAGGAACACATGTTCAAAATTGAAATCGGCGACCGAAAACTCCAAAAATTAACAAATAAACCCCGGAATAGATGAAACACGATATTTTCGCGTAAAATCAGGGAATATTGTTAAAAAAACCAACCACTTTGTTATTTTTCTTACAAATCGTCCGCGCATGTGCATTGTGGTTTTAAATTACCCGCAGATGCAAAAAAAAAAACTATTTTATTACCTGTCACCTTTTCACTTGAAATATGGACAATCGATTGTAGAAAGGGTCAATTTTTTATTGACAATCGTCAAAAAATTAAACGCTCTTGTTAACCCTTTCAATGATTGACCCTTGGGAATTTTGCAGTTGTTACTTTTTATGATTGTTGATTTGACCTTTCCTTTTACGTAAAATAGGTAAAATACAATAATAAGCGATTGCCTTTTCAAGTTTGAAGATAAAAAAAAATATCCCACGTTAACTTTTTTATACGCTTTCTTGCTAAAATGTTTGAAACCGAAAGAATTAATTCTATATGACTCCGTTTGTTAAATAATTTTCTGGTAATTAATGTATGTAGACGAAGCAAAAGAGGTGTTAGAACTGTAGGAAGTAATCAATTCTCTATGATATGTATGTTTGTGAAAGTCCATTTAAGTGAATAACGTAGCTCTTTATCATAAGGGCGATTGTTAAAAATTGAATGTTATTCAAATAAAATTAGATGATATACTGTCTAGTATTTGAACTAACGTCTAATCCATTTTAGGGTTCCGTAGTTCATGATTCGGAACCCTTATAGATTCGTCATGCCCGTCCGTCCATCATCGAGTCACCGTTTAATCGGTTACTGCTAGAAAGATCAAACTTTGCATGGATATGTGATTTTATTACGTCGACAAAGTGCTATAATATCATGAAATATATTTTTATTCGAGGTAACCTCCCCTACACGTAAAGTGGGTTTTTATTTATTTTTAATCTAACTTAGCGTGTGGAGTTTTGGTAGAAGAGTTTTTATAAAGACATTGAGAGGTTGCTAAGACGATTTTTGATTTAGATATCCACTTCAGCTATTCAACTTTAAAGGGCAATTTTTTTTGCAAAAACAGGGCGTCCCACCCCCCTCTAAAAGCTAAACGGCTGGCTAAAATCTGAAAGAAATCATGATAGTAGTTTATACATTGAACTTTGAACGAAATAATAAGGAAACATAACATTTGTCTATTGGACCCGATTTTATTTCCACTTGCTATTGTATATGAGTACGGAACCCTATTCTATGCGCTATTAATCACTACATATTATAAGATAAAATCCTCCGCCGCGTCTTAGTTTAGTTTAATAGTTTTATAAGTTTATTATCTATAATAAATCACAGATAATATTTAATAATGAAATATATTCTATTAGTTCAAAATAATTTATATTCCTAACCCGTTTTCACGTTGGACGAACATTATTTTTCAAAAACTTTGATGAATGTATTTATGTTGTTCTTCTACTACTGCAAATTAAAATTACATTGAATGCAGTATGCAATGCAAAATAAAAATAAATTACATTGTTTGTAATATCTTTAATATCTAATATATTATTGGGGGAAATAAAATACACGCAAATGATACCTTTGATATTGCGACTCATAGCAAGCAGTTATTCCGCAACTGTGCTTGTAAAAAATCCTTCAAGAAATAACAATGACAAGGCGACAACACTTTGCGCCTTCATGTCTGTGGACAGTTTTCAATTAGTACCCATTTAGAATTAAAACTAAAGCAATCCGCCACCGGACACAGCTGGCCCATTTCTAGCCACTATTTAGTTTAGTTCTGTCTCGTTAGTCATTCATTACATTAGTAATGGTTTACAAATTATTCTTAAACAATTTTATGTAATAAAATCAATGTAAACTCGTCCTTACCGACTTTTAAATAGAGCATGACTGACTTTTGTTACCAGGAACACATAACTTTGTAAAAAGCAATGAGATAAACATGGCAGACCAACCCGAGTGAGATGTCAATCACCTGTCAGCGACGTCCCGCCTTCCTATAGTCTCCTGGTACTGCCAAACGTAATGTACTGGGTTCCGTCTTGCTTTTTTAACACTGAAAAATGTTTTCCTGTCTGTCTGTCAAGCTTAAAATGTTTTAAGAATGTGATAAATGTTTAATGTTGAATAATTGTAACTTGTTAATTGTGTTGTCAAATGTACGGTGAGTGGTGGCTGTCAACGAGTTATAGTTATTTTGAAACTCATTTGTAGTTAAATAATATTAATTATATCTACTGTGCCGTCTCATTAGCAAAGTATAGTGAAGTTATTCCATAAATTTTTATGTTTATTGTTTTTTTTTGTACATTTAAGGAAATAATGCGGAAATTATAACGGCTAACATTATCATCATTGTTTATGAAAAATCCACCATTTTCAATAAGACTAAGAACATAAACCAGACATCTTTTATGTTAACCTGGTCAAATTAGGTACAACTTCAACTACGTACGACTAACTATAAATAATTTCAACAAACTTTTTAACTTGTCTAACCAATCTGGATAAATCTGTATGCACTGTTTTCGAACGATATAATTTTCAAATGTTCAAGAAATAGCAACTCCCGCTTCAGAGGCCAGCAATCCTCTTGTGATTCCTATCCTCCTAATCAAGTTGCCATCTACAAACGTATATACGTTTTTTAATTAACTAACAAATTCTATGGAAATGACCGACGTCTCTCAACGCCAAGTCACGTGGTTAAATCAAAATATTAAGCATAATACAATAGTACATTGTTCACCGAGGGAGGAAAGGAACCGATTACCAGCGAGGGAGCCGTTTGTGGCCCGAAGGCGCAGCCTAGGGCCACAATACTCCCGAGGTAGGAATGGGACTTTCACCCGAGTGCTACACAGTGCTTTATACTACACCTGTGAGGAACATTTAAAGTATTTATAAAATAAAATCAAAACGTAAGACACCATGTAAGACACAAATTAGCTTAGAATTCGACATAATATTTATAAATATTTCGCGCTTCTTTTGTTTTTTTTTATTCTTCACAAAGGATGTCAGTGGCACAGAGATTCCATATTTAAACTATATGAAAACTCCTTGGGCAGGCGCGCGCAATAGATAAGATAACACATGAGAAATGAAAATTCATACAACTTTCTCTCCCGCTAAAACACGTTAGAAATGGATTTTCATACATTTTTTCCTCCCGCTTATTTAGGTCAAGGAAAAGACTAGCTTTCTCTTTTCATTTTCAGGGAATATCGACTACTGTTCCGATCAGGTGTAGTATAAAAGAATTTAATACGACAAATAGATGCGAAAATCTTAATCTAAGGGAACAGGAGTTCAGTCATATGACACGTCTGCTTCATCTTCTTCTACACCATAAACAAAAAACAGAAGACTCATAAATAATAAAATCGTTACAATAAATCATATAAAACATGGACATATCGTGTTGATTATCTATCCACAGACCGCAAGTCAACGCAGCTCGCCCTTTCGGGGTTAATAAAGTATTTTTTTTATTGCGGTACAATACAACCACACGCGTGCTATCTCACGAATATCGATTGTATATCTATGAAACTGAGATTCTAATATTTTATAGGTTATCTAAGTTCATAGTAAATAAATAAATATTTCGAATGTCTGACACACAACATCATCTAGTCACCAACTAAGCAGAGCTTGTACTATGGGTACTAAACTACTGATATAAATACATATTTACCTACTTTTCTGAAATTGAACTGAAGAATTTTTCCCCTTTATTTTGAACATCATCATGTCATAACCCGAATTTCAGTGTCAGTGGATTTATTTTTATAGAAGGCTGGCTACAGCTGATCGACTAGGGTTAGTTTGTTGTCGAGGCAAGGCTGTTTTACATTTTTTTTTATTGTGAAGTAATATACAAAAGTGACTATTAAAATTTAAATATCTCATCAACTCCGAAGGAACTGATTATAGTTTATTGATAAAAAAATCTCTTTTTACTGGATTGGTAATAGTATTATCAGTCAGTCAAGTTTTTTTTAATAAAGGTACATTTATAATTACCCTAAAATCGCCAACAAAACGTATTTTTGCAGTATATCCTTTTCCTATAGTTACCCTTATTTCACTTGCAATAAAAAATAAATAGCCAAGAAATTTTTATAAAAAAACTTCCCTGGCTGTTTTTAACCTGTGTGAAATACCATAATTTCGTTACGAATATAAAAAATAACAATAAATTTAATTAACCCTTTTCTGCTACAAGTCTTAAGATTTACAGACAGGTGAAAATGTTCTTTCATAGTAAAAGGGTTAAAAATAAATCAAAAAAGGTCATAAAATTTTAGCTTTCTTACAAGGTCGACCCCGTTAAATTTAACAATTGCATTAAATTGTTGACCCCTATTTTAAAATATCTTAAAAAGTCAAAGTTCGTATTTATATTGATAAAAGGTCACGACTCTCACCGTTTTTAGTATTTTTTGTGATTTTTGTACTTTTGTGTATAATAAAAACGTCAAACGTGCAATGATTACAAACAAGGCCAAAAAAATGAGAAAGAAACGTTCCCACGCTCATTTGTAAAAAATTGATAAACTGTAAATTTTGGTTTACCGTATTCGTTTTTTGGTTTCTTTTATTATCAACTAGCTTTTACCTGCGGCTCCGCTCGCGTGTATGTTGGTTATTGCGGTAAAAGGTAACCTAGATGAAACTTCAAAATTTCTTCAAGAACTTTAGTCCATTTCAAGTGTCATTGAAATCTGTGGCACGATGTTTTAGCCGTGAAAGTGTTACAGACAGACAGACAGAGTTCATTTCGAATTTATAATATTAATATTTTTGACTGCCTTGCTGGTCTAGTCTAGTGGTTAGCGTATGCGGCTGCTGATAGAGAGGTCTCGGGTTTGATTCCTGGGTCGGACTAAATATGTATTTATATCAGTTGTTTAGTACCCATAACACAATCTCTGCTTTGTTTGGGACTAGATGATGTTGTGTGTAAGATGTCCGAAATATTTATTTATTTATTTAATTTTGACAATTAAGCTTTTTGTATCAAAATCGCAGAGAAAAATTAAAAACAAAATATTGTTATGTAGATCTAAAATGCAAATTTCAATCTATAATTACTAATGTTATGAATATGTTTGTGAGTTTGTGTGGTTATAGAAGATAATATCTAGATCTTCTGAACAGATTTTGAAAATTCTTTATAAAGTCGACTATAAGTGGATATATTAACACGAACTACAATTAACGTGATATTCGTTACATACGTAGGCGGAGCCGCGAACAAAAGCTAGTTTTTCACAAGTTCTTACAATTTTTTTATTAAATATAGAATCATTATTAGGTACGTTAAGTAAAATGTATGCACTGCTACATACATTTAACTTCTAATTAGTTCAGTTGGAGCATTGTCAGCTGATGAAGTAGCAGATATGCCATAGATGCTATAGCTTGTCCCAGTACAACATTGCCTGCTAATCCATTATCTCAAAGAAAATGGGACACGCTGTATTTAAAAAAAAACCCAAAATAGGCACCTTGTTGGACGATACTACATTTCAAATTGCCACTTAACACCGTTTAGGAACACCTTGTGGAGAAGCTGTTGACAGTGTTGGACATCAATGCCTTTGTTGTAGCAGAAGCGCTGGCCGCATATCTCGACATGCTAATATTTATGACATTATCCATCATGCTATTGTTACTGCCGGCATTCCAGCTGTACATGAACTCAATGGTCTGGTACGAGACGATGGCAAAAGACCAGATGGTATGTCGTTACTGCAATGGAAGATGGGTAAGCCATCATATCTTCGAGGTACAGCTGGTTATGCCGGCGCTGCTGCTGCATCAGCCGAAAGCCTCAAGAGCTATAATTAAAGTATTTTTGATACCGTGTGGTGACGGATTAAGAATACAGAGTGTCACCACCCCTATTCATCCCGCGGGTGTCGTAAAAGGCGACTAAGGGATGAACTACGCAAGACAACATCAATGCAAAGAGAAGGAATACTTGAAAACAACTCTATACCAACCCGTCTGGCCAGCTTAGTATATTGGCCAAAACCTCCTTTCAAAAGAGAGGCCTATGTTCAGCAGTGGACTGTTAATGTGGCAATGCTGCCAGTATTTTCGCCATGCTACCAGAAGGCGATGATACGGGGGAACTTTTTGACGCTTGTATTTAAAATTTGTTCGTATTCTTTAAATTAATTTTAATTAAATATGAAAATATTTTCTTAACCCAGTCGCATCAGAAATTAAATATGCTTACTAGTTCAAATAAATAGATAAGTTGCTGCAGTCAACAGTGGTCCTTTCAACCGAGTGTGCAGAACGGAAGCGGCCAACTGTGCACACACGTTTGAGTGTTTCGCAAACAACGCTTCGCAGCACTGGACTCCTGGTAGTTCGCAGAATTTTCGCATTTTCTTTTCATTGTTCAGGGTAGGTGGTATTGTAGACACCAATTAGCCAGATTCTCTTTTTTTTGTTTTTTTTATTTCTGAAAGATAGCTTAAGTATGACTTTTTATTTTTCTTTTTTGTTAAATTACTACCCCTGTAAATATCACGTGCTTTGTTTTGCAACATGTTTATGTTAGTTAAGATTTAATATGCAAGTAATGATTGATATGGATCATGTGAATTACCCCACCACTACTTACCTCAGTGGCCATAATTATTATATGTAGATACAAAGTAAAAAAGCGGCCAAGTGCTAGTCGGAGTCGCCCATGAACCAAATGATTTATCATTTGTTATAGTCAATAAATTCACTTCGTCATAAGGGTCATAATCCCGATAGTAAAGGATGACGTACGTTTTGCACATGCGCAGTGTAATTTTAATAAAATGACACCTACCTTAGAGCTTTGATGCCCTGGTAGTTTGCAAGACGTTGGCATATTCATCTTTCTTAGGAGGTTTCTTATTACTCTGTATCTGGAAATAAACATGTGAAACATTTTATGTGGATGAGTTTTGTTGCAAATGCAAACAATCGTTAAATACCTACTTGTAATTAAAATGAAATTATAATAAAAAAGTACATCATCATCGTGAACTTGATAAACCTCTGCTGGGAATAGTCTTTTTCTTAGAAAGGAGGTTTTTTGGCCTGCCAATAATGTTTGGTCTAACTAAAATCATACTATTTACATTACTAAAAACACATTGTATCAATTATGTTCAAATGAGCATTATTTTTTTTAATTTAAAGTTCACTTGAGCTTATACAATTTGTTTTAATGTGATTATTACTATTCACTCTATTCAGCCTCAGTTCTTGTGTAAATCACAAGAGGTGCTCTTAGATTATGCACACAAAGTAAGGGTGTAGGCAGGTGGTTGGTACGTCTCACTGGCGCCTATTGTTTGCACACCGCCGTCGACCTCTACCGTCCTGGTACTTTAATGTAATTTTGCACACATTTCGCAAAAGGGGCATGCCAGCTAGATAACAAGGGGAGGGTTAAGGGATTGCCAATTCTTGTTAACGAATTCGTTTTTATTTTCAAACCATTCTAGGTGTGAAATATTTTATCATGGAGGAAAAAATGAGGCTGAAGACTTTGAAATAAAAATATAATGTTATTTCCTTGGCGTTCTTAAGCTACATATTATTATCTAAATCTAAACAAATAAATAAAATTGAGTGAGCGTGTCTGTTTGTAAATATCAAGTGAACAGTTTTTTACTAAATGCATTTTAAAGTATATAAGTACTTACACTACGCGCACACTAGGCGACTCGCGACAGCGACAGCTCGACAACTTGACGCGACGACAGGCTGCGGTCGACAAATTTCATATAATTTGCTCTAAGCTCCGCACACTAGGCGTCAGAGACGCCCGAAGAAACAACGACGACGCCGCGTCTTGTCACAGTGACAAGACGCGGCGACAAGTCGCCCAGTTTGCGATGGCCGTTACACCAAACAGGCAAATTTTAAAATTCTTATCTGTTGTGTGTGTGTGATTTACAACAATAAGCGTGGGAATTAATATAGCTAGTACAAAATATAATTTCTGATACTTTTTGAACAACATATTTAGTAATATGTAAAGAATTTAGTGTGAGGCCACTGGAAATATTAAAATAACAAGAATCGTCACAGTATAGTCAAGAAGTATAAATGTTCAAAAAAATATCAATTAGGTTTTCTAAGTGACCTAATTAGATAATCAACACGGAAGGAGAGGTGCTTTTAGCGGACATTTTCAACAAACCTTAATTAATTTTCGTCCATCTAGTCACCAAGTAAAAGTGTCAAAATTAGATTAATGGCTATTATTTCGTGATATCGATCAGCGCTGAAATGGCGTCGACTAGGCCATTAAAATGTTTGTTCTATTAAAAGGGGCAGTGGAAACAAACAAATTTCGGAAGATACCCTCTATTTGGACATCACTTGAGGGTGGGATGTGGTTCGAATTATTAGATGAGGTCTTTTGTTTAGTTACAGAGAATTTATTTCAAGTTTTTATAAAGTACTAGCTGACCTAATCGATAAATAAAAGACCATAACTTTAATATAAAATAAACTTAAAACAAACAAAAGGAATCCTTAATTAATAAAAAAAGGAAATTCATTTTTATATATTCACCTTTTAAACCTTCTCTGGACTTCCACAAATAATTCGATACCAAAATTAGCCAAATCGGTCCAGCCGTTCTCGAGTTTTAGCGAGATTAACGAACAGCAATTCATTTTTAGGGTTCCGAAGTTCATCACTTCGAACCCTTATAGATTCGTCATGTCCGTCTGTCCGTCCGTCCGTCCGTCCGTCCGTCCGTCCTCGACTTACCGTCCAAACGGTAAGTGCTAGAGAAATGAAACTTAGCATGAATATGTATTGTAATTACGTCGACAAAGTGCTACATTAAAATTATGAAAAATATTTTTATTTGGGGTACCGTACGTAACGTGGGGATGTTTTTTTTTTCTTGCGGCTACCCTATCATGTGGGGTATCATTAGATAGGTCTTTTAAAAACAATAAAGGGTTTCCAAGACGATTTTTTGATTTAGGTATCCGTTTGCGAAAAATTTCACTTTAAAGGCCACTTTTTTGTAAAAACAGGGCGTCCCCCCCCGTCTAAAAGCTAAACGGCTGGCTCAAAAATTCTGGGAAAATTCGTGATAGTGGTCCCTATAATGAACTTTAAAGGAAAACTATAATGGATCAGATAACTTTGTTGGTTCAGGAGTTATAGAGGCTTAACTGTTACAACTTTTACAATTGTCAGTACATTTATGAAAACATAATTTATGTTCGAAAAAATTAACATCTCTTCAATCAAAGATGTGATAGACATGGGTATAATACTAGGAATAAAGATAAATTAATACAAACACGTTTTAGACTCTTAAAAGTTCATACATCTTTTATGGGGTACTGTATTAAATTTTATAATAAAATATCTCAAAACATACTAGATTTAACAGAGAAACGATTTAAAAATGTTGTAAAGCGCACACTATGTAAGCAAGCTTATTACAAATTAGAGGATTACATTGCCGACAAGAATGCTTGGCTTAATGCTGGTCCTGCTCCACGGTCACATGATTAATACTGAAATTATTTAGAAGTTAGTTTAAAGTTAGTTTGTATTTCTGGCATATGTTAATTTTATCTTAATGATTGACATTCTTATATTTTTCTTTCTTTTTTTTTGACATTGGATAACCATATTTCTGACATGTACGTATTATTGATATTTTAATTGTATCTTGTTGTTTGACATTTCTATTAATATTATGATTTTTGTAATTAACATTATGGCATAATAAGTTACTTTTTAATGACATGTTCCAAATATTTATCGCCCTCTTAGAGAGTAGCATATTTATAAATAGTTTTATTATTGTATAACTGCGAACATTTTGAATTGTACATGTGAGCACTTTGTAGTCACTAGTAGCATAAGTTTGTTTGTTGACTGGCGGTTGTGAGTATGTCATGCTCACTCAAAAGCCCTGCTGGCGGTGGCGTGTGTAGTAGGTCGTTCGGCTCCCTACGATATGGTTGAACTGGACGATGGCTGGTGCATAGGTCATGCTCGTGATACGGGCGCCGCCAGTCGGGGCTGGTCATTTCACAACTTCTATTTATTGTTTAATTATTTTTGGACAATACCTGTGTAAATATCAGCATCGTTACATTGTCCTCACATTTAATAAAATGCCTCAAACAATGTAACCAAAAATTGTAAAAACAATGTTGGAAAAGAGTGTCCATGGAGTTTCTTGTCTGTTCTTATCCATAGGATCTACGAATTGGAACAGACTACTGACTGACTACTTGACGTTTCAAAAGTGCCGTTGTATGGTTTATTTGAAATAAAATGGTTTGATTTGATTTGAAAAAAAAATGCGCTTACTTAGAAAATGTCATACAAAATTAACGCAATAATACGTAAACAGAACAATTATCCATTGGATACGATTTCCAATCCACGTACCATTATGGGTGACTGAGGAACCCTTTCCTGTGCGTGGCCTGACACGCACTTGACCGATTTTTATATATGTAGATAGATTCAATGGTAATTTCACAGTCATAATATTCGCCATTATTTCAATGATGCTATGCAAATTTAAATTAACACATGAATAAAACTTTGTAACCCTTTTTACGAAAATTATGCGGACGGAGGAGTATGAAATTTGGCACAGTTAATGTTGGCACAGGTAATGAGGCGTGAAGAAAACTAAAATTTTAAAAAAATAGTCGAATATAAACTATCGCTGAGCGAATACTAGTTTACAGAAATAGGTAAGAAAAAATAAAAAGGTGACCACGAGCAGGTAAATGATGTAAACTAAAAATATTATTTTAGTTTTACCTTATAATATGTATAATAAAGATTTGATTATAGTAAACAGTGGAAAAAAAAAGCGTATCCTACGTACTAGTACGTACTCTCAAAGGCCGGCAACGCACCTGCGACTCCTCTGGTGTTTCGTTTGCCCCCTATAATATAAAAAAAAAAGAACAGAAAAAAAAAGTTTTTACCGTTAACCCTACATAATCAACTACCAGGCTCCCAGAAATTATCAGGAGCTCGTGAAATTATCTTGTTATACGCGTACGGAGAGATTTAAAATTGGAATAATTAATTCCATTTGCAGACACGTGGCGGAAGATGGCGGCGCGTAATTGCGGAACGCATCATTACTGACACACTCCGTGTATTGTGATCTCCTGTGATTTTGGTGCATTTGTTTTGTAATCCTGTAAATATATATTATGGAATATAATGGTGGTTTATGTTATTAAAAGCTTATAGTTTGACTTGCAAACTATTTTTGGTTTTTGTTTAAAATGTATATTTTATACAAGAGAGTGTATGTAGTACTCGTAGGTACTTTACTATATACACTCTTTTGTATTCGTATTGTCTCTAAGGAACGTGCTATTCGATATTTAAGAAAAAAACATGACTAAAACTAGTCTTTGATAGTTACATAAAAGCTTTGTTTGAAATATTGTATAATTTTAAAACCATACATCCAAAAATTGTATTATATGTAATCGTTAGCCTCTTAAATCCTTTTTGTATGAATCTACATCACTACTATTAAAATAGTATTTGTTAATATTCTAACTAGCATGTTGAATTAAACTGCATCACACTGTGAATTGAAACCATCCGCCAAGGATTAACAGGATATGTTCATCGTGAACCAAAAAAAAAACTAAAGAAGAAGTAATTTTCCACGATCATAGACAGTGTGTGGTGCGGCGCAATGGGCAGTGAGCGTGTGACGGCAGGCTGCGGTTTCCGCGAGACAACGCCTTTGCGGTTGCTGGCCCGACCGCACGGCCCTCTAGTGTAACTTAGAACTTATTTACTGTACTTACATAGCACTGGGTAGGTTTTCTTTAACAGACAATGTAGTTATATACCATTTTAATCTTGCTTGCTTTTTATGATATCCTGGTATAGTTTTTGTGTAGTTGCTGAACATTTTATACTTGCTTGCTTTTTATGATATCCTGGTATAGCGTGCGGGTGAATTGGATCTGTACTTGATACCTACGAAACACGACATCATCCATGTATGCTGTGAATTTAGGTCCGTCTTCTGTGTGAGGGTAGTACTGCCCGGTCGAGCCGGTCCATCCGAACTGAAATCAGCGTGGCCCGACTACCCATGTGTGTGTAGTTTTTATGTTACCTTGGTATACTGTATGGGTCATTTGATGGCAAGTACCATAATATATACATAATGCTTAAGACACCTACTAGCATTAAAAGACACGAGTGGTCCCTCATTATTGGCGGGGGCAAGGTTTGGTTCGGAAGTGGCTCAGGTAGTTTTGATATATATATACCTAAGTATGTTTACATAATCTGCCTAGCTGGCGATCAGAAACCACACTGCCGTGTGTGAGATCTGTGAGGTGATGTTTTTATTACTTTTAAAACTGTCTCGACGGACCTTTGTGATTAGCCAGACCATGAAGAGCACATTAACGGGATGGTCACGGGACACGATTCTAGAGTTCCCCCACCTATACACTTCGGTCCCGTTGTGCACCATCCGTGAACATGAGAAGTGATGAGAGAAATCGTGTCAACTTATTGTAGATTGATTAAAACTAGACAATTCCTCATATATTTTTTTATTAATATCTTCGACAATAGTGGTCGGTACTCTGATAGTTCCCTTCAGTATTGGAAAAAGAATCCTTATTGGGTCCGAATAAGAGCTTTAAGAGCTTACACTACCTCAGAAGTACCCCACCGGTGATTTTAGAACCTGCAAATCAATGAAAGTATTAAGTGGATCACTTACAAAATATATGTGATTGAGAATATACACTGAATCCCATGTGATTTGAAAATACGATTACAAAAAAAAACTCGATACCTCACTTCATTCATTAAAATCGATTTATTAGTTGCGACGCTATGGTAAAACATATATAGACTATCAAAGCTATCACCCTTCTTTTGACTTCGCAGTAGTCGGGTGAAAAGAAATATGTTACACACAGTCTACAAAAGTCGTGCTGGTTCATAACAAAATCATCAGTAACCCATAACGTCCCACTTCTGGGCTCAAATCTCCTGTCAGGAGAGGGTTAAGGCCATAAGTCCCCAAGCTGGCCGACTGAGGGTTGGAGACTGGGAAGACAACGTTGTAATCTTGGTGTTGGATGTTTTGAAGCCGCCCGAAGGCCTCCAACTAAGCTTCACGACTGACTACCTGACTCAATAATTTATAAAAGTAGTAATCAGCCTACTTAACATCCTTACCATCACACCAAGAAGCCCATTATTAAAGAGACACCGTTCGTAGTTAAATACTTATTAGATTTAATTAACATTAATTTATTGATTTCAATTTTAATTGACATTAATTTCTTATTGTTAGTGTATATGTAGAGCGTTGCAAGCCGTCTCGGGTTCGACACCCAATCAATTATTGAGTTTAACTGTCGCATATAATTAAATAATACAGGCATATTATGTTTTGATATTAATACTTTCTATGAGTTACAACTTATCTTTAAACATGCCGTTGAAAGATGAGTAATTCTGCATCTTTCTTTTGACTGCCTTGTTGGTTTAGTGGTTAGCATATGTGGCTGCTGATTAAGAGGTCTCGGGTTCGATTCCCGGGTCAAACCAAATATACGTGTGATCCACAAATATTTGTTTCGGAGTCTGGGTGTTTGTCTATGTTTAATATGTATGTATTTACAAAATAAAAGTATGTTTATGTATTTATATCAGTTGTTTAGTACCCATAATACAAGCTCTGCTTAGTTTGGGACTAGATGACGTTGTGTGTTTTATTATTATTTATTCTTCACGATTATTATTATTATTACTCTCCCGGCCGAAAGAGTGAGGCTGGTAGTGCAGGTGGTGATAGGGTTTAATTTAAAAAAAAAGTGTTCTCCTATGTGGGATTTGAAACGGCTTGGCAACCACTTAATCACTAGACCGACAGTGCAGTCAATTCTTTTGTTATTTTTTCTATACATGCTTTCCATCACGCAGAGTAGAGTCCATCCATACTGACTCAATCAAATAGATTATAAACATTGCAAACTAGATTGATATTGCGATATCCCGTATTTTCCACCAATCCCTACTAATATTATAAATGCGAAAGTAACTCTGTCTGTCTGTCTGTCTGTTACGTTTTCACGCCTAAACCGCTAAACTGATTTTGATGAAATTTGGTACACAGATAGTCTAGAGTCTGAGGAAGGACATTGGCTACTTTTACCGCGATAACCGACATACACGCGGGAGGAGCCGCGGGCGAAAACTAGTTTATAGTATTTTTAGAAATTACAAACAGACACTACAACTTTATTTATTTGTATAGATCTACTCTCGAAAGGCCATTGGTTCTCTATTAAAACAAAACGACAAAAGCGATTGCTTGTGTCAACAAAAAAAGCTCACAACCTTTCAAAAGCCTCTTTCATCCCCGGCCGGGAGCGGAAAGCTTCCACCGTCGAAGAAAAAAAGCTCCATATCAAGTTACCGTACATCTGGCTGTCTGGCGAAAAAGCACGAAATGAAAGGAAATTGTATTTGGTAGGTATATTCTTAAGAGTTCATGCGAGCCTAGTACTTTAAATGGTGTATTTTATTTTTTCCATGTATTATTTTACTCTCGTAACATATCTAATAACGTAAATAAATGCAAAAGTAACGCTCTGTCTATCTGTCTGTTATGCTTTCACGGCTAAAGGGCGGCACCGATTCCAGTTACATTTGGAATGAAGATAGTTTTTGTGTATTCATAAACAACATTAACGAGGGCGTAGCCGCTGACAAAAGTTAGTAATAATGGCACTTTATCGCACAATATGACACAACATGAGAAACGGTACTTATTTTTTTGTACCATTTATTTGTGCATAGGTATTGCATCTTGTTCTACAAACATCGTTAATTGCACACTCGTCTTAAAGACTTGAATAATTTACAGTGACTAAAATGAATACTTCCACAAATAACATTGTAGTCAGCAGACATCTTTATCGCGTGGGTGAGGTGAGGCCATATCGTAAACTATACTTTTATTCCTACAACATTGTTACAAGCGATTACTGCGCCAATTGTTTATGGTTATGCCTTTATTAGTCGCATCGACGTTTTTGATGATTCAAAGCAAAGAATGTTTACATGTACGTACTTTATGACTATTTATTTCATTTTATATTTTCTAGAAATATGTCGCCCTGGTACTTAATATTTGTGTTGTATAAGTACTGTTTTAAGTTGTATTATTTTTGTATAAAGTAAACTTACACTCTTCTATATTGTTTTTTTTATGTGAATCTGCCAATGTGGCTACTCTGCCTGATGGAAAGCATGAACAGAAAGAATCTAAGAGTACATCACTCAAACTGCGAATGCAGGCAATGGTAATCACATGGTAATCATAATCATACTATGGATATGTTGAGATGCTGTTGTTCTCAATTTGCTGTACATAACCCTGCCAATATGACTAGTTTTTTCTACCTTGTTAAAGCCTATTTAAATCAATATGTAGCACGTCACAGACAAACTCAATAGAATCATTATAATATTCATCATTATGGTGAAACAGTTTAAAATATCATAGTGTGAAAAACCTACAAGGTTCAAATAATAATAAAATATCATACCTAAATAAATAAGGGCCACCGCAGACTAGCTACGGCTACGGCTACGGATCGGCAACTAGTCGCTTTTTAGAAGCTAAATACGGCGACCGAACGCTCCACACCGCACACTTAAAAAACCCCAAACGCGGCGATCGAGTCGCTTTTTAGAAGCGTGACACAGCAGCTGAACGCTACTCTCCGCACTATTTCGGATGCCGGTAGCAGCGACTTGGCATCTGAGCAGTCGCTAAAACGCGCGTTTCCGATACCGCGATCGAACGCAGGAAGTCGCTAAAACGCGATGCAGCATCGATGCAGTCGCCAAATCGCCGATCGCCGATGCTATAAGTAGCTAGTCTGCGGTGGCCCTAAAATATTTAATTATACGCTGTTATAACAATTACGCAATCACAAAAAATACAAATCATATTAGGTGAATTATATATTTTATGAAGAGGCAAATATTCAGCCGTATTGTTTTTGTTTTGTTGTTATAAAAATATATATTATAAAAATAGAAATTCCTAAATTAACAGAGGGCTATAAACTACGTGTACCACATATAGCACAGTAGGACAAAAGTAAAATAATAACAATATAACTAATATACACTTCGCAAAAAAATGATCGCAACAAAATTTTTCATAGTAAAATTGCCATTTTTCGAATGTTTGTAACTCGGTAACTTTTCATCGTATTGAGATCTTTTTTTTTGTTTTGTAAGTAAATGTATGTACTTTCAGGAAAAAATGATTTCAAATAGCTGCAAGATAATGCCACTTTACAGTGTCTTATAAAACGTAATGTTTGCACGTTTGCCTGGATTACCAAATTTTTTTTTTCAAAAACCCGTTAATAGACGGTTTGACAGCTCGTTTTTGATGAGAGTCGCCAAAATTTGGAACGACCTGCCTGGGTCTATTTTTCCTAATGAGTTGAACTCAGGAGCCTTTAAGACCATAGTGAACAAGTTTCTTTTGGATGGGCGTACACCATTTTCGTCTTCATCTACACTTTCCATCAGGTGAGAAGGAAGACAAACGCCTATTCCATTACAACAATAATACAAAAAGATTTATGAATCCAGTTAAGTCAAGATATAAACACCTTTATTTCTTTAGAACCAGTATATATAAAAAAAAACTCACTGAACTGTTTTTATTTATCTTTACCTACTTGAAATATTGGTTGTAGGTAAACAGATTGTGTGCGTATGCGTATTGCCAATTAACCGGTAAATTGACTCCTGTTTGAGCTGCATAAATGCATAATTGCTTGAGTTTTTCTTGGACATTTTCGCTAATCTGTAATTTTTCATGGAGAAGACTATGGGCTGTTAATACCAATGAAATTCCATACTGTACAAGAAATATCCAAGAACAGTCCAACCTGAGACCTCTTGTGAAGCAGTCGCTTAAGCTTACCGCTACACCAACAATAAATTCTTCTTGCAACATTGGCCGTGATTCTGTTGATAACATCACCAAATCAACCTAAACTAAAAATTTGTTTTATAAATTAAATACTTCAATTGGTTTCAGTCCATTTTTCGATATATCAAATCGATACCAAGAGGGTTAAGGCCATACTTCCGTCCGTGTGGTGATGGATTAAGAATACAGAGTGTCACCACCCCTATTCAACCCACGTGGGTGTCGTAAAAGGTGACTAAGGGATAAAACTTGAAACCAACCCTATACCAACCCGTCTGGCCAGCGTGGTATAGTAGGCCAATACCTCCTTTTCAAGGAGAGGCCTATGGCAGTGGACTGTTAAAGGCTGTTGATGATGATGATGATGAAGGCCATACTTACATCCTCATGATGGCCCTGTGTATGGGTTGGGAACTGGCAAGACAACGTTGATGCTACGTAAACTTGCCGTTGGAAGTTTTTAAGCCGCCCGAAGGCTTCCAAGTAAGATTCACGACTTTTATCCTATCATAGCAACGGAGATCGACTGTTTAACGTGACCCCCGAAACGCGGATGTATCACGTCATTTACGGTCTTTCATCCAGGTATTGAACGCGCCGTCATTGCTTATCCTCACCGGCTCAGGCACCGCCTGATAGTATTAGGGCCACCGCAGACTAGCTACTTTTAGCATCGGCGATCGGCGATTTGGCGACTGTATCGATGCTGCATCGCGTTTTAGCGACTTCCTGCGTTCGATCGCGGTATCGGAAACGCGCGTTTTAGCGACTGCTCAGATGCCAAATCGATGCTACCGGCATCCGAATGTGTACGGAGCGTAGCGTTCAGCTGCTGTGTTGCGCTTCTAAAAAGCGACTCAATCTCCGCGTTATGCGTTTTTAAGCGTGCGGTGTAGAGCGTTCCGTCGCCGTATTTAGCTTTTAAAAAGCGACTAGTTGCCGATCGCCGATGCTAAAAGTAGCTAGTCTGCGGTGGCCCTTAGAAGTTTTAAAAATTAAAAAATATTTTTTTTTTAAATTCAAAAAGTTGGCCAGGATCTTTATATATATAATTCTTCTGTGAGAGTGTATGTCACTGAACTTCTCTCAAACGACTGAACCGATTTTGATGAAATTTTTTGTGTGTGTTCAAGGGGATCTGGGAGTGGTTTAGATTCGCAATTGGACCCGGTAGGTGGCGCTGCGATCAAGTTCTGGAATTTTAAAGTTGGGCGGTACGAAGTTCGCTGGGTCAACTAGTTTCTTTATATAGAGCTTTTAAGATTGAGATTGAGTCAAGTGATAATACAACAAAAACATTTCAATTTTTAACCTTTAAACTTACCCTAACTTTGCGATGAGTGCCTCGCTATAAGACCACAGCTTGACAGAAAACCGTTTTAGAGAGTAATCAAGAAAAAAGACTACTTCTCCATCTACGTTCAGGTAGTTTAGACAAACTCCCAATCTTTCATCTCTATTTGTTTTCCCAAAATGTGTTATCCGTCATCGGGCCATTGTTCTATCCTTAATCTGTTTGCCCTCGTGTTTGCGGTCGCCGTTCGAGTCCGGTTCAGTCAATATTTTACCGATCGACTTAGCTTTGTGTCTTTCGACTGAGTGTTACCGGTTTTTGGGCACTTAAAATGTAGCTTTTGATTTTTCGTACTAATATTATTTAGAGTTATGATTTGTGACGTTGTGACGGGTTATCTCTCGAACTACTAAACCGATTTGGAAAATCCTTTTATTAATTGAAAGACACATTATATATGAGTGTCATAGGTACTAACTCGAAACATGATTACCGCGATATCCGACTAAAATGTAAACAAAGAACCGTTTCTTCTAATCAAATAATATTTAGGAATGAGGCCTTCAAATAATAATGCTGTATATGTACTACATATTTACTATTAATGTGTAACATTGTCTGTCTCTTTCCTAAAGTCTGCGGGATAATATAATGAAAAGGGACAGAGGTGTGTAACAGGAACCAACATCAGGAAATGTCAGATGTAACATATCATATTGGTCTTATATAAATCTTGTTTTTATGTCTGCAAAATGAATGAAGGGAAAACTCAAGCCAATTTTATTTTTGTTTGTTCTTTACATGCATTGTATATACTCACTAAACTTCTTATAGTATATTATGTATATGCTTCTTATGTATATTTCATTATAACCTCAATCAACTTTTCTTCAATTCTGATGTCCTGGTACCTTATTCCGATTAAGCATCGATTTACAAATATGTCTTAGCAGGAAAGCGCACTTTTATCAGCGTCTAAAAACTCCAATATCATGTGGAGTGCATGTTCGGTGTGTTTTGCTTTAGTGTGTTCAAACCGACTTGTTTGTTGTTCAAACTGCTGTCTGGAGTGGTAGTGAACCGTGTGACTTATTGGGATGCTTAATAGCTTCATTAGACGTTATTAGCTTATCAATGTACGTGCTTATTTCAACAATATGTTCCCTATATATATTAAGACAATATCTTGTTCAGTGAAGTGTTAAATGCAGTGATGATAATGGTTCTGAAGTCCACTCTCTGTTCTCTCACTCTCATAATCCGATGGGATTCCGAGGAAAGATCAGGCGCATGAAGACTTTACGAGCTCTTAAAGTGACTCTACTCCGCCTGATGAAAAGTATATGTATATTATAATTCAAGAGTGTTGCTTACCATTCATTGCAAATACAGACAATGAAGCATGGTGACTCATACTATTACGGCCCAGTGAAAAGAACTTTCCGGTAGGGTAGGGAAGGTAGGTAGGATAGGGTACATACCACTTCCACGAGATCATAGTGGGAATGATACACGTAGTGAGTTCTAGGTTTTGACTGATTGGCACAGGAAGGTAGACCTGATTTTTCCTATCCTGTGAAATTAACATAATCACGTACCTATATCAGGACAGGTTTTGAAGATTACGCCTGAAAGAATAACAAACATACCCACAAAAAAAATTATATTACTAGCATTGTAAAAATTAATGCCGTAGATTTCTTTTTCAAAATAAAAAAAAGGCAGTAACTTTCGGTAAAGAAGGCTTTCAATATTCCTCAACAATTCTCTTTATTTTACCACACCAAGTTAGAATACAACAAAATACATCTCAATTTTTAAGCTTTTTATTTTCGAGGGGGAGGTGCTTCCTTAAAGGCTTCTGTGTTGGTGTACGTTACCATTTGTTTATAACTCTCCCCCACCCTGTCTGCTCTGAAAGGGTTGGGAAACCAGACAAATGCCCGCTCTTTATTTTTGGTAAACATTGAGGTAAGTTTTTAAACTTATTTTTTTAAAACAATTGTAGAATGTATATCTAAATGATTTCTTTGCTTAACTGTTTGTAGATGGTAGAATTCTGATTTATTACCCAATTATTCTTTAGTAAATTTTACCAGCGGTTCGGCCCGCGTTTTTTTTTTCTATATTTAAGCCTACCATAGTGAGTATACTCTGCCTGATAGAAAACATGAGTATTATCCAGGAGACACCATCTTCGTTGTGAGGGTAAGCAATGCAGAATAGTGACCCATACCATGGCAGCCTGGTCAGATGTTTCTGCATCATTCTCCTCGGCCTCATTAAGCCGGGAGAATGATACAGAATGATTGGTGGTGAATGGCTTCCGGTCTCATACTCACCAACGAAATACGACAACAAGAATGCTGTCATTATTATGATGGTCTTCTGTATGAGAGTAGTAATGCCCTGGTCGAGCTAGCAATTCGTGCTGAAATCAGCGTGACTCTACTGTAAATAGAAGTGTAGTGTATTAGTGTGTGTCGATTATTGATATCGATTATTGATATCGATAAACAGTAGCCTATGTCCTTCCTAAGGAATAAAATTATCTCCAGTCCAAACTTTATTGGATCCGATGCACCGGTTTATCAGAGGAAGAGACAGACAAAATATTCCCTCCCTTAGCAGTGCTGCGTGTCCTGCGAAATTTGCTCACTTAGCCGCCATAGTGTGGGCTGCCATACTTTACTGTCTGCATTTGCCGCAATGATGTGTGGTTTACCCCACTCTTGGATTCTGTTCATGCTTTCCATCAGGCAGGGTAGAGTCACACTAAATATAAAAAAAAATGTGAAAATCATAAACGTGATGCCTAGGTTAGAATCTCCTTTCTAAAAAGAGTCCTATATCCAGCCACTGCTTATCTGACTTATCTCATTATTTTTAAAAGCTTTTGATTGATGATTCTTCACAATTAATGTAATAACATGCTTCACAATTATGTACAAAGGCGAGCTAATACTGGAAGCGAGTCGTATTCTGCGAACCTTCCGAGCAATTAAACTTAGATTGTCAAGTAAAAGTGTAATTCAAGTACATAATTTTTTTATAACTTGACATCCGATATATGCACATAAACTACTCGCCCGTGAATATACAATAATTGCTGCGAATGCAATAACTAAACGCATTCCGCAATGGTGTCGTACTGTTGGCGCCATAGATTGAGCTTTGTTTCTATGTAAGCCAGTTTATCTGTATCTTTGTATACTGAAGTCATTTATATTACTGATTAACTAGTACTACAAGACCTAACTCTTTCTATTTTATTTATTAGACATAACTGTATTGCTCATTAAGCTTCTAATACGAAGCATTGTTTAAATAGTTTTTAGTCTTAGGAAAATCTTGGTTTGGTAAAAATTGGATAATTCGATCGGAGTAATACCATGGTGACAAAAAAATTGTTTAACATGCTTACTCTACTAATAATAAACTCTAAAGTTATTACTTTAAGGTAATAAATTAATAATATATATAATAAACTCTATCTGAATGTCTGTAACGCTTTCACGGGTCAATCGATGAACCGATTTAGAAAAAAATTATAATGGCATCCTTTGATTCTTGGAGAATAGGACATATGATTTTTTTTACCGCAACATTCTTAATGCATATTCATTAATCTCAAAGAGGACGACTCTGACGCGTCAACTTTCCTTCTCTGTGTACCTACTCACTTCATACTTTATAAAGAAATATATTTAGTTTAAAACTTAAATTTTATAGTATTCGATATCTTTAATTGACGTAATCTCTGTAAAATGGGCAAACTCCATGACACAACAATGCAAGAGAGTCACGGGTGACAACTTGACGTAACTATTTCACTTACAATTCCACATTACATCCATCTCATTTCCTTACAATAAACTTTTTATTCCACTTCTCAAAGGAAAGTGTAACTCAAGAACTTTTAAACGACACCCGATACAGGCACAGACAACATCCATTCAGCCGCAAATATACAATAATTGCACTCGAGCACTCACTAAACGCATTCAAATTCCAATATAGTCTATTGTTATTGGCGCCAAAACTTTGCGTCATCCTTTTGCTTGTCTGGGCAGTGAGAGTTTTTTTTTTAAATTTCTGCAACATTAATTTTGTAAAATGATAAGGGTCTTTTCGTTTTCTTTTATTTTCACTTTTAATTCCTTTGTCACGCCATACAGACGAAATAGAATTTGATAGTTTTACTGTGTACTTTTCGAAACATCTGTATAGTATAGTATCGATAGGTAAATAAGATTTTGGTACCTATTTAGAAAGTAGAAACGTGTTAAAGTTTATCTAATATATAAAATTCTCGTGTCGCGGTGTTTGCTGCCAAACTCCTGCGATATCTCTGGACTGATTTGTATGTGTGTGCATGTCGGATAGGTCTGAGAATCTATCAACATCTATTTTTAACCGACTTCAAAAAAAAGGAGGAGGTTCTCAATTCGTCGGAATCTTTTTTTTTTATGTATGTTCAGCGATAATTTCGTCGTTTATGAACCGATTTCCAAAATTCTTTTTGCATTGAAATGGGCGTAGCTTACAGGTGATTCCATCGTCACCATATCGGGATCTGATGAAGGAGGATGAGGGAACTCCTCAAATATCATAAGCACAGTTGTCGCGATTTGGGTATTCGGAATAGTTTTTCATTGAAGTCGGTTCCTTTTTGTTAAAATTATTTATAATCATTTTTTTGTCATCAGCTAGTAGTGTCCATTTTCTCTATCTGTCTGTTACGCTTTCACAGCTAAACCGCTGCATCTATTCCGTTTTTGAAAATTTTTCCTGAATAGGTGTACTTTTATCGTGGTAATTGATTATACCACGGCACGGTTGAGCCATGGCCAAAAGCTAGTAAAGAATAAATTAATAATAAAACAATTCCCAAAACGGTAATGACAATTTGTGAAGCTCGTCACTTCATGAATATTCACTTAAAAATAATATAATTGACCGCCCTAACCCTCCAATGTCATTAAGAGAAAAGCGCATCGAAAAAACGCCACAGGGGACAATGCACCCCTATGATATAATAGTAATCACCATATTGGCTGAGTTAGAGCGATGAGAGAGTACATTCGGGTGTAATGTGATATTTTATTACTGGGCTTTGTTTAAACAATTGCGTAAGTGATTGTTAGTCCCGCCGGGATCTGCACCTTTTGCAGTATTATGTTCGAGGGAAGCATCGCTGTTCTTTTTTTAAACGTACATTCGAATAGACAAACGTCAAAATCATTCATTTTTTTTTCAAATAATGACCGTTTATTCATTCTGAAATCACGTATAAGGACAACAAACATTTAATTTTGTTATATACATAACATTAATTTAAACTGCTTAATGTTTACTTCGAACACATTATCAATCTTAAATAATATTAAAGTTTAGGTTTAATGGCCAACTATTCAGGAACGTTCTCGCTAAATTTAAGGGACCAATAAAAGAGAGTTAGGTGACCCTTAGTGATATTTTCGTTTTCACACACCTTTCGGGGACAACTAAGTACTTGAATTTCTCTTACAATGTACGGTCTATCTACGTTAGGAAGCTCCTAGTAAGGAAACGGTTTAACTATAGTTGGTGAAATTATCAATTATCTTTTATACATAAAGTGACCATTTTTTTTTCGTGTCAAAGCGGGACGCCTACGGAATTTTCTATATTTAATAAATAAATACATTTATAGGGTACATCGGTGTAATTATATAAATATATATAATATAAAAATTATGGTTTAAAAATGACTTAAAATAATTTATTGTTGTATCTTATCCTCACTAGCATCTAAATTCTTACACCAACTTACCCTAAAAATAATATTTATAAATAATTTCGCAACAAAAAACTACTTTGCTCAATGATATTATATAGAAAGATAGGTTACCTTCATACTAAACGGCGTTCGATATTGTTGCGGTATGACATGACGTACTTATTTATAGGTGTATACATACATTACGATTACGAATGCAAAAGATAATACGGAATGCATGGTAAAGAAAGAGATAGCTAAAGAGATTTAATCTATTACGCATGCCATCGACCGTTATTAGTCCTTGTCACACTTCAGTTACAATCTTAACCTCTGTCCTTTTTTAACGCGCCTTAACTAATACTGGATATCATTTAATAATTTCGGTAAATGGGAAACAAAACCGTGACAAAATACAAATATTACGTAGTTACTTATAAATAGTTACCCGTGGTATGTAACTCTTCCTTTTTATTTACCTTGGAACCATAGTTTTTACACCTTCCTAACACACAGCTCGGCATTTTGGTAATAATAAGCACTTCACGGAAACGCTCTGACAACGTGTTTATTCGCTAGCTTCTATTAGCCGACTAAATGAAGTCACGACGATTGTCTACATTTGTCCTCAACAATAATCGCGCGATAGTGCGATATCTACCTTTTTTTATAATATCATTGACTTTGCTACAGCAAAATCAGTTCCACGGTTTAGGCATGAAACATAAGAACCCGATAGTTACTTTAGTATGTATTTTTAACCGACTTCAAAAAAGGAGGAGGTTCTCAATTCGTCGGATTCTTTTTTTTTATGTACCTATGTTCAGCGATAATTTCTTCGTTTATGAACCGATTTCAAAAATTATTTTTGCATTGAAATGGGCGTAACTTACAGGTGGTCTCATCGTCATCATATCGGGATCTGATGATGGGATCCCTAGGAAATCGAGGGAACTCTTCAAATATCAGAGGCACAATTGTAGCGATTTGGGTACTCGAAATAGTTTTTCTTTGAAGTCGGTTCCTATTTGTTAAAATTATGTAATATAATAAGGAATTGGGATAAGCAAGTATTCAGTAAGTCTCTAAATAAACATATGATGCACAATTATTAATGATTATTATAATGATTATTTATTCAAATATAAAGACAATCTTAACTTTTTCTTAAATTAGACTGAGATAATAATTTGCAGTTACATGTGTTTTGTATAACGCTGCACTGCGCTGCCGTCTTTCGCGATATAATAACGTAGGCAAGTAATAAGTAAGTAGGTATAGAGGTTTATTCGTAAAAGCGGGACAATTTTGTTCTCGTTGGGGACAGCGGGACGGACAGCTTGAAAGCGGGACAATCCCGCCGAAAGCGGGACGTATGGTCACGTTATTTATACATCACGTCAATCTTTAAATAAGGAACGCTCTAATTAATGATCAATATTGAATAACAATGCTTGTTTCTCTATTTCATACCATCATATTCTATCCAGTATTGAGCGAGTGGCGGCATACGTTCGTTCGATGGGGGTTCGCGGGGGGTGTCAGTATCCAGTTTCAACTACCTCCTACCTACTCATGCTCTCCTGGTTGTCCGTACTAGTTTAGATGAGTTTAGTCAGATCAATATAATCCGAAATGGTGGATTTAGTTGGAGACTATTTCTGTATTAGATGGAAAAACTAATATACCTACCTAGTTTAGTACTATCTCTACATGTTTATAGTTTTACTAGCTGAAGCCCGCGGCTCCGCTCGCGCCCTAGCGGTAGGAAAAATAGATGTAGATGTAGAAGTAAATAGGTCCCTCGCATTAGTCCTTGACTGGTTTACATCAAATAACTTGCTTTTGAATTCTAAAAAAACCAAATGTATTAAGTTTAGTTTGCCAAATGTAAGGAATATCAGTACAAATCTAGTTTTAAACAATGAAGTTATTAATTTTGTTGATTCAACGGTTTTTTTGGGAATTACTTTAGATAGTAAGTTACAGTGGGGCGCCCAAATATCGTGTCTCGCAGGGAAACTCAGTTCTGCAGCGTATGCTGTCAGCAAAGTCAGACAGCTTACGGATGTGGAAACAGCAAGGCTAGTATATTTCGGTTATTTCCACAGCGTCATGTCGTATGGCATTCTGCTATGGGGCAAGGCAGCTGATATTCAAACAATTTTCATTCTCCAAAAACGTGCAGTGCGTGCGATTTACAAACTAGGTGCACGAGTTTCCCTTAGAGAAAAGTTTAAAGAGATAGGCATTATGACAGTTGCATCACAATATATATTTGCAAACATTATGTTTATAAAACAAAATATGCATTTATATCACAGGAATAGTGACGTTCACTCGGTGAACACGAGACATAAGCATAAATTAGTAGGTCAATATCATAGGCTACATAAAACGCATAATTCATTTATGGGTCTTTCCGTGCGATTTTTTAATAGGTTACCAGCTAGTGTTATGAGTCTATCAGTGGAAAAGTTTAAAAATGTAGTCAAAACTTATCTTATACGTAAAGGTTATTATACAGTTGACGAATTTTTAAATGATAAAGAAAAATGGATTTGACTACTTGCTCCTTATCATTTTATTCTACTCATGTGAATGTTGTTATCACATTGTTTAAGAGCATGATCTTACTTTTGTAAGTAAAGATTCTACGTGACTAATAAAGGCCATTCTTCTCTTTCTTTTGATCTTATAATTAATATTTTATATTTAATCTTTCGTTACCAGTAATTTGGCCAATATTTGAGCACATATAGTTTTTACCTTTGTTGTAAGTAGATGTTCCTACTATGTTGTACCCACTGAGGCTGTTGTTTTTTTTTTTAAATTAGCATAAGTTCTAAATTTTAATCACTATAATTTGCATCAGTCCTCTAACATGGTGTATAGTATATTAGTGGCAGCACCTTACCCCCATATCAGGTTTATAAACATTAAAACTATGTAAACATTGGCGATTTGAAAGGAGTGGCCGCGAGTTTTTATTGCCATGTTCTTTTCTCCGGCTCTACCTATTGTTTGCGAACATGGCATAAATGTACATGTAGAATCTTGACCTGTCACAAGAGATGTATTGCATCCTAAGTGAATAAAGAATTTTGAATTTGAATTTGAATTTGATGTTGACCGATTCTCAGATCTATCCGATACGAAGAATTTTATATATTAGGTAAAACGGTTAGGTAAAAAAAAGGTAAAATAATTTTATATATTGGGATGCCTTTCATAATATATATATTATAATATTTAGACACTGGGGACACACAAATTATTTTCGCGCTAACAAAAGCTTTTGGAAAAACTTCATATTTAGTTAATATCTAAATGTTTTAGTACTTGCCTTAGAAGGCTCTTAAGCTATTCATAATATTGTTTTCATAATGTCTTGGTATACATACATAAATTATCTTTAGGTAGATACTAATATTATAATAGTACTTCTAGGTTTGTAATACATGTGTGACTTGTACCATAGGACTACTGCGGCGAAAATGTCTAAGTTGTCCATCATGGGTCAACTTCATGGAACTAATGGAATAGACCCAAGTTTATGATATTTAAGGGGAAATCTCTGGAACAGTTTTGAAAATTCTTTTACTAATAGAAAGCAACATAATTTCTGATTGTCATAGGCTAGGTAAAGGTAAATTAACCCGAAAAATTATTACTGCGATATTCGACTTTAATATATATTTTTTTAATGTTACAAATCGACTTACTCTTTCTTAACTACAGTGAGATTTAATTCTAAATACTGATAATTTACTAACGGGTATTTCCAAAATATTAACTATTAATAACTGCTCCAGTGGATTCAACCACAATCGCATCTTGGCGCCGACTAACCAATATTTATCTCAAAACTGTCAATAATACACAAATCATACAAAATTGCCGTAAAATGAACATCGTACACAACAATAACCATTGTACTTAATATACGCACAAATAACTTTTTCTTTTAAGCACATAATCTTGTGTGCTCGTGCGAAAGGGCGCGGCGCCAAATGCGTGAGTTATTTTTTTTTGTCTGCGAACTGAACATAAGCTATTTGAGGTAGCAAACGGAGTTAGAATTATTTCTTTGTCTAACATAAACATTCGTAGTACATTTTATTATTAGCTTCAATCGATCAAATAATGACTAATTAGTGAAGTACTTAGTGACATGCTTATAATTGATTACGGCTTCTCCAACTCAAGTCTTGTTTGTAAGTACATAATAGTACCAAATTAGAAGAAACAGACTTATTACGAAACTACTACTGACTACCTAGAACTTTTTGTAGTTTAGTTAATGTGAGTTTAGGATATATTTCTTTAAATGAGTCTGCCAAAGTGACTAGGTAGTCGAATATTTTTACGAGTATATCAGAATTCAGATGATACCATAAGTATCTTGTAGGTTGACGATTTGTGTTAATTTGTAGGTACTTAATGTTGTATCTCCCAGTACGGCCGGTCACCGCGGGAGAGTTCGACCAAAACCCCCCAAGAACAATTATGAAAACGAAAAATACAATCTACATTTGCACCCTCAATGTAAGATCATTATCTTCTGATCAAAAATATATTGAGCTCAAAGCTGCACTAGAAGATATTAAACATGATATAATAGGTTTGTGCGAAGTCCGCCGCCTAGGAGAAAAGACAATCGAGGACGACGAATACGTCTTCTACTACATTGGCCAAACAAAGGGACTATATGGAGTAGGTTTCCTAGTAAGGAAGAAACATAAAAACAACATCATAAAATTTACTGGAATATCTGAGAGAGTGTGCCTACTGGAAATCAAAATAGAAAACATGTGTTTCGCAGTAATTCAAGCGTACGCCCCCACTGAAAACTCATCACAGGAAGAAATAGACAGTTTTTACGAGGACTTAGCGAAAGCTCATGATTCTACATCTACTGAGTACGTATTTTCTTTAGGCGATTTTAATGCTCAAATCGGGACTCCAGAAAAATACGAGCGTTCTGCTACAGGACAGTATGGTTACGGCATTAGAAGCGCTCGAGGCACGAGACTAATTCAATACGCACAAGAGTATAACCTAAAAATTATAAATACAATGTTTAAACTAAAACCAAAAAACCGCTGGACATGGATCTCTCCAGATAAAAACACAAGAAATGAAATTGATTATATCATGACCACAAAGCACCACATGATCTCTAAATATGAAGTACTTTCATCTTGCTCTTTTGGGTCGGACCACAGACTATTAAGAGCAACAATACACCTAAATACAGCAAAGAAAAGTAGGCGCAATTTCTCTAATACATTCACTAAGCTAAAAACTCTAGCGGAGCAGGAAATGTACCTTACAAACCTCTACAGCTTTATACCAGAACTCATAAATAATCAGAACAACTATAATGTGGAGGAGTACTACCAGCAAATCATTCACTACATCAAGATAAGTCTAAAAAACATTAAAGGAACACATAGGAACAAAATCTTATCCGCGAAAGTGCTAGAACTCATGAAAGAGAGAAGCGAACTACAAAATAAGCCCAAATTAAGCGTAGCTGACAAAGAAAAACTAAAAAAATTGTATAAACTTACTAATAAAGAAATAAAAAGGTGCTACGATACCTATAGAACAACAACTATACAAAGACACCTAAATAATACTAGATCTGCCAAAAAAGCTTATAAAGAGCTAAATCAAGTCAAAACATGGGTTCCTTTTCTCAAGTCTGGCAACAAAAAATGCAAATCTCGCACAGAAATCATAAATGCTGCTACTGACTTCTACGCTAATCTATACAGACAAACAGACACACAAAATCAAAATCAAAACATGGTTTCCTATAGATACACCGATACCTCTCCAATACACCAGTTTACAGAAAATGAAATATTAAAACAAATAATGAGACTTAAGCCAGAAAAAAGCCCAGGACCAGATGGAATCACCAACGAATGTATCAAGGTTGCGAAGACTCTACTACTGACACCAATCACTATTCTATGGAATAAAATACTTGGTGAAGAAACTGTGCCACTTCAATGGATGGCATCGGAAATCATACTAATATATAAAAAAGGTGACCCAGCCGATATAAACAACTACCGTCCTATAAGTCTAATGCCTTGTTTTTATAAACTTTTTGCCTCCTGTCTGCTTGAAAGGATAGCCCCAGTCATCGACGCTCACCAACCGATCGAACAAGCCGGTTTCAGAAGCGGTTTCAGCACGATGGATCATATCCAAGTAGTTGACCAGGTGATAGAAAAATATTTAGAATTTAACAGACCCCTGTATTTGGCTTTCATCGACTATAAAAAAGCTTTTGACTCAATTTCACACGAGAGCATCTGGGAATCGCTGAAAGCACTAAACATAAAGGAAAAGTATATCAATATCCTAAAAAATATTTACTCTAACAGCACAAGTAGAGTAAAACTGGATAGAGTAGGCGAAGTAATCAAAATAAAGAGAGGTGTCCGACAGGGAGATCCGATCTCACCAAAATTATTCATAGCCGTCTTACAACACGTCATGGGAGAGATGCCATGGTCCAATCAAGGTATTAATATAAATGGGAATTTTTTAAGTCATCTCAGATTTGCCGATGACATAGTTTTATTTTCAGAAACCCCTCATCAACTAAACAAAATGGTAAATGAATTAAACCAGGCTAGTATAAAAACTGGTTTGGAAATGAATCTGGATAAAACAAAAATTATGTCTAACCGCAGCGCAACGCCCATCTTAACAAATAACACACCTCTCGAGTTTGTCAACCACTACATATACTTAGGAAAACGAATCTCTTTTAGTAAGGAAAGAAACACTGAAGAACTTAACCGAAGAGTGGCGATTACCTGGAACAAGTTCTGGCACCATAAAGAAATACTAAAATCGCAACTTCCGCTACCGACCAAGAAAATAGTCATGGATACAGGACTTTTACCGTGCCTCACTTATGGATGTCAAACTTGGACCTTCGACCTCAAAACCAAGAACAAAATTCAGACTACCCAAAGAAAAATGGAAAGAAGTTGCCTAGGTATAAAACTGAAGGACAAGGTAAAGAACGTTGACATTCGAAAGAAGACAAAAGTATGCGATGCCTTAACTTTTGCAATGAAGGCTAAATGGAAGTGGGCGGGCCACGTGGCCCGTTACAAGGACGATAGATGGACTCTACGGTCAGTAAAGTGGTCGGGACCAAAAGGCACCAGATCAAGAGGTCGACCAAGGGCCAGATGGGCAGACGAAATTGTTGCGTGCGCGGGCGTAAGTTGGCTGGACAGAGCTAATGATAGGGAAGGATGGCATTCCTTGGGGGAGGCTTTTACCCGAACGGGGTCCTTGCATTGAACAATTAGGTAGTTAACGTTTGAAGCAAATAATCTTCGATCGACTTGATCGAAGCAAATAATAATTAAATTAATTACATAATAAAATTTATAATTAGAAATCAAATGTATCTAAGTCGAATAATTGTAATTGAATATTTTAGTTTATTAATTTATCAATTGTTATTGTCTTAATATGTATTATGCATGGAATCAAATAAAGCTTTATTATTATTATTATTATTATTATTATAATGTTGTATTTACCTGTTAGAATATGGATATTTCAAGTTTGTACCTCTAATAAATAGATTAAAAAATAATATTAAATAAAAATAAACCGAATCAAAACTTAAGGGACCTACAAGATCACAAGGAACTTTCAAAAACTTTTATAAATGGAACACAATTTCGCAAATTCAAAATTAACTTTTTAATTTTATTTTTTAATCGGCCGACGGTAATACGCTTTCCGCTTGATTTGCAATGTGACGAGGTTTGACGTAATGCAAGGAGCTGGTAACACCGGCGACCACACAACCTCACGGTTATCGCATATTAACCAAAATCCAATTTTATAGAACCTTTTTGTGAATAAACCATGTGTGATGCGGAAGAAATATAATAACTTTTTTTCTATTTTGGTGGGCCAATGAATTATTGCAATTGATAAAGTCTAATCCAGCACGATGCTACTTTTTTTATAAATTGCAAAGGTGCTAAATCCTCCTATTGCTAAATTTTTTGTATGCTTGAAAAAACATATATAGTATAGTAAGCCAAATCCTCCGTCCTAAGGAGAGGTTTATGTCCAGCATTGGACTTTTATAGACTAACTGCCTCGTTGGTCTAGTGGTTAGCGTATGCGACTGCTAATCAAGAGGTCTCGGGTTCAAATCCCGGGTCGGGCCAAAAAGTGTTTTTGGGATTTTCCTAGGAAATTCCTAATAGCTGCCCGGAGTTTCACGCCCGTGCCTCGGAGAGCACGTAAAGCCGTCGGTCCCGGTTGTCATGAATACCTATGGCAATCGTTATTGGGAAGTCAGTGCCCTCAAACATACTGACAACTAGTTCAATCTTCGAATTTCAGTTCTCCCTTAGGGTTGCGGAGGTCAGATGCCAGTCGCTCCGTGGAAAAACTGATATTCAGGTAAAACCGGTTGAACTAGTAGCCGACCCCAAATAAACTTGGGAATAAGGCTAGGAGGATGATGGACTTTTATAGACTGTTGCTGCAATGATGCGAAACTTTTTTTAAACTAAACTTTTTTAAAAAAAAAAGCCTAAGCTTATCAAAGTGACTCTACTCTGCCTGATGGAAGACATGAGTAGAATCCAGGAGTAGGGGGTCACCATTCCCATTGTGAGTGCTGACAATGCAGAATAGTGAACCACACTGGTAGCTTAATGGTATGTCTCTTCATCATTCTTCCAGGCTCCGCAGGCTGAGAGAAAGATGAGCAATGATTGGTTCTCCGGTCTAACACTAACCAACGAAATACCCACGAATGCTGTTATTTTAGGCTGGTCTTCTGTGTGCTGTGCATTTCGTGCTGAAATCAGCATGGCTCTACTACCTTGGATGGTCGTTTTAAATAAGTATATGCAACACAATGTACTGTACCTACCTACTTTTTTCCACATAGTTAAACTCTCTTATGAACTGCCTCGTTGGTCTAGTGGTTAGCGTATGCGACTGCTAATCAAGAGGTCTCGGGTTCAAATCCCGGGTCGGGCCAAAAAGTGTTTTTGGGATTTTCCTAGGAAATTCCTAATAACTGCCCGGAGTTTGGAAGTTTGGCGGTGACTAACGCCCGTGCCTCGGAGAGCACGTAAAGCCGTCGGTCCCGGTTGTCATGAACACCTATGGCAATCGTTATTGGGAAGTCAGTGCCCTCAAACATACTGACAACTAGTTCAATCTTCGAATTTCAGTTCTCCCTTAGGGTTGCGGAGGTCCGATGCCAGTCGCTCTGTGGAAAAACTGAAATTCAGGTAAATCCGGTTGAACTAGTAGCCGACCCCAAATAAAATTGGGAATAATGGCTAGGAGGATGAGTTAAACTCTCATAAGAATAAGTAGGGCCAAGTATAATATAAGTGATAGTAGGTACTTTTTCGGAAAAAAGATCACCTCTGATATTTTTTTTTTTCAACATTGTATTAAAAATAGGTACGAACTAAGAACGACTTTCAGATTATGTAAGTATTGTAAGTATATTGTAACTGCCTCGTTGGTCTAGTGATTGGCGGGACTTGAATCGGGACGAAAATGTGATAGATATTGAGTTTTTTTGATTATAGCAATGATCAATAACAGCTGAGAGCTTGGAAACTGGGATCTAAACTTTCGTGCCTCTGTTTGCCAATATTTTTAAGAATATCAATACTTACCTATTATTTTTACTTTAACCTGAAATAAATACAACAAGAATACTGTGACTACAGTTTATCTTGATTATACCTACTTACTTTAAAGATATTTATAATTTAAGTACCTAAAAAACTGTAGGTATCACTTTAAATACAGCAAAGAAAAACTTTTAAATCTTATCACCAAATCTACATTTTTAGTGACAATAAATCTCCTTGTAAATACGAGTATTATTTACTCTTCATGAAGCGTATGAGGGTCATCATGAAAGCGACAACTGTCTCTTTGTCCATAGACAAAACTACCTAATGTGTTCATTGTGCTATTGTTTAGTCATAATATATTGTTTGTTGAGTACCATAGAGATATAGGCACGCTTGCGAAAAATCGGTTTAAAAGAGGATATAGCAAAGAGATTGCCTTAAATATTTTTTTTTAGCAAGGAGTATTATCTTATTAATTTGTGCAGATATAAATGTTTGGACGCAGTGCTTGGGATCCCAGGATAAGTTTTTGGTTTGTTTAAATGGATATCTTAGGTATTTAATCTTAGAAAGTTTTATACAGGTAATTATTATGTTATTATTTGATTTCTGTTCTTGAGGTCTCGGGTTGGATTCCCGGGTCATATAAAATATATGTTTGATCTGCAAATGTTTAGTAGTTTTTATTTCTTAAATTACTTATGTATCTAACTACAGTGTAAGTAGGTACTGTTGACAGTAACAATGTCTTACAAGAAAATGTTTGTGCTTTTCATTATTATTATTTTTAAATAAACGAGTTGTATCTATCTAAGTTTAAACCGTTTACTAAAGTAGTATTTGTATTCAAAAATCATTAAAAGCAGGTATAAACGAGTAAATTAACGAGTATTTTAAGTAAATCTTACCTATAACTGTCTCTCGTTTTGTTGTCTTAGGACGGAGAAAAAAAAATGGCGTCTGGCGCCAAAAATTGCCGACGCTCTACTCTAATCCGTAATATCAGCCGTCTCTTGCAGCCGCCCGTCGCCATCATCGGGCAAACAATACCATTCTTTAATCTACCGTTAATCTGATTTTAATTGAATAAATCGAATAGCGATATAAATCGAATCATTAGGAGTATATATCGAATAATGTATTATCTATGAATAATTTGATCCATCTCACACACTTCGTAATTTCAACATTCAATTAATTCTGTAGAATAGAATGTATTGATAAATATCTTATTACCTAAGTATATATCTTATTGACACTTATTTATCTTATGATATGACAGATTTGTAGTGTACAAAGGGTGGATTTATCGCCAAAGGCAATCTCTTCCAGCAACCTTAGGATGGATCAAAATATACCGGAGAGACAGTGCCGATTCAAGTCGTATGTGCATTCAGTTTTGAACAAAATAAATACATAATATGTTATATTTATTTATAGGCATACATGCATGCATACATACATATTATTACATATAAGTACATACCTACACATAACTATAATTAATTAATTAAATCAAATAATAAAAAACAAAACCATTAATTTCATATTCATAATGATTACCTAAATAGTAGTAAACCATTTTCTTGAATTTAGTTAGTGTTTACGCTTTCATGATATTTATCGGCAGTGCATTCCACAATCAGCTTCATCAGTAATCGACTGATTATAAGATTTGGTGAACAGCATTCTCAGATTTTCGGATGACAGTAGACATTTTGCATGTGTGCCATTGAGGAACTTGAATCGGTACTATGGTAGGTAATTCGATAAATATAGTAAGAGGCTAGATAAGTAGTAGATAAACAGTCGGTCCCGAATTTTATCGTAAGATTGTTGTGAAGCTTAGTTGCTAGGCCTTCGAACCGCTTAAAAACATTTAACAATAAGATCTAACATCCAACGCCAATTCAACCCGCACTCGGCCAGTGTGGGGACGTATCGCCGCGCTGTGGCAATGGAACTTTTTTTTTATTTAAGCTTACATATATAATATATAAAGATTTATCTTCTAATAGGTAACTAGGTACATATTCTTTTAGCAACTTCAAAACAAACCACACCTAACAATACCTGCATAAAACTATCGTCACACGTATCATAACGCCGTTAAATGAAGTGGGTAGGCAGCAGTTAATTAATTATGCGTTGGGTATCTGATAACATTCTAATTAGAACGATACGATCTACGATACTTTCTTAGAACAGGTGATGCGTAGGTACCTATTCTGAGAACTCAAAGAAATAGGCAGGAATATTATATTTTTGAATAGTGTAGGTAGTAGAAAATTTGCGGGTTCTTATCCAAATTTCAAGATTAAAATGTTTTTTGTAATTTGAGATATAGGTAGGGAAGGCGGCCTCGTTGGTCTACTGGTTAGCGTATGCGATTGCTGATCAAGTGGTATCGGGTTCGATTCCCGGGTCGAATTTTTGTTGGGTTCAACTTAATAGCAGCCCTGAGTATGGTATTTGGTGGTGTTTCACGCCCGTGCTTCGGAGAGCCGTCGGTCCCGGTTGTCATGAACATCTTTGGAACAATCGTTATTAGGAATTCAGTGCCCCCATATACATATACTGACAACTAGTTCAGCCTTCGAATTCATTCCCTCGGAGTTGCGGAGGTCCGATGTTAGTCTCTCCATGAAAAAACTGATATTCAGGTAAAATCGGTTGAAATAGTAACCGACTCTAAAATCTCTTGGGCATAAAAAGGCTAGGAAGATGAAGCTATATAGCTATAGGTTCCTAGATAGGTATCTAGGTATTTTATTACAGGTTCAACATGCTTTCTCTTCTTAATCGTAGAAGTTTATTTGTGAATAGTTAAGTAGGTTTTAAGTCTAAGTTTAACGACGGAGGGAAATTCCTATGCCTTCCATATTCGCCTTGACAGGTGCACCTACCTTCATATAGGTACTGAAACTAGGTACCTATTAGGTAGGTAGGCAGGTATATTTTTGCTGGTGAGTGGATTTTCTAGAAAAGAAGAAGAAAATGAAAAATACCTGCACACCTATAGATACAAAAAAAAACTTGGCAAAAAGACAGAGTTTCTAAGTTTGCAAATTTAAAAACAAGCTGTCTTCTCTGTGAATAAAATCAACTTTAACTGCTAGATACCTACCTACTTCATTGACGTTCTCCCTTCGAAATTCAAATTCAAATGGATTCTCTCCGTGGGCGTTGCTCTTAGAGGCGTTATCTCAATCGTCCAATCAACACGTAAGGATCTCCCCTCAAGGATAACAGATGAACGTGATTGGTCAGTTTATTGACACTTTACAATCATGTCCTATGGATCCTTAAGCCATCTATCTCTTTCTGTTGTAGTTGATGCGTATATTTGTTTATACTCGTAAATTTTCTTAATTATTGGTTGAGAATTTTAAATAGCAATAATAAGGAATGTAAATGTGTTTGAGTAAAACGAAAACATTGGAAGGTATTTACATTGTTCGTCTAACAAAAAAAATTTGTGAGTGACATTCATTTTGATTTAAAACTATTTGATCGATTTTACATTTTAAAACAAAGAAAAAAGAAACGTTCCCGAAATAGGTATCGACTATCGAATATAAAGTCCTTGTAGTCAAAAGTTCAGTAATTACATTGTTTAGCGACATCTAGTGTTGTAATTTAGATGATTAAGCTGCCAGCGCCATCTAGCTATAAATATTCATTTGAGTTATTTATTTGATAAAGTACTAGTACTTAACCCTAGATGGCGCATTACAGAAATTATCCACTGGTGTTTTGTTTATTAAAGCTGTAAACACTGTAAAAAATATTTTTGCATCCAAATTAAAACATTGTAAGTATTTCCTTTTACTTAAAAACCATGAAAAAAAAGAGACTTTTCTCATGATACATTGAGGAAATGCATTTAAAAAAAACATAGACGGATCCATTAATACGTCTTCGTAGGTACATGTTTAAAAAATATTTTGTTATTGTAACATTACCTGACGCGTGTCTACTGAAATGCGCAACTCAACCACTTTCGAACTTAGACTAAGAATGACCTAGACCGGTCATATGCGTGCACCCGTAAGGGATAGCAACAAAGTACATTAAATATGAATGTTGCCAGGTTAAAACAATTTCCCTTTAATAAGGGAGAATCGTTATTCCGTTTACTGTTCCAAACGTTTTAAAAATCTGTCAAATATGGTTAGATTAGAATTGAAGGCCTTCAAAACGAAAGCTGAGGATGTAACCGGGATCAAGATTGATTACATTAAAAAAAAAACATTTTTTAGAAGGTTATAGTATTTATTGGCCCTTAAATAAAATAAGTATGTTGAAGAAATTAGTTTGTTTTCTTGTCTCTAGTTATCAGCATATTTTTGTACTGTAATATATCCTTACGTTCAAATATTTTTACATATAGCTTTGCTATTGCCCAACCTTGTCGTCCAGTAGCCTTCAACCACATTTTACGCACATTTTCATCTTTTGGAAATCTGGAGGACAATAAAACACAAATCAAATCAAATTAAATTTCCTCACCATATGGGGTAATTTCAAAAGGCTGATGCGTTATCCCTAAAATGCTGGTAACCTTGCAAAATTACCTCAACACATTAATGGTCATTCAAACTTTAGCTGTGACAACCTACGCAATTTGGTCGGATAATTACAAAATTTTCACACTTTAGAAACTAGTTTTTATCACTTATTTTCAATTATTTCTGCACATTAACAAACAAAAAATGATGTAATTAATGGTAGTTACTATTAAAAACAATATTAGGCCAATAAAACGCTATTTTTATACTTACGTGTGAAAGGTTATATTTTCATATTTGCGTTCACTACGGCTTTTGCGGCCGAAAACACAACACTGTACCATATTCATTAAAGTATCTGGGTTGAAAACAATTAGTTAAACTTAAAATCACACAGTAATTCACTCAAAAAGCCTTATTTTCACTCCTGATAAATTCCCGCTTTGTAATTTGTTTGACACAAATGTTTTGTGACAAACCTATACGGCGATAAGGACAAAAAATACGTATCTCTATTTTTCTCTAACACACTGGAAAATGGTGTCGTTATCTCACTCTCTCGTGGTAACGCTTGTTGGCATGTCAGGTCTTGGTCATTCTTAGTCTAAGCTTTCGAATGACGCGTTTGACATATAAGTGATTTCACTTTTTACATACGTGTCAAGCAAATTTGCGCGTTTGGCTTATCCAGCCCTTAATTTTAGGATTTAATTGTGAGTATATTTTTATTCTATTCTGTAATACTTATATATCTATCTAAATTGTCTGTGCTATATTATTTTACGACTTTTCTGTAACATTTAATTATTAACTTCATTCGGCCTGTATACATTGTAGTTTCACTAGCATGTACCAAACATGATTTCTGATAACAACGGCCGATTTACTGTGAAATTCGCATAAATACCGCGAATAGAGCTTGTTACTTTATAATTGCGCATTTCTATTTTAAATAACAGTTCAAAAACAGGTTTGTTTTCACATTTTTTGCGTCCATCTGTGTCAACAATGTTTTAGTTTTTAACTTATTTTCTATGATAATTAGATTCCATACGCTATAATTATAAATACATAATTTTAATTACCTGCAAAATTAATTAACGTTATTTAAGAATTAGTTCATAATATCTAATTATCATTATAGGTGATTTGTTATTGGTAGATAACGATACATCGTGACACGTATTCAAGTCGTAAGAAGTAGATATAAATCGAATCTCTATTATAATTTATTCAGTTTACGCGTAGAACCTTTCAAGTTACAGTTATTTGTTAAGCAGGCACCACACTTCGTTATTCGCTATTCGTTATGTGTCTACGCCGTATTCGCCCGAATATTTGTTATGCACGCAAACAACAAACACGCCACCACACTTCGAACTGGTATGTCAAATATAGAAAATATGTGTGTTGTAGAGATGTGTCATTGTCATTTTTATGGTGAACGAAACGAATCCATACGAACGAGCGAAACATATTATTTTAATTTCCTTTTTATTTTATTAAATTTACAGAAACAATACTTATATGAAGTCTAATTAATTTGATCATTTAATAAACTAATTTAATCGTTTAATCGATTTATTCTATTTCAAAAACTGTTTTATAGTCTATGGTTGTTAGTTATGCACAGGGCATTGTCATTTTTAATGGTCAATGAACGAACGAAACATATTATTTTAATTTCCTTTTTATTTTATTAAATTGACAGAAACAATACTTAAATGAAGCCAAATTATTTTGATCATATGATAGGTTATTTTAATCGTTTAATTGATTTATCTATTTCAAAAACTGTTTTATAGTCTATGGTTGTTAGTTATGCACATGGCACTTCACTACCCGTCCGAAGTGTGGGCAGTCGATGCGTGTATTCGCCTTATTCGTGTCCTTTGAAGTGTGTCAAAAAACCGACAAGTCGACGTATATGCGATTCGCTATTCGATGCGTACGAATAAAGCGAATATTGGCGAATATACTCTCCACACTTCGCCGTATGCACGCGAATAACCCGCATAACGAATAGCGAATAGCGAAGTGTGGTGCCTGCTTTATATACACAGTATGGTGTATTCAACTGTGTTATAGTGACGTGCTTTCGTTTAAATCGTAATTTATTGCGTAAAAGTGTGTTTTATATATTCAGGTAAAGATTATTTTAAAAGAAGCCTTCACTATTTGCTTCCTATGTACACATATGGTAGATATATATTTTCATTTGATTGGAATTTAATTTTAATAGGAGTTTTTAAAATATAGTATACATTGGCATCTCATGGTAGACCTGCTAGATATTTAATAGTCCAGGAAAAGTTACCAGTTGTTGTTATTATAATCTTGATATATCCTGGCTATAGTCTGACTATCTCGCTATGACCCTGTAAACTTCCACATAGTAAACAGCATGTTGAATTGCCTTTCAAGCATATTCTGCTAATTTAATTGTTTACGTAACTTATAAAAACTAGTTTTTAACGACTTGTTGTTAAGTAATCTACGTAATTAAATATTTTTATTATATTTTTGTTTTGTGTATATAATAACTACAATTCTTTCCTCATCCTTGTCCGTGGATTAAGATGTCCGTGTGGTGAAGGATTAAGAATAAAAAGTGTCACCACCCCTATTCATTCCATGGGTGTCGTAAGAGGCGACTAAAGGAACAAAATAAGCAGCTAACATCACTGCCAAGAGAAGGAAAACTTGAAACAAACCCAACCCATCTGGCCAGCGTGGTATAGTAGGCCAAATGCTCCTTCCAAGGAGAGGCCTATGTCCAGAAGTGGACTGTTAAAGGCTGATGATGATGAAATTCTTTCCAAAATATGTGACCAGCACTGTGGCTTGCACACACACCAGGACTACATTAACTAACATAAGCTATGTAGCATATGCAAGCTACTCATAAATACTTAACTTAAATGAATTAAACAAGAATTAGTCAGTTAATTGATTGATTATTAATTCATTTATAATTTAAAAAAAACCATTTTGCTTAATGTTTACACATTTGTTGTGCTAAATGAGACTTATAGTGTCAACCTATCGCCGTCCACTGCTGGAACGAAAGCCTCCCCCAAGGAACGCCAACCATCCCGGTCTTGGGCAGTCCGCATCCATCTGCCTCCAGCCACCCTCCTCAAATTGTCAGTAAATGAGAATGAATCAAATGAGACTTAACTTGACATATATAATTTAAATAACCAATTAAAAACCTATTTAACAAGTGCTTATTTGTAGGAATGAGTAGACATATATAATTTAAATAACCAATTAAAAACCTATTCAACAAGTGCTTATTTGTAGGAATGAGTAGGAATACTCCTAATTATAAATAAGTAAATACTATTATCAACAGAACTTAAATATTAATTTTGTATGATTATGTTAGATATCATATTCTTGAATAGCTATTAATAGAATAATGTTTGAATTAGATCTGAACAGAAAAACTGTGTCGTAATAAGAAGAGTGAATGAATGAACTAGTAAAATTAATGTTGAACATTAAGTACCTTATGTTCAATACGTCATTACACTGTTATTATATTAACCTTTTATTTATTTCTAATGCAATCACTTCATATTTTCAGGCCAAATATACCAGCAAAAGTTTAAAAATGGCCGCGAAACAGAGAATGCGCATCGCCAACGAGATTGCTAGCAAAAATATTACAATGAGAGGCAATGTACCTAAAACCACCAAGGTATGTTCACATTTTATATTTCACATTAGCTGAGCCCCGTGGTGTTACCCGTGTTTGTTTTTGTAACCGCAGCCTACAGCAGCTAAAAACAGTAGCCTAAGTTACTCCTATCTCACAGTGAAAGTCCCGTCGAAATCGGTCCTGAGATTTCCCAGAAGAAACTGACTGAAGAAAAAAAATTTGGCTCATGTACCGTATATACATACTATGCATTCAGTAAAAAGCAGTCATTTTAATATTACAAACAGACACTCCAATTTCATTTATTTTTATAGACTTCCTCCATTTAGGACTTTTTCCCGAATGCAATGCCAAAAGGAAGAATAAAAGTTTACGTACTCTATGTGTCTTTGTAAGTGTCACCATAGCGCCTAAACTATTACTCTGATTTTAATGTAAAACATGTCAATAGAGTCATAGTAATGGCCCAGGCGATTTTATCAAACGCTTTATGTAGTTGGGTTATACTTTTTATTCTTTTTCTTATGGTGTTTGAATTATTTGGATATTATAGTAGAATAAATAATGTGGGCAACACTCCTATTGTTAGCAGTGTCTAAACATTTCATGATTGACCTGTGGGTCCAAAGGTTAATGATTTGATCGTGTCTGCTAAGGGTAGGGGGTTCAGTTACTGTCCAAGGTAATTATGATGGGCATTTTTTTTTTGTGTTTTATGCATCATTCATGTATAATATGTACCTATGTATTAAGGATTTTGTAAGTATGAATACCAGTAGTCTGGAACTGGCTTTCCTTAATTTTGTCCATATCTAAGTAGTTAATATCATAAGCAGGTCTTATTTTATCCTTTTGAACTTGAAAGAAAAATAAAAAATAAATGTATAAATCTGAGACTGACATAAAAAGACCACAGTATTTTAGGGTTCTAATTACTAACATACTATGTTTCTTAAAGAATAACAAGTCATCTATCTATACATTGTCAGCCTTTATTTATACTTAGTCATTAATTTCAATGCCAATGATCACAAAGGACAATTACCTTACTACTTTTGCAATATTTTAATGACTACATGTAAACAACATTTAATCTTTCATTATAATCAGCCTCTCGAAATCCATTGCTAATCAGCGGCCTCTCTTTTTGCAGTGATGTTGTCCTGCATAATATTCTCCCTTATTCACCTCATATGATTCATCCCTGGAATTAATAGGGATGGTGACACTTCGTTTTCTGAATCCGTCCACCACACGAACATAATCCATCATCAAACGGACAAAATCTGTTACCACATCGACAATAATTGCAGGTCTCTCTTACAAACTATTATCATTGTATTTGTACTATTAAGGGTTTGATAGAAGTATTGATACTCGAGATAGTATCTTATATATCAATACTTAGTAAAAAAATATTATCTTATCATCTCAAAACCTTTTCTCAAATATATCTTAAAACGGAATTTTCATCGTCTATTCTCCTCACTACAGCTGCTGTCTTTTTACTGCTATCAATTTTTATGCAGTCCTTTCTAGCTTGTTTTTCCAATCGAATTACCTGTTATCTGTTTAAGTAAAACAGTAAGTTAAATATAAATATATGATAACTTAGTGATAACCCAAGAGGTGTGACGACGTTGCTTAAAAAGTGAAAGTTAAAGTTTACTTACGTCACAGTATTGCGTTCTTCTTTAGTACGTAACTGTACTGATTGGCCACGCTTTATTGTGGCACATTGGGGTTTAATTTATGAGAAACTAGCTTTCGCCCGCGGCTCCGCCCGCGTGTATGTTGGTTATCGCGGTAAAAGGTAGCCTATGTCCTTTCCCAAGTTCAGTTCTATCTTCATACCAAATTTCATCATAAACGGTTCAGTGTTAAAGGCGTGAAAGCGTAACAGACAGACAGGCAGAGTTACTTTCGCATTTATAATATTAGTAGGGATGAGAAACAAAACAGATGTGTCAAATAGATATATACAATCTTTATAAGAGGTGTAAGTACATCTATCGTTTCGTAATTTCAACGAAAATTGCCGCACTTTTATAGTTCTTGAATACGCTTCAAACAAGCTATCTTCACCTTTTGTATATTGATGACTCTAATATTATAAATTAGAAAGTAACAATCTGTCTGTTACGATTTCACGGTCAAATCGCTGCACCGATTTCATTGTAGCATTGGGACGAATGGCCGTAACCCTTTCCTGAGATGAGACATGAGCAGCTAGGCGTTATGTACTGTTGATGATGATTATAAAATCTGTCATAGTGCGATAACTCAACAATTCATATAAAATAATAGATAGTACAAGTTATAATAGTCGCAATTATAATTCCACATTCGATTACAGGTGTCCTCCAGTAAATGCGTATTTGTTTTTAACTTTATCATATGCGAATTCCATTCGCTGATATCGGATTAATTTATTTTTTAATTTATCTTTTAATACAATATAAAACGTGATACAGGAAATAAAATATTGCGATATCTTAGATCTCATTAATACACTAATACGTTTCCTCCCGCAAATTTACGCACGACGCATGAAAAACTAGGGGTTCCCTAGCTTGGTCTAAAAGGAGTAATCGCGTAGACAACAACCTACAATGTCAAAATTTGTGATGTCGTATTTCGTCGGTGAGTGCGACACCGGAGGCCCAAAGATGCAGAAGCATTGGCCTCAGGGCAACAAAGGAGTGGAGGCCCCTTGGTCCCAAATTATATTCCAAATAAAATTATCTTTTTTTTTCAATCTAGTTTTCCAATTAATAATGTAGTTTATTAGAAAAAAAAAACAAAGTAAAAGTCGTTTACAAGTGTTTACTAGTCTGAATTTAAAGATTTTTTTTCCGAAGTCTATTGTGGATCCTTTTGTGGAGGCCCCGGGGCTGTTGGTACATTGTCTGTACTCACAATGATGACTCATGCTTTTCATCAAGCAGAGTAATCACTTTAGTGGACTTAAAATACCTATTTTAAAAAAACTATTATAACGACATTTTTATCATGTTTTTTTTTAAATAGCTCCTCGCTTTTAAACATGTTATGGAAACAAGTCTATTAAATCTAAATTATGCATAGTGTTTCATTATACGTACATAACTTGCTTAGAACATCGATTAGCCATACATTCTTTGAATAAGTGTATTTCTTACTGACTGAAGTTTGAATTATTTCGTTTTCTAAAATACTATATTACGAAACGACTCTACCTTATATAATTATTTATTTTTTGGAACTCTAGTTGGTATGAGGAATTATCCAAAATCATTTTGGGAATAAGGCTAGGAAGAAGTTGGTATGAGAAAGTGATTGTAATGTATTTCTTTACTTCTCACCCTTCTCCGGCCATGCCACATCTTAACCACGATTTTTGTATAATTATGTAGTATTTTTGTATGAACAAATTTTTTCCAAGTACCTACAATTAATTTTATTTATTCAAGTGGTGTGCAATGGGAGAGGCCTATGTCCAGCAGTGGACTGCGATAGGCTGATGATGATGATGATTTTTTATATGGCAGTACATTTGCCGGAATCAACCTATAAAAGTTTTTAAACAGACACATGTACGTGTGTGTAAGTAGGATTTATACCATAACGGTTAATATTCGTAGTTAACCATTTCAACATCCTGTAAGGAGTGATGCCCGTTTTTACGAACTATAAATAAACCTCCTATGGTAGGAAGCCCTTACATTTTAAAGGACATCCAAGTGTCAGTTGGCAAAGACATCCATCTGACTCGTTTTAAGTGGCGCCTTAAAAGGGGATGTTGGTCTATAAATGTATGTGTGTCAGATGTCATAATTTCAGCTAAAAGACTTATAGACATAGACCTGCCCAAGGTTATTTACCATACAATAATAAAAAATGCTCGTCACACAACTATTTATCCTGGATGGAAATCAAACCCTCTACCTCTCTCTAACCAATCACGATTCCAAACAACTTACATATCCTAATTTCCTGATTTTTTATCTGAATGTTTTTTTACTTTTTACAGGAAAAGGAAGACCAATATCCTGTAGCTCCGTGGTTGCTTGCTCTCTTCATCTTCGTAGTCTGTGGTTCGGCGATATTCCAAATAATCCAGTCTATAAGACTGGCCTAGTACCTTAAAATCCTCAACCCGACTGAACCTTATTGTGGCTTGCACTGTTTCCTCTATACTTGTATAAAATATTTTATGTAAAAACATCTCCTTATCATTTATGTTCGCCTGGTATTGATATCTTGTTATTTACATAATATATAGATTTGTATAGTATCATTTAAAATAATTATGTTATATATTTCAAATTCATGAAGTATATGTTTATTGAAACGGTCTATTTCATTGAAACTTTGCCAGCCACTAAACCCTTAGTAAAAATTACAATTTTATATAACAATGTTCAAAGTATAAGTTTAATTTAAAAAGCTTTTACTGTTGTATAGAGACTGCACTGTCTCTCTAAATAGCATTCGAAGTTGCATCGTTTTGTGTTTAGTAATTTAAGCGCAGATAAAAACATAATCTCATCGTGAAAGAAGAACATGATTATATTCTTGTATATTATAAAAATATTGAATTTAATATTAAGGTGAAGATGAAAATCGGAAGCATTTAGAATATATTGTTGAAAATTCATTCCTATACATTTTATTTGAGACCAAGTGTTGAAAGACGCACAATTATGATTTTGTTCATCAAAGTCACGTTTTTTTTTATTTTATCGGTTTTATTTGAATTATAAGTAATGTAAAATAAATAAATTTGTTTTAAACTATCCGCGCCACACTAACGAAATTAATTGTCGGTTCTATTTTTAATTTTAAATATAATTTATTTGATTAAATACAGTATATTTGTCATAATTATTGAATTTTCATTTTTAAGGTTCCTGTGAACATTTTTCAAAACTAAGAACTGGGTTGAAAATATTTTGAATATCACATTGGTATGGTTAGACTGCAGTGAGATACCATTGTGGGTGACTGAGGAACTGTATTGTTTACGCATTGGGCGACGCGTACAATACAGCAGTGTGGGGTTAGGTAAAGGGAAGGAAAGTTCCCCGTGGGATTTGGAGGCGGAAGTGTTCGCCGACGTTTATGGGCGAGTGGCTATCTACCGGATAATGTTGGTAGTGTTGGACCTCCGCCCGATGGTTCACTGGTCGGTCCGGCTGGAGACCCCACGTGCTGGCTTCGCCACCGCGGAGGCGCTTCGGCCGGTCATCGGCGAATGGGCAGTGCGGCAGCACGGGACCCTTACCTTCCGACTGACGCAGGTTATTTCCGGGCATGGTTGCTTCGGAAAGTACCTGCACTCGGTCGCCAGGAGGGAATTGAGACCCGCCTGCCACCACTGCTACTGCAGTGAGGATTCGGCTCATCACACGCTGGCGGTCTGCCCCGCATGGGAGACGCAGCGCCGGGTCCTCACTGCAGTCATCGGAGGGGATCTCTCATTGCCGGCCATCGTTCGTTCCATGGGCGGCAGCGAGAGCTCATTTAGCGCGGTCGCAACCTTCTGCGAGGACGTAATCACGTAGAAGGAGGCGGCGGACACGGCCCGGGAGGACGACATCCAATCGGATCCGATCCGCCGCCGACGAACCGGACGGCGGAGACGCGAACATTTGCGCCTAATGCCGCCTTGGGTGTGGCCGCGGGTGGACGGGACGGGTTTTCCCTCCACCCGCATTATGTGGCCAGCCGCGAGGGGGCGGCGTCGGTGTGTGCCGGACGCCGCCTAAGGGAGGGTCGTCGTACCGAGACGGTGCCCGCATCAGGAGCGGGCAGGCGCTGGAGAAGTTCAGAAGGAGATCCCACCCTGTACTTCTCCTCCTCCTCCTCCTTCTAGTCGGTTCAAGTCCGACACACCACCCCGCCGTAACCCCCTGATTAAGATTTTATTTCACTCGCGTGGTTGTCTGAGCAGAATGACAGGGGCGTGGGGACTGGTTAAAGCAGTCCCCACGCCCCTTTCTACTGAGTCAAGTGATGTGGGTTCAAATCCTTCACTGGATTACACTTAACACAACGCATTATTAAAAATGTATGTGCCTACTGCCATGGCCTTAAAATCTTAATGAGTTTTCGTATTCGCGGACCTGAATGCATTATGCATTCTTTTCGAGCTTGAGGAATTGGCTGCTCTTCTATTTTATGTTTCTGATGGAGTTTATTACAGAGGACTAATACATAAAAACCAAGGAAGTATTTTATTAATTTGTATAATTTCGCAAAATCATTACAATTTTTCCACTTTTTCGACCAGAGCACATTCGCATATTATAATACAAAGTTAAAACTATATATTACAAAGACTTTTTACAATTATGTCATGTAAGGTGGTACTTAAAACAATAGCCTAGCCTAATTCACTTCTACCAGATAAGAAATTAAAGACAAATAATTTTGTGTATAACAATTTTAAATGTTTATAGATATTAAATTAAACTCGTAGTTTTAAGTATTTACTATTTCATTTAATAATAAAGCTTGAACCAATGAACACACTACACAGAAAAGCAGTTCTTATGGGCGCTCTGAAGAAAATCTTTCTGCTACTGAAATTGCCGCTTGGCAGAGTGGCAGTAACGCTACTATGGCTGTCTCTCTCTTACGCATTGCAAAGCATACTGAGAATGACGCCAGCGCCATCATCTACGAACTAAACTGGGGGCAGACCCCACTTGGAATCTGCACACGAAATCCTTTTGAACTGCGCTTCTTTGTAGGTTCGTTGCTTAAACCTTGCCATTTTTCTTTCTGGCAATAGTAAATTGAGAAGAAGTCTGTCGAAATAAATAGTTTTTTTTATGTTTTATTTGTTTTGCATTAGGTACCTTATTATTCATTTTTTTGGTAATGCTCAATTTAACAGGTTTCCTACTCACATTTTTTCCGGTAGAAGTGAGCTAATTGACATTCTAGTATAGTCTAATTGAGCACCTGCATAGCACCAATTGTGATTTTATGGTATTATTTATTTTCAAAATGTATGTGATAGTTTTCTTAACATCAATTTTATGGAATTTATAGGCATACAATTGTTATGAATAAATTTTCTAAAATGTAATAAATGAATATAGTAATGTAAGAAATTCATCTTTGCGAGATTAAGAACGGTTTCTGCATCTATTGATAGAATTACCATACAACGATAGATGGCGTCGCATCAAATTCTGATCGCAGTCAACTACCATAAAAAACCCATGTGTATAGAAATTATATGCTGGAAAAGTAATATGTATGATTTTATTACATTACAAATGGTTATTACTAAAATACCGGTTGTATTAAATATAGAATATAAATATTCTATATTTGTAACTATTATTATTTATAAAACTATCACATATAAACCTCAGACATAACATTTTAAGTACTGTATATTATTTAAGTGTTGAATATTAGTGGGTGCCTTATATATGAGTTACATCTGTGTAGATACATTAAATAGTGCTTTACATTACTGGTACACTTCGTGTCAAATTATAGTACAACGCTTTTAAAATATAATTTATAACTATTTTTACAACACAGTTATCACCCAAAGTTGTGTCAAGAATATTTTGATTTTATTAATGTAAAGAGAGCATTTTTTTAGATTACACCATATTTCTATTATTTTACTAAAATTATTCATTAATATGGGCGGCTTGTTCAAGACAATGTTGCCCGATGTAAAAATACTAGGCGGCTGAGCAAACAGTACGTTGACATCGCACATTTATAATTATAATATCTAAAAGGTGCAGGCTTAACTGATCTTATCTAGATTATAATTCTGGCACAACTATATATTATTTTTAATGAAAGTTACACAAGCAATCAATTTTATGTAATGAAAAATAATTATTAATTATTTAACTACTACATTATTTTACTATCTTTGTGTATGGCAATACCTATGGTCACAGACGTGTTCCGCTTGTGATCACAGCTATTGCAGCCAAGCTATAAATATTACTTGTAGTAGTTATTTTTATAATTATCTTTTATTAAATAAAATATTCAAATAAAATTATTTCTATCAAAGGGAATGTGAACAATTAAGATTAATAACAACTTTAAAAGTCACTTTATACCAAAGAAATATCTTTCCCCAATGTTGGTGATCAATGAACGGTGAGAATGCCAAATTTAATATCAAATAGTAGAGCATTATACACCGAAACATTATTTTTTCTAAATCGATAGCACGTTAAAAGTGATTACAAAGAAACGGGATTGTAGCGTATATTTTTATTGGTATACAAAAATATGACTACAAGAGACTATTTGTGGCCGCCAGTGTAACTATACTAAACTTAAAACTATTTTAAAGTATCATAAATGGCTTCGTTGGGATATGTACCATTCAATTGTATGCTGTTACTAAAACTTAACGAATTATCTTTACTTAAACACATTTCAGTTTTTTCTATATTATTATCGTTTTCGATCGGAAATTCGTCAAAATTATTAGTTATTTCTAATCTGATGGCGTGTATTTTGTTTTCTGTAGATTCTCTGTCGCGTTCCCACGAGTCTATTATCGAGACATCATTTCTGCTTCCCATATCTTCAACATCACTGGACGTAATGCTTGAGTTATCTAAATCGAAGTCAGTTGTCTTTTCTATGACTACGACTTCTATGTGTCTGAATGGGTTATCTTGATTTTCTATCATCTGCCTCGCCCTTTCATCATTTCTAATTATAACTTCTTTTTTTACATTGCATATGACTGGATCGTTTGCGAGCACATCGATATTATTATCGTAACTTTCCTCTTCGCTAGGTTTGTTACCATTAGGAGTACAGATCTCCGCGTAAATATTATCAGAACTGGCATCTGATTCAACTTTTTCTTCCTCTTCAGCATGAACAGCGTCAGCCACTTGACCATAAGGCAAATCTTCGATAACTGGCAGCTTCCGTTTCTGTATTGATGAAATCGATCTTCGAATTTTAACTTGTCTTTGTGGTTCTTCAGAAATATCTATAGTTGTGATGTCATCTTCTATTTCAGATTTAGGTGTAGGTGCTCTGGGTTTATCGATTTTCTTCCTGAAGTTCAAAGCCTTTTCGTTATCGGCTGATGATCTCTCTGTCTTAGTTGGCATACTGTTACTGTTGCTGTTGCTGCCTTCCTTTTTATCGCTGGGCTTTTTAGGATGAAGCAAATTTGATGTTGATTTGCTTAACACTCTTTTTGTTTTGACATGAAATTCTGAACAAAGTTTCTCCGTTATAAATGAATGCTGTTTGTAATTTATTTCAAAATCACTATCATTATATAGAGATCCGACACCAAACATGTTGATTTCTTCACAACTTTGAATTTGATTGTATGACTCTGACTTAACCATGGCTTTTTCAGGTATTAAATCAGGTTGTATTCTTTGTCTTCGCTCAAGATTCGTCGATGACTTTGTAGCTGATGATTTCTTGAGCATGTTTTCATCTAAACTCTTAAGTTTCCTGCCAGAACTTGTGTCACTCTCCATAGAACCGCAGTAATTGATTTGGTCGACACTCAAATTTTTACGACTATGATTCATATTTATACCACTGTCGTCTTCTGCATAAGAGCTATCTGGTAACATTCCTGTCTGAACTGATACAGATTTTGTTAGCACAGGTTTCTTGTGACTCGAACTGCACTGACTTGTCCCCATTTCTGATGAAGAAGTTGTTAGACTCTTAAAAGAATGACAGTTTTCGGTTGTTCCATCATTCTTCCTTGCTCCACCAAACCTATCCTCAATTAATTTGGCCATGTCTTGATACCGTTCTATAGAACTATGTTTATCTGCCTGAGGATCAAAAGGATCTTTGAAATCTCTTAGTTTTTCACTATTCTCAATGGCAGTTATTTTTTCATCGGTTATTTTTTCTGTGCTCTTTAAAAGTTTCAAATTTTTAAACCATTTACTCTTTTTGTGTCCAGAATCTTCTCTGAAAACAAGCATCTTGTCGTTGGAAAATTGTTCCTGTTCAACTTTTTCCTCCGATTTCTCTTCTTTATTTTCATCATCACTGTACACATCGTAGTTCATGTGCTCGAGTTCATTCTTACTTAAAAAGATAATAGACCCCTCCGTCTCATCAGGTATATCTCGTAGTACCTTTTCGCTTTTACCAAATAACCTTGACGTATCAATTTTTAGCCCTTGTAAGGTAAATTTGCGTTCTTTTTCAAATTTAACCGGTTCGTGGTCTTCTTTCATGAGATCTTCAGCAGTTTTAGCTTTCCCAATCACAGAAGGATTAGCGTAGGAGATCTGCCTGATCCAGTTGTCAACATTGAGTTGACAGAAAGTTAGAGCTTTTTGGAGGCGTGCGGACAGGAACATTCGTTTTTCACTTTCAAAACCAAGCTGCGTTCGACGTATTTTGATGGCGCTGTTCAGTGGGAGGAGTTGAAGCATCTCCTTGGCGTGGTAGCGAGGGTCAACCTGTTTGCTCGGGCTTGAAGGCATCGAACCATACTCAGGAAGCGAACACATCACAAGAACGGGTTCAGTCACTGCTGCCCGTAGTAAAAGGTCATCTGAAAAGTGAAATAATAAACATCCGTAAGTAAGAACTAGTGATACTGATAACTTTTTATCTTTTGTGCTTAAAAAGAGAGTTGAATTTTCTTAACACTAGGCGCATACTAGGCGACACGCGACAGCGACAGCTCGACGATTTGACGCGAAGACAGGCTGCGGCCGACAAATTTCATATAATTTGCTCTAAGCTCCGCAAACTAGGCGTCAGTGACGCCCGATGAAACGACTACGTGGCGTCTTGTCGCGGCGACTAGATGTGGCGACAAGTCGCCCAGTTTGCGATGGCCGTAAACCAAACATTTCTTTTAATGGAAAACATCATTTGGAGAGGCCTATGTCCAGCAGTGGACTGTTAGAGGCTGTTGATGATGATGATGATCATTTCGCAATGAGTATGGTGAATACTATTTTTGGATTCTACTCATGCTTTCCATCAGGCAGAGGTGTCACTTAGCCAGGCTAGACATACATTGTTTTCAAAATCACAGAAATAGGACCTGCCTTATGACTGCTGTAAATTTAATCGATGTATTAATGTAACAGGCCACGCACAGGAAAGGGTTTCTCAGTCACCCATAATGGTACGTGGATTTCTAAATCGTATCCAATAGTTAATTGTTATGTTAACGTACTAATGCGTTAATTTTGTATGACGTTTTCCAAGGAAGCGTATTTTGCGATTCAAGCCTCTATAACTCTTGAACTAACAAGGTCATACCGCAGCAACTAAGTCTCTCAATGTACCAAATGTGTATATGCGTACAATAAATAAATGTCAACTGACCTCCAACATCATGTGCCATCTCAATGGGCACAGTCCCGGCGAGCAGTCTCACGCGCGTCGGCAACCGCCATATACTCAGCAGATGTGGCAGTCGATGAGCGCGTGCAGCGACCTCTGGGGGCGGCGGTGTGGGCCCACGCCCTTCGCTTGCTGGCTCCCACTCCGCTGGTGACAGCTCCTCCGGGCATACCTCATATAGTTCTCCTTTTGTGTTGATAGGCACGAAGAGCTCCTGTAATGAGATACACCCCTGGTATGTTAAAAAGAAAACCCTTAGTTAGTTTAATTATATCTAATAAATCTATAATAATTCTATCTGTGAAAACTTTAGAGGCCGCTGCATACGTGATGGGATTTTACACGGACGGAACGGGACGGGAAATTTTGCAAACATCGTTTCATACAAAATGTATAAGGAAATGCATACTTCACGGAGACACGGACGGGGCGGGAACGTGGCAATAATCTAGCTGTACCTAAGTTTTCCTTAAATTGTAAAATAAAAATAAAATAAAGTAAATATTGGTTTACAAGTCAAATTTCAAATCTTTACTTACTTAAATGAAATGTATAAGTTCATTGTTGTTAATTAGAAAACGCAAATTAAAAACTAATTATCTATCACATTCAAAGAACCTTCATAATGACATCACAACTTTTTTTCGGAGATATAAATTCAAGTTTCCTAATCACTTAATAAATTGGTTGAATTAAATACACTATAATATTAATCTATATAAATAAATAAAATAGGAGTATCTGTTTGTAATATCAAATAAGCAGACTTTTTTTAAATGCATATGAAGGTATAGACGGTACATACATTAAAAACGCAGTTTCTAAAATTTTCGTTTATCTGTCTGTCTGTCTGTTTGTTCTAAGAAATCACTAGCAGAAAGCTGATGTCCAACGGAATAACTAAGGCTAGTATTTGTTATACTTTGCTCTTCGGCGTTGCTCACTACTTACAAATATATTCCGACCTCAGAGCCGACAAAGACGTTATCTTTAAATAGATTTACTACTTTCATGACATACACAAAGAAAGTGAATAGCGCGTCGTGAGGTGTCTTAACCACGGTACGTATATTAATACGTACGTAAGGATTCACCATTAATATTCCATACTGTCTTCTAAGGTAAGCCGAGAAGGAAGCGACACGACGTCTCGACGTTTTATGTTTATTCAAAGGCATCTACGAGAATATTTGTTATCGTCACATATTATTTTGCATATCCAAGCACTGTTTTATAGACCTATAAATATTGCCACAGGCTAATAGTTAATTAATATTCTTCTAAACTTAGTAATTTCTTCTAAACTGTGTATCTAAGTTGTAAAATAAAAGTGGTTACTTTGTATATTAATTGTATGCTAGCAACACTAAAAGGGTCAGGGTACAATCAACACCATTAAGTGATGTTATTTTAGATGCCACGCTTAATTATAGCGTCGAGAACATTGATAAAAAACCTAGCTTTGTGATAAGGTGAACTTTTTAATAACATAAGTCATGAGTAAAAATTAATGGATGAATAAATTAGTGCTGCCCTCTTGGAGTGAGTAGAATAAACTTTTCAGATACGCATATATTTTTTCAAACTTCAACTTACCACGACATTGTCGTCAATTTCAAAACTTATAAAATTCCACGTTATTTTCGTCTAGCAACATCGGTGGTTGTAAAAGGTCTACCACAATGGTCTTTTATTCTTCGTCTATGGTTTTAATGTATTCTGTGTCACGCAAAACTGTATTGTTTATGCTCTACCACATACCAAGGAGGTTAGCATCAGGAATATCTTGTATGACAACCAGATGAACGTATCATTGCCTCTTTTCCGTGACTCTACGGTGAATCCAAAAGAAAGGGTAATCGTTTTAGCAGTATATATATGTATGTTTGTATGTAGTGCCTAAACTACTAAAGCGATTTTAATTAATGAGGTTTCAATATATTTTTGATAATTGCCCGGGTGATATTTAATTAAAAGTTGTTTATAGTTTTAAAGCTTTTATTAATATTTATGTGTCAAATCTAAAAAGGGAGTAATTAATATAATTGTAATTGGAATTAGCGTAATTATTTATTGTACGCAGGTATTCAAAGGGGTTCAGCATCTACTTAAAGCTATATTTTTTTTCGAATCGTTATGCCCACAACGAAGACTTTTGTGTTCTAACTTCGCCCCTTCAACTTCCAAACGGACCTTAAGTTTATTCTACTCAATCCTAGAGGGCAGCACTAATTTATTCATCCATTAGTTTTTATTCATGACTTTTGATAATATAAAGTTCACCTTATTACAAAGCTAGGTTTTTTATCAATGTTCTCGAAGCTATACTTAAGCGTGGCATCAAAAATAACATCACTTATTAGAATGTGGGATGGCGGAGTACATTTCGTTATTTAAAAACCGGTTCGGAAATAACCTAAATAAAAAGTAGGCTTTAGAACAATGGTGCAATTTCATGTCTATCTAGATTTAAATACGAGTTTATTACATAATCGATCTTAGCTGAGTATGAGGTGCGTTGTCTATTGTGTTTAAAAAAAAATGGTTATGTTGTGCAGACGAACGTCGAATCGTGAATTGGTTCCGTCATATCACGTATTGTAACAACATGGTAATACAACTTTTTGTTAATATGTGTCAAATCTAAAAAGGGAGTAATTAATATAATTGTAATTGGAATTAGCGTAATTATTTATTGTACGCAGGTATTCAAAGGGGTTCAGCATCTACTTAAAGCTATATTTTTTTTCGAATCGTTATGCCCACAACGAAGACTTTTGTGTTCTAACTTCGCCCCTTCAACTTCCAAACGGACCTTAAGTTTATTCTACTCAATCCTAGAGGGCAGCACTAATTTATTCATCCATTAGTTTTTATTCATGACTTTTGATAATATAAAGTTCACCTTATTACAAAGCTAGGTTTTTTATCAATGTTCTCGAAGCTATACTTAAGCGTGGCATCAAAAATAACATCACTTATTAGAATGTGGGATGGCGGAGTACATTTCGTTATTTAAAAACCGGTTCGGAAATAACCTAAATAAAAAGTAGGCTTTAGAACAATGGTGCAATTTCATGTCTATCTAGATTTAAATACGAGTTTATTACATAATCGATCTTAGCTGAGTATGAGGTGCGTTGTCTATTGTGTTTAAAAAAAAATGGTTATGTTGTGCAGACGAACGTCGAATCGTGAATTGGTTCCGTCATATCACGTATTGTAACAACATGGTAATACAACTTTTTGTTAATGTAAGTTTTCATTCATAGGTATCAAAAAGCATTGTAATAATCTTTACTTATTCATATAAATGCGAAAGTAACTCTGTCTGTTCGGCATTCGCGGCACTACTAAACGGATTTACATGGAATTTTGAATATGAAAGAATGGTACATATACAGTTTTGAGTATATGTACCATTCTTTTAATATTTCTAGTAGAAAAAAAAGCAATCTATAAAACAAACAATAAAGAATCTATAAATAATTATAGATACAATGTACTTTTTTTTTGGGGGGGAATGCTTTTCGCACCATACCCTCCGTGGGGGAGACGAAGGGCGTGTGTGGTACTCCCGGCGAATCGGTCTACCTATTAAAACCCGCGGCGGCCTACCTCGGTAGTCGGGAGGAGCTCCAGGAATGCATCAGCGACTTCTGGAGTCCCCCCCTGCCTTACCACATGGCTGGGGTACATCTCAGGGTAATCAATAAATTAAGCTTGGGGCAATAAATGTACCTATTAAATAAACAATATATGGAAAATAAGATAAAATGGAAAATGTTAACTTAACTTCTCTGTTTTAACTTACCTACTCATTTTAACTAACGTTTCTAGGCATTTTGCCGCAAATAGGTTTTAAGAAGAAAAAATACACAATAAAAATCTCTTTTTATAACTATTTTGTCAGTTTCAGATAAAAAAAACACTTTTGAGTATGAAGACACTCATTCAGTCGAAAAAACTTATCTGTTGATAAGTTACTCCAAACGACGTACGGTACCCTAAACTACATCATGTACTAACGTTCATCTACTTCTTTTCAGCTCAGGTCTGTCACAACACCGTGATAAGTCTTCAACAGGTTATCGTATGAGCAAGTTATTAAAACAGGTACTATAATATTGGCAAGTGCAGTGCAACTCGCATCAAATTGTTACCTGATATGTTACTTAAGTACCTATGCAATTGTCAAGTCAAATCTATTAAAAAATAAATATTTCGGACATCTTACACACAACACATCATCTAGTTCCAAACTAAGCAGAGCTTGTATTATGGGTACTAAACAATTGATAAAAATACATAAACATACTTTTTTTTTGTAAATACATACATATTAAAAATAGAAAACACCCAGAATAAGAAACAAATATTTGTGGATCATACAAATATTTAGTCCGAATCGAACCCGAGACCTCTTGATCAGCAGCCGCATACGCTAACCACTAGACCAATAAGGCAGTTAAAATAGTTTTGTTTAATGTGTTAGTAAGAACTATACGTTCGATATCTCAACCAGATTTGAGATAACTAACATCACATCACACTAATAATCTTTAAGAGTCGTCTGGTCCTCTACAAAAGCCTCGCCTTAAAAAAAAAAAATGCGGTTAAAGTGTGCCTTAACCGTTTATATGTGTTCCATCCTTGTCAAGGGGAGTGCTAACCGTCTCTCCTTTCAATAGACACAAACATATGTATGTTTACGTTACTTCATAAGCCAAACTTGTGTGTAATTCTTACAAGTGCGATATAGATTTTATGACAATATTTAAAAATTTGTAAAAAAAATTACTAAAATAGGGATAATTTATGATAAAGCGCACTAAATTACAATTATTAAATAAGTCTGAACAACTTATTTAGACCAAAACATAGTATTTAATTGGGTTTTAGAGTTTCAAAAATGCTGTTTGTTTATCAGCGCCATCTATTGGCAGCAGTTTAAAAATGTAAGAGGTCGTCAATCATTTTCGTCAATCATAAAATACGGAACCTACTATTATAAAATACGGAAGTTGTCTGTCTGTTCGCTTTCATATTTAAATCTAAATCGCTTAACCGATTTTAAGATAGATGGAACATCGGGAAAGGACATAGACCTGTTTCGGCATTTAAAACTTAAGGTCATAAGTCAAAATTGCCAGAAGAAAAATGTGCTGGCAATACAGTATCCAATTATAACGGTCACTATATTCAATTACCAATGTACCGATTGACGCATGTCAGGAATATATTGACGGGTGGTTAAGGAGCACCTGCCTGCTGCACGGCATAAAACAAGCATTGTAAGTGATAATTAATGATAATATATCACGACGTGATTAATAATGCACTTAACTCTGAGATACGACCAACATCACTCAATTTTAGTGTTTTACTGTGTATTTTGCTATCCGTGTAATAAGGTATATGAAATACGATGGAATACGATAGTCCGTGTGGTGACGGATTAAGAATACAGAGTGTCACCACCCCTATTCATCCCGCGGGTGTCGTGAAAGGCGACTAAGGAATAAACTACGCAAGACAACATCAATGCAAAGAGAAGGAAAACTTGAAACCAACCCTATACGAACCCGCCTGGCCAGCGTGGTATAGTAGGCCAAAACCTCCTTTCTAAGGAGTTGAAGGAGTTGAGTTGTTGAAGGCTGTTGATGATGATGATGATGATGAAATACGATATGCCGAGTAATCATACCGTGGATGTCCCAAGAGTCTACTATTAAGAGAGACAATTGAAACCATTAGGCCCGCGTGGTGTACCTACTCTCCCTAATCCCCTAGTCTTTTTTATATTGAAGCCTACCAAAGTAACTTTTCTGCCTGATGGAAAGGATGAGTAGAATTCAGGAGTAGCGGTCACCTGCTCATTGTGAGGGTAGGCAATGTAGCATGGTGACCAATACCATGGCGGCCTGGTTAGACAATTCTGCAGCATTCTTTTATTTGAATATGTCTACGTCCAACATTAAACAAGATAGTATTTGTGCCTTTCTTCCATATTAAAATTTCTACAAAGGGCATCAGTCTTAATTACAAAAATACTATTATTAAATGATTGTTGTATTATTAAAATATCGATCCGGCTTGGCTTCGCAAGGAAATTCTATCTAATTCTTGAACTTCGTGTACTATAAAATGCATGTATTATATATAAACCCACCTCTTGAATTACTCTATCTATAGCTAAAAACTGCATTAAAATCCGTTGAGTAGATTAAAAGATCTAAGCGAACAGACAGCAGAAGTGCTTTCCTTTTATACTATTTAAGGTTTAATAATTAAAATGTGTAGTATAACTTTATTCATTCATTATCCTTTAACTTTTTATAAATTAACTAGCTCATGCCCGCGGCTCCGCTCGCGTTTTAGACGTATCAAAAATAGATGTTGGCCGATTCTCAGACCTACTGAATATGCATATAAAGTTTCATAAAGATCGGTCAAGCCGTTTCGGAGGAGTATGGCAACGAAAACTGTGACACGAGAATTTTATATATTAGATTTTTTTGCAAAAGATAATCACCATATGTAGATACTGATAAAAGTTTACGATTCCTCAGGCTCTGCAGGAGGGGTCAAATTATTCGTCTGAGTGCTAAACCTCCTGCGATATTCGGGCTCTCTTTCAGTTTTTGGCCCATTGCTGGTCAAATATCGCCAAACCGGTCCATATACAGTCTCCTTGCTCAATCTCCTATGAGTTTTTTTACTCGACGATGATGTCAGCCATGAGATCAGAACGTTTCTACCGTATTCTTCCAAATCCATTAGCCCGCAGTGGCTAATGATTGAACCATCAATTTTCGTCACCATGAGATGAGGCAATGATGAAATCCCATACATAAATATGAGTAAAGGGATTAATTTATCATTAAATTTGAGAGTAAACCAATTGGCTTGTTCTCCATAGGATTGTTTATAATCTTCTTCAGTTTCGTCCAATGGGATGTAGATTACTTCTAAAGGTAGATTAACTAATTTTGCGTTTTCATACGTTTCGTAGAATTTAGGTATCATGCCCTTGAAGTCTGTGCCTTTGGCTGAGAAGTAGGCTACGATGACGTCGGCGTTGTTTACAAACCATTCGTACGGAACCTGATCGGATTGTTTGTTGTATACTACAGCATCTTGTAACCAGTTGTATGGTGGGAGGTCCTCGGGAAAAATTTTCAACTTGTGAGTGAATTCTGTTAGAGAGATTACCTCCTGATCTTTATTAATAGACATTTTGGTATTCGTGCACAATTTCACTAGGTGTAAAATGAAGATTAAATAACGAACATTAAATGCAATTAAATAAGATTCCAATCTGTCAGTAACATTTACAAATCTGCACAAGTTGACAATATATGTGACATATGTCAAGAATGATGTTTTTTTATCGTTTCAATGTGTTCGTTAAGGTTTTATTTAAAACGTGTAGTATAAAGTTTACTAGTTTTAGCCAACGGTTTCAACTGATCTATGTCGGATATAGCGATAACCATTTTTCGGGTTATTACATAGCTTATGAAACTCACATAATGTGGTTTTCTATTGGTATGTATAACAATTAAGAAAGGTTAAGTAGATCCGGAGATTACCGCTTACAACGACACAAACACACAAATTTTACTTCTTTGTAATAATTAATAACTTTCTTTGGGGTGACGGTCCGTGAAGATTTTCCACACGAAAAAAAATATGAAATTTGCATAACAAAATTAAATTTTAGGAGTGTTACTAAATCACACTAAAATGGTTATCAGGATAACAAAGACAGAATATTGTCTAGAGTAGTCTCTATTATAACTGTGGTGAACCCATTAAGAATACAGAGTATCACTACCAATATTCAATCCATGCGTGACGCAAGAGGAGACTTAGGGAACAAACTAAGCAAAAATCTTAGGGTTATAAAAAGACAATCAAAGCCGAAAACGAATAGTTTAAATATGCTTTTCATGGTAAGCGATTACCAGTACCCATTAAACATACGAAACATTCACTACAACAAAAGAGTAGTTCACAAAAAAAATATCATCTAGGTTAATAGTACACCTTATTAAAGTAATGCAAAGTAATTTCAATTTAATTCAAAGGAAATAAGATTTATAATGCAATGCTTGTGCAAAAATTTAATAGTTTCCTTTATAACGGGTGCCCAATGTGAAAAAGGTCTTGTATATGTGTCTGCCTTCCTTTTTCGGTTCAAAGTTGAGCGACACAATGGCATTGGCATAGACACCACATTAAAAATGCATGAAACAAAATTATAAATAGTTGTTATTCCCTTGAAATTAAGCCAAAAATCGCTTGAACATAGTAAAAATCAACTGCAAGAATAATTATGTCGAACAGCATTTAAATGTGCCAATTCATTTACATGCTGATAAATTTCTTTTAGCACTTATTTCAACGTATTACAATTTAAATTTGATTGCACAAACGATTTTGGCTTGCAAATTTAAACTTGTAAATTCAAAACGTTCGATGCATTCGGAATACAAAATAAACTATGCGAGTCGATGCGCTGTAATCAGACGTGACTATAAAACTGTGATGGAATACCAATGAACAAAAATACCTGTCTATTGTAAAACAAATTCTAACCCTATAGATTCTAAGTTTGAAATCCAATAAACATTTATGAATAGACAGGTGGAGATCGTTTATAAATCTAGTTTTACATTTTGAGCATTTTTATATCAACTTTGATAAGACCGTGATGTATTTCAATAAGGTACATATTTGATTATCATGAGTCTGGAGGCATGTTTGCTTAGCTCGAACTCCCATCCTGTTAGTCTCCCAGGTATGCGACCTTGACATGGTTCTAAAGGTAATTAAAGTTAAAACAGCACTAGGGATACAAAATTCTCGTGTAACAATGTTAGTTGCCATACTCTTCCTAAATGGCTTGAACGATTCTTTTGAAATTTTGTATGTAACAAACATACAAAACAGTAGGTCTAAGAAACTTTTTTTTGTACCCCTTCGGTGTCGCTGAGAACTAGTATCTTAATGAATTCAACCTACCTATATCGTATTTGAGGCCTACCGGAATTCATAAATAACTAGCTTTCACCCGCGGCTCTGCCCGCGTCTATTTCAGTTATCGCGGTAAAAAAATTACGTAGATATATTTTTTCATAAAAAGTATCCTATGTTACTTTTGATACCTCAAAAAATATGTGTACAAAGTTTCATGATGATCGGTTGAGTAGTTTTTGCGTGAAAGCGTAACAAAAAAACTTACATTCATATTTATAATATGAGTAGGGAGTTTAATATTGGAGAATATGCCCAAAACAATTGTGACCTTAGTATATATCTTGATTCATAGTATTAACATTCATAAAACACAATAAGTGCCAAAATTGTTTTCAAATTGGTATGTTACTGTCATAATGCAGAACTATGTTGACTAAATTTACTTTTGTTCCGAAGTAAATAAATCTTATGTATTTATGCATAAATCTTATTCTATTATACCAATGATATTTCATATTAAAAAAAATTAAACATTCAATTTCTAAAATTTCAAAACCACAATACTGCAAAATTGTTATTTGCTGAGAAAGAGTATGATTGCAAACGAAAGTACATCATTGTATGTGAAAACTATGGGAAAGCCGTAAATTATGGGTCTTTGGTGTTTCCTAAACAATTTACACCATCATTGAGGTTTGTAGCTCATGACAATGTGCTGTGTACAGATCGTTTACTTATTTTTAGGTCAAATATGAACGGGTTCCTCGGCTCAGAGTATCTCAGACGGCGTGAGGTTTTAGTCGGTTTGAGTCCTTGTGGTAGCCGTGGAGATATCCGAACGAAAGAAATAAAAGGCAAATATGACGTTTCGTTTTTGACCCTTAAGTTCATATATTTTAAAGGCATTCAAATCTTCATTTTGTTTAACAACCTTAAAAGCCGTGGAGATTTTTTTAAAACTAGCTTAGGTGTGGTCTTAAATCTTTGATTCCGTACTATAAAAGTAAAAATTCGAAAGTGACTCTGTTTTTTTTTTAATCTAGCACCTCCGATGTTCTTCGGAGTCTATTCCTACTTTATCCATTCATACAAGTTCTCGCTATTGCTACCGCTCGTACTTTCATTCCGCAACTCTGTCTGTTACGCTTTTACAATTCTTTGATTCTTGATGAAGGATATAGGCTACTCTTTACCGCGGTAACCTACCTATACGCGGGCAGAACCGTGGCTAAAAGCTTGTACTACGTATTTTACCTACTTAAACTGATCTTAACTATACATCTTAATTTGCCTTTCAAACCTCATCATATGTACTTGATTGAGGCTGACATCAGTTCCATCTCAGTCAAGTAGAGAGTAGTAAAGCCACTCTGATTTCAGTTCGAATGTGCCGGGGCAGTACTATCCTCACACACTAATAATGACAGCATTCTTGCTGTCTTATTTCGTTGGTGAGTGTAAGACCGGAGGCCTAATCATTCTGCATCATTCTCCGGGCCTCTAGGGGCGGGAGAATGATGCAGAAACATCTGATCGTGCCGCCATGGTATGGGTCACAGTCACAGGTAGAGTAGAGTCACTTTGGTAGGTATAAAAAAAAGTTTTGTACATTATTACTAAGCATCGTCTGCACCGACTTATATCTTAGTATGCACATTGCGAATGCGAACATTTCCAGTACAACACTCGTTCTCGGTAACATACAACACATAACCTGTTTCCCATGGGAAACATAATTAATTATATGGTGATGAATTATTGTGGGAATTTAATTTCAGTTAAATCCTAATTGTTATGGCATCTTTATTGATATAATTGTTTTCATGTATACATTTAATTTATTGTCATATGTTTTTGATATATATATATATATATATATATATATATATATATATATTTATATATATATAAGCCTGCCAAAGTGACTCTACTCTGCCTGATGGAAAGCATGAGTAGAATCCAGGAGTAGGGGTCACCATGCTTATTGTGAGGGTAGGCAATGTAGCATGGTGACCCTTACCATGGCAGCCTGGTTTGATTATTCTGCATCATTCTCCCGGCCTTCTTTAATGTATATTAAATAAATATTACGGATATAAATATTTTGAACATCTAACACACAACGTCAGCTAGCTTGAGGTAGATTGACTTATTAGTAAAGTTACATACATAGCAATAATACACACAGCTCCCAAAATATAGGCATCCACCCTAGTTTGGGTTTCAGTATCAGTATAGTTATTGTGTTAATGGACTCTGTGCCCAACTGTAATACACCATTGTGAAAAAGTTTTGTGGAAATAAGCTATTTTAAACTATTTTATTTTATTTATTTATTATATTATACATTGAATATAATACATACATATTATACATACGTCCTACTAATATTATATTATAAACGCGAAAGTTTGTGAGTATGTGTGTATGTTTGTTCCTCTTTCACGCAAAAACCACTGAACGGATTTGGATGAAACTTTACAGTAATATAGCTTATATATCAGAATAACACATAGGCTACTTTTTACTGCAATAATCGAGATACACGGGCGAAAACTAAATAAAATTATAAAAATAAACTAAAAAAAAATATAAAAATACATAAATCGTAGATGTCAAAATGTATCACTGTTTATCTCCTGTCAAAACTTCACAGGTTGCTATGCATAACAAACTTGCATAGCAACCATAATGTTAGACGCGGGTAACACCGCGGGGCGCAGCTAGTTTATACATATTTACATACATATAACAAATTAAATATAGAAGACATTAATATGTATTTATTTAACTATTTGTATATTTTTAACTAGATGGCGTTGTATGTCTAAAGTCCGAAATCAGCATATAAGCTCAATGATGACAAATTATGATATTCTCATCTAAACACAAAGTGATTTTTTTGGTTTATTATTAAATATTACATATTTTCATATTGAAGCCTACAAAAGTGACTCTAGCAAGGGCCACCATCCTCATTGTAAGTGCATACCATGCAGCATGGTGACACACACCGTGGTCGGTTAGAGAGATGTTTCTGCATCACTCTCTCGGCTTCCGAAGGAGAATGATGCAGAATGATTGGTCCTCCAGTCTCACCAACACCAACAAAAGACAACAGCAAGAATGCTGTTATTTTAGGTTGGTGTTTTGTTTGAGGGTAGTATTGTCCTTGTCGAGGTGGCTACTCGTGCTGAAATCAACGTAACTCTACTACTGTCTGTCTGTCTGTCTATTACGTTTTCAAGCCATAACCGCTGAACCGATTTTGCTGTATTTTGGTATAGAACATAGGTTACTTTTACTTTTAGAACCGGGAAAGGACATAGGCTACTTTTTACCGCGAAAATCGTCACACTCGCGGGCGGAGCCGCGGGCAAAAGGAAGTATAATATAACTATTTAAATAAAATATAAAACATTTCACCTCATAATAAATAAAGATAATACGACAAAGAAGTAAATAAATTCTATATATTAGCTTTCCTCGCTTGATACAAAACCAGTATCAAAATTCAAGAATAGCTACACTTTAATATGCATGCCAGAACCTTTGACAAATAGTTCATGTTGATTAGCAGTTAACTGCCAGCGCCCACTGAGGGTCAAGATTAATGATGGCTGAGAGCCGCAAACGGGAAGAGGTTAATTATATGTGCTGAAAATAATTTGCATTCGAGAAATTGATTTTTCTGCAACATTTTAGGTTAAAAATAGCTCACCTTTTAAAACTATAAAAATAATAGTTTGATGGTGAATCCAATCAAAATCTCAAAAAAAAAATACAATCCGGTTTCATTATCAGATCGTGGCAGGGGGTCTGTTTTATAGCCTAAATTTAGATTTATATACCTACTCTTATAGCTTTTTTAGGGTTCTTTAAAAAACAGTGATTGAGCCCCATATGAAAGCTATTAGGAATAAACTGTGCTATCAGGCCTCATTGTGGTGACAGATTGAGAATTCAGAATGGCATCCCTATTCATCCTATGGGTGTCGTTAGAGACGACTACGGGGGGAAACTACGTAGGACAACATTTCAACAACACTCTTTTTTTTTTCAATACCAACCTGTTTGGCCATCACCTGGTATGGTACGGTATAATAGGCCAAAACCTTCTTTCTAAGAAAAGTTCTATATTCACTGTTGACTGTTAAACGCTGATGATGTACCAACAGGATAGTCTTGTAGATAAGAAACTACAAGAAGCCACTTTCCTTCAACATCCTTAACAGGTCGACTTTAACGCCGCTTTATGGCTTTTCCCGGGTGATATACATACTATATGGATCTGTAACTCATTGGCCTCTATCATAATTAAATTATTTATTATTAAACACATAAACAAAAAGCAGCGTAAACGTCATTTGCCCCGTCAGCGAGCTTAGGGTTGCTATATGAGATCCAAATTTGAATGGTTTATTTGTGCGATCACCTCACGATGTTCTCCTGGACGATTTCAGTTGCTGCTGCCAGTCTTAACTACGCAGGAGATATGAATTATAATTTAAGGTATCTCCATGCCGAATTCGTGTGTATGACGGTGTACGGAACCTTAAAATGTACTATTTGAGAAGAAAATGATGTGACTAAGAACCCTTCTCTCATTCCAGTTTGACTATGAATTTCTAAAACGAAAATTATTCAGATTATCTTATTTAAATAATTGAAATTTACTTTACAGAGATTAATTAAACTACTTAATGTTTTTTACTCTATAAATATTAATAATTTACTTTCACTCATTTTTCTAATTCCAACATCAAGACATTACGTAACTGAATAATTTCTACGATTCTTATTTTTGAAAACTTTTAGCATAACTAACTGAAAACAGTACGATTTTGGAGCTATTTATGAATAATATCTATTCACTTTATCATCTATACATGTTTATAAATTTGATGTACACATTTGTATCTAGCTATAATCTAACATGTATCTGTTTTTTGTTCCAATAAATAAAAAAATAAATAAAAAAAAAAAAATCTAAATATTTAGCACAAGATAAACCTTGGTATTTTTTAGTAGCTATATTAAGTAATCATTGTTTTATTTGTGTTAGTTATAATAAATAAAATAAAAAAAAAATAAACTCAAAAATCATTAACATCTTCCAACTGTTTTCTAAATTGAATTTTAAGTCAGAATATGCCATTCTCTTTCATACTACTCGTGATTCGACTGTCGTGATTCTTTGATGAGTGAGACACCGAAGGACCAATGATGGGATAATATCTCAGTAGACGACGATAGCGTGGGTCACTATACTGCATCGTCAGTAATTAAAATGAAGAGACCCCGACTCTTGGATTTTTATACTTTCCATCAGAAAGAGTCGTCACTTTGATAGGCTTAAATATGTAAAAGAAACATTATCTCACACATCCTACTAATATTATAAACGCGAAAGTTTGTGTGTCTGTGTGTATGTATGTTTGTTGCTCTTTCACGCAAAAACTACAGAACGGAATTGGATGAAACTTTACAGTAATATAGCTTATATATCAGAATAACACATAGGTTACTTTTTACTGCAATAATCGAGATAAACCGGCGAAAGCTAGGTGATTAAAAAAATACATTAAATCGTAGATGTCAAAATGTATCACTGTTTATCTCCTGTCAAAACTTCACATGTTGCTATGCATAACACACTTGCATAGCAACCATAATGATACGCGAGTAACACCGCGGGGCGCAGCTAGTATCTATATATACACATATAGACATAGACCATAGCCAAGCTAAGGTAAGGTTTTAAAGCACGTTTTCTTTTACATAATCAGGGTCCTCTCCATATCGAATTTGTGTTATTTAATTACTTCAAGAAAATCTTTGAGTGATGATAAATATGAAGCTAATGGTTTAATAGTACAGTTGTATAGAAGTATTACAATTAATTCTAATTACTTAGTAATTTTTTCGTCACAACTCGAGGAGTACGTCAAAACACAATTAATGTTTACAGTTATTTTTGCATTATAACAATCAGACTGCATCATACCATTCGAATATAGATATTCAACAACTATTCAAAAACTAGTGTTTTTATACATTTATGGCTTCCAAAGTGACACTTTTCTGCCTGATGTAAAGCATAAATGGAGTCTAAAAGTGGTGACCACCAAACACATTGCGAGTGCTCACAACGCAGCCTGGTGACCCACACAATGGCGACTTGCTGAACTAGTGAGATGCATCTGTAATGGGCCGACGCATGGTCTCGCTCTCACCACCAAAATACAATAAATAAATATTTCGGACATCTTACACACAACATCATCTAGTCCCAAACCAAGCAGAGCTTGTATTAATAAAATATTAATAAATATTTTGGACATCTGACACACAACATCATCTAGTCCCAAGCTAAGCAGAGCTTGTGTTATGGGTACTAGACAATTGATATAAATACATAAACATACTTTTTTTTCTAAACACATACAATTTGTACATGGAAAACACATAGACTCCGAAACAAATATTTGTGGATCACACAAATATTTGCCCCGACCCGGGCATCGAACCCGAGACCTCTTGATTAGCAGCCGCATACGCTAACCACTAGACCAACGAGGTGGACCAATAATAACATGGATGCTGACATTAAAGTTTGGTCTTCGGTGTGAGGGTCAAGTCGACATATTAGTGAAGATATCAGCGTAGCTCTACAACTTACTAGTTTTGGGACATTCAGAAAATATCTTCAAATTGTACGCCTATTAAAACTTATCTGAAATAAATATAATTAGATTTCAAACATTGCATTTATATCTGCAAGGTTATACGTCTATAAACTTATCCTATTGTCACAAAAGTCTATATTTCAAGTAATATCTAAAGCGAAGACCCCTGTTGTGGACGTCAAACAATAATTTTAGTTCCCCAATAAAAACGAAATAACAAAAGTTTCATTTCCAAGTCGTGACAGCCCTTGCCGTCGTCCTAGCAACACGGTTCACTGAGGACACTGCCCCGCGACGAACGAACTCACCACCACAAATATTACTTAAACCCTTCTCTAAACAGACTGCATAGAGTTTCATTTCCCTTGACAAAAACGCTGAAGTAAAATTGCTTCGGTCTATGCATTCCATTTAGAACTATTGTAGGTCTATAGTCCTTGTGGAAAAGAATGTACGGTTGGTTATTGCTTGAGTTTGTCCAGTTAATGTCAGATCTTTACTGTCAAGATCCTGTGGCGTGTTACCATGGGTTGTCGAATAAAAATAGACAAAGAATTTAATGTTCTTTCGAGTGTAAAGAAGGCTTTTCATTTTGTTTTCTTTTTTTAATGAATAATCGTACAGTGTTTTCGATCAGAGTATAATTTCATGTTGGATTCGAAAAGAAATTAGTAATTTCAGGGGAGCATATAATTTTTATATTAATATCAACAGGAGTACTAAGAGTTAAATGAAAAAAGAACTCTTTATGTTGAAAAGGGCAGTTTATAAATAACGGTAATAAAGAAACCCACCTTTACATATTGTTTTTTTTACCCTAACGAGGGTAATAGAAAAATGCTTACAAATGGAAGCCCTACATCTGCAATTCTTCTGTTGTCTGTAAAAATGGTAAGGTGCTGCGTATTGTTTATTTAGCGATAATTGAATTGTAAAAAATATACATATAGTTATATACATTTTTAAATTTACATGCCTGTACAAGAAGACACATAGGCTTTTTTTATAAATGAACCTGCCAAAGATACTATTCTGCTTGATAGAAAGCATAAGTAGAACCCAAGACTGATGGTCACCAAACACAAACAAACACCAAACAAACGGCATGGTAACGCATCACACCAATGCATCCTAGTGAGATTCTTCTTCATCATTGGCCCTCCGGTCTCACACTCATCAAGCCTTACTCTTAGATTCTACTCATGCTTTCCATCAGGCAGAATAGGGTAACTTTAGCAGGCTTCAATATAAAAAAAAAACAAAGAAATAAATTCTAGTTTTCTACAAAGACGTGGTACCTCTCTGATCGCGCTATCGTCTTTATTATGGGTTTTAACTATCCTGTTTATTATAATCTCCTGTCGTTTACTGACATCCTGGTATAATATATGGTGTCGTAAAACTTTGTGCATAATAGATACGTAAGAAGATGTAATAGTGTTCTCAGATTCATTAACTAGGGGAATAGACCATTATGAGAAGAAAACCTTCAGTCGCTCCTTTAATCTTTGTCCAGCGCTGGACATAGACTTCTCATTAGAAATGAGGTTTGGTCTACGTTACCTCGCTAGCCAGATGGGTTGGTATAGAGTTTGCTTCAAGTTTTCCTTCTCTTTACAGTGATATTGTACTAGATATTGTACTTTGGCTGCCATTGTGTGGGCCACCATACTTGATTGTCTGCATTCGTACGAAACCCTAGGTGCGCGAGTCCGACTCGCACTTGTTCGATTTTTTCTCGAGTTACTATTGAAAAGCCACCATAATCGATTCAAAATTGAAGCGACTACGAGCCTCATTCGTATAAAAGCCAGATACAAAAGGCTAACGCTTTCTAAGGATACATAGATGGAGTTAATTATAATAAAATGAGAGGCTAGTCAATCTTCTCGCATATATCGTAAAGTCGTCGAGAACCCTTAGTATAATGTTGAACTATCCTTTTTGCATTGTGTAGGGACGTACCCTCCGTGATGGCCTTGATTAGTATGTATTAGTAGAGATATAAAGTAGTTAGTTATGTACGAGGTGAAATTGTGGTCTGAGTCATGAGCTGATGGCGGTAAAGAGTACAGGTACACTAAACGCGCTGGAATTCCTGTTTTATATATTTTTATGTTTTAAATGTTGTATTTCTCATAATTCCATTTATCGAGGAAGGCTATAAGATTATGTAACATAACGTCATGTGCCGAGCATTAAAAATATTGCAAAAATAGGCAATATAATATTTTTTGAGAGACGCAGAGAAAATTGCGGCAGTGAGCCAGATAATGAAGATTCCCTGACCCTAGAACTTTCATGATTTCAAATTCATTGTGGTTTAAAACTTAAACTTTGCAGATTTCTACAAACAATTAGTAGAATCTTACACAGAATCTCACACATTTACTATCGCTCTCGCTATCGCTTGTGTTTTAGCTCAAACGATTCATTACATCGTTGGTCTATAAAACTGAAGTGGCTGTCCGTCCGTCCGTACTTAAAGGCAGCTTTAGAACCTCTAGCTGTCTACTGCCTATTGTGTGCTAATAATATTTTGTCACAAATTCAATTGGGTTATAAATCGCAATAAATATGTGGCTTAGGAATCGTAAACTTTTGAAGCTGAAATTGGATTCAGATTAATGTTTAGCCTTTATTAGATAAGATAGGTAAGTTACTCGCCTCGCCTAACGCGAGGATGTGTTGTCTTGTTAAGAGAATCGATTATTTATTCATTGATATCCTGCAATTCGATACATTTATAAATTAATTTCGATTAAGTACTGTCGCATGCTTCGTATTACTTGAACGGAAAGGATAATAATCCTTTCCGTTCAAGCACGATTTTGTGCATTAAAAAGTGAAAGATTGAATATCTCCTATATATGCTTAGGCACGAAAGATTTATGCTGCTTCAATGAAGGATAAGGAAAAAGACGCGCTGAGTGACGGAGAAAATCGTCGAAATAACCGGGAGTGGATCGGTATCTGTTGTTCCGACGAGCAATGAGGCTAAGCTTCATGATTGGAGAGGCACTTGAAGACAAAGAAGTATTGTAAACTTCAGATGAAATAGCCATCGACAAAATTTAGAGTGATACAGTGTCTTGGTGCAATTTATTTAATTGGCTAGACATGTTGGCACGTTTGACGACAATTCGTCATTATCATCAATCATCTTTTGGCCCTATCATTACTGCAAGGTCTCCATAATAATAAAAAGTTTATTATTCCTGTGAGTAGTTGCAATGTCATTACTAATTTCACACACATTTTTTTACTTATTACAACTTTTTCTTATGAAGAAGTTATTCTTAATAACATAGTAAATGTGTTTATACATGAGAAAAAATATTGTTCTGAAGGATCCTAAAATAACTTTCAAGTAAACTTTAATTTATGTACTTACGTTCCCCTGCGGATCTATAAGCTGAGCGTACTTAGGCGCCTTGGCTTTGCTGCCATCTGCGAATACGCCGGCGAGGCGCAGCGGTGTCCCAGGTCGAGCGGCCGCACGCTCATATTGCGCGCCTACTCGCCCGCTTTCTGTAGGACCAGGGGTTTTTATTGAAATAACTAGATATTTAAAAAATAATATATTATATACATCGGGTTATATGCACTATCAAGGTGCCGGAGATTGCTGGTTTCAGTTTTAGTGTTATGCCTATTACACGGTCGTGTTAATTTTTCATAAACACATGTAACTATGTGTCTGACTAAATGGTTGGTCAACTGGTTAATAAATCTGACATCTTAAGTCAGATGTCGTTTGTTAGATTCCTACCCATATCAAATAACTATATGATGAGCATGACCATCCAATTTGGATGAATTTTATATCCAAATACATGTGTTTTTTTCAGTATTCCATAGCACAAGCTCTGCCTCTTTGGGATCTGACGATCTTTTTTACACATAACGCCATCTAGTCCCGAACTAAGCAAAACTTGCACTATGGGTACTAACTTAGGTGGTAACTTGGTTTTTTTTTTGAAAGAAAACGTCAAACTCCGAAACAAACACACAGCCACAGAATCAGTCATAAGGGTATCAGAAGTTTGAAGGTATTATTATTATAATCATCTTTTTAAATCAAAGTTTTCAATGTTGATAGATAGAGTGGTAAATTTGAGTAGTTACCTGATGTCGGTCGCGCTCTGTACGCTGATATAGCGCGAGGCGATACGAGGGCGAAGGCCCGCGCTCTCAGCAGTGCGGCGATTGATCCCCGGGCCGCCGCTAGCGCCCCGCCTCGGCATCCACAAGCTGAAAACCAACCTGAAACAAAAACACATCTAATTTAGAATAGGTAGGATGGTGTGTAGATGTTTTTTTATTCAACTTTTCTTATTGTGATTCACACTACGGCAGCCTATTGAAATACTGGATTATTTGGCCGCCGGTTTCACACTCACCAACTAAATAGGACAGCACGAAAACTGTCATAGGTTGGTCTTCTATGTGATAGTTGTAGTGCCCCGGTCGAACTAGTACCTTTAAGACTCTACTCTGCCTGAAGGAAAGCATGAGTAGAATCCAGGAGTAGGGGCCACCATCCTCATTGTGAGTGTAGGCAATGCAGCATGGTGACCCATACCATGGCGGCCTGGTCAGAGGCGGTGACGTGTGAGGGTAGTACTGCCCCGGTCGAGTCGGCCTGTTCGTGCTGAAATCAGCGTAACTCTACTACCTATAGAATCTAGTAGGCTCTAGTACCTTGAATTTTTTAGTTATTCAAAGACAAAAATATTTTTTAAGGTATTGATATTTGCGTACAGTGACTAAGTGTGAAAATGGGATTAAGGTTGATAAAGCTACAAAGTTTAGAAAAAAGTATTTTAATAAGAAATCAAGTGATAACTAGAGGTTTCTTCGAATTATAATTTCGGTCACAATTAATGCTCAAGTATAACTTTCTGTGAGGAAAAAATATCATTATTATGAATTAAACAATTTAAATTATACATTTGTATAAAAAAATACTTGAGGTAATAAATGCAATCGTATAAATTAAGTCATTAATAAAACACAATCAAGAAGACATAAAAAAATTACAGAGCCAGACAAATAAATGCTTTATATTCCAAATTCAAATATTTGAGTTTTCATTGAATGAAATTGATTGTTCAATGTATGTTCGGGAACCATTTATAAATAGAACTACTATTAAGTCGTTCACCGTAATAAATTAAATTACCACTATAAAAACTGGCTCGCGAAGGGTTAATACCTCAACCGGCGACCTTTAATTACGTCAGTATTACAAGGGTTACACGATAATGATTCCGTCTGACATTTGCAGTTACTTTACTTTTTTGCCGGCAAGACGCAAAGGCATTATAGGCCGTTGAGTCTAGAATTTTCAAGTCCTCTTTTATTTTTCAATAAAGATTAATGAAGGGGTTGAGTCTGAGTATATAAATTTTATGCAGGTATCCATACTATAATAATTTCCATACTAATATAATAAATGCGAAAATAACTCTGTCAGTCCGGCTTTCACGGCAATACTACTGAACTGATTTGAATGAAATTTGGTACACATATAGTCTAGAGCCTGAGAAAGGATATAGGCTACAATTTACCGCGATAACCGATAAACACGCGGGCGGAGCCGCGAGAGATATTTAGTATATCTATGTAAATCTACGTGTCTATAGGACTTTTTGTCTGTACAACTGTTTCTACTGGTATGTTTGTCAATTGTGTATTGGTGCATTTTGAACGAAAGAAGGTTTTTGAACTTAATTACTTTTCATTTAAAATTTAATTAAATTTAATGCAATTTATTAATCAGCGATGTATAAATCTTCTATTTCGGTTGCACACTTTTGAAAATTCGATTCATGTATCTCCTTTTCAATCTCACGAATTTTCAATCTCATCCTCAATACAAAATTTTAAAGTAAAAAGACACTGTTATTATGATTTTCATACTATTTGGGAATTCGGTAACTTCCATCTCCAGTCTAATGTAACTCTGAAGAAAACCTAGCTTGGTTTATTTCTTTCTTTAAAATAGTATAATAAAATAATTGAATAAAAACATATGAAATGTTTCCGATATCTGACAATAGATGCGTTTTCTCTTACGTAGAACAGGCATTTATAATAATAATCTTTGCTTAGTCGTTCTCGAAATAATATAATATTATCAAGTTGTGACATTTCAATCTTTGTAACTTTTCACACTTTGATAACATCTCTTTGATACTTATCTGTGGTCAGCGGATGTCAAGCAGGCACCACACTTCGTTATTCGCTATTCGTTATTTGTCTACGCCGTATTCGCCCGAATATTTGTTATGCGCGCAAACAACAAACACGCCACCACACTTCGTACTGGTATATATAATAAGGCAAATATGTGTGTTGTAGAGATGTCATTGTCATTTTTATGGTGAACAAAACGAAACCATACGAACGAACGAAACATATTCTTTTAATTTCCTTTTTATTTTATTAAATTCACAGAAACAATACTTAAATGAAGTCTAATTATTTTGATCATATAATAAACTAATTTAATCGTTTAATCGATTTATTCTATTTCAAAAACTGTTTTATAGTCTATGGTTGTTAGTTATGCACAGAGCATTGTCATTTTTAATGGTCAATGAACGAACGAAACATATTATTTTAATTTCCTTTTTATTTTATTAAATTGACAGAAACAATACTTCAATGAAGTCAAATTATTTTGATCATTTGATAGGTTATTTTAATCGTTGAATTGATTTATCTATTTCAAAAACTGTTTTATAGTCTATGGTTGTTAGTTATGCACAGGGCACTTCACTACCCGTCCGAAGTGTGGGCAGTCGATGCGTGTATTCGCCTTATTCGTGTCCTTTGAAGCGGTCAAAAAACCGACAAGTCGACGTATATGCGATTCGCTATTCGATGCGTACGAATAAAGCGAATATTGGCGAATATACTCTCCACACTTCGCCGTATGCGCGCGAATAACCCGCATAACGAATAGCGAATAGCGAAGTGTGGTGCCTGCTTTACGTCAAAGAATGACCGTTGATGACATGTAATTATTTGAAATTAGAATATACTACGCGAATGCTTGCGTATTATTGTTTAATGTTTGTCTTTTTACGTTGTATAAAAACGGGGTATTTGGCCATCTTGAAGTTTACATTCGATATTGAGTATTTAGCTTCTATATTTATACTATACTATCTGATGCCCGCGACTCCGCTCGCGTCCTAGGGGTATGAAAAATAGATGTTGGCCGATTCTCAGACCTACCCGCTATGTTCACAAAATTTCATACAAATCGGTCCAGCCGTTTCGAATGAGTATGGTAAATAACATTTTGACACAAGAATTTTATATATATGATAAAAATATGTTTTAGATTTCCTGTGACTGCACTGTCACTGTCACTGTAAAGGATGTTCATCAACAGTGAGATGCAGTCAACAGACAGACAACGTTACTTTCGTATTTATAATATTAGTAAGGAAGTAAGGATAAGGATAATTTGTCTTGACGTGTGCTCCTGAGCGCGACAGCTTTCGGTGGCGCATGCGCATATAAAGCGGTTGTTAGCCGACGCACAAAAACACCTCACATCAAAACCACTCTCACTTACATTGACTAAAGATGGTATAGACATGACTAATGTTAGACATACGCTCTTCTCTTTGAAAATATAACTCCCGCAATCGAAATATGTCCTGTGTCGTGGAGGGCTTTAAATGGATACATTTTTTGAAATTTACATTTAAATGCCTCGATGACATGTAGTGATAGAGTAAGTGACTGCTGCGCTTGAAGTTTTGGGTTCGATTGCCAGGTCGGGATAATTGTTTGTATGATATCTGAAAATATTTTGGAGTTTGGGTGTTTTCTATGTATAACATGTGTTAACAAAAAAAGTCTGTTTATGTATCAGTTGTCTTGTATACCAATACTACAAGCACTGCTTAGTTTGTGTGTAAAATTAACAAAATCTTTATTTAGTTATTTATGGTTATCTATAAGAAATGGACAAGAAGAACACCCAGATGTAGATGACAAAAATTTGTGGATCACACAACGTGTTGTCAATTGTGGGGAAAGAAGAAACAATGTTCAGCGCAGAAGGAAGCAGTGAAATGACAGTTTGAACCACTATGCTATCTGTTCACTCACTCCAGTGTTTTCAAAGGGGTAGGCAGGGGCTATTAAATAACAATAATAGTTTGGTCTTACTCTCATAATATCCTATTAGAAATATTTATTTATTTATTTAAATCGAATACGACATTCAATTGAAAATGTACGTTATTTGAAATGAAATGAAGAGAAATTATAAATTTAATTGTCTTGTAACTAGTAGTTCGAATAAGACAGTGTCACCTACTATAACTTGATTTTGTAGTTTATGATTTCTTTAAGAAATAATGAAACACGTAATGTGTGCATATACGAGTTTAATCATAGTAAGTTGACTATGTTAGCGGGCATATTGATTTTAGTGAAACTTATTAGAACAGTTTCAATAAAACACATAAAATTAGGAACGATATCAGCAATTAATAAACGCAGTAAAACCTTCATGACAATCATGACCGTAAAACATTCATTGTGAAATATTTTATACGAAAAAATAATGTTTAAAATGCATTTGCACCATAATTTTACAACTTTATCAGACAATTAAAATTAACTTATAGATTATGGTTGTGAATTCTATATCTTTCGTTAGTCTATGGAGGTTCGAACGCATACTATAGCTGATTTTTGTGTTTTAAAAAAACTAAAGAGCGGACACGAGCGGCGCGTCCTTCTGCCAAGGACGACGGGTTCCGGAGCCCTTTTGTTGGTATTACGTGAAATGGAGATTGTCTTTCTTTTATCGTTCAGGCGTTATTATTTATTTATACAACGTTTTGTTACACATAATGTACGTAATGCATTCAAATTGCGTTACGTATAAAATTTTTAACTGTTTTAGTTAATTTATCATATTCATAGTTTTAATCTTATATAAACAAGTTGATTTCAGTTGTAAAGTAAAGTTTTTTTATCAATTTAAATCTTCTATTTACAATAACGCAATTAGTTTATAAAATATTTGCAATGCCAAAATTAGGACGAGTTATAAAAATAATTGATGTATTTTATTACATTTGTAACTATGTAATTCGTAGTCATTTTGCAGTTGATCTAGCATTCACCATTACACAACCGTGATGAAAGATACAATCCAGCAATCATCGCTCACTGGTATTATATCAATGTGATGCAGTCTAAATAAGCGTGGGAAGTAAAACATACTCTATTTGTTCAGTTTTTTTTTTACTGAATCAAGTATTTTGCTCAGTAACAGAGAGACTGTAACTGTAGATTTGGCAACGAAAAATAGAATAGTTTCGTAGTGTATGTATACATTTTCATGTGACTAAAAGCAAGTTCAGGAGTACAAGTCAATTTAAAGCCCCCGCACATTGAGCCACTAGTGGCGACCACATTACAACGACTAGTGGCGGCCACAAGTTGCGGACGCGTTTCTCCATACATTTTGTATAGCATCAGCGCACACCGAGCGTTTGAGTGGCCGCGTCCGAGCTACAAGCTGCGGGAGTCGACCGCGCTCGCTACTTGTGGCCGCGTTTTAGGCGATTCACACACTGGCGACGCGAACACGCGTGTGGGCGCGGGGCACTTGGGGCAGCCAATCCCGAATCTGCTAGCCGCACGCGCTCACGCGTCGTAGCGCGTGTTCAGTGTGTTGGACCTGGCGTGTTTTCTATACTAATCGATGTACTTGCATACAATATTGAAATCTGCCACTCCGCGCTACGCGACGGAGCGCGGTGCAGTGTGTGAATCGCCTTATCGTACGACTCGCGCGCACACACGGCCACACTGTGTCGTCGAGTACACTTGAACAACTGCCGCGAGTGGCAGCCACTGGTGGCGGCGTGTAGTGGTCTGACTGAACCACTGGTGGTCGCGTTTAGTAGCGGCGACTAGTGGCACTAATGTGCGGAGGCTCATAACGAGCCTCCCTTGCCAAGTTGACAGTTGCATCTTGGTTAAGGGACAGACGTTGTACTTTCCAAGAAAAACTACTGCATGAATCTGTGTTCCTAGTACGTCTTATGTCAAATAGAAAATAAAACTCCCTTAAGTTTATATCTTTTCTTCTTTCTAAGTAGAGTCCATGTTCAGCACTACTTAAGGCTGTTTTTGTGATGTTGTGATGTCTGAATCAAACACACAGAAAAATTATACGCTGTTAGTTACATCTTTTTATATATAAAATTCTTGTGTCACAATGTTATTTACCATACTCCTCCTCCAGGATCGATTTGTATGAAATTTTATGAGCACATCGGGTAGGTCTGAGAATCGATCAACATCTACTTTTCATACCCCTAGGACGCGAGCGGAGTCGCGGGCATCAGCTAGTGATATATATAATAATATTAGTATTTCACAATTATCCTTTTATATTATGTTGCAAATACTCGTTTAAATTAATGACTATTTTTATAACTCCATCATTATCTTGTAATTATAGTCAGTATCACAGTCTATCACTTTTTTTTAATAGTAAAAGGTAATTCAGCTTCGGTGTGATCTGACACCCACATTTAGTACAACATCTGAGCAAATAGTCATTGTTGCTATTATTACGTTATGCGATAATTATTTCTGCAATTTTTACACATTTCGTCGATTGCAGGTAGACACAGAAAGGTAGGTATTATAAAAATTAGCAAACACATATAGTGGGTCTTACATAGTGGTGACCTTTATTAAAAAAAATACAAAAAACTGTGCAATTTTTATTCTTTTAGTACATAATTGTGTTGTTGTTACTACAGTGAATATGGTCTCATCAATCATCATCATCAACAGTCCACTTCACTTACACAGTCCACTTTAACAGTCCACTTCTGGACATAGGCCTCTCCTTAGAAGGAGGTTTTGGCCTAATATACCACGCTGGCCAGACGGGTTGGTATAGAATTGGTTTCAAGTTTTCCTTCTTTTTGCATTAACGTTGTCTTGCGTAGTTCATCCCTTAGTCGCCTTTTACGACACCCGCGGGATTAATAGGGGTGGTGACACTCTGTATTCTTAATCCGTCACCACACGGACAATAAATATATGGTCTATACCTACGATATCTATGGTTTTATCTCTTTCTCTCTCAATTTAGGAGCCTGACCCTTGTCGATGTAGCAATCGACACTCCTCTCTGTTTTCTGCGGTCCGTTTGACCTTTCGATAGGCCACGACTACTTTCTCCTTTATTTAAAAATAATAAACAATCAATATTTCGGACATCTTAGTACAAAGCAGTCTCAATCTAAGCAGAGCTTGTATCATGGGTATAAGACATCATCATCATCAACAGCCTTTATTTGCCATCATTAACAGCTTATATTTGCTGTATATGCTAGGCCTTCTTCGTTTCTTGTACCTTTCTTTCTCGTATGGTTTTAAAGGGGCGTTCGTGTCTTATCAAGAGGCCAACAGTCCCTACAATCTGTAAAACAAGCGACTTCACCAATCATAATAAAATCAAATTTTAACTAAAAACTGTTTTTACCGAGTTTTATGATCATGAAATATTTAATCCTCAATAGTGTTAACTTATTCTCTCATAGAAATTGAATTAACTAACAAATTAACCATTCCTTTACAGACAAATGGAGGCTTTTATTTATTGAAGATGTTGTATTACGCTTAAACTGACTATTTCGCACTAAGCCGTTAATAAATAAACACATTTTATTTAGACAATCAAGTAAGACAATTTACTTGCTCCAATAAACTCAAAAGGCAAGTTATCAAAAGCCTGAATCAGCAGAATTCTCGGCGTCATGTCGCCAGATATGCGCGCGCGCACTATCGCACTATCTGCGATCACTACACCGAACGAGGTCGTTCAACCCACTGGACAGAGAGCAATTTCAAGAATGCCTGACTGATAAGGGTGGTTTATGTTTATGCAAATTTTCTATTTGATATAGGAGGTACTAGGATCACAGATTCGTGCAGCGGTATTTGTAGTGTGCCTTATAGTAAATCTTGTTACACTCGATGGCACGAATGGTGAACTGTAAATATACGGATTACTTTGATAGCTCGTGACTTGTTTTTAGCCTGATCTCACACTAGATGTGATTTATTTATATTTAGAGTTTAAATAATATGTTGCATCCGACTTAAATGCTAATATATTTTTGGAGATGCTTTTTCTTGTACAGCGTCATCTTTATATGTATATTTATATATCATATCCTACATGTTCCAGGCTTGTAAAGTCGACGCTTGCTATTAACGTCGATTTTAATCCGCAAATTTTATTATTATAAAAATAAATTTCCAAACTCTGAAATCGCCTATGGAATTTCCATATTTTCGGCCTTAATTTCTTTTGATTTCTTCTGTCTCACCTCCCAATTAAAGAATTAACAGTTTGACCAACGAAGCGGATTGAGCAATATTCGAATATTGACATTACGAGTGTTTGACCGCATATGGGAATACTAGGTAAACAGAAAGGTTGGGAGGTATTTTGCTTTTTGAATAACAGTCTATACGAGGAAATGCTCTTTTATGATCCACCAAAAGATAAGCGATTCTGATACCTAAAGCTTGTATGTAACGGTTGCAGGACATTTTGTTTAGAGGATTGTTTTATTAAAGCAAACTTTCGCGAATAGTCATTTCTGCGAATGCACATACTTGAAAAATGCTCCAACGGAATGTAATAAAATGGAAAATAAGTAACATTTGTGTAGAATAAGATTCTTTTCAGCGCTATTTGTTACTTTGCATTGTATGTTTTAAAGACGAAAATCTTCGTAAGTGTTTGCATTTATAATATAATCAATAAACTAACAGAATCTTTTTAAGTACTGTGTGCATGTATGAGCAATACATGCCTGTCGACCGAAAGAAAGTTGCCATAGCCGGCTGGCGTTCCCCTCTGTCAAAACATAAGCCCAAATGGACATAATAATATTCATTAGTTCATTACACTTAACAGCATGTGTGCGTAACACAGTATGTGTATGTATGTGTGACACTCTGAACGTTTTGTTTCAATTGTTATATGTGAATCCTTAGTGACAGACTATTGTTTTTGTATGTGAGGCTAAAAAATGTATATATGTGAATATTTCGCCCCGAAACGTTTGGTGGCCTGTGTTGCTTTATGTACTCACCTGAACTGTTCAATTGCGACACAAATATGACAATAATAAATACAGTACCTATTACGAAACAATACGCCCACAGCTTACAGCTACACAACAACCTCGTCAGGTCATCGTAGTGATAATAATTTGCATGAACCGAACCGGGAAGCTTGCTTATCAATGTGCCGAGAGTACATCATGGCTTTCTCTGAACTATCTGTATAACACGTAATTGAAAACCATCTTTATGGAGCATAAACTTAAGACTGAAATTCGAATGGTGCAAAGTGAGAATCTGAGCGCATAATTCTCGTGAAATAGAACGAAATGCGCAGTCGATTATGCAGCGGACGAGTTATATCAAGCTTGATATACTGAACTGCCCTTTTTGATGATATAACACCCGTAAGTGTATTTAATTTATGTTTTCCCTTATCAACAGGTGATAAAATCGGTACTACCGAGACTAATTTAATATAAAATAAGGGCATAATGCCGATAGCGTTAGTGACGATAATTGCATCCAGTTTTATAGCGTGAAAGACTGTTTAAAATGTAAGTTAATTTATTTTGTCTTTTGTTTTATGCATAGGGGTCAGTTGGCGGTAAGTGACCCCACTAGGAAGGTTTAGTTTTGTAAGGTTGAACTATTATATAAGCTCAGTTACAGAATGCGGTGATGTAGTTTTTTTATATTAAAGCCTAGGACTCTACTCTGCTGTAGGGGTCACCATTTTTATTGTGAGTGCATACAATGCAGCATGGTGACCCACATCATGGCGGTTTAGTGAGATATTTCTGCATCAATCCGTCTCACACTCACCAATGAAAGACGTCACGAATGCCTTCTGTGTGAGGGTAATACTGCACCGGTCGAGCCGGCCCATTCGTGCTGAAATCAGCGTATCTTTAGTAGAAAAGAACAGTATAAAAGAAGCATTATGTGCCAGTCATGCAGTGGGCAGTCATGAAGCCTTGGGATGCCTATGTCCTGCATCGAATTGGCCCTCAATTTTGTCGTGAGTCATGCATGTTTTTTTTTTTATATTTAGCCATCCAAAGTGACTCTACCCTGGGGGAGAGGGGGCTACCACACTTGCTGTGAATGCAGACAATAATATATGGCGGCTCACACTATGGCGGCTAAATGAGATGCTTTTTCACGTCCCGTTTAAAGGACCCGGGATCATAGTGGGAAGAAAACACGTGAGCTGGTAAAGAGTTCCAGTCTACATGTTTTTTTTTAGTTAAAACTTGTTTTTTTACCTGACTACAGTGAAGTCAAAATGAATTATTTTTTCGCAGTCTATATGAACGTACGTATGCTCTTAACCCTTTTTTGAGAGGAGACCTGGGCCCAGCAGTTTGATATTATGAGTTGTTGATGATACGTTACCTATGTTTAATCACTGCACCTAAAGTGATCAACCGATTTTAATGTCTGAAGTGTCAATGATTCATAATAATGTCCAGAGTAAAATTTATCAAAAATAATACTAAACTCGAAAAGGTAAAACATAACCAATTATCCATGACTACCTACCTCAATTGAAAAAAACTATCTACCACACATGTAATTTATAAAGTTACTAAACAAATACAAGCCAACCATTAGAGACAATGAACATGCGCAATATAATGTATCATGGACGATGTATTTTATATGTAAATGATAATGTTGGATTATATAGCAAGAATCATTTATCAAAACCTATTGATCCATAATGCTGGCGATTATAGACTATATTGGATATAGAATGGACACCCTTTAGTAAAAAGTGTTTTAATGCCTTCTGAAAATGTGTAATTCCCTTATGATTTAGTTTAGTTAGAAATGCTTGATAAATAGATGCTCTGTTGTTATTGGTATTACTAAAACTACCCTAATTCTAATGCCCGTTACATATGTTTCGATGAATTGTTCCAACTTATCTGTAAAGTGCAGATATATCAAACGTCTGTATGAGATATCTTTTCAGATGTCGTTGATCGCTGTCGATAAGGGAGCCACGAGGAGGCACAAGGAGCGGTTTCCACAGACCAGTTAGGACTATTTATAGAATCGTGTGTAGCGAGCATTATGCTCACGTCATATTATTGAATTTTTACTAACTTCAAAATTACCATTATTTCGATATTTAATTTGTATTTCTATTTATTTGGGGATTATCCCGAAAATAAAACGAAATTTCAAAATTTATCTCTTTATGAAGCGTTTAACGGTTTAGCAGTTAACTGTTGCAGAAAGTTGATAATGTTGACCTTATACCAAATACGATGATGATTATATAATATGTAGGCACTATACCAAGACAGTGACTCGTCTACTGTTTTTGTTAATCATTGGCCTTTTATAGGTAGACCAACCAAGCGTGAACCTATTGTTTACATCTGACAACGTGCGCTGCATTGATGGGTGCGTCTGGAATCTTACATCACTCTTGATGATGGGCACGAGTTCGTTTTGTTTACATGTCGAGATACTAAGTGCTTTTTTCCACACGATTGTACTTCATTATTTTTTATATAGTCACTATACAAAGCAAGGAAATGTATTTGTTGAGAAATTATACGTAATTATGCTAATTAGCTCTTGGAGAGTAATCTGCTTTTCTTTCTGACAATTATGAAGTACTTGTATTTTTAATTAGTAGTATATTTAGCTCTGCGGTAAACGTGTTTCTTGAGTGGAGACCGCATCTCGGAAAACGTAGTGTAGGACGTCCACAGGCCAGGTGGAGTGATGATTTGCGCAAGACGGTTGGTAGGAGCTGGATGCGAGTAGCCGAGGATCGAACTAAGTGGCGTGCAATTGGAGAGGCCTATGCCCAGCAGTGGACTGCGATAGGCTGATGATGATGATATTTAGTATTAATATTTAGTAGTTAAGTAGCTGACTCCAAATAATATTCGGAAGAAAGGCTAGGAAGATTAGTGGTACGGGTTCAAATCCATCACTTTGTGTGATTTACAATTGTTGTTCTGAGTCTGGGTGTTCTTTGTGTCAGTTTCATGTAAGTTTGTAAAGTCCCCCGCGACACAGGATTTATATTCCTAATGCGGTTGTCATTTAAAAAAAATACATTATAACTTAGTGATACAAAACAGTTCTGTATAGTAATTACGAATCCTGCATCGTGCAAAGTAAGTTTTCTCGTGAGTTTAATTGAATATTCATTTAAACTATTTCTGACAATTTCATCTAGGACTGTGAGTGAGAAAAGTTCTATCTATATAGCGATATTATTAGATATATTGTAATCACACTTGCAAAGATAAAACGATTTAATAGGACAAATCTGGCAATCTCTTGTTCGTTCGTAAAGTTTAAAACAATTTCCGGGTCACTTAGTATTCTGAACTCGCGGAGATCAACAGATTTAAAACTGTACTTGACGATCACTTTCTGAGAAATTAGGATACTTGTTTTAAATTCAGAGGAACTACGATACAGCATAATAAGTATAACCTTTGTAGTATCTGCTTTCTGTCATGACAACTCCGAACACCGTTACAGAAGGAAGCTATTTTCAGTAGATATATAATTAATTTTGGCTGTGATTCTCGCCCCTCGGAGAGAACGTAAAGCCATCCCGGTTGTTATGCACATCTATGGTAATCGTTATTGGGAAGTCAGTGCCTTCAAATATACTGACAACTAGTTTAATCTTCGAATTTCAATTCTCCCTCAGGGTTGCGGAGGTCCGATGCCAGTCGCTCCGTGGAAAAACTGCAGTTCAGGTAAAACCGGTTGAACTAGTAGCCGACCCCAAATAAACTTGGGAATAAAGGCAGTCGCATACGCTAACCCCAATACCAACGAGAGGTATTTAGTTATTCGAGACAAAAAAGTGATGAAATAAGCAGATCTCGTTCGCGTCGCTTCCATAAAAGTAGTTACATAATTTTGTTATCCCAGCGAATTCATTTTTCTTGATTAGTTTATGCCAACTGAAGTAACACGATTTTAACGATATTTTTATAAATTAAAATTTAGGTTGGTTTCGACTTGAAATGACTGTTATAAGGCTTAATTGTGATTGTGCTAGAGGAGTTCAAATAAACCTTCCATCGTGGTGTCTCGAACAATCAGAAAAGGGCATAATGTTTAATGTTGTCAATTTAAAAACTATCTACTGCATGGTGTTGCCATTTATTAAAAACAAATATGGCAGCAAATAGGTGTCAATGCCAGACATACATATTACATAAATATCTTTTTTTCCGTTGCCTAAAGGTTTTACAACACTTTTCGTTTTTATTAACATTGAAGTTTATGGGCTCTGACTGATTATAATTTAGGCTTCCAACATGTTGTAAGGGCAGTACAGAATCTATTTGACAATTCGGAACAGGTTGGTTGACAAATTGTTCGTTGTACAATGGTTGTGCAACAACGCGAGTGCTTATTACAAGATTAAAACACAACTGCAACTAATCTGTAATAAGACAAATGGTCGGTTATACGGTCAGACTATAAATTATTGTTTAGTCTGACTGACCTATATTACGTTTTAATAAATAATAATGCTCTTTTTTGGGTTAAATATAATTTTAAGATCGATCGATCGAATCACTTCTTTCACTAACATCTTTGTCTGAGTTCCTGTAATCTCTGGAAGTTTTTTTTTTTTTTCGCAAATAGGGGTGGAAATGTGTAACAGAAAGTCAGAATTTGATTTGACTGACATATGTCTGAAGACTAAAGCGAGATGTCAGATTTAGATAAACGGTCTGATGTTACACACACTATATTGCAATATTTGTAATATATACTAGTACTAGGACACCATGAAACGTAAGACATATGTGTTAGCTTTCCCTGTGTTTGAAGTTCAAATACAATTTTAAAATACTGTCACAAACCAAGGAGGTAACACATATTGGTATACGAACTAAAATGAAATGATGACGCTAAATTAGGAATACCATAGATTTGTTTTTTTTGTTTTTATGGCGCGGCGAGGTTTAATGGCTAGACCGGCTCTACGAGAGTCCTACACACGTCCTTCGTTTCGAACGATGCGACAAGCATTCCCCTCGTAAACCTCGCATTAGATTCAGCTAAATATTTGTATTGCAGCCTATCGATAGGTAAACAAACATTTATACCTGTATTAAGATAAACATCGAACGTTATGAAACTGCAAATAAAAATATTGACTGTTTGCGTAGGATTATTTGCATAATTCATGATAACAGAAGTGATGGCAAGATTCAATATTATTTTACGCCTATAACATTCCTTAGCTTGCTTAATATAACTTACATAATTACAAGGCAAAAAAAATATAAAATCCTATTTTCTGTATTACCATGCAATATAATTTGATAAAGCGCTTATAACCGGGTGGCCTTAGGTGTCTGATAACAATCACCGAGGGTAAGCGACGACGGAGCGGTCAGACCTAGATGGGTAACCGTCGGTCTCGGTTGTTATTATAAGATAGCAGTCGCGAAGCTTAGTTGGAGGGCTTCGGATGGCTTAAAAACATCCAACGGCATCCATATTACGTAGCCACAATGTGTCTTGCATGTCTCTAACCCGCACTCGACCAGTGTGGGGACGTATGGCCATAACCCTCTCTTGAGAGCGGTAGTATACTTCGAGGCGGTTTGATAATTTATCTAGTTGATGCGAAAACTTTATCTATCTAAATAATCTTTCAAAGGAATCAAATCGCCATAGAAAATGTATTTTTTTTATATGAGCCTGCCAAAGCGACTCGACTCTGCCTGATGGAAAGCATGAGCAGAATCCAAGACCATTCTTATTGTGAGGGCACATAAAGCAGCATGTTGACCCACGCTATGGTGGCCTAGTGCTTCTGCATTATTCGGCCACCGGTCTCGGAATCACCAACGAAATACATCACAACAGCAAAAATGCTGTCATATCTGGGATGGTCTTCCATGAGAGGGTAGTACCGCCCTGGTCGAGCCGGCCCATTCGTGCTGAAATCTGCGTGGCTCCACCTACAAAACATCTTTGTCTACCTCTTCTTATTGCGATCGAAGTACTGCGACCACAAACACGGTGACATGAGATAAGATATCGATTTATAGGAGAATTAGACCCTATAATATTTATTCTAGTTGAGGCCATGCGTCCTAGCGGGCCATTTCTCAGGTCCACCCGATATGTAGACAAAATTTGATGCGAATAGGATTCGGAGTTTGGTAACAAACATCGCGACGATATATTACTTATAATTACGATTTAATTTATCTATGTACACCACCCCCAATATCACAACTATAAATAATAGTATACTGAGACAACTCATAGGTACCAGGAGAACATAAACTCAGTAGAGTATCAATCTGAAAAGTTACGTCCTAAACGTAAGCGTAACCATACTTCATAAACAACAATGAGCTTCGTTGTAGCTGTCATTACAGTAGGCGCGTCGAATCGCTCGATGACCCGAGCGCGTGCGCACTGATTGCGAAATATTGCGCGGTTATGCACTACATGAACATATGATTTTATTACGTGCCTCATATCTTTACTATTGGAGTGCTGTCTCTAGTTAAAGATACATTTCGTAAGATGTAAACTTGCAACAGTCATTCTAGAATTAAACTTACACTAATTCCACAATTTATTTGATTCACTTTAATCCTGACAGGTTTATGGCGTATGGCAGAATCAAAGTTTACTGGTTGTTTTGAAATTATAATTTTACTTCGAAATTATTTTAAATGAAGTTCACCTACATGTGAACAGAACAGAGTCCTTAACAATTTAATAACGTCATAACATCGTCTCTTTATGTGCTCACAGTTATGGTTTAAAAAAAAAATTGGTATCTATAGTATGCAATAAAATCTAAAATTTAAAAAAAGAAATAGCTGTAATCGTAGTAGAATAACGTAACATATCACACAAAAGTGTTATCATAATATAATCGCACAATAGCCCATTGAAGATTGCAAGAAAGTCGAATTTCAAATGAACAAAATGTAGAACATCATGTACAATCACAAGCAAATTGATATAACATCCTGCTTACACAACCACTAAATATTATAACATTATTGCGATGCGCCCACGCATCATATCGGACCATTGTTCGAAAGATCAATATCTGTTAAATATACAGATGTTTATGTGTGAAAGTTCTTTTAGGTTATGTGTATATGTGTATGTTTATGTATATTTACGTTTAGTGATCACCATAACTGAAAAGGAGGCAATGTATTTATTCTGTATCTGGTTGCATTTTATTTATACATTGACGGTATAAGGCTTGTAGTTCCTTTCTTAAGTGAATTAAAAAATACATTCATAGTCACACAGTCACTATTTTTAAGAGGGGTAAGCAGAGACAATTGATCTCCACTTACCATGTAAAGAATCCCAAGGCCGGTAGCCAACTTGCAAACGTTTTTAGGGTTCCGTAGCCTAAGGGCAAAAAACATCGATCAAAGATACAACGAACAACAAGAACTTTTATATGATGTTACTTGCTGCTACGGAACCCTTCATGGGCAAGTCCGACTCGCACTTAGCCGCTTTTTCGTTTTCTATTCTATTTCTCTATTCTTTTATTTCATCGACTAATATTTTATTTTGATCACGTGACTGAGTGACATTAGCCAATGAAACAAGAGAATAGAGAAATAGACTAGAGTATAGATACTAGGGGGACAGGAACAGATGAGCACGTATGCAGCGATTGATGAATGTGGATAAAGCTAAAGAAGTGTGTCAGGATCGTAGTTACATTTTAATCACATAAAGACTTAGCAAGGTTTTATAAAGCGATTAATACGCTATCGACTCATTATTATATTATTAACAACATTTCCAATCGAGATCTAATTAGATACGTAAGGAAAGTCGTTAAGCGCCGTCTGCATAGCATAAAATCTCCTATTGACCTCTGATACCCTAGTAATTAGCGAGGTTAGTGTACTAGGCTCTCAGCTCTTTGGACACTAAAACTAATTGCTAAATGGTGTAACAAAGTTCTAAGTATTTATTCTATCCTGGTCACTTGGGTAATGTATAAGTATGTAAGTAAAATAATACTATTATGCAGGCACACCACACTTCGTTATGCGCTATTCGTAATGTGTCTACGCCGTATTCGCCCAAATATTAGTTATGCGCGCAAACAACAAACATGGTATCCACACTTCGAACTGGTATGCCAAACAAGCATCAAATAAGGCAAAATGTGTGTTGTAGAGATGTGTTATTGTCATTTTTATGGTGAACGAAACGAATATACTCTCCACACTTCGCCGTATGCGCGCGAATAATCCGCATAACGAATAGCGCATAACGAAGTGTGGTGCCTGCTTTAAAATAGCAATATTTAATTATTTGGTCGTCGTAACTCTACAACTTTCATTGCAGTTTGCAGAATTTGCAGTTTGAGAGAGAGATGATTTGCTAAAAACGGCTGGCAGAAGCAGGATCCAAGAAGCCGAGGCTTGAAACAAGTGGCATGCAATTAGGGAGATCCATGTCCAGCTGAGGACTGCGATAGACTGATGATGATGATGATGGATTATTATTATTACCTGATCTATTTATCTACACCTACACAAGTAAATAAAATATGAGTGACTACATGTAATATCAAATAACCAGTTTTTAACTAAACGCATGTCAAAGTATGTACGGTACTAACATCTAAAAAGCATTTTTTTGTCTGCCTGTTTGTTCTGTGAAATTAATATCTATGTTCTCTTCTTCCGTGGAATTGTAATTCTAGTCCTACACAGCACAGATCAAAAATTGAGTGAACATATGTTTTGTGTTATGCAAATACATATTTAGAATGATATCGAATTAATAGCAACGAGTTTACTCCGAACTATTGATTTAGGAAGTCATATCTGGCAGTGTGTAAACATAACTCTCAAGTATACGTCTTGAGTTGTATTGTATTGTAGACTAGTTGAGTCCCACGGTGTTACTCGCGGTGTTAGGTACTTAAATATAAAAAAGAATAAAAAAATGATTATCTTTGCCCATTTATGTACTTACTAACAGTTCTCGAAAATTAATCACGGTCTATCTCTATTTTAGTTCGTCTTCTAAAACTCGCAATTAATTGAGGTTAGAAACGGTAACATACTTGTACGAATGTTCAAAGGCAGCCAGACAGATTTAGAGTGGTTTGTAATGTAAACAGTTAATTTGTATGTACGGAACAATTCAAACTTGACTTATCTGCCTTGAACTGACTGCCTTTCACTGTGTGTTTGGAATATTTAACACTTTGTGCTTTACTGGGCAGCGTGATTTGTAGTTCCGGAGCTGAATCTCTACTGACTGTAGGCATTCTGAACTTGTAAATTTATATCAATAAAGTTTTTCGATTATGAGCTTCTCGGACCCAGCTTCTGAAAGCCATCTTGCGTAAGTCATCACTCCACCTAGGCTGTCTTACACTACCTTTGCCGGGGCCCGATCTCCAATCTAGATTTTTTCTACCTCAACGGTTATCAGTTCAGCCAGCTTCTTCAGCTCACTAACCCGAGATTTAAAATAAGCCTTAAATATATCAGGGTGGCGTGCTTTTGGATTTGCCGTAATCCAGCAGTGGATTGCAATAGACTGTTGATGATGCTGTTGAATGTTATTATGTTTATGAGAAATAGGGCACAGTAGGTGCTTATAAAACTGAATTAAGTATATATCTGCAATAAATCTGACCTTTTATTATCACTCAGAATATTGAGAACGAAATATGAAGAGAATCATGTATGTTTATGTATACAAATGTTTAACCCGGATAATCGACATGTGTCGATTACATAAACCCAATAACAATTTTAAACCCTACCCGGCAGTCGAACCCGAGACCTGTTATTAGGCATACACATACAACAATGAGGCAGATCAGTATATGAAAAACCTCAAATAAAAAGAAAATTAAAAACTTCTTCGTTGTGAAATGTGTTAAGAAAGTCAACATTGACAATCATAAGGTGAAAATAACCTCATTATTATAATAATATCTTACTATTAAGATGATTGATAACAGTCATCCAAATAATTAATTATACGAACCGATTTATGTCAACGGTCTCCTCGGCTATTAAAAACTAGATTATTCGCTATGATTGATCGTTGATTCTTTCATAACATATGTACAGTTTTATAATTAAAAGTATATACGTTTGCTATTATTGTTCTTGCTATTGACACAGATATGCCTTCTAAGTTGCATAACGATCGTAAATATTATCATTAAGTAGCGGTTGGCAGGTGAAACATTGGCCTTGCAATTATGTAAAGAAGTTTACAATAAAAATGTGTACGTACACTAGTGTAGTATAAAAACATACTTAAATAGTATATGCACACTTAACTATAGTTAATGTCCTTACTAATATTATAAACGCAAAAGTTCGTGAGTATGTATGTATGTTTGTTACTCTTTCACAGAAAAACTACGGACCGGATTTGGATGAAACTTTACAGTAATATAGCTTATATATCAGAATAACATATAGGCTACTTTTTACTGCAATGATCGAGATACACGGGGGCGTCACTGGACCAACGGACCATATTTGAATAGTTGCATTTTCTGATTTAAATCAGCTTACGTTTACGGGTTAGTACTTTCACATTTCATTCTATTTTTAACGTAAATCACTTCTTTTTACTTACGCTAACAAGGGCTCTGTTATTTTAAATAATGGTAGATGTGTGACCACATTGTGACCACACGTTGCCAAGAACATGGGTTTGCGCAACCACACCGGATGGGCATTACGACTGTACGACCATTTTAGGTATAAGGGCCCTCACGTCAAATTATCTTTAGTATAGGAATCTTTACTTTCTTTTATGCTCCATTTTATAATATAAAAACTTGTATGTAAAGATATATATATATTACAAAATAAAAAATAAATTAAAATTCCTGACATCTTACACACAACACCATCTTGTCCTAAAATTAGCAAAGCTTGTATTGTGAGTACTATATAACCGATATCAATACATTTATATCATCTTCCTAGCCTTAGTTTATTTGGGGTCGGCTACTAGTTCAACCGGCTTTACCTGAATTTCAGTTTTTCCACGGAGCGACTGGCATCGGATCTCCGCAACCCTAAGGGAGAACTGAAATTCGAAGATTGCACTAGTTTTCAGTATATTTGAGGGCACTGACTTCCCAAGAAAGATTGCCATAGATGTTCATGACAACCGGGACCGACGGCTTTACGTGCTCTCCGAGGCACGGGCGTGAATCACCGCCAAACTTCCAAACTCTGGGCAGCTATTAGGAATTTCAGTTTTTACACTTAATGAATAATGACTAACTGAGTAGATCGGCTATCTGCCAATGAAAGTCTCATCAGAATTGGTAAAGCCGTTTCAGAGATTAACAGAACAAACTGATGGAAAAAACATGTAAAAATTGCTTTTTTGTTGTAAGTTCAGCATACTTTTATAAAGTAACTAGCTTTCGCCCGCGGTTCCGCCCGCGTGTATGTCGGCTATCGTGGTAAAAAAGTAGTCCTTTCCCAAGTTCAGTTCTATCTTCATACCAAATTTCATCAAAATCGGTTCAGTGGTTAAGGCGTGAAAGTGTAACAGACAGACAGACAGACAGAGTTATTTCGCATTTATAATATTAGTAGGGATTTGCATTAAAATATATAATATGATAATAATATAATAAATTGCATTTATTAAAAAACTTCAATTTTAGTTGCCTGTATAGATGTACCTATAGATTTGATAGCACCGATGGCGCATTAGCTAAACCTACAGTTTCCATTGGTATTGTCACACTCGAACTGATATACTCGGATTGGCTAACGTCCAAAATTTGAACGAAATCGCTACTAAGAGTTTAGGAGAGAATAAGATATTTACTTTCAACTTCACACGTGTTCTTATCGCTTAAAGATTCGCTTATCGTGCAAATTACGTGGTTTGAATAGACTTTCACAATTTCTATTCAAACTTTAAGCTATTACTTACCTAAACATTTATTATTATCCATACTAATGATACAAACTCGAAAGTTACTCACTCTGTCTATCTGTCTATTACACTGATGAAAAGCATGAGTAGAATCCAGGAGTAGGGGCCACCATCCTCAATGCAGCATGGTGACCCATACCATGGCGGCTTATAGAGATGTTTGTGCGTCATCTAAACTTCTATTTTCTTATTAGCTGAGTCCTGTGGTTTTACTCGCGGTTATTTTTGTACATCGCGAGCGACGCCGAGGACCGGAATTAATTAAAAAGCGGCCAAGTGCGAGTCGGACTCGCCCATGAAGGGTTCCGTATCAGCAAGTAACATCATATAAAAGTTCTTGTAGTTCGTTGTAACTTTCATCGATGTTTTTATACTAGTGTATTGATTGGATGAAAGGTAAATTGCGTGTTACGATTTATGACGTATTAAAAAAAAACTACTTACTAGATCTCGTTCAAACCAATTTTCGTTGGTAGTTTGCATGGTAATGTACAACATATATTTTTTTTAGTTTTATCACTCTCTTATTTTAGAAGTTAGAGGGGGGGGACACACATTTTTCCACTTTGGAAATGTCTCTCGCGCAAACTATTCAGTTTAGAAAAAAATGATATTAGAAACCTCAACATCCTTTTTGAACACCTATCCATAGATACAACACACGTATAGGTTTGATGAAAAAAAAATTTTTGAGTTTCAGTTCCAAGTATGGGGACCCCCAAAATGTATTGTTTTTTTTCTATTTTTATGTAAAAATCTTAATGCGGTTCACAGAATACATCGACTGACCAAATTTCAACAGTATAGCTCTTATAGTTTCGGAAATAATTGGCTGTGACATACGGACGGACAGACAGACAGACAGACAGACAGACAGACTTGACGAATCTATAAGGGTTCCGTTTTTTGCCATTTGGCTACGGAACCCTAAAAACCTCATCTTTCTACCGGTGAAGTCCCGTCAAAATTGGTGTAGCTGTTACAGAGATTTCCCGGAACAAACGGACAGACAAAAATGTAAAAAAATGCCTTTTTTGGTGTGTATATACTTTCGTATGCATTTGGTAAAAAAACATTTATTTTATATTATAAACAGACACTTCAACTTTATTTATTTATATATTTTAGCTAACATCACTGCCAAGAGAAGGAAAACTTGAAACAAACCATTTACCAACCCGTCTGGCCAGCGTGGTATAGTAGGCCAAAACCTCCTTTCAAAGGAGAGGCCTTTGTCCAGCAGTGGACTGTTAAAGGCTGTTGATGATGAATAACGATGACGATGATATTTTAGCTCCTGTAACTGTGATTCTAATATCCTGTTGCTCGATTATTTAAAACAAAATTGCATGTCACTTTTATACGTAAAGTCATTCATTAAATTGAATTGATTTATAAAAAAGTAATCATATGTCAGTGATTATTGACTGACATTCAATTATTTATTTGATTACCTATGCTACTGTTGTGTATGAAGGCAATACAACAAAAAAGCTTTTATGATATATGATATTCATCTTTGTTAATGTGTTAATCTCATGGTGGTGAGACTTGGCACCGATGTAGCAGAGCTTTTCATTCCTTGGAAATGAGTATATTCAGCAAAGGAGTGCAATAGGGAGTTAATTAATACGCTAGCGACCTTACTCCTGAACTTATATCAATTTCAATTCCAATTTCAAGTTACGTTGAAAATAGTGTGACGATTTCAACAGTACGAAACGTTCCAATTCCAATACCGATCGATCGGAATAGGAATCAAGAGTAAGACTGCTGTTTATTACATTCAAGTAGGCTCACATTACCTTACCTGAATAGTATACCAGAAAGTTTGTTTGTGGATTATATTTTGTTACACAAAATATTTTTACATATATGTTAATCTTATGAGATTGTGACCCTCTTTCTTACCTATATCATCACATCGTGACGTCATAATCACAAGGAAAGTTAGCACCCATCACAGAAAGTGTTCTCTGTTACCAGGAAAGCATACAAGTGCAGGCAGTGCAGTGGGACGTTCACACGTGGTAGGTTATTGTTACCTCAGTTTCCCGTAGTGAAAACACCCGGATGTGCTGCGATAATGTTTTATCTAACTAGTTCGCGGTTATGAGAGCCTGGTATCTTCGCTTTGTTTCATTCTACTTTATATTGTACAAAAGATAAGCTTAAACTGTTTCAAATGGTATTTCATAGATAAGCATGTTGACATTCATTTAAAATAATTTATGCAAAGTTATAAAGGGCTTTATGATTTCCCGTGCGACAAATGTTTTAATGATAATCTCTGAAGAATCATATCGCTCATTAACTAAGCTTAATTATTATTACAAATAAATAGAATTTATTAATCTCGCTTTTTATGTTTCCTCAGTCGGTTCGATTTTATTACGTAATTGAGTTCGAAATAGACATGGGACAAGTTCTCATTCTCATTGAACAAACAATTTGTGGCAAACTTATAATTAATTGGATGCCCGTTATGCAAACGGTAACTTGCTGACTCAATTTCATGGTTAATTTCAATCATTATACTTTGATGACCAGCAGCGGTTTTAACCGATTATGCACTTATTATTCACGCGATTGTTTTTGATTCGATAAACATAGCAGATTAAACCGTTTTAAATAACCATCTTTAATATTCTAAAATACAACTAAAATAAAAGTAGTGATTTATATAAAAGTCACCATCATTCGCACCATTAACAGCTCTTTATAGTCCACTGTTGGACATATGAGTCTTTCTAGAAAGGAATTTTTGACCACCCTGGCCGGAAGGGTTAGTATAGGTTTTATATTACACTTTCTTATCTTTTAGCTATGGAGGTAAATCCTATAGGTATATCATCTATCTAAAGACCTACAATACAGCTTTCGGCAGGTGAAGTATTATAACAAATTTAAATAGTTTCACATCTAAGGTAGCCGACAGACAGACAATTAGTGGCAATTATTCTGCCATATGTGAACATCTTTACAGTTCGGAAACATGTCCCGGGTCCCATGAATTCATATATGTATAGACAACAGCAGAACCGGCCCGTTTCCGTGGAAAAGTTACATTAGTTTATACGGCTTTGTGAAAAATAGCTTCTTATCTACAGACTTAACCGGTATATGGGCATAGCTAATTGAATACGGAACCATGAAGAATTCCCTGCAAGTTTTGTTTTTTGGTTCGGTTTCAACATTCAACAGGAACTTATACGCATTCTAAACATTTTAATGTTTATCCAAAGTGATGACTCGGTTTGTGGTTCACGTGACATGAAAACAACTCAATTATATCCTACTAATATTATAAACGTGAAGCAGGCACCACACTTCGCTATGCGCTATTCGTTATGCGGGTTATACGCGCGCATACGGCGAAGTGTGGAGAGTATATTCGTTTCGTTCACCATAAAAATGACACATCTCTACAACACACATATTTGCCTTATTTGAAGCTTAATTGGCATACCAGTTCAAAATGTGGATGGCATGTTTGTTGTTTGCGCGCATAACTAATATTTGGGCGAATACGGCGTAGACACATAACGAATAGCGCATAACGAAGTGTGGTGCCTGCATAAAAGTTTGTGAGTGTGTGTGTATGTTTGTTGCTCTTTCACGCAAAAACTACTCAACGGATTTGGATGAAACTTTATAAATATATATATCAGAATAACACATAGGCTACTTTTTACTGCAATAATCGAAATAAACGGGCGAAAGCTAAGTGACTATAAAAAAATATTAGAGCGTAGATGTCAAAATGTATCACTGTTTATCTCTTGTCGAAACTTCACAGGTTGCTATGCATAACACACTTGCATAGCAACCATAATGCGCGGGTAACACCGCGGGGCGCAGCTAGTAATAATCTTAATGTTTTATGATCTTTTCGTTATGAGTTCGTTTCTCGTTATTTATTATAAATAATATTGTAAATTTGAAGGTTACTTTATCTATCTGTTATGCTTTCTCAGCAAAAATTCTGAACCTATTGACATGGAGATACTTTGCTGAGATGACCACAAGCACAGCGGTGGCATACGCTATGCGACTGTTCGAAGGTCGGTTCAAATATTTGTGTGATCCGCAAATATTTATTTCGGAGTCTGGGTGTTTTCTATGTATACTATGTATGTATTTACAAAAAAAAGCTGTATGTTTATGTATTTATATCAAGTTCTCTAGTACCCATCATACAAGCTTTGCTTAGTTTAGGACTAGGTGGCGTTGTGTGTAAGATGTCCGAAATGTTTATTTTTGAGAAAGGACTTTATAGGCTACTTTTAATTAATAACAAAAGCGAGTAAATAATATATTCTTATTTCTCAATCAAACAAAAATGTATAAATTAAGATTGATGTGTCTGTAAAATGTATAAAGTGAAACATGAAGCCGGTATCACCGGTCATTAAGAGACAGTTAATTACAAAATTAAATGACACAATATGTCTTGATATTGCAATTAGGGATAATGTTCTTGAAGCGAAAGTATCGATGAAATAAAAAAAAACGATATGATTATTGATTTTGTATTGACTTCCGTACATAAATTTACTAAACATTTTTATTTGGTGAAGATAATCACTTTTAAATTCTAATTCATTATGTAATAATCACACATTTTCAATTTAGTGCGGAGACAAAAAAAAACTAGTGGTTTAGTAAATCCTATAATATTAGTCTTCTTTTATGTATTTAGACGTACTATTTATCTATTTATATAAAAATGAATCCCTATTTCCCTTGGTCACGCCATTACGCGTGAACGGCTGGACCGATTTCAGTAATTTTTATTTTGTTGTGTTTGTTACTGTCAGGAGAAGTTTCTTATGCCAAAAAATATTCAAATTCGTGGAAAATTAAAAAATTAAGACAGGACAACGTCTGTCGAGTCAGCTAGTTATTTTATAAAAGTAAGAACTGCCGCAGGTGTGATGCAGTCGCTACACGTTCACTGCTGAAAATATGCCTCTCCCTAGAAAGTTTTTGACATACAATACTAGTCAGATGGGTTGGTAATGGAGGTAAGTATTCCTTAACTTTGCGAGTGCTGTTGTCCTGTGTGCTTCCCTAGTCAGCTTTTACGACACCCACGGGAAGTATTTCAAGTGTTGAAACTCCGTATCTCAGTCATCACGTATATAAATAATATCGATATAAATATATTTTTTTTATCGATACTAAACTTTCCAACTCTAGATGCAACATCCGAGATGCACCGATGACCATTTAATTATTTTATAATTAATGCTATTTTGATATAATCAAAAGATTATGCTTCCACGTGTTATTCATTAAACGATATGGGAAGAAAATTGTAGCTAGTATTTATCTAACTGAATTTTAATTTTGGTAACATTTTTATGTATATTAGTGTTGCCAGTTAATGGTAGATAGTGACTATTGATGGGAAATGTTTGCCTTTACACGCAACATGCAAGCCTGTCAGTATCATTATTTAGGCGTAGGAGTTAATGATTTTTATGGTAGGTATATTATTATGTAACCTGTTTGGCCAACACCTGCTATCTAAGAAGAGACCTATGTTCAGTCCAAACATAGTGTAGGACGTCCGTAGGCCAGGTTAAAGTATATACGTTACTTCATCAACAACCCATAATGTCCTACTGCTGGGCTCGGGTCTCCTCTCAGGAGAGGGGATAAGGCCATACGTCCTTACAGCCATACGACCATAAGTTACTAACAACAAAAAATATTTTTAAATTTTTTCTAGGTCGGTGTCGTATATGTTCCGTATAATCTCTGATTTTAATAGGTGTTTCCTTAATAGTCTCAGCTAGTAACCAATACAAAAAGAGATGAATTACGAAAACGAAATGGAGATCTCTCTCTCTCTCTCTTCCTGTTTCTGGTTTCAATTTAATACTTAAAATGACCAAACAAATTGAAGAACAAACATCGCATGTACCAGGAGTCCATAACTATCTGGAGTGTTACAAGGAACTACGATTGAAGATAAGAATCTCGCGTTTGATTCAATTGTGTTTGTTATCTTGATGGAGACGTAGCGGTACGGGTTCGATGGCCAGTTGTATCAACAATCTGATCGAGACTGGACAACACTTTTTGAGATTTCTCGTGTATTGTGTTGTTAATTGTAAAGTCAATATACTGAGATGAATTTTTTTGGTTGAATGTAGATGAAGATTTTTAGAGTTTTGAATGTTCTGTTCTGTTAAATGTTCTGTGAGATGATAAAAGACTCACAAAAAGATTTATAGAGCGAATATGTGTGGAAGTTTCGGACGAGGTTGTCCACGGCAAACGTTAACGAAAGAGGTATGTCAGGACCGTAGTAAAAGCTTTCTGAAGAGCTCTTCCAACTCATCCCACCCTCTTCCTTCCTCTACAAAACCACACGATCTGGCCAGGGAAGTCACCCCTTCAGAGTGGAAGACATACGCTCCAGTTCCATCAGGCATAATAAAGTCACCTTGGCAGGCGTTATATTGAAAAAAAAGGTGGGGGTTGTTTCTGCCTACCTCTCTGATAAACAGGCGTGACCCAAAAACAATTTGTAGAAATCTTTTGACAAAATCCTACTTTAAACTTGGGAAAAAATGTGGATAACATCTGCTATGTATGTTATTTAAAAATATATCATTTTTACTATAAGAGAAAAGAATGACTTTGTTTGGTTTACTCTTTCAAGGGCTAGGCACCTGGTAGGTACTTCTCACAAAAGACCAATCTAAGATGTCAGCATTCCTGTCATTTCTTTAGTGAGTGTGGGACCGGAGGCCCAATAATATAGATTACATCTTAATAAACTTCTATGGCAATCGTTATTGGGAAGTCAGTGCCCTCAAATATACTGACAACTAGTTCAATCTTCGAATTTCAGTTCTCCCTTAGGGTTGCGGAGGTCCGATGCCACTCGCTCCGTGGAAAAACTGATATTCAGGTAAAACCGGTTGAACTAGTAGCCGAGACCCCAAATAAAATTGGGAATAAGGCTAGGAAGATGACATCTCAATAAACTGCCATAGTGCGGCTCTTCATGCTGCATTGTCAGCATTCACATGATGACCTCTCTTGGATTATCAAATATTTTTCGGACATCTTACACACGTCATCTAGGCCCTAACTAAGCAGTGCTTGTATTATCGGTGGGTACATATTATAGATAGAAAACACCCAGACTCCGAAACAAATATATTATGCGGATCACACAAACATTTGATCCGAATCGGGAATCGAACCTGATATCTCTTTATCAGTAGCCGCATACGCTAACCTCTAGACTCTAGACCAACAAGGCAGTCAAACAGATCCCACTGATGCTTTCCAACAGACATAGTAGAGTCACAAAACCTACAGAAGAAATCACTCTAACGGCCATCGCAAACTGGGGGACTTGTCGCCGCGCGGCTTGTCACCGTGACAAGACGCGGCGTCTGTTTCTTCGGGCGACTCTGGCGCCTAATGTGCGGAGCTTAGAGCAAATTATATGAAATTTGTCGACCGCAGCCTGTCGTCGCGTCAAGTCGTCGAGCTGTCGCTGTCGCGTGTCGCCTAGTGTGTGCGTAGTGTATACGTCACGGTTCATGTATTTTTAAACGGTCACCCATCGTCGGTTTGTTTGTACACCACCAGCCTTCTTTTGAAGCTGACTTTGTTGGAGCCATGTATCTTCACATTGCATGAACATTCAAGTACACTGACTTGTCTCAAAGTCGTTGCAACTAGAGCGCAACGGTCACGGTACTACTGAACTATGACGTCACAATTCAGAAAAATAACACTTTAGTGATAGTTTCATTAATAAACTTTTTAAAGCATTGAAAACTATCTAACTGCCTCGGTGGAGCAGTGGTAGCGTATGCGACTGCTGTGTTTGAGGTCTCGAGTTCGATTCCCGGGTCGGCACAAATTTTTTGTGTGATCCGCAAAGATTTGATTCGGAGTTTGGGTGTTTTCTATGTATAATATGTATGATTGTCTTCATCACATACATTTGTCTTGCATGGGAATCGACCAAACGACCTCTGACTTAGCAGTCAATATACTAGATTAACCACTAGATAAAATAATCGACTAAATACTCTAATTTTAGTGTCTCTGTTATTTAGAGAGTCGCCTTACTTATAATTAAATTAATTAATAAATTAAGAAAAAAACCGTACATAATACAAAGATGCTATCGAGATTTTTTCCTATCCTATCAACTTAAATAAAACCCGTAGTATTAAACTACGGAACCCAGCATTATGTGGGGTTAAGAAGTAATAAAGAAAACATGCATTATATATCTATATATAAGAAGTAGGTACATATAATATTATGTCTCTATTATGTAATACTCGCGGTCGACTATAAAAAAGATTCTCAAGTGTTTAAAAAGGTTTTTTTGCAGAACATTTGTATTAGAAGTCATAATGACAAATTACAACAACATTAAATTCTAATTATGGAAATTTAGTTAACATATTAAACTTGAATCTATTCAGGTTTTTTAACTTAGTAAAAAAAACTATTAAAATTACTTTATGAGACGAGCGATATGAGTCAACATCTAGGCCAGATTTACAGTTTCAGACTTTTAGAGTGTTATTATCACAAATGTGGTTAATCTTATAATTTTGTACCACTTTTGTTGCAAACGGGTATGTGACTTAGATTAAAATAGAATATGCTTTATTTTACACCAGTTAATGTAGGTTACATACAGGGACACATCATTATAATGACTATGTACAATGTTTATGTAGGTATATATACATATTTCTGGTTGGAATTTCAAACAAAACCCTTTTTAGCAGATTATAACTAAAACAGTTTGTATACATGTATTTTGTATGTAGACACAATTAATTCGTATAAATTGTACTAGGAGCTCATAGGTTGATGAGAAATAAATAAATTTTTATTTTCATACCTACATACATGACAGCTATCATGCAATAATAATCCTTGGTCACGTAGAATAATTAGGTATATGGGTGCAATATAGTACGATTTCTAATTTTCTACCATACCTAAACTATGACTCTGTATATCAATTTTAATAGTAATAATGTCATAGTAGTGTAAAATTTATTTAGTTTATCGTAAATCAAGTTAAAACAGAGGTGCTCAAACTTTTTCTCAAAGATCACCTTTAAATATTAACTGTTTCAGTGAACCCCCTCCTGTTAATTTTTGTCTTACGCTGTTTGGAGGTTTTATAAATAAATATTAAATAGTTTGCCTCAAATATGTATACAGTTCATAACTGTCTTGTATAAAAAAAGCCTGGGGTCATCTAACTTCATGAATATGTTGCGTTAATCGGTGATATTTAAGTGAAAATGTGACAGAAATGTATTAAACAAATGTTTTTAAGTTTTCTATAATGATATGAGTTTAGATAATTAATCTAACAGTGAAACTAAATTAGCATTCATATTTCCATGTGGAGATCGATTAAAATAATGAATGTCATCGACGGAATAAATAGAAGACTGTTAATTTCGTGAATATTAAGAACATAAGTACCCACTAAGGGAACCAAATACGACTACACACGAGAAAATACTTGAAACAGCTCGTATGGCCAGCCACAACCACTTTAAAACTACTACCATTCTAAGTGGATTGTGTGAATTATAAGTAGTCCTGTCTATAAATGAGGACCCTGACGATTATTACCAAACTTTCATAAACAATTAATAAAAAATTAATGGTTATTACTAGGATATTAATTATTATTTTTTCCTTCCTTTGTCATCATCATCATCAACAGCCTTTAACAGTCCACTGCTGGACATAGGCCTCTCCTTAGAAAGGAAGGTTTTGGCCTACTATACCACGCTGGCCAGACGGGTTGGTATAGGGTTGGTTTCAAGTTTTCCTTCTCTTTGCATCGATGTTGTCTTGCGTAGTTTATCCCTTAGTCGCCTTTTACGACACCCGCGGGATGAATAGGGGTGGTGACACTCTGTATTCTCAATCCGTCACCACACGGTCCTTTGTAATAATACTAATAATAATTAGCTTCATTTATGTGTTAAGGATTGTAATAAACTATAATGATCATAATTTGTTTTTAAACCTTAGGGCGTAGTATGTTTCTAAATTAAAATAGGACCAAAACCCACAGTATGTTCTCTACAACAAGATTATCTTTTTTTTAAATTTGCTGTTTGAAGTGTTTGAGAAACCCTTAACAAACTGAAACAGTGAAATAAACTGCCAGACACTTCCACATTCTTTAAAAAATCTATCAAAGGTTGAGATGTTTCTACGTACGTCTTCTGATACAGACCCCATATTTTGACCCCATATTCTGATACAGACGGCACTCTTTAGAAACACTGACATTGCTTGCCTAATATGATTGACTGCCGGACTGACTGACGGAAAGGAGATCAGCTTGATGATTATTTAGGTTAAACGATTCAAAGTTAAAATTAAACACTTACACACATATACATTATATGTAAATATAGGTATAATTACACACATATGAGCACCTTCTGTAGCTGTAAATTTACGTACCTGAAACAAAGATAATTAAAAAATATAAGTATTATATTTTGAAGTGCGTTTAAAGTGGCCTACATCGTCATTTTAGATTTTTAAATGTGTTTTGAAGTGAACTAGATATTTTAAAGTAAAATTAATAGACAAAGAACAAGTAATCTACTATAATAGTAGTGTCAACCTATCTTTTTTTTTTTTTAACGTGTGACTGTGAAAACCACCCAGTGTGACCCCTCTCTGCGCATATATTTGGGAGGGGTCCAGGGAACGGACGAAGGGCTCCCCCAAGGAACGCCAACCATCCCGGTCTTGGGCAGTCCGCATCCATCCGCCGCCAGCCACCCTCCTCAAATCGTCAAATTTACACAATACACTACATTACATTATCACTTGTTGACGTGTTTCATTTATAAGTACAAGATACGCCTAATGATGAAGAATCATTTCAATAGGTGACCCTAGTGTGGGTCACCACGCTGCTTTGTTGCAGTCTGCATTCGCAATAAGTATGGTAAAGAGTACTCTTAGATTCTGTATAGTTTATGGCTGTTTTTTCTTCTTTGTAAATTTTGTGCACTTAGATTACTTAACCATCTAAAAGTTGACGGGTAGATTATACCATATAGCATTAAGTATTATTTTATTATTATATTATGTACATATTATAAAAATAAGTTATCAAAGTAAAGTAACTAAGTAACACGAGCCTGAGTAATTAGAAGATGGTAGTCATACGCAAGACTGTAGGCGTACTTTAGAATTACTTATCTGTAAAAATATATAATAGGTTAGTAAAACCGTCTCTTGCGAATAATTATTATACCTATCAAATAATATTAATTATTATTATACAAGTATTACTATTATATTCTAGTAAGTGTAAATAAATTAATAGAATATTTTTTTAGGAAAGGTTTTAACGTCTCATTGTTATAGATTTCACTTACCTGTTTAGGAAACGCGTATGTAACATATTATTATTATAATTGTTATAAACCTTGTAAATAATGAGGATACGGACATATGCGTGAGTAATGAATTTTCATAATTTCTTCATTAACAGTATAAAAAGAAATCTTATATTTTATTAATATTCATTTCATAGGTTTTGTGGATTATTTTGTGGATTAAATATTATATATTTTTTGTAATTACTATTATTTCCTTGCAGTTTCAAAGCTCGTCTTCATCCCAGTGATATGCACTGTATAATTTAATTAAAAAACTGTAAATGATTTTTTTTCGCAAATCGCAAAACAATACCTACTACTCTTTTAAAAATAAATATAATAAAAAAAGACATTTCCATAGAAATTAATACGGTCCATTCTTGAGTCATAAATTTTGAAAATATTAACACAAATAATTTTCTTGAACTATTACTGTAGACTCATAAAAATACCAGGAAAACATAAATCCCTAAGAGTTCAAATGACCACAAACAAATTTATTCAAAGGGCTCTCCCACTACAATATTCAAGTACTGTACAACTGTCTCGCTATACCGAAAGACCCTTAGAAAAGCTTCAAGATGAATGTGCAGTCTCATTGTCCAGTAATGGGCAGTGAGCCTAATGTATGGTTAGAAAACAACCTTTTATATGGAAATCAGTACATAGTAATGGAAGGCTTAACTGTAGTTGTTTTAGAAGGGTTTGAATTATTTGCATCAAGTATTGTTTAAAGCTTACAAATTTGTAGTGTTGCTACTGTAAATCATTATCATTTCGTATTCATATTATTTCTAAATAGTATCTTTCAGAAAATGCCTTAGGCTTTAAGCCTAAACTACATGATGTGTTGAAACCAAAAAAAAAAAATTACGCGGCTCTGCCCACGTACATGAGTATGTTGGTAGCAGTAAAGAATAGCCTATGTTCTTTCTCATAAATCAAAGTATCCCCCTGTCACATTTCATTGAAATCATAAAACAAGCAGACAGACAAAGTTACTGTTAAAATTATTATATTAGTATGGCCATGTAAACCGATATCCCTAGTATATACCATACACGGACAAGTAATCTGTTATTTCTCATAGTGCAAATACTTCAAACACTCATTAATAAACAATTTAGGGCCACAGCACACTAGCTACTTTTAGCATCGGCGATCGGCGATTTGGCGACTGCATCGATGCTGCATCGCGTTTTAGCGACTTCCTGCATTTGATCGCGGTATCGGAAACGCGCGTTTTAGCGACTGCTCAGAAGCCAAATCGATGCTACCGGCATCCGAATGTGTGTGGAGACTAGCGTTCAGCTGCTGTGTCGCGCTTCTGAAAAGCGACTCAATCTCCGCGTTTGGCGGTTTTAAGGGACTTCACACACTGGCGACGCGAACACGCGCGTGGGAGCGGGGCAGCCATTGCAGCCAATCCCGAATCTGCTAGCCGCACGCGCTCACGCACCTAGGCGCGTGTTCAGTGTGTTGGACCTGGCGTGTTTCCTATACTAATCGATGTACTTGCATACAATATTAAAATCTGCCGCTCCGCGCTACGCGTCGTAGCGCGGTGCAGTGTGTGAATAGCCTTAGTGTGCGGTGTAGCCGTATTTAGCTTCTAAAATGCGACTAGTTGCCGATCGCCGATGCTAAAAGTAGCTAGTGTGCTGTGGCACTTAATGACTAAAATCAGTTTGTTTTATGACGACTATTACTAAAATGAGACACAAATATTGACAGTATGCATAATTAAATACATTCGACAATCGTATAGTTATAAGCTCAAGGTTATCTGCCTTATTGGTCTAGTTTACAGTGTATGCGGCTGCTGATCAAGAGGTCTCGGGTTCCATTCCCGGGTCAGACCAAATATTTTTGTGATCCACAATTATTTTCTCTGTCTAGTCTAGATGTTTTCTTTGTATAATTTGTATATATTTAGAAAAAAGTTTGGGACTTGATGACGTTCTGTTTAAGATGTCCGAAATTTATTTTATTAAGGTCACATCACAGTACCTGGTTAGGTTTGCCTCACAGAGGTACTTTTGAATGAATAAGTTAATGAGTGTTACTTATCAATAGAGAAAAATCTAAGAATTATTTTATTTTATAATATACTAGCTGATCCGGCGAACTTCGTACCGCCCGAATTTGAAATCTAATAGCTTGTTCGCAGCGCCACCTACCGGGTACTATAATTTGAGATTTAAACTATCCTATCTCTCAAGTTAGATCGAACTGCACATGGTGTGCGAATTTTATTATAATCGGTTAAATGGTTTAGAAGTCCATTGAGGACAAACATTGTGACACGAGATTTATATATATTAAGATAATAATAACTAGAACAAATATAAATAAACGAGAAAATATTTTTATAACATATAACTTTAAATAAGTATAAGTGAAAAACATTCAGTATAATTTAACTGTTAATCTATCATAACGTGTGATTGTTCCATGCGGAAATCGAACCAGTATTAGTGGGCGAAATTACCACTTAACTCTTGTTCGATGCAATTTAATGGAAAATTTATAGCATGTAATGTGAATTGTCACATCATTCAGTGTCTCATGCATTTCGAATTGATTTAAGAGTATATCACTACGGGTTCCTAAAAGAATTAGAGCTGCTTGAGCAAAGAATATCGTCAATTTATCGAGGTTTTGTTATAGAATCTAAGTAAAGCTAAATTTTTAAAGCAAAGTTCATAGTAGTCCATAGTTTTTATGTTTCACCGTAGCTCTTTTAGAAATAAACTGATTTTAATAAATGAATTACGAATCTAATTCGTGATTTGCATCAATAACTACAGTCCCCTCTCTAAACGCAACATTAATATTTCTGCAGCGTTAGTTCCGTATCGGAACTCGTATTCAAAAATCACTCGAATTTTCGAAGTATCATTCTTTCTTGTCTAAGCTGAATAAAAAAAAACAAGTGTAAGTCGTTAATCGAATGTTGCACATTTTTTAAAAGAAGAACCTCACAGGCATGATTTGAAATCTCAAACCATGAAGGTTTTATATCAATCAATGTACCTATTACTGTAAAACGGTAATTTCATACTTTAACCCCTATTATCTATTTCCTTGCTTAGTACACGCTCCATGTCTTTATCCTAGACTAGCCGTCTGCCCCAGCTCAATACTAATTGATTATTCAGGATAATATATAACTAATAACGTAGCCTTCTATTAGTAAAAGAATTTCCAAAATGGGGTCAGTAGATCCAGAGATTATCCCTTACAACGTCACAAACTCATAAACTTCACCTCTTTATATATTAGTATAGATTAATAGTATTAAAGGCATAAAGCTATCGTGAGCAGAACCAATTAAGTAATAAGTCAGTTATTTGCAATTATTCATTAGCATAGAATAGGTCTCGGTGCTTTCTAGTCATATTGTTATTTCATAATTGAATGTGGCTAAGATGTTAAGCCTAAGCTATATAGGGAACCGGTATGTCTAATACTTGAAGAATTTCTTTCCTATGAGCTTTTACCAATAAAAGTAACCATCTAATTTGGAGAGGGTGTACTAAATTTCCTAAGAAGAAGAAGACGTAGAATCCTAAATGTAAATTGAATGAAATGGATGTACAATAAAAATTATTCTATTCCATTCCATTCCATTCCATTCCATTCCATTCCATTCCATTCCATTCCATTCCATTCCATTCTATTCTATTCTATTCTAATTTGCTGACCAGCGTACCAACATCCCACAGCTGGGCTCGCGTCTTTTCTCAAAAGGGCGTTAAGGCTTCTCTTTCTAAGTCACCCGACCAGTGTAGTGACGAATGCGTCGAGTGAGGATTGGGGACTGGTAAAACAAGGTTGTGGCTGATTATCTTGCCGTTGGATGTGTTTAACCACCCGATGGCCTCTAAATAAGCTTCACGACTGTTATCGTATGATAACAAATGGCAACGACTGCTTAACTTGACCTCTGAATCACGGAGACGATCATGGAATAATACCACAAACGGTCGCCTGGATGGGCGACCGTTGAATGACCATGCTGTCCTTGCTTACCCTCCTCCTTATCCTTGTTTTGTTAAAAAATAATGGTATTAATGACAATTTGAGGGGTTTATTTTTTATGAAACTAATGTATGTATCAAACGATTAACGTAATTCGGTATTGAGTACTTTTCTGCGGTTACGTAAGGTTTAATCAAATGATGAAGTGTCATCGAGAAAACCTGTTTGGGATCTGAGCCCGAAGCGAGATCGGGTGTGATGTTAGGAGCTTAGTGTAGTCTCAAACACTGGATGCGACTTATTATTAATTATACTCTTTCGGCTTATTATTCAAAATTGACTAGTTTGAGTTGTATGTTGTGTATACTAGCTATCCCAGCACCCTTAATAATAATAATGTTTTACTTTCAGATTTTTAATCAATTTTATGGTTAACAGTTATATTTTAATAAAAAATAGTATCAAGAGTAAGTCGTTTCCACAGAGTCGGAGAATTAGGGGAAAGGGATTCCAGAATTTACTAGTTTCAATATTTTTTACAGGACTAGCTTTTACCGCGGGTTCGCCCGCGTGTATGACTGTTACGGCACTCGTTACGACGGTAAAAAGTTAACCCATGTCTTTTCTCAAAAATCTGAATGTCTCCATGCTAAATTAATTGAAATTAGCGTAACGGTTTAGCAGTGAAATCGTATCAGAGAGACAGAATTACTTTTGTATTTATAGCATTAGTACAGTATTTATTAAATAGACCCTTAGGGGGAGACCTTCGTTCAGCAGTGGACGGTGATAGGTTGGCACTGCAGACCATATTGGGTATACCAGCAATATATTTGTCAGTACATTTTTTTCCATTTAGCTCAACACTTTTGGATTGAAATAATAAAGATATCAAAGTCGAGAATAGTTGAGATCTAAAGCAGACACGTCGCTTTCTATCAACATCCCCCGCGGTGCGACACGTGACTTCGTTTGTATTTCTTACTGTTATACAAAACCTATTGTATTTGTACGTGCAATAACTTTGGTACGTTTCTTGTTGAAGATTGGTGAGATTGTCGGTGAAGTTTCATCACTGTCAGTCAGCTTTTAGCTGAATGAAAAGCTAAGATTTAAACATATTTCAGCTTTGCCTTTTATTCCTTTTTTAACAACTAACAATAGCAACCGCATCCCTACTAATATTACAAATGTGAATGTAAGTTTTTTTGTTTCACGCGAAAACTACTCAACCGATCATTATGAAACTTTGTGCACATATTCTTGGAGGTATTAGAAGTAACTAGGATATTTTTTATGAAAAAAAAATACGAAAAATAAAAAAAATTACATAACCGAGATACACGCGGGCGAAAGCAAGTTAGGAATATATTCCTGAGTCACGGGCCTAGTGAGATGCTTTTTAACGCCCCGCTTAAGGTACCCGGGATCATAGTGAACACAATAAACATAACTACATTACGTTTAATGTGATTATACTTTACTGCAATTGATAATTATTGAGTCTGCCATATCCATCGTTCCTTACCTCTTGTTGTCCCACTTCGCGAGTTTCGAATAACGGTCCCGTCGGTGAACTAACTCGATGTGATAACACAACTGGGCTACCTTAGTAGGGGCCCTGCGATAAATTTATTTATTGAGGACTGTAAATGCTGTGTATGGAATATTGATACAAGTAAATAAAATTGAAGTGTCTGTTTCTAATATGAAAACAGTTTTTTTACTAAATGCATTTGAAAGTTAATATTCAAATGCATTTAGTATTATTTGTGTGTGTGTCTGTCTGTTTGTTCCGGGATATATGGAACGACTGGATCGATTTTGACGGGACTGTCACTAGTAGTAAGCTGATAACATAAGGAGTAACTTATGCAATTTTTTTAAGACTAGCTTCGTTCCGCGGCGTTACTTGCGATTTACAGTAATAACCACGGGTCACACCGCAGGACTTCACTAGTAATTTATAAAACTAAGGGTTTTAATTAAATAAAAAACCCTGACCGGGTTTATAAGGTACCGACTATGAGTGGTTTTTTTTATTATGATGAGCCTTCCAAAATGAATCTACTCTGCCTCTGATGGAAAGCATGTGTAGAATCCACGAGTGGTCACCATACACCATGGATCATGGGAAATGTATGTTTGGCACGCCTTAACCTCAACAACCCACTTCTGGTATCGGTTTTCCTCTCAGGAGAGGGTCAAAACCCACGCTGGCCGAATGCGGGGACTATCAAGACAACGTTGTGGCTACATAATCTTGCGTTTGGATTTATTTAAGCCGCCCGAAGGCTTCCAACTAAGCTTCACTACTGTTATCCTATGAAAACAACCCGAAAAGACCGTATATTTTATTTTATAAATGTATAAAGTCTCTAAAGGTCACCCATCCAGGTAGTGACCGCGCTGTCGCTGCTTACGCTCCGTGACTGTTGAACAAGTAAGAATAGCCCGCATAATTACAATCATCTTCATCTTCAACATGTCATTCTAGTTTTACTAGTCTTACAGTTTTTTTGTGGTAATTTACGTGGCTTAACAAGTTTTCTAAGATATAAGAAGATTTGGATCTAGACATGGTATTTCACTGAAAAGAGGATCATTGAATCTACCTGTTCATTTAGATCTATGAATCACACAAATATTATCCATATTGTACATAAGTGTAATTGGTTTATTTTTAAACCATTAAGGTTTATTTAATTTTATTTTAGATTTGGTGATGTTTAAAATTACCTCAGATGAACAGTTTTCTTTGAAGTTTAATCTTCGAATTCAGTTAACATTAGGCTTGCGCAGAACCGATGCCATTCGCTCCAACGAAACTGATATTCAGGTAAAATCTATTGAACTAGTAGCGGAACCTGAATAATGTTGGGAATAATGAAGGTTTAGCCTTAAAATGATGTTGATGTTGAACCTGTCATCTTCATTTGGAAAATATTTTATTCTTTCTTTTCTATTTTTATAAATTATCTGACTCTGGATAAGTTAAGAGGGTTTAACTCACTCAGACTAACAGGAAACAGGCATCTAGATAACTTAGCCGATGCAATCTAGTTGAAAAGTCAGACGAATCAAAGTACTGGTAATAAGTTGCTTGATTAATTATCCTAAGACTGTACTACACCATTGATATTACGCCATTTTCAATAAACTCTCTATTTAGGACTCCGTAGTGCATGACTCGGAACATTTATAGATTCGCCATTTCCGTCCGTCCGTCCGTCCTCGACTTACCGTACAAACGGTTAGTGCTAGAAAGATGAAACTTTGCATGGATATGTGTTTATGTCCCGTCAACAAAGTGCTAGAATAAAATGAAGATTATTTTTATTCGTGGTAGCTCCCCTAGATGTAAACTTGAGATGAATTTTTTTCCAGCACCATTGTGTAGGGTATCATTAGATGGGTCTTTCAAAAAAAAATGATTTAGGTATCCGTTTGCAAGTTATTCAACCCTAATGGGTATTTTTTTGACGAAAAGAGCGACCCCCTTCCTCTAGAAGCTAAACGTCTGGCTCGAAAAATCTGAAAAAAGTCATGATGGTAGTGCATGTCATGTTATCTTTAATTTAAATTTACTTATACCTTATTTTTATATTTAATTTAATTTATAAAAACATTCAGTTCACAAACTCAAAAGTTTTGCACTGATAGAACTCAAATTTTGGCAGTACATATATACAAACCGATTCAAAGATGATTTCGATCTATTTTTAATATCATTTTCGTATCTCATTTCTCAATGGCTCAACCACAATGTGGCACAGTAAAACATATCAGGTAATAGGTACTGTTTTATATGATTTTAAAATATGTAAGTGACAACCCTACTTCAAATATGTAGTTTATTTACTCATGTAATATAGTTACGTTGTGATTCTTTAACCGCACACAACCGATATGATTATGACATAATCGAAACCACTTTGTTTTGCATTCCATTGCGTTTTCTGGTCTAAGAATTTGTTTTGATGTTTCTTATTTAGTGTTATGAACTACAATCGTGTAAAAAATTTGTAATATTTGATCCTAGATCCAAATTGAAGTATACTTGGTACAGTTTCATAATAACCTAAAAATTTTATATGCAAAAACATTAAAAATGAAAATATAACATAATAAATAGTTTACGGCAATGTGATTCTATATATAATTAAGTGCCATTGTATTTAATACACCTTTCATTTATTATTGATCATCTTCACCAGTTTCTCAGCAAGGTTTTATCACAACAATCGGTTTTGGTTGTGCTGCCTGCATCCAACGACTTCCATTACCTTAATCAGGCCGCCTGACCTCCTTGTGGAGAAGTCATAATTAATTTTTAGAAACCTAATCTTTATTGTTTATTTTTTCCCGATTAGAAACGGCATTGCTCTTCAACTTTGAATTAAAATAAATTGAAAATTGGATGTTAAATTTCCTACTTTATTAAAGAAAATATATGTATTTTCAAATGCGAATTGTATGATAAACAAAAAATATGTAAAAAAAACACTTTCGAGTAAAATGAAAACAAAAACAAATAATATTTTAGTAAATGTATAATTTTTTTTTTTTTTATGAAATTTAATACTCAATTTCAACATGTTGGTATAATTATTAATTCAAGTATACGTAATTCATTGTTAACGAACATAGAACAATAAAAACACAGTATTATTATTTTGAAAATAAAAATAATAATAGTGTGTTTTTATTTATAAATAAAAGATAAAAGAATATTTATAAATAAATTAAAGAATAAATAGATGAATGCGGGTGATGTAAGAACAGCTATTGTTGTTTTATTGTTAGTTTCTTACACATATATCTTTTCTTTTTTTATTATTCCTGAAACAAGTCTACGACGTAAAACACCGCCTAAATACCATATTGATAGCTGTTATGAAGAGTACCTTGTAAAAAAAAACCTAACTACAAGCGGAAATCATATCCGAAACCACTTGATCGGCAGTCTTATAGGTTAACTGCTAGACTAATGTCTAAGGTTTCTAGATTTTGCTAATCTTTTAATGCTACTGCTACAAATTACAATTACTTTAACGTTAATTTAATTGTAATTTGTAATTGTAATGTTGTTCGTGTTGTGACGGATTAACAATACAAAGTGTCACCACCCCTATTCATTCCATGGGTGTCGTAAGAGGCGACTAAAGGAACAAAATAAGCAACTAACATCACTGCCAAGAGAAAGAAAACTTGAAACAAAACCTTTACCAAGCCGTCTGGCCAGAGTGGTATAGTAGGCCAAAACCTCCTTTCAAAGGAGAGGCCTATATCCAGCAGTGGACTGTTAAAGGCTGTTGATGATTGATGATGATGAATTGTAATGTGTTAATGTTTATTAATAGGATTAAAAAGCATAAACTAGCCTGAAATAATCCGATGCTTGATTCCGGTGCTAGTGCAATTTATTCGTTTTAATCGGATTATTTCAGGCTTTTATATATATTATATACCTGATAATAAGTATGTACAACTAGCTTTCGCCCGCGGCTCCGCCCGCGTGTATGTCGGTAATCGCGGTAAAAAGTAGCCTATGTCCTTTCCCAAGTTCAGTTCTATGTTCATACCAAATTTCATCAAAATCAGTTCGTTTAGGCGTGAAAGCGTAACAGACAGACAGACAAAGTTACTTTCGCATTTATACTATTAGTAGGGATAATACAAACGAGTGAGTGTATGACACGCAGCCATCGCTCAAGTGTCTTAAGTATGCGGACATCCGCAACATTTCCTTGAATTGCGTCAAGTAAACAATTATGATTTTATCATTAAGAATGAAAACTTTTATGAATGATTTTGCCCACGGCTGTTGACTGACGCAATTCATACCTTGATGAATTGCCTCCTTCACGATGCAAACATGTCCCGTCCCAGTCATGGATTATCAAATTATTTTACTTTTTTCTAATTTATAATATTCGTTGCTTTATTGTTCTTGATTTTAGTGATGGTTCACAAATTATATGTTAATAAAAATACATAAATGAAATTTAATTGTCTCCTAATCAAATGTATTTACGTGAAATGTAAGTTTGTTATAAATAATAATGTATAATACAAAAATTGCTAGCCCACCTAGGGGCTTAGGGGCTACGCTAAAACGACATTTTATCTTATTTTACTATCGACAATGAAAGACAATTCTACAGGAGCCAAAAATGGCTAATTTTAATAAAAATGTAACATAATTTACAACGCTTATTGCTGGATTTTTCAGCTCATAAAGGAACCAAGAAAAAAAATACAATCCCATTATATAAAAACTACAAACTAAATATACTACAATAGCAACCTTTCATTAGACCAATAGTTTAGTATCAACTAGCTTTTGTGCGCTACTTCGCCTACGTTTTATTCTTATGTATACCTTTGATTGCCTTTTTCACTCCCTTAAGGGTGGAACACACGTACCAAATTTCAGCTTCTTGTGCCCAGTAGTTTCGACTGTCAGTCAGTTAGTAAAGGAACAGTTTTATAAATATTGATAAATAAATTTTAAGATCAATGTACATATAGTCAAACAAAACAAAATTTTCTAACAACTACAATCAGTTGATGGCAGTGCGGTAAATGTTCGCAGAAGCGTTTCAGTTGGCTGCGCTTGCGCACCGTAAAAAGGAAAGTGTTCCTCATAATCGTCTGATGTGTGCGGTATTGCATACACGTATAGATAATGAGATCTAATTACTTCTTATTGCGTTTATTGTTTTAGAATAGGCGTGAAAGATTGTGTGAAGTGCTTGTTACAATTAGATAATGGTTACTAATTGTATCGTGAATTTAACTAGACTTTGCGTCATTAAATTACTATCAACAGGCAGGTCCATGTTTAACTATTGGACTCAACCAATAGTTAAACATGGACCTCTCGTTATATATGAGATTTTGGCCTATTTTACCACGTTAGCTAGGCTAGTTGGTTCCTTTTCATTTTTCAAGGTTGTAGAGCTACGCTGATTCCAGCATGAATTTGTCAGCTTGACCGGTTTGGAACTGCTCTCACATAGAAGACCAACTTTAACTGACAACATTCGAGGTGTCGTATTGTGTGGTGTCGTGTGGTGACGGATTAAGAATATAGAGTGTCACCACCCCTATTCATTCCGCGGGTGTCGTAAAAGGCGACTAAGGGATAAACTACGCAAGACAACATCAACGCAACAAAGAGAAGGAAAACTTGAAACCAACCCTATACCAACCCGTCTGGCCAGCGTGGTATAGTAGGCCAATACCTCCTTTTCAAGGAGAGGCCTATGTCCAGCAGTGGACTGTTAAAGGCTGTTGATGATGATTTCATTGGTGAGTGCAATGCAATCATTATGATTAATTATGATGCCGAAACATCTCACTAGGCCGCCATAGTGTGGGTCACCATTGTATGCATTCACAATGGGGATAGTGACCACTATTCTTGGTTTCTACTCAATCTCCACCAGGCCGAGTAGATTCATTTTCCCAGGCCTTAATATAAAAATAAATATTCTAGTGATCTGGATGTTTTGATCCGCAGCAGGTCCCGATACAAATATGGTTTTAGACAAGTAGGGTCTGTAACGAGAGGCGCTTTTAATTAAAAAATAAAATCGGTTGTCTGTAAAGTCGGTTTACTGACGAAAGTTGAACGTGACAACGTCATAAGAAAATACTGATGGAATGGTTACATTTATCTTTGTTACTCGTTCCTCGCTCTCGCTTGCACTTCAAGCCATAAATGGAACGCCTCAGAGCGAGGTAACGTCGCATAAGATATGTTTTTTCTTCTCTAAGATCTGCTCCATCGAATTATAAGAGGTTTTCACGTTGTTTCAGATTTCTTCCCCTTTGCTATGCTGATGTTCTGCAAAGTTTGCGGCCTTATTCAGCTCTTATAACATTCACGGAATAGATAGGGGTGGTGACACTCTGTATTCCTTATCCGTCCCTATAAGGATAGGTAATTAAATACAACCAAAGATAAAAGTCCTAACATTATTCCTAATGTACCTATATTTGATGACGTTATCAACGAAAGTTCATAAATTACTTCTTTTTTCCTTTTTTTTTTAAAAAGACAACTCCCCCATTAGCAATATAAGTTCCTGTGTCGCGGAGGACTTTAAAAACATGCATGAAACGGACACAAAGAACACCCAGTACAACAAATTGTGAATCACACACATCCACATATGGATTTGAACCCACGACTCTTGGCACAGTAGGAAGTGGTGTGGTGTGTGGTGACCGCTTAAGCCACTAGGCCAACCGTGCAGTCGAATTATCTCGATATAAATCGAAGGTGGGATTCTTTTTTTCTTGGTATGATGGATGATCGATTAGATTGTTTACTTGATGGTAAGCGACTACCGTTGCCTATAGAGATCGTCCTGAATTCCAAAAACACAAGATTTCATCTCATCAAACCACCCTCTTCTTCCAAAGTCTGAATTATTATAGTAATGACGCATTAAATGTTTGAGAAAGTTCAACGACCGAGATATTTAATCTACGTAAATATATGTAAATATATGCAATAATACATATAATTGTGATTAAAATACACTGATACCTCAATGGGCTTTAGCTCATAGTTTTAAGTGTTCGAATTTATGCAAAATTTTGGCATTAGTCTCTTCCTATCAAAAAAGCGAAGGTCTTATAATAAAAATGATTAATTAACCTTCTTAAAAACTAACTAAGAATACTACAATATACGATACTGGATTCTACGAGAATTTTATCTCTACTAATATAAACGCATCCTTCAAGAATGGTGCCTATATTTTCCACACATGCTCGCACACACACACGCACACGCATATACACACACACACAAAATTGTGTCTTTGTGGTGGATATTTTCACCGCGATAACCGAAATAGGCAAAAGCTAGTGATAAATATGAATAATTATATGTTAATTAATAATGATAACTGTAAGCTTTGTTCTATAATAAGTGACTGTCCTCTGCCTGATGGAAAGCACCATCAAAATCCAAGAGTTCAACCGGTTTTACCTGAATTTCAGTTTTTTTACGGAGCGACTGGCATCAGACCTCCGCAACCCTAAGGGAGAACTGAAATTCGAAGGTTGAACTAGTGATCAGTATATTTGAGGGCACTGACTTCCCAACAACGATTGCCATAGATGTTGATGAGAACCGGGACCGACGGCTTTACGTGCTCAAAAACACTTTGGCCCGACCCGAGATTTGAACCCGAGACCTCTTGATTAGCAGTCGCATACGATATCCACTAGTCCAACGAGACAGTAAAGTAAAGTTCTATGTAAAGTTCTTTCCCAGCTATGAAAGGTTCTCTGTGTAACATATTAATCATGAAGCAGTCGTTTTGGCTGAATATAGCTTTGTATCAAAGCGTATACTTTTACCCACACAAAATCATTATGCATCTCCGTAGAAAGAAGGCTTAGGATTTTCTATTAACTAGGTGACCCGGCGAACTTCGTACCGCTCAATTTTGAGGTTATGTTCGAAAGGTTATGTTGGAGGTGTGCGAAAAGTAAAGCCCAGAATTTGGTCGCAGCGCCACCTACCGAGTCTAATTGTTAATCTGAACACAAAAAAATCATCAAAATCGGTTCAGCCGTTTAGGACTTCAATTACAAACACACAAACAGAAGATTTATTTCTATAAAGATATCACTGAATCTACCCTTGCCCTTCGGGTTGGTTTCATGTTTTTCTTTTCTTTGGAGTGACTAAAAAAATAAAAGTAACTTTTCTTCTAAAACATACATGTTTAGTAAATCCTACTAATATTATAAACGCGAAAGTTTGTGTTTATGTATGTACGTATGTTTGTTACTCTTTCACGCAAAAACTATTGAACGGATTTGGATGAAACTTAACAGATAAATAGCTTATATATCAGAACAACACATAGGCTACTTTTTACTACAATAATCAAGATACCCGTGTGTGGGACCGAGGGCAAAAGCTAGTCGTATAATAAATCTTCAAATAATTGATAGTACCTATTTCGGAATTAGACTGAACATTGAGCATTAATTAGGCGAGCTCATTATGGCCAAGTGAAATCGTAGTGAGGCCGTCACGGTGGGTTGAACACCGTTAACACGTTTACAAAGATAATGTGTACTTCTAAGCAACCTTCGTTTGTTCCTACAATAGCTGATATATTTACTACAAATACACTTTTAAATATACTAGTGGTCGCTAAATGGTCGTAATTTGACTATAAATTATTTGAATTATAAGTGGCAACATTTATTGTCCGTGTGGTGACGGATTAAGAATACAGAGTGTCACCACCCCTATTCATCCCGCGGGTGTCGTAAAAGGCGACTAAGGGATAAACTACGCAAGACAACATCAATGCAAAGAGAAGGAAAACTTGAAACCAACCCTATACCAACCCGTCTGGCCAGCGTGGTATAGTAGGCCAATACCTCCTTTCTAAGGAGAGGTCTAAGTCCAGCAGTGGACTGCTGAAGGCTGTTGATGATGATGATGAACATTATTAACGTTCTATTGTCAAAGACTATATAACTTCTATAATCACGGATTTCGCCAACGCTACGCTGCAATGTTAATTTGATAAAAGAGTAATGAATGTGTGTGTCAAATACATGATAAGTGTAAGGTTTTATTATTGAATTAATGAGTTTTTTACGCATAATTAAAAAACAATAACATTCTGCTTTCATTCTCTATATAAATTATAAGTGTGCGAAATTACACTCTCCTCCGCCCGCGTCGTTTTCGTAAAGAGGGTACAAAGTTTTTACTGCAAGTATTACGCCTGTATAGATAACGCGTTTTAAGAATTTTAATATACTATATGTGTGGTGACAGATTAAGAATACAAAGTGTCACCAACCTATTCATTCCATGGGTGTCGTAAGAGGCGACTAAAGGAACAAAATAAGCAGTTAGCATCACTGCCAAAAGAAGGAAAACTTGAAACAAAGCGTGGTATAGTAGGCCAATAACTCCTTTCAAAGAAGAGGCCTATGTCAAGCAGTGGACTGTTAAAAGCTGTTAATGATGATGATGATATGTGTCCTTAAGAAATACTTTCTAATGTTCAAGTAATCCCGGTTGATTACAACAGCCCAAAATGCAAACATTTTTGGTTTTTGAAGTGAAACTTCTTTAGAATCGTAGTGATTTCAAACCGGATGCAACGAGAAACGACACGTAAGAGACACAAATATGAAATTGGTGAGTCAGAGCGAGAGAGCAAATGTCAGAGTGTACAACCAATCGGAAATGACGTCATGTAAATTCATGAGAGAGATTGCATTACCAATTGAGATGTTGGTAAAAAATACCAGATGTAAAATTAAACAATATTTTATTTATGTGTATCTATTTTTTTACACTTTATACAAAGTGTAAAAAAATTACACTATAATTTTGACCTTTGAAACAGAGATAAAAGTCGCGGCAAAGATGGCGTCCAGCTGTCAAATTTAAATGATTAATAGTGTAAATAAAGAAAAATGTATTTTATTAAAAAAAAAGCGTCGTTAAAAATATTCATCTGATTCTTTTGTCGATTTGCCGAAGTTTCACTTCTATCGTGTGTGAATCGCGCACACACCTTTTTTTTTTATTCTATTCTCTGATATATTTCTATATTCTCTTATTTCATTGGTAGGTTTAGGAATACTTAAGAAATACTTAACCTATGTTAGTAGTTTACAGTGTTGCCATTTACTTATTAGTTTCTTTTAGTGACGTTCTTACAATATTTTAAATACAATATTCTAAGTTCTCATTATCATATTTTTCGCCTATGATCCTCAGAATGCTATTACTGCTATGCCCTATTCTCCTTAGCTGAGGCTTACGTATGTACGTAAAGAACTACGCTTACGTGTGATGGCATGGTAGACATCAATCCATCTTCTTTGATGGAATTTAAATCGTAACAAATTAATATAGACAATATTTTAACTTAACAACATTCTCTAAGACATACTTACTAAATATACACAATATATCACAAAGTGTTTTAAGAGATTATTAGAAGAGAAGCCCTGTGTAAAGTCGATTACGTAATCTTTCTTTATAACTTTAAACTTGTTGCGTGCAGCGGTATGTTGATTGAAGGTAATATTTTATTAATTTCACTGTATTTATAACATAATTAATAAATGTTTAAAAGCACAGAACCACCTGGCTAAGGCAGTATTAATTTTAATAGGCGGATGTTTGGAAACATATTCACTAGAAAATATTTTAAATAGTTTTAACTATATTTTTAGGTATAAAGTTTATTTGACATCAAGTAACTTTTCAAAATAGTCCTCAAGTAAAGGATTAAAAAAGCTTCTTAATATTGTGTTTTGCGTACAATCTGACCTAACAGTCCAATGTGTTAGTATTAATCCTAACCACTGAGTTACAAATAGTTATTTTTGTTTTATAGACTGCCTTTTTGGTCTAGTGGTCTAAAACGACAAAATTAATGCTGTCGTACTTAGTTGTATTGTGAGACAGAAGGCTCAATAACACAGAACCATCTCTAGGCCGTCATGGTGACCCCTACTCTTGGATTCTACTCATGCTTTCCATGAGGCAGAGCAGAATCACTTTGGTAGTGTTTGGGGCTTCACTTTTGTAGCAAGAAAAACTGCAAATCGTACATAATTTTTACTTGGTTTATATCCGTAAAAATAGTTTGCATTAACATTTAGATGTTTCGTACAGGTAGGTTTAAATATTTAAAAAAAACTTCAGAAGGCATAGATATTGCATAAAAGTACCAGATTATCACTAAACAAGGGCGCTTTCCCTCCCCTGTAATCACTTGCAGTGTGGTGAAAGATTCTTTTGTAAATACGTTGACCGTTGACATGAAAATCAGCCGTAGATTTCCTAAATACGAAACCTTACACAAGAACCGAGAAGCGCTTGTGTAAGGTTCCGTACAAATTGTTTTGTTTTTTATTCTACTACACAGTGACGAGATTTATAGAAAGTTCATGATGACAAAAGATGGAGAAAATGAGTCAATTTGATACTACTGAATAAGGTTTTTACACTCGTGTAAAAATTGCGAAAAAATGCTTCACGGTATCTTAGACGTTTGGGTTTGTACCTTAGTTTCATTTGCATGTACACTAAACGTTAGACAGTGTTAGTGACTTTTAGAAAATAATAGGAGAAATGATAAAATACCTTTGAGGTTATATGTAAAATAAGTTACATTTTAGTAACTTACAAGCTATCTAAGTATATAAAGCATACAATAAGTTTCCGTTTTTGTCGTAACATCTAGATTGTATCAAAGCAAAAAATATTTTCTTATTCTCTTTTTTTTTCGTTTATAGACGAATATAATTTTAAGACGAAATTTACTAACGTAAATTCAAGGAATAATGTATGAGTAATAATATCAGTACTGTCAACTTATTTTACAAGAAAAACTATAACCAAACCACCCAAAATTTTTATATACATACATGTATGTAAGTGTATGATGATGATAATATCTATGGTAGTCTATGATATGATATTCTATGTCACGCGGCCCATTAACATGAACCTATTGATTCGTCAAAATCGATTCGATTCGATTATTTGACTCAACAGTGGAACATACAAATATACATACACAGGGGACTAAAACTTTTATTTATGAACATTTTTAACTGGTTTTCAAGTACGATATGCGGTACTCTAAAGTAAGAACGTTAATTATATGGTGGCAGCTAGCAGCAAGGTTGTGAAACCACAAACAATGGCCGTCTATGGGACAGGCACCTACCGTTGCGACATCGCAACAATGCTTGATGTTAATTTGTTACTATACTAATGTCCTTATTACATAAACTAAAGAGCATGTGTGTCTGAAGTTTTCAATGAAAAATGTTGATTATTTTAGGAAATAACTTCTGTAATCACGGTTTTCGCCAAGACTACGTAATAATGTTAATTTGACAAAAGAGTATCTATGCGTGTGTGTGTCAAGTACATGGTAGTTTATGTGTGATGTTTTATTTATTGATTTTATATATTATTAGCTGATGCCCGCGGATCCGCTCGCGTCCTAGGGGTATGAAAAATAGATGTTGGCCGATTCTCAGACCTACTGAATATGCATATAAAGTTTCATAAAGATCGGTCAAGCCGTTTCGGAGGAGTATGGCAACGAAAACTGTGACGCGAGAATTTTATATATTAGATTATTTATAAACATATTCAAATAAAAATTTAATAGGTACCTTACAGATGCAGGTCTATAGTAATATAACGTACATATATATAAAAGTAACACTGTCTGTCTTTCTATCTCTTTCGCTTTCATGCCTAGCCACTACACCGATTTCACTGAAATACTTTTATTTTTGAGAAAGGATATAGGCACTTTTAATCCGTGTGGTGACGGATTAAGAATACAAAGTGTCACCATCCCTATTCATTCCATGGATGTCGTAAGAGGCGACTAAAGGAACAAAATAAGCAACTAACATCACTGCCAAGAGAAGGAAAACTTGAAACAAACCCTTTACCAACCCGTCTGGCCAGCGTGGTACAATAGGCCAGAACCTCCTTTCAAAGGAGAGGCCTATGTCCAGCAGTATACTGTTTAAGGCTATTGATGATGATGATAGGCACTGTTTATCCTTCCTCAAGTTTCTTTACCACGACAGTAGACATACTAATAATTGTATATACTGTGTAATTCTCTTATATATCAATACTTTCTTTACATGAAAAGGTAAATAGTGTACAGTAGGAGTGTACACTCGGACTTAATGGTTTAAAATGTTAAAAAGGAATTCTCTTTCATTCTATAAATTGTTTGTAAAAAATTCCTAAACATTTAGTGTATATCATTATATTATTGGGCTAAGTGTATATTGTAAGTAGTAGTTATTACATTTATTATGTGTGCACATCTCTTAATTTGTGGCTTTGAAAACAGCGAAGGTACTAAAAGATACTGATATAATGCGAAGTTCCAAGTGAACGTTAGTTTTTATGACGTCAAAATAGAGAATTAAGTAATTTATCCATGGGTTTTGACATAATTATGGTTTAAATGGTTGGTATGGTTTAAGACAAATGATTTTACATATTAAATATTTTTTTAGTTTTAATTTAATTATTATATTAAATTACATGACATGACCGTTTGTGGCATTATATGTAACTAGCTTTCGCCCGCGGCTCCGCCCGCGTGTATGTCGGTTATCGCGGTAAAAAGTATCCTATGTCCTTTCCCAAGTTCAGTTCTATCTTCATAACAAATTTCGTCAAAATCGGTTCAGTGGATTAGGCGTGAAAGCGTAACAGACAGACAGAGTTACTTTCGCATTTATAATATAAGTAGGGATGAGCGTTTCCGTGATTCGGAGGTCACGTTAAGCAGTCGGTCCAGGTTGTTATTATAAGATAGCAACCTTAAAGGTTAGTTGGAGGCCTTTGGGCGGCTTAAAAACATCCAACGGCAAGATTACGTAGCCATAACGTGTCTTGCAAATCTCCAACTCGCACTCCTCCAGCGTTTGAACGTATGGCCTTAACCCTCTCTTGAGAGCAGACCTGAGCACAGCAGTGGGACGTTATGGGTTGTTGATGATATTAAATTACATCAATTCAGGTTTTATCATCAATTCGACAACGTCAAACACGATAAATTAATTACAATATTAAAATCTATAGGAGTAGATAGAAATGACATTATATTTATTGAAAAATTATATTGGCAACAAAAAGCTAAAGTTAAAATTGACAATAATTTAACAAATGAGGTAAATATAGAAAAAGGAGTAAGGCAGGGTTGTATTTTATCACCCTGTTTATTTAATCTTTATTCAGAAGAGATATTTAGAAATGCCTTTAATGAACTTGAGCTTGGAATACGCGTGAATGGTAAATTAATACAAAGTATACGTTACGCAGATGACACCGTTTTGATCGCCAGTAACCTTGAAGATCTCCAAATAATGTTACAGAAATTAAATTTGTCACTTTTAGAGTATGGACTAAAAATAAATACAAATAAAACTAATTATATGATTGTTGGTAAAACTCCAGCCGTAGAGCTACCATTATTCTTAGATAACAATAAAATAAACAGAGTAAAAAGCTTTAAATATTTGGGTTGTTGGTTAAGTGAAAATTGGGATTCAGAAAAAGAAGTTAGGACAAGAATAGAAATTGCCAGAAACAGCTTTCAAAGAATGAAAAAACTGTTGACTAATAGAAAGATCAACTTAAAACTCAGATGGAGAATGGTGAAATGCTATATTCTTTCTATTTTAACCTACGGATCTGAAAGCTGGACCTTGAAACAAAAACTAATTAATAAACTCAGAGCTTTTGAAATGTGGATATATAGAAGAATGCTTAAAATTAAATGGACAGACAAAGTCACTAATGTTAGAGTACTTGAAATTATGCACAAAAAGGTAGAATTAATCGAAACTATAAAAAAGAGGAAAGCAGCTTATTTCGGACATGTTTATAGAAATAGTAAATATAATATAATAAAATTAATTATTGAAGGGAAAATTCAAGGGAGACGAGGTAGAGGCCGAAAACGTATATCTTGGACAAAAAACATAAGAGACTGGTTGAAGGTGGACAGCACAGAAGCATTGATTCGCATGACCGAAGCAAGGGATAGATACAGACATATGGTCGCCGACCTCCGTGATGGAGATGGTACCTAAAGAAGAAGAAGGTTTTATAAATTTTAAAATATACAAATATGTGGAATTAGTTAATGTATCATCAAAATTATGTGGCGCTTAATACGGCAGGTGTATTTGTCTATTAAGAATGGGGTCCACGAGAAAGCAGTGCGGCATTCATTTATAGAAATTATCATATAAATCTTATGATAATAAGACATAACATATGCAAGTATCGTTGCCAATGCACACCTGAACTCCAATCAGTTGCAATACATGTGATAAAAAAAAGTCAAAAGTAGATAAGAGTTACATAAACAAATTTGTAGCTAGGTATTTCCATTTTAAGCAATATTAACAGTTTAAATTGTAATTGTACAAATTGGAAAAGAAAAAAAATCACTATTATTTATTATTATATATATACTAATTAATTGTACAAATTGGAAAAGAAAAAGAGGCATTATCTTTCAAACAATGCTCATGATTTTTCATTTTTTATAGATTACTTACATACATACATACAGACATACATACATACATACATACATACATACATGCATACATACACACATACATACATACATAATATAAACTTTTTATATGAGTCTGCCAATGTGACTTTACTCTGCTTGTCCATCAAGCATGAGTGGAATCTAAAAGAAGTTGTCACTATATTCATTGTAAATGACCACAATGCAGTATGGGGACTCACAATATGGCTACCCATTAAGATGCTTCTATCATTCATTTTGATAAGAATATAAAACAAAATTTACATTAATTTATTTCTTCGTTGAAGTCTCATCAATCACAAAAATTTTAACATTGAAATAGCTAAACTAACACAGTCGTAGTAGCAATTATAATAAACTTATCGCTTCCTCTACACGCTGATCTCTTGGCTTCATGCTACATACGAAGTCTAATAACGGGCGTAACTGTAGGCTGGTCGGTTATTTGCCTTATTATGGCTAAAGTGACCATGTACAATCACTGAGACATCTTTATCGTGAGCCCTTAATGTCTATCATTCCCTGGTAGTAATACCGTAATAGAGATAGTGAGAGTATATTATATAGGATAATAGTGTGTGCCGTGAAGACTGCCTCGTTGGTCTAGTGGTTAGCGTATGTGACTGCTAATCAAGAGGTCTCGGGTTCAAATCCCGGGTCGGGCCAAAAAGTGTTTTTGGGGTTTTCTTAGGAAATTCCTAATAGCTGCCCGGAGTTTGGATGGTTGGCGGTGATTTACGCCCGTGCCTCGGAGAGCACGTAAAGCCGTCGGCCCCGGTTGTCATAAACACCTATGGCAATCGTTATTGGGAAGTCTGTGCCCTCAAATATACTGACAACTAGTTCAATCTTCGAATTTCAGTTCTCCCTTAGGGTTGCGGAGGTCCGATGCCAGTCACGTCAGAAACGAATTTAAAGCACACCCAAACTCAGAATTTGAACCATATTGAACCATTTTACACATATTAAGTAACTAATGTTATGTTTATCTATTTGTTGAACAGTTACAATAACCACATATTAACATTGCCTTGTTTGTCTAGTGGTTAGCGTATGCGGCTGCTGATTAAGAGGTCTCGGGTTGGATTCCCGGGTCGGACAAAATATTTGTGTGATCCATAAAATATTTGTTTCGGAGTCTGGGTGTTTTCTATGTATAATTTGTATGTATTTACAAATAAAAGTATGTATATGTATTTATATCAGTTGTTTAGTACCCATACCCATAATACAAGCTCTGCTTAGTTTGGGGGTAGATGTCGTTGTATGTAATTGTCCGTAATATTTATTTATTTATTTTACATTTATTACTTTCATTCTGACATACATAATCCACCTTAGAAATACATCTATAGATAAATCGAAAGATTATATTCATAGTCCTTGAATTATCTGTCGAAATAACGACGGTATAAACCAACCATTAGAAACGCCATAGATTTAGAGGAAATGTTGCAACGTTTGTTAGGAAGCGCGCTAGACCAGGAAACATGGTTTTATTCATGCAATTATTTTTCTAGCATCCTAAGACCTTACCCTCAATAGCCGAAGAATCTTATTGACTGAATCAAATGAGTTTGTTCATGAAGCCTCCACATGTTGTAAAAATTTATTACAGCGCCATCTGTGGAAGATAGCCGTAACTCTAACTACTGATTCTGTATCACGCAATCGAAGTTGTTGCATTCATTTACTAATACATCTTCAATCTCTGGACCGAGATCTAACCCTATATGTTTTTTTAGATTTGCATGTACCATTGATACTTAGTTTGTGTTAACCTCTCGTCAGTGGCTGTCAAAAATGCTAATTATGCAAATCTGTTGCGACCAAATCCGGGTCTTTTAACAGAGGGGGAATTTTTAGGTTATAAATTTAGAAAATCATGATTTTCTCTAAATCCATTGATAAATATAATAAAGCAAATAGGAATTTATATTCTTAATTAGATTTCTTTATGTAATTTCTAACACTTCACTTAACTTTGAAATGCATTGCAACTGTGTTTTGAGAAATAAAATGACTCACCTAGAATGGAAGGTGGCCCATCTCGGGCCCACTTTTTTTTTCCAATTAATGAAAAATCACGACCTTGTTATCACTATAGACACTATTTAAACATTATAACACTAAGCACTTAATAACTTAAACACAAGACCATATTATCAATAAAACAATTTGTTTATAAAAAGTTGCATAAAAAATGGGCGCCAAACAAGCACTTGACGCTGTCTGGAAGCCGTCATAATTTATGATAACGATTGTCAAAACAATGCGTGCCACAGACTAAACAAATTTATTGAGTGCGGTGCGTCAATTCATTCGGAATCTATTGTAAACAAAAAGCGTAGAGTGAGAACCGTAGATATCGACAAAAAAGTCTATAAGTACACTGCGGCCGAAAGAGCCCGTAAGTGGTTCCTCCACAAAGGCGCGAAATTTGAAAGAGCCCCAAACTGATCCCGCCACTGACGAGTGGTTATACACCATAAATTATCCAATTATGTTATCTAAAAATATACCTACATACGTAGTTATATAATAATGTATTAATGTAATTATTAGACATTAAGATAAATTGCTATAGCATTACCATAGCAATTTATCGATATCCCGGTTTAAAAAGTTAAAGTGTGATAATCTTGGCGGCAAAATACATCTCAAAAGATTTTTTATCTGTGTTTCACACAATAATGTGATGCCATTCCAGCCTTCCAGTGCGAAGTTCTTTTAAAATTTAAATTTAGAATTTTTTATTCTTTTATTGGGATAATGTAGGCCGTATCGAATATCTATTACATAGATCGGTATATTCAAGCAGCTGCTGGAAATTTTTGATATGTCATTACTTTTTTCTTCTTTTTCTTTTGATGACATGGCAACCAGCCGAATATCAGCTATTTCTGCCACTGCCAAGTAATTACCGACTTCAATTGTAAAGTCTTCTAGTGTTCGAGTCGTCGTCGTAATGAATTTAATGATAAAAAAATGTGGATGAGATGAAATGGGGACCGTCTGCCGAAAAAACAAAAAACTATCTCCATTACTTTTTGTAAAAGGAGCGCTATGATTTTGACAGGCTATGTATGTAACATAGCCTGTCAAACTCCTAACCCTCCTTTGGCGCTGCTGTAGTCGGATATAAAAGAGGACATTCTATATCGTTCATTTTGTTTTATAAACTCGCAAAAATGTTATTTTATTGTGGTTCAAATAAATTTAACTAAATTATAAACACTCAACTATTAATGCGATAAATATCAAAATCTACTACTTTCGCTGTTCTTGTGATGTATGTTCATGATATTTTTTTCTGAAAGATTCATACATTAACAATTCATTATTACCTACCCTATTGAAAGAAGACCCCATTCAAAAAGATGTTATTATTTATAAAAGATACTATTACATTATGCTTTTGAATAGCGTTGCGTTTACCTTACAAACAGATTTCTAAATAAACAATAGATTGTTTGTCCATACGTCTAGTAATAATGCATAATATTCCATTTGAACAATCATCTCCAAGATCCTAGCCTTTTCAATAGGCTGCTAATAACAGAACAAACTTCTACTACGGCTAGCAAACTAACTGTATTCATTTATTGCAAAACATATCTCACTATCTTATCTACCTTATCCATTAGGGAATAGACTAATGACTATTTATTGACAAAGTAAAAGCAATGGAAACAGTAACGACTTCCTCACATACCATCACAATCATAAACTTTTATAATTCTACTAAAGCACATCCCTACGATACAACACTACGACGCTTGAAACGTGAGGGCTTGTCCCGTCCCACCTTAAAAAACATATAAAAAGACCTTATTCCGATAGCAATAAAGATTATTTTAGTTTATCTCGGACGCATTTTCGAAACAATTAAATGTTACAATGACAATTATAAATAATGGGTTAATGTCGTCTTTAAGTCGTAGTTATAAGGTTGAAAATGGTTTGCAATAGCTGTAAACATGGTTAGATTTCACAGGGTGTTGGTACACGCGTGATTGAGATCGTCTAGAGATAGGTCAGGGAATGTCATTGTCCACAGGCGTCTACAGGGATGCGAGAATATGTTTGGGTGTATTTCCATTGTTCAATTAATTTCGTTTTATATATTCACAAAATATTTTTACCTCCTTTGCGAATATTTGGCAGACACCAGTCTATCTGTGATAACAAACGGTATTACCGTTCAAAATATCAGATTATACCCTAACCTTTTAAATAGTTTTATCGTAAATAAATCCCGATATACAAGGACAAACATACGTAAAAGTTGTGAAGTCTATAAACGCTTATTCCAATTTCAGGGAGGGAGGAGGTTTAATGAATGACAACAAACTTGTCCTTCTTCAGTTGTAGGTTGCTATGAACAGTAGATAACCACTTTCCATTAGTTACTATTCTGCCCGTTTGCCAGGATAAAGCTTATAACAGTTTTATATTGTCGATAATTTTCTAACTATTTTTAAGGTAGTAGTAGAGCAATGCTGATTTCAGCAGGAATGGCCCTGGGTAGTAATACCTTCACATAGAGAACCAACCTAAATTAAAGGGTAAATCAACTGGAAATACATAGGCTACCAACCAACATTTACACTATGCTATTTAAATTATATCAAAACGTACGCATTTACGTATTCTATTTATAGTTTTTCAAACATTTTTTGTGTTTACAGTAGATACTCCAATGAGTATATAATAGTTTAAGCTCGTTTAAAATTCTTTCATCCAAATAAAACACCCGATTACTTGCGATAAAACCCAATTCATGTCCTCGGTTCGTTACTGCCAACATTGTTCTCAATTATTGAGTGTGACAACCTTTTTCGTTTAGAAACCTCGGGGTACTAAACTGTAAAGGCATGACGAAGTGATTACTTCGGAGTCGAATGACTGAGCCTCATTCACTTGTAAAAGAGTGAATCCTTCTACAGCTGACACATATAGAGTGAATTCTCTGGCCTCCGACCCAGTGTAAACAGTATTTATGAGAATAGAATGTTCGCTTTACATCGCATAAACATATAATTATACAAATACAATATACCAATACAGAAACTACACACCTGGTATATGTGTATTTTCGTGTGTTCGTGTGCGTAACCGAAAACACATATGTGCGTCTTTGCATGTGTGGGCGCCGTTTAATATATATTTATATACTTATAAATATTTAAGTATGTGTATAAGAAATCTGGTTACTATATATGTAGGCTTTTTGTCTGTTTATTTTTCAAATAATATTAAAACGGCTGGACCGAATTCGACGTAACTTTCATTGGCAGTTAGCTGATATTATAAGAAGTATGGTTCATTTTATTTTAGAGTTACGCGAAAATAAAATTATGCTGCAACCGAAGTTGCGGTGTTCAGATCCAGCCAGTCTCGTATAGGTGACAACCCTAACTTTCTAAGAAAAGTGAACATTTAACATTAGCCAGTCTCTCACGTAACTTAAGGGACGTGCTAGATAACAAAACAAATTTCTAGCACAGATTACACAGTGAACTTTGATCTGCCGTCACCACAAATGGTGGTTCTTAGTCTTGGGGTAGTCCTAATAAAATAAAATCGGCCAAGTGCTTGTCGGACTCACTTTTAACAGTCTATCACAGTTTATGAGATATAGTCAGGTGACAGGCAGCCCAACGAACGGTCGTATGGACAGACAACGGAATCTTAGTAATAGGGTCCTGTTTTCACCCATTACACCCTACAGTATTATCTGCAATAGTGATTAATCAAAAAATAATTTGTCCCCATAGTGACAAAACGGTGGTGAAAAAAAAAGAGCTTATGTGTGTGTCACCACCCCTTTTCTTTCTGTGGGTATCGTTAGAAATGACTAAGGAAGCGAACTATGCAGAACAACATGCCATACAAAGGGAAGGAAAACTTGAAGTCAACCCTATAAATATAGTGTGGTATATTAGGCCCAAACCTAATTTCTGGAGGGGCGGCCTATGTTCAGCAATCGACTTATAAAGCTTGTGGATATAATGAAATGTAAAAATCTTATATATAAAATTCTCGTGTCACAATGTTCGTTCCCATACTCCTCCGAAACGGCGTTTTGTATGAAATTTTATGTAGGTCTCGAAATTATGAAATCGGGTAGGTCTAAAATAAACAATGTTTTACTAAGTATATATGAGGCTATATACGATACTTACATCAAAAAAGCAATTTTTAACATTAATTTGATATATTTTTTATTTAAATAATAAAACAATATACAATTACAAGACACAAAACACCCATCAAACCCACATTGGTTTATCTTGGGTGCGAAATAGACATTCCTCAATCCGTAAAAAATAAATAGATTATTCAACAAGACAGTATTGTTTTCTTGAATGTATATCCCTACTAATATTATAAATGCGAAAGTAACTCTGTCTGCCTGTCTGTCTGTTACGCTTTCACGCCTAAAGTACTGAACCAATTTTGATGAATTTTAGTATGAAGATAGAACTGAACTTGGGAAAGGACATAGGCTACTTTTTACCGCGATAACCGACATACACGCGGGCGGAGCCGCGGGCGAAAGCTAGTATATAAACAAAAATCAGGTACATATAAAGATTTCAAATTCAAGAATTCAAATTTAGTTCCGACTAATCTATGGAATGGCTGGACCGTTTTGATGTGACCCCGCGGTGACTCGATTATTTATTTAACGTCTTTTACAGTTAAATTACAACAAAAACCGCGGGTAAAACTCAACTAGTAAACAATAGTAGTCTTGTTATGATACAGAGTGTCACCACCCCTATCATCCCGCGGGTGTCGTAAAAGGCGACTAAGGGATAAACTACGCAAGACAACATCAATGCAAAGAGACGGAAAACTTGAAACCAACCCTATACCAACCCGTCTGGCCAGCGTGGTATAGTAGGCCAAAGCCTCCTTTCTAAGGAGAGGCCTATGTCCAGCAGTGGACTGTTAAAGGCTATTAATGATGATGATATAAGTTTGTAAATAAGACGTGTCTAAATACACATATGCTATGTTCTTCATCGAATAAGTAGAGCTAAACATATATAGCTATTAGGTGCCGAACTATTTGCTTAGTGGTAGCATGTTGGTATAAAAAAAGTCAATTGACAACTAGACTAAGCGTGGGTTGGCAGATTAGTCCCTTGTCAAGGAACCGTACTTTTATATATATGTAGCCTGCAGCTCAACCAGTTAGTTTGTAGAATAAATGGTTTGTGACTAACAAACTATTACGTTTGGTAAATATTTTCGATTAATTTAAGATGACCTTGACTTTTCAAAGTTGAGTACATAAATCCATTGACGCGCCCACGTACTGTTGACCAATATCAATCAAAATTATTATTAATAGCTAATAATTGAGGTTACTAGGAATTTAATTGTGAGATTACGATACGTAAGTATATTAGTTTGATATCTTAACTAAGCTTTTTATGATTCAGGGCGCAAACATGACTGGTTTTTGAGAAGGTACAGTCCCGGGGCCTATCTCAGACTAGTGAACTACTTTTCTGTCTTTTTCCCTTTACCTACAAAGTTTGAACAACATTATTATAACAAAATCATCGATCTAGGTATATTTGTTTACCCCAATCAGACAATTAGTAATATATCAAAATCTCAAAGGGTCCTGACAAGTACTTGTAATCCACTCCCCATCTTGACGGAGTATCCCAATGGCTCTGTGGTGGAGTTAGCTGAATAAAAAAATTGACCATTTTGTTTGGTAAATCAGTAGTTTGGAGCTAATGGCGGTGTGTGACAGATTTTCATAAATATTTATCTTACCTATATATAAAATTTTCGTGTCACAATGTTCGTTCCCATACTCCTCCGAAACGGCTTGACCGATTTGTATGAAATTTTGTGTGCATATCGGGTAGGTCTGAGAATCGGCCAACATTTATTTTTTATATCCCTAGTACGCGAGCGAAGTCGCGGGCATCAGTTAGTTTTAGTAAACAAAAAAAGCGGCCAAGTGCGAGTCGGACTCGCCCATGAAGGGTTCCGTACCAGCAAGTAACATCATAGAAAAGTTCTTGTAGTTCGTTGTAACTTTCATCGATGTTTTTATACTAGTGTATTGATTGGATGAAAAGTATATTGCGTGTTACGATTTATGACGTATTAAAAAAAAACTACTCACTAGATCTCGTTCAAACCAATTTTCGTTGGTAGTTTTCATGGTATTGTACAACATATATTTTTTTTAGTTTTATCACTCTCTTATTTTAGAAGTTACAGGGGGGGGGACACACATTTTTCCACTTTGGAAGTGTCTCTCGCGCAAACTATTCAGTTTAGAAAAAAATGATATTAGAAACCTCAACATCATTTTTGAATACCTATTCATAGATACCTCACACGTATGGGTTTGATGAAAAATTTTTTTTTGAGTTTCAGTTCCAAGTATGGGGACCCCCAAAATGTATTGTTTTTTTTTCAATTTTTATGTGAAAATCTATATGCGGTTCACAGATTACATCTACTTACCAAGTTTCAAAAGTATAGCTCTTATGGTTTCCGAAAAAAGTGGCTGTGACATACGGACGGACAGACAGACAGACAGACAGACAGACATGACGAATCTATAAGGGTTCCGTTTTTTGTCATTTGGCTACGGAACCCTAAAACGAATCCAAGTTTTATTGTTATTAATATCCAGTTCTCAACGTGACTCAGAGATTAGTCGGTATAGGTTGCCTGGGAGTCCCACACACCCTTCGATGTCCCCAAGAAGGGTAAGGTGCGAAAAGCATTCCCCGCGTAAAAAAAGTGTTACTAGGTAGTAGAGCCACGCTGGTTTCAGCACGAATGGGCTGGCTCGACCCGGCCAGTACTACCCTCACACAGAAGACCATCCTAATAATGACAGCATTCTTGCTGTCGTGTTTCGTTGGTGAGTGTGGGACCGGAGGCCCAATCATTCTGCATCATTCTCCCGCCCTTCGAAGGCCGGGAGAATGATGCAGAATAATCTAACCAGGCTGCCATGGTAAGGGTCACCATGCTACATTGCCTACCCTCACAATAAGCATGGTGACCCCTACTCCTGGATTCTACTCATGCTTTCCATCAGGCAGAGTAGAGTCACTTTGGCAGGCTTAAATATATATATAAAAAAAAAATTAAAAAAAAAAAGTGTAAATATATAAAATATCTTCAAATAAAATTCAAATTTGGCACAAATATTTAATTATTTGTTCGACCATATTATATTAGAATATACTTTATTGTACACCAAATACAGTTTTTGCAGATGAAAGTTTCTGTAAGATATTTACAATGGGCAGCCTTATTGCTAAAAGCAACCTCTTCCAGGCAACCTTTGAATGGACTATTCGACAGAAGAAAAAGGTGATTTAATCACAAAATAGTAGAACTAAGAACGACGTTGTTTCATCTGCGAAAGACAGTGGTCAAATGAAATAGAAACAAAGAAACAAATCACCGCTAGGTCCGCTAGGCGCAATCAAAGGGTGCCTAGGTGGTCGGCGCGTAATACTAGTAGAGCGAGTGGTCACCAAAACAATTGGTATCTTATATTAAAAACTTAAAAAAGCGGCCAAGTGCGAGTCGGACTCGCCCATGAAGGGTTCCGTATCAGCAGGTAACATCTTAATGCGTTGATTTTGTATGACTTTTCCAAGTAAGCGCATTGTAAAAGTTAAGCCTCTATAACTCCTGAACTAACAAAGTCATTTTATTCGTTATAGTTTTCATTTAAAGTTCATTATATGGACCACTATCACAAACTTTTCGGCGGGCGGGACGGCCTGTTTTTACAAAAAGTTTGCCTTTAAAGTGGAATTTCTCGCAAACGGATACCTAAATCAAAAAATCGTCTTAACAAACCTGTAATGTTTTTAAAAGACCTATATAATGATACCCTACATGATGGGGTAGCCGTGAGAAAAAAAAACATCCCCACTTTACGTGTAGGGGAGGTACCCTAAATAAAAATATATTTCATAATTTTATTGTAGCACTTTGTCGACGTAATTACAATACATATTCTTGCAAAGTTTCATCTTTCTAGCACTTACTGTTTGGACGACAAGTCGAGGACGGACGGACGGACGGATGTACAGACGGACATGACATATCTATAAGGGTTCGAAGTCATAAACTTCGGAACCCTAAAAAGTTGTAGATCTTTTAATTACCTACAACTTTGCCATTTAATTATTTTCCTTGTAGTTTTGCTGGAAATCGAGATAAACCGTTTTTCACCCTTTGTTGCATATATTTAGCCATCCAATCTGACTCTACCCTGCCTGATGGAAAGCATGAGCAGAATCCAAGGGTCGGGGCTACCACACTTGCTGCGAATGCGGACAATAATGTATGGCGGCCCACACTATGGCGGCTTAGTGAGATGCTTTTTCACGCCCCGGTTAAAGGACCCGAAAACCTCCCTACCTACCCCTTCCCGACCTCAGATCGCCCGTAAATTATTTTTCCTTTCATTTTTATAATATTCTCCTCCTTTTCCAATAGGTTTCATCCTACTATAATTTTATTTGTTTTCAAAAATTATCTACTCTGGTCTACTGGTCTAAATGTCATTTACAAACTATCATTATGGTTGCCATGCAAGTGTGTTATTCCTAGCAACCTGTGAAGTTTTGACAGGAGGTAAACAGTGATACATTTTGACATCTTCGATTTATGTATTTTTATAATCACCTAGCTTTGGTCTTTGTGTCTCGATTATTGCAGTAAAAAGTAGCCTATGTCCTTTCCCAAGTTCAGTTCTATCATCATACCGAATTTCATCAAAATCGATACAGTGGTTTAGGCGTGAAAGCGTAACAGACAGACAGACAGAGGTACTTTCGCATTTATAATATTATAAGTAGGGATTAAAAAAAAAACTACTCACTAGATCTCGTTCAAACCAATTTTCGTTGGTAGTTTGCATGTTAATGTACAACATATATTTTTTTTAGTTTTATCACTCTCTTATTTTAGAAGTTAGAGGGGGGGGGACACACATTTTTCCACTTTGGAAGTGTCTCTCGCGCAAACTATTCAGTTTAGAAAAAAATGATATCAGAAACCTCAACATCATTTTTGAACACCTATCCATAGATACCACACACGTATAGGTTTGATGAAAAAAAAATTTTTGAGTTTCAGTTCCAAGTATGGAGACCCCCAAAATGTATTGTTTTTTTTCTTTTTTTATGTAAAAATCTTAATGCGGTTCACAAAATACATCGACTGATCAAATTTCAACAGTATAGCTCTTATAGTTTCGGAAATAATTGGCTGTGACATACGGACGGACAGACAGACAGACAGACAGACAGACAGACAGACAGACAGACAGACAGACAGACAGACTTGACGAATCTATAAGGGTTCCGTTTTTGGCCATTTGGCTACGGAACCCTAAAAACATATACAACAATATCTGTGTAGATATAGTTGTATATGTCTTTTAGGTTTTCGTAAAGTAATAGTTTAAAGTTCGTGTTTTAAGACTTAGACTACAATAGATTTTAAAATGTGACGTCACATTATTTAGGACCCCTCCCACCCCCTTGTCACACAATGTCACACTTCGTCGACCCCCCCCCCCCCTCCCCCTTAAGGTGTGACGTAATTTATGGATGGCCCCTTATTACATAATAAAAGTAATTTGTTGTGCACTAAAATCTAGCGTAATATTATATTTTTTGTTCAGTTTCAAATAATAGTTCGACGACCATACGGTGATAAAATCATTTAATATCTTAATATTTTAAACTAGCTGCATCCCGCTGTGTTACCCGCGAGTATTTAAGTAAATTGCGAGTAACGCCTGGGAGTGAAGCTAGTTTAAAAAAAAATAGCCCACGTTATTTCTTATGTCATCAGCTATCTGCCAATGAAAGTCCCGTTAAAATTGATTCAGTCGTTCCAGAGATTAGCAGGAACAAACAAACAGAAAAATTGCTTTTTCGATGTAATTACCTTAAATACTTAAATATACATATAACTGCCTCGTTGGTCTAGTGGATAGCGTATGCGAATGCTAATCAAGAGGTCTCTCGTTCAAATCCTGGGTCGGTAGTTAATTCCTAATACCAGCCCGTACGCAGAGCACGTAAAGCCGTCGGTCCCGGTTATCATTAAAATCTATGGAAATCGTTATTGGAAAATCAGTGCCCTCAAATTTACCGACAATTAATTCAACCTTCGAATTTCAGTTCTCTGTTAGGGTTGCTGAGGTCCGATGCCAGTCGCTTCGTGGAAAAACTAGATATCCAGGCATCACCGGTTGAAATAGTAGCCGCCCCCAAATAATATTGGGAAGAAGACTTCCATATAAATTTGGTAAAAACTGTTCATTTGACAAATAGCCACCTTAAATTTATTTATTTATATAGCTCACAGCAGAAATATTTAGATTTGAGAAATCTCATGCGCAACTAAAGATCAACGCACCAGTATGAAAAAAGCGGCCAAGTGCGAGTCGGACTCGCCCATGAAGGGTTCCGTATCAGCAGGTAACATCTTAATGCGTTGATTTTGTATGACTTTTCCAAGTAAGCGCATTGTAAAAGTTAAGCCTCTATAACTCCTGAACTAACAAAGTCATTTTATTCGTTATAGTTTTCATTTAAAGTTCATTATATGGACCACTATCACAAACTTTTCGGCGGGCGGGACGGCCTGTTTTTACAAAAAGTTTGCCTTTAAAGTGGAATTTCTCGCAAACGGATACCTAAATCAAAAAATCGTCTTAACAAACCTGTAATGTTTTTAAAAGACCTATATAATGATACCCTACATGATGGGGTAGCCGTGAGAAAAAAAAACATCCCCACTTTACGTGTAGGGGAGGTACCCTAAATAAAAATATATTTCATAATTTTATTGTAGCACTTTGTCGACGTAATTACAATACATATTCTTGCAAAGTTTCATCTTTCTAGCACTTACTGTTTGGACGACAAGTCGAGGACGGACGGACGGACGGATGTACAGACGGACATGACATATCTATAAGGGTTCGAAGTCATAAACTTCGGAACCCTAAAAAGTTGTAGATCTTTTAATTACCTACAACTTTGCCATTTAATTATTTTCCTTGTAGTTTTGCTGGAAATCGAGATAAACCGTTTTTCACCCTTTGTTGCATATATTTAGCCATCCAATCTGACTCTACCCTGCCTGATGGAAAGCATGAGCAGAATCCAAGGGTCGGGGCTACCACACTTGCTGCGAATGCGGACAATAATGTATGGCGGCCCACACTATGGCGGCTTAGTGAGATGCTTTTTCACGCCCCGGTTAAAGGACCCGAAAACCTCCCTACCTACCCCTTCCCGACCTCAGATCGCCCGTAAATTATTTTTCCTTTCATTTTTATAATATTCTCCTCCTTTTCCAATAGGTTTCATCCTACTATAATTTTATTTGTTTTCAAAAATTATCTACTCTGGTCTACTGGTCTAAATGTCATTTACAAACTATCATTATGGTTGCCATGCAAGTGTGTTATTCCTAGCAACCTGTGAAGTTTTGACAGGAGGTAAACAGTGATACATTTTGACATCTTCGATTTATGTATTTTTATAATCACCTAGCTTTGGTCTTTGTGTCTCGATTATTGCAGTAAAAAGTAGCCTATGTCCTTTCCCAAGTTCAGTTCTATCATCATACCGAATTTCATCAAAATCGATACAGTGGTTTAGGCGTGAAAGCGTAACAGACAGACAGACAGAGGTACTTTCGCATTTATAATATTATAAGTAGGGATTAAAAAAAAAACTACTCACTAGATCTCGTTCAAACCAATTTTCGTTGGTAGTTTGCATGTTAATGTACAACATATATTTTTTTTAGTTTTATCACTCTCTTATTTTAGAAGTTAGAGGGGGGGGGACACACATTTTTCCACTTTGGAAGTGTCTCTCGCGCAAACTATTCAGTTTAGAAAAAAATGATATCAGAAACCTCAACATCATTTTTGAACACCTATCCATAGATACCACACACGTATAGGTTTGATGAAAAAAAAATTTTTGAGTTTCAGTTCCAAGTATGGAGACCCCCAAAATGTATTGTTTTTTTTCTTTTTTTATGTAAAAATCTTAATGCGGTTCACAAAATACATCGACTGATCAAATTTCAACAGTATAGCTCTTATAGTTTCGGAAATAATTGGCTGTGACATACGGACGGACAGACAGACAGACAGACAGACAGACAGACAGACAGACAGACAGACAGACAGACAGACTTGACGAATCTATAAGGGTTCCGTTTTTGGCCATTTGGCTACGGAACCCTAAAAATGAAAATTCTTAGTAATCCGGAAATACACTTATAATATACATAGGTAAGTATATTATACGTTGAGGTATAAAGATTTAGAATAAGTTAAGAATGTACATATTCAGTGACAAAAGAATAACGATCTTTTCAGAAATTCGCATCATTGCAATGTATTCTTCTCTTTACCACATGGAAGGTACTGCACAAGAATATTAATCAGAGACCCCAACTTAGTATGCAGTGGCAAATATCTCAAAGAGCATGCAAGTTTTTTTTTTATTTCTTTTTGCAGACAAAGAATTGCCGACCGACTCATATAAGTCTTACGATAACACAATGGCACTATATGTCATACGCTAATTTAAAATCGTTTGTGTTTATGTCACAGTTAGAATGGGAATTTGGTCATTTAAAAACATCCTAAGTCTAATCTAAACATCAGAGCTTGCATCGTGAAAATTAAAGTTATGATAGTTTATAATTGATGAGCTGAAGTCATGGTATAGTCCTAAATAGAAATTGGTGTAAAGCTGCTATTTTAAAAAACAAAATAAAGTGTTTATAAAGTTTAAAATAACAATAATAAATAAACCAAACACTTTATTTTTATACTATTATATAGAAGCTATAATACTCATTAAACAATTAGCTGTATTACAATGAGAAGCGCTCAAAGCCAAGAAAGTAACCATAGGTGATTAAATATGAAGGAAACGGTCACAGAGGGTAAGCAACGATGGCGTAGTCAGTTCCCAGATGAGTGAGCGTTTGTGGCATGTTTTTTTTTTTTAATCATCATCTAGTCCCAAGCTAAGCAGAGCATGTGTTACGGGTACTAGACAACTGATATAAATACATAAACGTACTTTTTTTTTGTAAATATGTACATACATATTACACATAGAAAACACCCAGACTCCGAAACAAATATTTGTGAATCACACAAATAATATTTGGTCCGACCCGGGAATCGAACCCGAGACCTCTTGATCAGCAGTCGCATACGATAACCACTATACCAACGAGGCAGTCGAATATGCTGAGCATTTCCATGATTCGTGATCCGTGAAGATAACATTGTATGTCAGATCTCCGAAATATTTATTTTGAAACAAATTATGTATTAGCAAAATATATGTGTTTAGTTTATAGATATAGTAAGAAAAAAATTCAGATACAATAAGCGAACATTGCCGATTGCCACCGAAAGCCCTTCTCAGTTATTTTAGACGTTTTATGATAAGTCTAGATATACTCTTTACTAGTTACACACATGTTTATTGTAAATACGATTTCGCATGCGTTACGATTGTTAAGCAAACAATTGTCGTACGCCCGCACAAAACGCATGCTTAGAATTCTCTACACTAGGTATTATTGATTGTTTGATTAACAAAAGGACACACGTTTCAATACAGTACTTAATGGAGAAATAAGCTTAATACATAATAGGATCCTTAAATGTATTAAGAATCATAATCACATACAAATAAATAAGTAAATGGGTTACACGTAACGTTCGTCATCAAAACGCTAAGAGGAAGAAGAAGATCACATATACTTATTATTTTCTATTTACATGAATAGAATATAGGGTCTCTCTAAAAAGTGTTTTTGGGGCTTTATTAGGAAATTCCTAAAAGCAGCCCGGAGTTTGGTAGTTTGGAGGTCATTCATTCATTCAATTAAAGCCGTCGGTCCCGGTTGTTATGAACATTTATGGAAATCGTTATTGGGAAGTTCATTATCATCATCATCATATCAGCCGCAAGAAGTCCACTGCTGAACGTAGGCCTCCCCCATTGATTTCCACTTCGACCGGTCGGTAGCGGCCTGCATCCAACGAGTCCCTGCGATCCTAATCAGGTCATCCGTCCACCTTGCGGGAGGTCTTCCTACGCTGCGTTTGCCGTCACGTGGTCTCCACTCAAGCACCTTTCTGCCCCATCGGCCATCGGTTCTCCCATCGGCTCTGTGCCCTGCCCACTGCCACTTCAGCCTGCTGACTCTCTCTGCTATGTCGGAGAGACCCCAAGCATAGCCCGCTCCATAGCTCGCTGTGTGACCTCGAGCTTCCTTATGAGGCCCATAGTTAGAGACCACGTCTCGGCACCGTAGGTCATCACTGGTAACACGCACTGGTTAAAGACCTTCGTCTTTAAGGACTGTGGTATTTTGGACGAGAAGACACTGCGTAATTTCCCGAACGCCGCCCAGCCGAGTTGGATTCGTCGATTGACCTCTTTCTCGAAGTTGGATTTGCCTAGTTGGACCGCTTGTCCCAGATAGACATAGTCATCAACAACTTCGAGAGCCGAGCCTCCCAGTAATACGGGGGTGGGCGAAACATGGACATTTGACATGACTTTCGTCTTGTCCATGTTCATCCTCAGGCCCACCCGCTGGGACACTCTATCGAGGCCTCCGAGCATCGTGCTGAGCTCCTCTAAGGACTTTGCTATGACTACGATGTCATCGGCAAACCGAAGGTGAGTGATGTATTCGCCATTAATATTGATGCCGAATCCTTCCCAATCCAGAAGCTTGAAGGCGTCTTCCAGGGCATTTGTAAAGCTTACTTATTGGGAAGTTAGTGCCCTCAAATTCACTGACATCTAGTTCAACCTTCGAATGTCAGTGCTCCCTTAGGGTTGCGGAGGTCCGATGCCATTCCCACCTTGGAAAAACTGATATTCAGGTATAACCGGTTGAACTAGTAGCCGACCCCAAATAATATTGGGATTAAGGCTAAGAAGAAGACATGAATAGAATGCAGGAGCTGGGATCACAGATCTCATTGTGAGTGCAAATAACGCATCATGGTGCCCAGCAATGAATGGATTGATTATAGAGGAAGGTTTTAGTATATTATTTGCCAAGTTTAAAATGTCTTTAAAAACCTATAACTACTCGTAATATATGTAGTAGTATATAAATTTATAAAAAAATAAGTAGTAATATATAGCATTATATATATAAAATAATAACATTTTAAGAGTGAAATCTACTTCACCCTATCACTTAAACAATCACCGTGTCCTACAATTATATTCACGGTCACAACGGGATTAAAGAAAACATGCAATAAATGAAATCTAATACCCCTTGTTCAAACACAATAGTTCCAACATCAAATAGTTAAAACATCGAAATACAAGACACGACTTGTACCTAACGGTTGGTCGAAGACAGCGCCATCGCTGTCGGGGTCGCAGGTTCACTTTCCAAGTGCTGTTAAAATTGTCCAATATTACCGAGATGTAATACTGAGTAATGTTATACAGATATTATCTTAAGTATGGGTTAGTTATCTTGATGAAGCTCTCAGAGCTATTTCACTAAGAATAGGGTGATAGGAATTCAAGGTAGGTTGTTGAACCAGGGTGTAGTCTATAAACAGCGTACAAACAATGACCTTTTTTAAAAACATTCGAATATTCATAAATCTCTCCACAGAACAGAGAAATGTATTTCTGTGATGCACATCGACTGCCTCCTTGTTCTAGCTGTTAGCGTATGCGATTATCGATTAAAGGTTTTGAAACTGATTCCCGGGACTATCCATTGTTAAGTAAGTAATCCGGAGTATGGATTATGACAGTGTGTCGCCCCCGTGCCCGGAGAGATTAATTATACTGATACAGAGAACAACTATAAAATTCTGGTTTACAGTTGAAAATTATGTTCGAACTACGATTTATAAATATTTTTTTCGTGTATTTGTAATTGAACACACGTAAACACGTACTGGACAGATTTTGATGAATATTTTGTGTGTTTTTAAGTGGGTTTGAGCATGTATTAAGTTCGCATTAAGTGTCCTCAACTGTTTTCATACACCTCATTATAAAGATTTGTTCTTAAGGCTCATCAATTTAAAATGTAATTACATTAATAGACTTCAATCATAAACACAGCAGAACAAATACACCCACTTATTTATACATCATGTCAAGCCCACCGGTTTGTGCCGGGGCATTCAAAGAGGATCCTAAGGCCATAACCTTGTCGATGTGTTTCTAAATAAGGTCTAGGCTTAATAGGCCTGGTCTCCCACACGGAAGGCCCAAGGCCCGACTTTGAATAGGCCCAAACATAAGCAATTAAATCTATTTGATGGTGCATGCGTGAATACCGATCGTTTTAAGTCTCACTATTTATTTAACCATTTAAAGAGATAACGTTAAAACACATTCATTACGCTCTTTGTATTTTATTTCAATTATTTTAATCCACTATATGTATACTTTCATAGAATTTAGAAATTTCACTAGGTATTCCAATCGTTTTTAGTTGTAACTGTAATAAAAAAAAATATAGATATCGTATCGAAAAGGTACGGCAGAAAAAAAAAATAAGTATGTGTAAAAGTCAGATAAAGTTTTTTTTCTTTTCAAAGTCTTATATGCCAAGTGAAACCCGCCAATATTCTATCAAACAAAAGTGGTAGGTTCACAGATAAGTAATAACGACGGATCGGAAAGGCCGAGTATGCACATGTCTCGGGCGCGACCTGCCCTGTACGGTACTCTAATGGGACGTTGCTCCCGTGCCAGCCAAACACCACGGGTTGGATAGGTAAACTTATGTTTTAAAAAAAAAAGGTAAACTTATGTACATACATACATATATGCAAAGAAGTTTTAAGCGTAAAATATCTTAAATTAAATTTCAATATTCCCTTATCCGTACGATGACGGATTAAATAAATATTTTGGTCATCTGAGACCACATTATCTAGTCCCAAACTAAGAAACAGCTTGTACTATGGGTACTAGACAACTGATATAAATAAATATTATAACTTTTTTGTAAATACATACATATTATACATAGAAAACACCAAACCTCCGAAACAAATATTTGCTGATCACACAAACATTTGGTCCTAACGGGAATCAAGCCCGAGACTTCTTGATCAGCAGCCGCATACGCAAACTACTTAGCCAAAGAGGCAGCCAATACGGAGTACGACCACCTCAATTCATCACACAAATATTGAAAGAGCAGATTTTAGGACTAAAACGCAGGACAGTTTTGCAAAGAAGGAAAAAATATGATTCAAACGCTACACCATCCAGTCTGTTCTGAGTAGTATGGTGCGCCAAACCTCTAAAGTCATATGTACAAAAGTGGACTATTAAGGCAACATTTTGTTTTCATCTCGTATTGGTTTATTTGGACATGAATATAGTGTAGGTTTGGTATCAATTGAAACTAATAGATAGGCACTATTGATGTAGTAATAAATTATTTTATTTCATAATTAATTTCAAACAGCTACCGCAATATTGATTAATACGTATCTTAAACGAGTCAAATGACTTTACAATTCACGAAATTAAATTTGCATAGATATAATACTATTCAATATATATATATATATAAAATGAATTGCTGAATTAAAATGAATTGCTGTTCGTTTGTCTCGCTAAAACTCGAGAACGGCTGCACAGATTTTGGTCTTGAATTTTTTGTGTAATTATATATTAAACCTTACATATAATAATATATATAACCATTTAACACTATTTTAACACTAATTATATATTACCATTAAACCTTCTTTAAACCTCTAATTAAACCTCGAGAAGGTTTAATGGTCAATGGATATGAAAGTTGTTAACTATGTAAATTGATAAATCTTAAATTTTGTCACAAATTAATGTTAAGTTTATTTTATAAAAATGTTTAGGTCTTCTATTTATCAATTGAGGCAGTAAGAAATCTGCCGGGTCAGCTAGTACTTAAAGAAATAAAATCAATCGACAGAAGAATATAATTGATATATATAACCTTATACATATAAATATATAGGTACTTGTTTAAAGGTAGGAAGGTTGATCAATTGATCTAAATATTAATAACATTTCCTCATAAATCGATGATACGATTTCGATCAAATTAACGCAATAAAAAAGTACCTTTTCAAGAACTTCGGTTAAGTTTTTTGCCTATCATTGGTATTATATGATATTGTTTGGCGGCGTTTTTCAAGTTGTTCTCAAGGACAGTTCTAATAACTAATAGCGTAATTGCTCAAGTTGTGTCATTAAATTTTGATGTATCTAAATATAGATCATATACACATGTCTATACAGCTTTGGAGATACAGATGAATTAGGGAGTATAAAACTATTCGCTATTGAGTACCTAATTCAGAGTCGATAACCATTTTGATGGCAGGAAGAGTACAGCGTTTTGTATACTCTTACTGAACTTTTAACAATTTATCCATACTAATATTATAAATGCGAAAGTAACTCTGTCTGTCTGTCTGTCTGTTACGCTTTCACGCCTAAACCACAGAACCGATTTTAATGAAATTTGGTATGAGGATAGAACTGAACTTGGGAAAGGACATAGGCTACTTTTTACTGCAATAATCGAGATACAAAGGCCAAAGCTAGGTGATTATAAAAATACACAAATCGTAGGTATCAAAATCTATCACTGTTTATCTCCTGTCAAAACTTCACAGGTTGCTAGTTGCTAGGCATAACACAATTGCATGGCAACCATAGTGATAGTTTGACAATGACATATAGACCAGTAGTTCAGGGATTATAGTAGGATGAAACCTATTGGAAAAGGAGGAGAATATTATAAAAATGAAAGGAAAAATAATTTACGGGCGATCTGAGGTCGGGAAGGGGCAGGGGGTGAGGTTTTCGGGTCCTTTAAACGGGGCGTGAAAAAGCATCTCACTAAGCCGCCATAGTGTGGGCTGCCATACATTATTGTCTGCATTCGCAGCAAGTGTAGTAGCCCCGACTCTTGGATTCTGCTAATGCTTTCCATCAGGCAGGGTAGAGTCACTTTGGGTGGCTAAATATATAAAACAAAGGGTAAAGAACGGTTTATCTCGATTTCCGGCAAAAGTAGAAGTCCTATGGAAAAAAGTTAAATGGCAAAGTTGTAGGTAATCAAAAGATCTAAAATTTTTAGGGTTCCGAAGTTTATGACTTCGAACCCTTATCGATTCGTCATGTCCGTCTGTCCGTCCGTCCGTGTTCCTTACCGTCCAATCGGTAAGTGCTAGAAAGATGAAACTTTGCATGAATATGAATTGTAATTACGTCGACAAAGCGTTACAATAAAATTATGAAAAATATTTTTATTTAGGGTACCTCCCCTACACGTAAAGTGGGGATGTTTTTTTTCTCGCAGCTACCCCATCATCTGGGGCATCATTATATAGGTCTTTTCAAAACATTAAAAGGTTGTTAAGACGATCTTTAAACCCATTTTTTGATTTCGGTATCCGTTTGCGAGAAATTCCACTTTAACTTTAAAGGCCACTTTTTTTGTAAAAACAGGGCGCCCCCCCCCCCCCTCTAAAAGCTAAACGTCCGGCTCAAAAAATCTGGAAAAATTCGATATAGTGGTCCATATAATAACTTTAAATGAAAACTATAACGAATTAGATGACTTTGTTAGTTCAGGAGTTATAGAGGCTTAACTTCTACAATGTGCTTACTTGGAAAAGTCATACAAAATTAACGCATTAATACGTAAACATAACAATTATCCATTGGATACAATTTCTAATCCACGTACCATTATGGGTGACTGAGGAACCCTTTCCTGTGCGTGGCCTGACACGCACTTGGCCGATTTTTTATTTACACTTTTTTTACATAACCTCAAATTATATGTGTAAATTCAAAAACTAAGTTTTTGGTTTTTTATTTTTATCTTTTACTAATAAAATTATTTTTAAACGAAATTTAGTGAAAACTTACCTTTTATGTCCCGAATACACTGTAATTTATTTGATTTGAAATATTTATTTTTTCACCCGATTTTGACCTAATATCGAAAATTCACCCGTCAAAATATCTACTTTTTTCAAAAAATTGGGGTGTTTTCTGTTTGATGAAATCTCTACTTTCCGATGGTGTAATAAATGCGAAAGTAACTGCCTGTCTGTCTGTCTGTTACGCTTTCACGCCTAAACCACTGAACCGATTTTGATGAAATTTGGTATGAAGATAGAACTGAACTTGGGAAAGGACATAGGATACTTTTTAACGTGAAAATAAAGGTAGAAAGAAGGGTTTGAAATAGGGGACGAAAGTTTGTGTCTAAGTTCCTTATTATCAAAATCATGTAAGATTGTTTAATCTACCCTTACCGTGTCGCGCGATATATACGAATTCCACGCGGGCGAAGCCGCGGGCGGAAAGCTAGTTTATTTATAAATGAAGCCCTAGAAGCCGTATAATAGTGTATAACAGTTGGCTACGAAATACCTTTTCGATGTTGTTGTGTGCATCAGTTGTGTTGACACTATAAACACTCGATTTGCACGCACACAAGTATAAGTTCTTTTAATCGTTTTCTTAGATATAATCACCTATAAAACTATTATGCTCAACTCTCAGTAAAGTGATGTAATCATAGTATTGTGATACTAAAATATGAAATAACTTTTCTGTGGCAAGTTGTAATCGTAAGTAATGATTACAAAGCAACCTGATTACTTGATTTATTGAAGTCGTTTAATTTCTAAGGCGACTTTATCGTAGAGCTTTAGTTAATTAATGTATGCACGCAACAAGAACAATGGAAGTTTATGATTTAAGTGAACGAAAAGAGCCAGAAGTTTTGTGATGTAATTGTGAAGTACTAGGAGAGCATGATTGTCTGGTATTGGGTAACTTGGTAGCTAATTAAGTAACTTTACTTTTTAAAGCTCTACGTCTCAAGGTCGGCATGCTATCTATTCAAACAGTGCATTCACACCTGATGGTTTAAAATCAATTTTTAATTGTATTTAAATTTACTGCATATTCTATAGTATACATAACATTCAAAGTGCCAAGTGTAAGTAATAAACACATTGACACACAAACCCTACTGTGTTTTTACTGTAAAAGACAAAAATTGCAGACAAATATGAAAATAATAAATGAGTTGTTATAAGAGGATATGTAGCTTAAGAAAGTAAAATAATGATAGCATAACTCGAAATGGCGACATGTAGCCACTACGCGTTAGGTATACATTTTTTTGGTTTCCCCCGGGATAGGGCCTGATAACTGACCTAGTGCCGATTCGGGAAGGACCTGATATTACATGGTCCGGGTCCTCCCGGAGCAGGGCGTCAGAGGTCGATCGTCTCGGTGTTTTTTAGCGGAAACACCACATACTCCAGGCTCCTGTTTCCCCGAGGAGCCGGAAATCCGGAGGGATTTTTCCACCTCGTGAACTACTATTGAATATTGTGGCGATTCCTTGCTGATACGCTAAGTCTGTCTGCATCTCCACATTAGATATTTCGCATGCATAAAGTTAAATATTACACAAACCCAAAAAAGATCTTCTAGAACATAATATTTAAAAAATTCAAAAATGTGACTCACCGTCGTAAGAATCTGGAATATACAGCGGCTTTCCAACCAATTTGCCCTTCTTCCCAGACAACGGCACCGCCTCCACTCTCCTGTGAGCCTCCAGTACCCTATACAGAAGCACTGGCCTATCCTCGCCCTCAAACTTGACCACTCGCGGCAAAGAAAACTTATCAACAAATTCCTTTAATGTCATCACTTCACTACCATCGTCTTCTGGTTCTACAGAACCGTTTCTTCTCCCTAGCAAAAAATTGTCCGCCCATTCCGGTGCATTTGGTCTTCGTTCCAGATTCCAATCTGGTCGTCTTTCGCTGCTCCTCGGCTTGTACCTTGGAGGCCTGTCTCTTCTTACTAAGGCTTCGTTAGCTTCAGCTAACCACCTTGTGACTAGCCTTTCTCTTTCTACATCTAGGTAGCGAGGTTTGGAAGCGTCGCAGGCGAACCTAGCGGCGTCGAAGCAGTATTGGGGTGGAGGAGGACGGATCCGAGGAGGGAAGAAACGGGGTGGGACGTAGGGCGGATGTGGGGCATAGGCCGGCGGCGTCCTCGGCCCGGAGCCCTCGACTGACGCCGTTCTATACATTCTGTCAGGCCATTGACATTGCTCCCTCCACCTGTAACAAAAAAAAAACGTGAATTTTATGATGGGATTTTGTTATATTGTTTCTAAAAAGGGAGCTGTTTTTTTGGATATATGATGTTATGCTTTCATATGTATACATGTGTAGACTTGCATGTATCAATTTTCTAATATTTAATATGCACCGACAATAATCTGTAATCTGTATTCTTTAATGAATAAATCAAGACTAATTATTTTATTACTTTGAACTGTGAGACATATCAGAAGTTCAGAACGCACACCACATTACATTGCTTTAAGAAGTTCGACTGAGAATTTATTAACAGAAAACAATAACTACTGGTTTAACCATCGTTTTCGAATCGAATCACAGGCTTCAATAGATTTCCCGTAAGATACTTCACTGTCATAATACGGTGATATTAAAATTCTAATTTTCCTTGAGATTTCGGCAAATTATAGCAAAAGAAACATCACATCACACAATCTAAAAATTATCGCGTTGAATGAACGCGATAATGTTTGAGAACAGAACGTATACATAATTTAAACTTCACATTAATTTTACTACGAAATACCTAATATTCAAAAACCGGATAACCAATAAGCGAGCATAAAAAAAAATTGACTCCACAACTTTTTATTAAATCAAGTCATATTAAATCAAGTTACGGTTATGACACAACCTGTTCATAAACAACCAATTAATCACTAAATACTTTCTTATATTCCAACAGTAGCCATCATTAGTGACGCAACAGCCTACAGATCTAACGAGCCGCACATAATATTAGCAAATACCTACAAATATTTGAACTTACACCCGATACGAACGAATATATTTCTTACATAAGCATTAATAGCTTACTTACGTCATCACACTAACTTACCTGGACTATTATATAGGAATGAGACTATATCCTATGGGTAATGGATTTAGTTGGAATCGCAATAAGAGCAATTTTGTGATGTCATAGACTTTTAATTATATTCCATAATAGGTGGAAATATGTGACATTTTATGGTACTGCTAGTAATTAGGAAATGGACAATATTTTGACCGTTTTTACCAATTTCCTTTCTATTTAAGGGGCTATTTAGAAAAAGGTGGCCCTTCCTGATATTTTTCTTTTCACCGACCTTTGATAGCTAAGTTCTTAGATGTCTCTTAAAATGTAGGGACTATGTAAATTAGGAGACTCCTAGTATAAATATAGTATGGTGAAAATGGTTAATAATAAAATAAGAACAAAATATCTATGGAGTAGAAATAAATAAAGTAAAATAAATATTTGGGCCAACCCGGGAATCGAACCCGAAACTTCAAGCACAGCAGTTGCATACACTACTACTGCGCCACCGAGGTAGTTAAGTTATTAAGAGAAGGCGATAAACTCGAAAGACGATGATGATGACGGGTTTGACAGAGGAGAAAAGACCCACAAACCGTAACCCGTTGCACTGGTCAGATCAAGTTTGCCCAACTCCCGGCACTACGATCCATGCTGCCCTACACAGCTCAAGAAGGAACAGGTGGCTTCAAATAGAGGTCACGACCCTTAGAATTGAGGACAACGACACAAGGAAAATTAATTACAAAATTCTACATGAAGTATACCTTCATGTAGAATGCCGTAACCTTGTCCCAATTGCCTTATTTATTGAAGTCTAAAATCGTATGACAGCTGCAGTCGCATACGACGTTTGTAACCCGTGCCATGTAAAAATGTGTGAACAAAATACTCTACTAAGTATATTCCCGCAGTTTTTCTTCTTACCCAACAATTTTCCTATAGTTTTAATTATTGCAAAATATCCGCTGTAGTGGCCAACAACATACAATTTTCTTAGCAATCTCCATATAAAGGTGTTCCCATCGGTAACTAGGCAGGACAAACGTATATAAATGATGTTCACACGACGATAGCCGTCGACGGTTTAGAAGGCAATATTGTGAATGCGAATTCAAAGCTATCGTTAGCGAAAGATTGTTTTTATTAAAAATAAAATTCTAGAAACTTCCATTTATGCTGTAGTCAGAGAACATACTTCACTATTATATAATCAATCAACAACCCATAATGTCCCAACACTGGAATCGGCTCTCCTCTCAGGAGAAGGTCAAGGTCTCCACACTCGCTGAGCACGGGTCGGGGACTGGCAAGACACGTTGTGGCAATCTTGCCGTTGAGCGTTTTTAAGCCGCCCGAAGACTTAAGTTGGAGAATTAAACTGTTAAACCATACCATGATGGCCTATTCAGATGCTTCTGCATCATTGTGGCAAGTCTCGCACTCACCAACAAAATGCAACAGAACAAAATGCACTCATTTTGGGTTGGTCTTCTATGCGAAAGTAGTACTGCCCCCTAGCCAATTTCCAAACGTTTTTCGTTTCTATTCTATTTCTCTATTCTGTTTCATTGGCAAATGTCACTCAGTCACGTGATCAAAATAAAATATTTGCCAATGAAACAAGAGAAAATAGAATAGGGAATAGAATAGAAAACGAAAAACGTTGCAACTTGATGGCTGTTGCCGAAAGCCGAAAGTAGTACGGCTACTATCTAGTTCCAAGTGTTTATGAGTGCTGGTTTTGACTTACCATCAACTTGACCTCTAACCCATAACAAGTCCTGTTATCTAAATTTATTACATAACTAGCCTTTGCCCGCGGCTTCCCCCGCGTGTAGGTTTTCGTGGTAAATAGAAGCCTATGTGTTATTCTGAAACGTAAGCTATATTAATGTGAAGTTTCATCAAAATCCATTCAGTAGTTTTTTCGTGAAAGAGCAACAAACATACATACATACTTACAATCTTTCGCGCTTATAATATTAGTAGGATTAGAAACAGAAAACAACTGTAAGTAATACGAAAAGTTTTCAACGCCTACATGTAGGTACTATCATTGTACAATCGCTAATACAAACGACAACGTCAAAATGCCATTAATTCCTTCAAGAGTACACGCACGGCTATTGCAGTATCCAAGTTTTTTAATGCAGTCTTTATTGCTTCAATTCCTTTGTTAGATAAACAGTAATATTTTCAAGAAGACTCATTTATTTCTGAGACTTTCACGTTTTTATTGCTAAATATAAAATTCACAGAACTGTCTTTTTTGTATTCTAAGATCTGAGTAATAATAATTGTATAGGAAATTGATGTTTCGTGGGAATTATTGTAGACTTACTGAATACCGCAGTTTTACCCGCGGTTGACATTCTAAATCACTGAGCAAAGCTAGTCAGTAAAAAAATTATAAAAATTACTCCTAACGTCATCAGATTTCTGCCAGAGATTAACCGGAACAAACCGACAGACATACAGACAAAAATATTAAAATTGCCTTTTTGATGTTAGTAGAGTAGTGATTTACTTTAACATTGCAATTAGTAAAAAACTACACTATTTTTATTTATTTTTACTATGATGATGATGATAGATAAGTATTTTTAGAGCCTCTGAAATCTATTGAGATTTTTGAATAAATTAATAACTGTAAAAAAATTGTAATAAGGTTCTTTTTATAAAAATATTACTGTTTAAATCGTCATCGGTCTAATGCCAGTAACTTATATTTTTTCAGCAAACGTCAAAGTCAAATCTCAAACCAATGTTTCTATTTAAAGCAAAGAGACACATTGAAAAAAAAAAATAAGTGGATGTCCCCACTAATCAAAATTCGATGAACACTGACCAAACACCTGCTCGCGTGATAATCAACTCCTACATTAAAATATGAATTTTAATCACATACTTTTAAGGTTTAATATTCCGAACTACACAGTAGTATGACAAGTCAGGTTTATTAATAAAACCAACTTATAAATACACCTGTCAAAATCAATTTCACTTGAATATTCGACCATAATCCCTTATAATAATGATTTAACAAGTTGTTAAACTTGTTTTATCACTGATCAAACAACTTGGCTGTTTCGTATCGTCAGTTTTTTTAACGATTGCTCTATTTTTTTTTATAAATCTTCGTGTAACAATAGACTTTTTGTATTGTATAAAAGTAATTAATTTTAAATCAGATATGACTTGAGGTTATCTAACTTGAATTGAAGGGATTACTGTCTTGAAAGGTTGAAGTCTTCATAGAAGTTATCTTCGGCGTTGTATTAACAACGCCGAAGATAACTTCTATGAAGATTGTTTGGACTACAATTTGTAATAAGTTTTTAATAGTTTGAGGATAAAAATCTCAATCTTTTATGAATATTAGACGTCCATTGAGGACGAATATCTTGTTCTAACAATGATGCGATTGTACGCAAACCATAAATAAACAAATAAATTTTGTTGGAGGTTACAGTTAAATGTATTTTCTCAACTAACGGTCAGAAAGTCTTCCCTATTTTGATAATTTTGTAATTTTTACCGCCAATTAAACCATTTAATCAATTTTCGAACATTTGGAAGAACTTTTTTTTATTAATCAGGCTTTGAAGAGTTGAACCCTATCCGACATGGATAACTGCTGTAAATAAATACATGCAAGATACGAATACAACAACCAAGACTTGTTTGTTTGCAAGATTGTTCACTAGGAGATCCAACCCCTAATAATAGGAATTAGGAAGGATTTAGGCTGAAAGAAGACTTTGAAGATTAGAATTTGTTGAAAAATAATTTGTCCGTGTGGTGACGGATTAAGAATACAGAATGTCACCACCCCTATTCATTCCGCGGGTGTCGTAAAAGGTGACTAAGGGATGAACTACGCAAAACAAAATCGATGCAAAGAAAAGGAAAACTTGAAACTAACCCTATACCAACCCGTCTGGCCAGCGTGGTATAGTAGGCCAAAACCTCCTTTCTAAGGAGAGGCTTATGTCTAGCAGTGGACTGCTAGAGGCTGTTGATGAAAAATAATTATCCACATACAATATACAGTTACGTGTTCAATCAATCATAATAAAGAAGTTGTTATAACTTTTAATTATGTAATTGTTCAATGTAATGCATGACGGAAATTTGATAAAATAGCATACGCCAATTTATCTGTCAGTTTTACTTTTCCTATTAATTTGATCGCGGTCTATCAGTGTTGCATGTTGAAATTCGTATGTGGAGTTATGTAAGTTTATTTACACCTCTTTTTTATATATATTGATGATGGAAAGCATGACTAGAATTCAGGAGTAGGGATCACCATCCTCAGTGTGAGGGTAATAAATACAAATTATACATAGAAAACACCTAAACTCCGAAACAAATATTTGTGGATCTCACAAACATTTGGTCGGACCCAGGAATCGAACCCGAGACCTTAGGATCAGCAGCCGCATACGCTAGAGCCGCACTAGAGCAACGAGGCACCTCACATTCCTCACATAGAAGATGAATTTTAAACGACAGCAGTCGCGTTGTCCTATTTCGTTGGTAACTGTGCAACTAGAGTACTTTTTTTTTTGTAGGGTGTATGACTGTTGGCCTCAGATGGCCTCTACAGTCTTACGCGGACTTACGGTGGGGCTCTCAACCGGTAAAGAGACTAGAGTACCAAACTACTTCCAATTATATTCACTTTTAAAAGTACCCATAAAAGTGCCTAGTAATCAAAACGAGTCTCTATTGTGTATCCACGTGTAATTTATTCCAAGTCTCGAAATAATAGCGGGGAAATTACAATAAATCATTAATTTTCCTCTTGCTGTAGACGTGCCTTCCAAAGATATATCGTCGGTGTAAATCAAAAATAATTTAAATGAAGACCTTAACTGTAAAATACTTCTTGTTAATTAAATTAGTAATTCATATTATGAAGTAAAGATTCTTTCAGAATTTTTACGAAAAATATATCTTCCGAGCCTTATTCTCAAGTTTATTTGGGGTCGGCTACTAGTTCAACCGGTTTTACACCTGAATATCAGTTTTTCCACGGAGCGACTGGCATCGGACCTCCGCAACCCTAAGGGAGAACTGAAATTCGAAGATTGAACTAGTTGTCAGTATATTTGAGGGCACTGACTTCCGAATAACGGTTGCCATAGATGTTCATGATAACCGGGACCGACGGCTTTTCGTGCTCTCCGAGGCACGGAAGTGAATCACCGCCAAACTTCCATTAATATTTTTTACAAAAAATATCTATATTAAATCCAGAGACAAAAATAAATATTTCTGTTCCTGTAGTGACAGATTAAGAATGCTGAGTCTCCGTCATCATCGTCATGCATCATAGTTTCAACAATTCAGTGTATAACTTATGCCAAGATTTACAAAAAACCGGTTTTTAAATTCTTTTAATGGTTCATCTTAACGGGTCCTCGCTATCTGTTTCAAAAATCGATTAATGTTTTAAAGCTCAATCGATACTAACATTATAAAGAGATAAAGTTTGTGATTCAAATAATTTGTGAATTTCACAAATCTTTCTGTTTGTCTGTATCTGTCTGCCTTTTACGCTTTCACGCCTTAAACGCTGAACAGATGTGAATAAATTTTGGTAAAGAGATAAACTGAACCACGAAGAAGCCCATAGGCGTACGTTTTGACGCCATAACTGGCATACACGTAAAAACCTTAGGCTATATATATTATCTCGAAAAATAAATACGATATATGTGCCAGTCAATAAAATAAGAACAAAATGTTATAGGCAACCAGCCACACAGTCTACGATACCACGATCTAAATTGTATCCGACCAAAATAAAAAAGGCGAGCTATGTGAACGAACTTCGCCATTAATAGTATGACCAAATTGGGAAGCTTGTTCGTAAAGAATTTGCTCTGGCCAAGACCACGTAGCTACGTCACGACTTTGGTTAGGAAGTTTTAGCGACCGAGAAATATCGTGGAGGAAAATGAATTAAATTATCTTTAATAAATAATAAGCTATCGTGTAGCAGGCTATTGACAAGATTCTGTCTGGATGAATTTAAGTATCCTGTGTTTTCTAAAAAGAAATCATTTCTTAAGTAATGGTACATAGGATACCATGGTATAATAAAGTGAAAAGAGTTATCAATCTGTAAGGAAAATTATTAGTAACACAGGCTAAAAATTACGTTCCTAATTAGATTTTTTTTACAACAATAATATTTCTTGATGTGGTAACGTTATTCGAAGTTACTTAGAGTGAGTAATATTATGTAATTTAGTGCTAACAGTTTCAAAATCATTATTATAGCAATAACGTTTAGTATCAAAACAGCGAGGACAAAATCTAACTGTTGCAAGATCAACTAAAATAAGATTAGAGTAGTACAATTTAAAATTTATCTACCTGTTATGTAAAACAGATTAAATACGATTACTTATCTATAGAACCAGTAATCCGACACGGATATTAATACAAAGCCTAAAAATAACTAACAAAAACTCCTTTTGGTTCATGCGCTCCTAGTACCAAAAAAGCTAAACTATTTGATTGACACTTTAATAGAAACAAAACAGGCTATTACATAAAATAGGACAAAGAGGTCAGGGACCTTTTGATGTCATCGTAAGCCTTCCATATTTAAAAAGGACACGTGTGATAGTAGCTATGAACAATGGTGTATTAATATCCTTTTATGTGTGGGAATTAGATTTGTCTATGCGTTCCGAGGGAGCATTCTAAGGACACCTGGGGGTCTTGAAATTTCATTATTATGCTGATGAGCGTCAATAATATGTTTTACTATCCACTCATATGCAGGGGAAGACATCGTATCGTAGTGGCTTTTGTTTTCGGAGGCAAGTCGGTAAGAAACATGGTATCGACAATCTATTATTTTTGTATTATTATGTTTTATTATGATCTTAGAAATGGTTTAAAACGATGCATCCTTTGAAATAATATTAGTCACGAGTTTGACAGGTCAGAAAAGTTCAATACTTAGTTGTTTCTTTGAGATTTTAAATTTCACAGTATTAAATACAGATTTATTAGTGTCTTGCAAAGCTATGTTTGGTCATTGGCGCAAACAAAACATGTTATAAAAATTGACTCAAGTGGCACGTCAATAAATAAAAAACATTATGTGACAAGCATTTTATATGTTTAATTTTCGACACGTTCAAAAACTATAAAGGCCTTTTTAGAAATAATATAATAATAAGTCACAGATTAAAAAATATGTAGAAGATGAGGCAGTACGATAAGTACTTGAGTCATTTTGGAAATGTGGTTAACTTAATGATATACAAATCTTATATAGATGACTAGTTTTCGCTTGCGGCTTTCACCACTTTGTATAGCTTTGATTGCCTTTTTACTGTCAATGTCAATCAGTGAGCAATGGAATAGTTCTAAATATATTGATGACGGATTCGTTTAGATTTTGTTTTTATTCAAATTACGTCCACAGGCCAGGTGGAGTGATGATTTGCGCAAGACGGCTGTTAGGAGCTGGATGCGAGAAGGCAAGGATCGAACTAAGTGGCGTGTAGTGGTGAGGCATATGTCCAGCAGTGTCCTGCGGTAGGCTAATAATGATGATGGAGCAAATAAGCAGTAACTAAATTAATGAAAAAAAACTTCAAGATGAACAAGGATGCATGGATGGGGATTTTTTAAATATGTATTATGAGATAATCTGTTTGAACTCAAACTACTAGATAAGCCCACTAAAGGGTCAAAGTTAATTATGTTGATTGCCTTGTTGGTCTAGTGGGTAGCGTATGCGGCTGCTGATCAAGAGGTATCGATACCCGGGTCGGACCAAATGTGATCAGCAAATATTTGTTTCGGAGTTTTCTATGTGTGATATGTATGTATTTACAGAAAAAAGTATAGATGTATTTTTATTACTTGTTTACTCATGGTACAAGCTCTGCTTAATTTGGGACTAAATGATGTTGTGTGTCAGATGTCCAAAGTATTTTATTTATTTATTTTAATTTCAGTCAACCAACTGACCAAATATCGACTATCGCAACGTAAGTATAGTAAATATGTACTTGAATGAAATTTATACACACCGAGGGACAAACATACAATATGTATGTATTGATAACGATCGATAGGTTGCTCCGTTGATAGCAAAAACACAAATATTGATAGTGATCGACTGTCAAGAGCGGAGACCGGTTTTACTTTACGTTTGTTTACTAACTGTCATAAACTTGAAGTGGCGTATGTTGTTTATTTTACACTTTCTCATAAAATGAACAACTGATAGATGCATCGTCATAACATTATCATTTTCTTGGACATGTCGTATATTTATTTTGGGTTGACATAATCGACTACATGATATTATAAATTAAAGCCCTCCGGTCTGTCTGTCTGTTCGCGATAAACTCAAAAACCACTGCACCAATTCAAATGTAATTTTGTACCCAGATAGTATAAAGCCTGAGAAAGGATATATGCTACTTTTTGTCGCGATAACCTACATAAACGCGGGCGCAGCAAAAGCTAGTTTTGTGTAATATGAAAAACGGTCTCCACCGGCTTAGAATTCCAGATGATATGAATAAGGAAAGTAAATGGAGTGTAGAAAATGGACACCAAGAGGAAATGACACCGTGATAAATGAGAAATAGACAAGCCAAGGCAAGGAAGATGAGCTGAATACTGGCCATAGATTATTAAATTCAGCATTATAATCAATTGAAACCGAAACTCTATTGATTTAATCGTTAGTCCATGAATTTGTAAGGATTTTGTCACAGTTTACGGACAAAGTAATGTAAGAACAAGGTAGGTACGGTTTAGGTATACCTGAAAAGATAGTACTGTCCCTACCCCCTTCACGGGATAAAACCATAATGTAAGATTTTCCTTTGGACAAAGAAGGATTTATACAGTTCTTGGTAAATTTAGCTATAACTATTATCCCTGCGGAGGGTCACGTACTGCCCTGAGTGAGGGAACATTGCGGTTATAGTGAGCTTAGTTATTAAATACGCGTGTTTGATTAAAACAAATCAAAAATACCTAAAGATTTCGCGACTTTTTTAAACGATATTAATATTGCCACTAGAAAATTTCAATTCGAATCATCAAGTACAGTCAACAAAATCGTCTTGTGGTACAATTTTATTGCTGTGCTCTGTATTAAATAATATTTTATACTACGACAATTTTACTTGTGAATTTCAGGGTTTTAAAACCGGCTAATATTTAGTATTTAATTAATACCTTTAAGTATTTTTGTTCTAAACTAAAAGTAGCCAAGTTACTCCATATAACATCAGCATTCTGCTAATGAACGTCTCGTCAAAAAATCTGTTAAGCCATTCCAGAGAGTAGCTTTAACAAAAAGACAGACACACAAAAAATTTAAAAATAGGCTGAAGATGATGAAGTTGTTTTTTTACTCCGGTTGAAACGACCCATATAAAAGTTATATTTCGAAGCACGGTTCTTTCATAGTTATTTCTACAGACTTCCTAGTAATTAAAATATGAATAGTCAAGAGGTTTTATTGCCATGTATTAAATGTCTTATCTTAGTTAAATATATAAATTAAATTGTCTTGTGATGTGCATGGGAGTCTTAGCTCAAGGTAATAATTAACTAGTATAAAATTTTATCTGTTCTCTGAGTTTATTATGATTAGTTTTAAATTCAATCAAATTTCATTTATAATAGTATAAAGATGAACATGGACAATAATTATAACCATGACATCAAAGAAAGATAACCAGTCTTTAGACTATTATATTTATTATTCAACTTGACCATTGCACTATAATTGAAGTTTGTCAGTACGTAGCGAATCCTTACTAATATTATAAGAATGAAAGTTTGTCTGTATGTTTGATGCTCTTTCACGCGAAAACTACTGAACGGATTTAGATGAAACTTTAAAGTAATATAGCTTATATATCAGAATAACACATAGGCTACTTTTTACTGCATTAATCGAGATACACGCAAGCGGAGCCACGTTCGAAAGCTAGTGTATCAATATTTAATAAATATATGAAAACTATTTATGCCTGCGGCTCCACCCGCATATATGTCGGTTATCATGGTAAAGAGTAGCTTATAGCCTTCCTGAAGAATCAAAGCATCTCCATACTAAATTACACTGAAGTTAGTGCAGTGGTTTAGTCGTGAAAGCGTAACAAACAGATATACAGAGTTACTTTCGAATTTCTAATATCAGTATGGCTAACCAACAAAATCATGTTCTTACTTCAATTTAAGGTAGGTATAGGCTCCACAGTAACATAATAATGTAACCTCACCAGTTTATCAAAAACTAGCAAATTACCACCAAAAAACCTTACTTGAAACACGTTTTTCACATAAAATATTGCTTTAAAAACAATTCAAGGCAATCCAACAACAACTTGCTATGCTAACGGTACTCCTAATGCGACGAAATAACCTTGGCAGGCTGGTCAAAAAACTTTAAACTGTGTGGGATGTAAAAACACCGACTGACGGCTCAAGGAAAATACCTAGTATTTATTATATTTTATAGCCAATCAGGATATTCCAAACTCCCGATGATTCTATGAAAAAGATAAAAGTTTTTCAATAAGCAATGTGGTGATTGGGAACTTGATAACGGTTGGAATTCAATCATTTTGAAAATGTAACCCTAAAATGCAATGGGAGATTAATGACATAGTATGGGATCACTCATCACAGTAATACCATGGTCTCATGCAGGCACCACACGTCGTTATGCGCTATTCGTTATTCGGGTTATTCGAGCGCATACGGCGAAGTGTGGAGAGTATATTCGTTTCGTTCACCATAAAAATGACAGTGACACATCTCTACAACACATATATTTGCCTTATTTGATGCTTATTTGACATACCAGTTCGAAGTGTGGATGGCATGTTTGTTGTTTGCGCGCATTACTAATATTTGGGCGAATACGGCGTAGACACATAACGAATAGCGCATAACGAAATGTGGTGCCTGCATCAAAGGAAATTGGTGCTAAGCAATTGTTTTACTGCTTTGTTTGCTCCGATTGACCGACTGACCAAGCGCTGTTTTTGATTGATTCTATAGAAATAACATAGTCATGGCATCACGTGTGAGCGTGATACCATAACCAAGGGAAGGGAACTCATTTGTCGAGGAAGAATATAGGCTTTAGCCACTAAGACCGATTTGAGTCGAGCCGCAATGAAAAATGTTGCAAAACCTGATAAAATATATACCTTAGCTGGTTGTATAAGAAATATGATTACGTATCAAATATATTTCAAATAACTATGTTATTATTACCTCTTTTGTATATTTTGTGAGAACTTCTAAACGTAATTATTTAGACAGGAAGGTCACTCAAAACAAAAACGACTTAAATGACGCAAAGTTTTTATAACTTTTTGACTTTTAAGCATATCGTGATGCATCCTTAAATTTTCAGAAGAATTTAAAATCCTTTGCACCCACATTTTATGATGACGTCATTGGACAACAAACTACAAGCAATAATCGATCTTAAGACATGGAAAACAAGTGATCCAAAAAGCAAAATTGTTTTGCATACACAAGTGTCATCCTTACCGATATGGTAAGTTGAGGCCGGCACGCACCAGGCCATTATCGACAACAGTTTAAGTTATAGGATGTAGCTATTGTGTTACTTCTATGGCACAGTTTATGCGTTAAGCAGTCGTTTATAAAGTTAGATAATTGCAAATGCAGCCACAAAATTTTATCATTACAAACTGACAATGGGCCGATTTTAATGTGATCATTAATTTACTTTTCATTACGTTGTTTTATAGCTTTTGGAGGTTTCAAGATTCCTATTTGGTTAATGTGAAATGAATCCAGTAGTATTCCAAAACTAAAGTTTTTCTTTAAAGGCTTCTTATAAAGAAATTACTTAAGTAAGAAAAATTGTGACAAAAGATTTACATCAGATTATCAAGTATGCCTATTAAACAGAACATGGTAAGCTAGGGTTGCAAAAAGCATGCTTTGGTGGTTTAGTCAAATAGATTGGATAACGGAATTTATAGAACGAATGTGTGTATACGTGTACGTTTAGGTCATTCACGGCTATATTTACCGATCAAATTGGTGATGTCGATGAAAAGCATCAGGAATCTACAAGCATGCAGCGATTGAATAATATGGACGGTGTAAAAGAGGTGTATCAGGACCGTAGTAACTAGACCGTAGTAATTCTTTAGGTATTTTCTTTATACGAAGTGTCACTACCCCTATTCATGGGTGTCGTAAGAGGCGACTAAAGGAACAAAATAAGCAGCTAACATCACTGCCAAGAGACATGAAACATTAAATTAGACATGAAAGAGTAAAGTTAGGAATCATAAATCGCATCCGCTATCTCCTGTAACTTGTCAGAAATTTCGCATTAAGGCTGCCAAGAAAACGTTTCCATAAAAGGGAACAACACATCATAAGGGTTACGTGCTTCATTCTTGATGTACACAACAACACCAATTACTAACATTTATTATGAACTTGCGCAAAAATTGCGTAAAATGTGGTCATTTCATAGATTAATATTATGAAAGTTTTCCTTGTAACTGCTAAATGTGGCAAAGAAGGGAATCTCGTTAGAGGGATAATGCTTTCCTAAATACGATCTTTCAGTATACTTTTTCGGCTGTGTGTATATGGCTCTCAATCAAGAAGTCTCTGGTTCGAATCCCAGGTCGGGGCAAAAAGTGTTATAGAGTTTTTCTGATTTTAGATATACTTAATAACAGCTCAGAATTTAGGGGTCTTAACTCTTCGGCCTTAGAGAGTAGATAAAGCCGTCGATCCTGCAGCTAACTTCGTCTCAATCGTGTCTGATAGCCGCCCCATCAGATTCTGAGAATGAGGTACAGTGTGTGCACCTGTGTTATGCACACACTTGTGCACTTTAATATGTCCTGGTCTCCTTTAAGACTGATCGCCGTGACTGAAACCAGCTAAAGTACATCATAGATTTGTTTTTAAAGTACATGAGTAGGTTTCTTTAATAACGATAGTAGATGGAACTTCTAGCAATCTATTCTAGTAATATTATTCTTCTTAGAAAAAAGTTTACACTTAATATACCCGGCTGCCCTGACAGGTTTAAAGGCTTTGAGTTTGTTTTTCTTTTTCCAATGTTATTATCTTGCAGAGTTGACTCCCTCTGGCGGCTTTTATGACACTCATGGTGATAAGGAACTCGAGTAGTAAAAGTGGTGAACAGTATTCTTAATCGTTCACCACGTTGTCATCATCATCAGCCTATCACAGTCCACTGCTGGACATATGTCTCTCCACAATACTTTAGAGATGACACATACAGACATACTGACGAATAGTAAGAGTGAACTAAAGGTTAAAAAACCTATAAGTAATGAGTTTTATTCTTTTAATACGTGATTTATATTTTTTTTCATTATAACTAAGCTTTTTTAAATCCTCTAAGAGAAGCATTCCAATAAGCAATAAAATATTAATGTTCCTTTCGTTAAACTCCGGAAAATCATGAGAAAAATATGGTTCTGGTAACATACCTGATTAAAAGTAGTTTTCATTAATACATAATACTACTACTACATTAATTAAAACATACATACATAATACATACCGTCATCTAGAGATCCAAATAGACGTAGATATTACATTTCATCAATAACCTGAATGTCTCACAGCTGGGCTCGGGTCTCCTCTAAAGAGAGGGTTAAGGCCATCACCGCGGTGGCCCAGTGCAGGTTGGGGACTGCAAGACAACATTGTAGCCACGTAATCTTGCCATCATATGTTTTTAGCCACCCTTGAGTCCTTTGAGGATGCAGGACCTTTGAGTCACGAAGACGCTCATGATATCGTGCCACTAACGGTCACCCATCCAGGTACTGATTGCACCGTCGAAGCTTATTCTCGGTGGTTTGTATTGATTGTTTCTAATTACTTGACTATGAGAGCATTTACACGAAGTAAACCCAAAAAGTTGTACCTTAGACATTATCTAGTAAGTTTGAGGTGATCCGTCTGCTTGCATCATACCGCTGTGTTTACCCGTGAGTGTTGCCGTACTAGGCGCAGACTAGGCGACACGCGACAGCGACAGCTCGACGACTTGACGCGACGACAGGCTGCGGCCGACAAATTTCATATAATTTGCTCTAAGCTCCGCACACTAGGCATCAGAGACGCCCGAAGAAACAACGACGCCGCGTCTTGTCACGGCGACAAGTCGCCCAGTTTACGATGGCCGTTAGGGTAGCCACGAGATCTGAATTATCTGCGGTTGCGTTTTTGCAAGCTGTGTGGGCGATCGCGAGCCGCACAGTTCTACAATTTGCCCGCCGATACAACGGTAGCCGCATGCAACCACGCACACATGTGTTGTGTTTTGATTTCTTACCTAAAATTTACAAGAGCTACGGTCTAACAACCGCAGCGGACGCGAGTAAACCGCGTCCTGAGCTTTTAGCTTTTTAGCTTTACAATAGTAACCGCAGGTAATTCTAAGGGGCGCAGCTATTCTATACAAATAAATTAATCTCACATTAATAGCCTTCCACTGAATACATATGAAATTATATAATGGAGTAACTTAAGTCACTTTTTAGGGTTCCGTAGCCAAATGGCAAAAAACGGAACCCTTATAAATTCGTCAAGTCTGTCTGTCTGTCCGTCCGTATGTCACAGCCAATTATTTCCGAAACTATAAGAGCTATACTGTTGAAATTTGGTCAGTCGATGTATTCTGTGAACCGCATTAAGATTTTTACATAAAAATAGAAAAAAAAACAATACATTTTGGGGGTCCCCATACTTGGAACTGAAACTCAAAATTTTTTTTTTCATCAAACCTATACGTGTGGGGTATCTATGGATAGGTGTTCAAAAATGATGTTGAGGTTTCTAATATCATTTTTTTCTAAACTGAATAGTTTGCGCGAGAGACACTTCCAAAGTGGAAAAATGTGTGTCCCCCCCCCCCCCCCCCTCTAACTTCTAAAATAAGAGAGTGATAAAACTAAAAAAAAAAATGTTATACATTACCATGCAAACTACCAACGATAATTGGTTTGAACGAAATCTAGTAAGTAGTTTTTTTTTAATACGTCATAAATCGTAACACGCAATTTACCTTTCATCCAATCAATACACTAGTATAAAAACATCGATAAAAGTTACAACGAACTACAAGAACTTTTATATGATGTTACTTGCTAATACGGAACCCTTCATGGGCGAGTCCGACTCGCACTTGGCCGCTTATTTTTATACACTAGCTTCGCTCTGCGGCCGCGGATTACAACTACCGCGGCTATCAGCGAGGGGCTCAGCTACTTCATATTACAATAACAAAATATAGATTTCAAAACGTACTCTAACGTTGCATTTCCCAAAAAAATGTCTTCGAAATCCACTTAATCTTCGTGTAGGGTCACAAATAAAGTTTCCTATTTCTCAACTGGCCAATTGTTAAACAAATGAAACAATAAACAATTATGCGTAATGGCTAGTTCACACGATAATAATTGTATTGAGAAGCCTTGAAGTTTTGTCTGATACAAATCTAAAGGTTGCGTACAGTACAGGCAATGTTTTTTTGGCTTTGTCAACTAGTTTTAATTGTTTATTTACGTTTTTACCCACGGTGCTATAAGGTATGCGTTTGCACTATCAGTATTGGGAACAAAATGTTATATAAATCGCAACTATGGCATACAAATGTGTGTCAAACATTGCTTCACAATATAACGTAAACTCTATAAGTTTTCGTAAGTTATATACCCGTTTTGACGTACTGTTAACTAGCTTCTGATCCTCTTCTAAACTTCCAGTGAAACGGTATGTTGAACTTCATAAAGCTACTCGTCTTATGCCTTATCTTATATGAGTTGGTGATAAGTAACTCGAGTATACATCGGGATAAATTCCATGAGCACCGTTACCGGACTCATCATCAACAAGCCAGAACGCGCCATTGCTGGGTTCGGGACGTTTGGGTCTACTTTCAGGAGAGGGTTAAGGCCATACGTCCTCACGCTGGCCGAGTGCGGGTTGGGGACTGGCAATACACGTTATGACTACGTAATCTTGCTGTTGGATGTTTTTAAGCCGTCCGTAGACCTCCAACTAAGTTCCACGACTGTTATCTTATGATAACAACCGGGACTGACTATTTGACCTTCGAATCACGGAAACGCTCATAACATAACATGCTATTAATGGTCATCCATCTAGGCACTGACCGCGTCGTCATTGCTTACCCTCGGAGGTTGTTCCCAATCACCTAATCCCACTGAGATATGAGCGTATCGTTTCGATTCATTCATTCATTCATGCAGTAGTTCAGGAATGAAATTAATAAAATAGAATTAAGTATAAACAATGAAAATGTTCGCCGATATCGAGTTTTAGAAAGGGGGCTTTATAAATTTAACTCATCACAACCATAGGACGATGGTTTCTAAAAATACCGGCAATTATTTTTGCTTCATCATCGCCCTATCACAATCCACTAATGTATATATAATATATATATATTTAGGTGTCTCTCGTTGCACATCACTGAGTTAGATTCTCGGAATCTACTATCCAAGTCGTGTCAACTACTTTACGACTAGCTGCCCTGGAGCGGTCGTGTACGAGGACCGAGATATACATTTGAAACGTCGGGTCATGTGGTATGGTGTTCTAAAGGGATCTGTTCTCGGACCACTCTTGTGGAACATGGGATACGACTGGGCCTTTGGAGGTCGTCTCACCCGTAGGCTGAGTGCTACTGGTTACGTGGATGACAATCTGATCAAAGCCTGGGGGGCGAACTTCCAAGAGGCGGCGCCTCGTCCAAGTTAATTATGCTTAAGGTCAAATATTCTTCGGATTCCGACATGCTTGCACTTATTTTAAAGTATTGAAAATGATAAATAATCTTTCTTATACGTAATACTTTAATGAATACTAATGGCAGTTGTTTTTTAATAGCAGTTATATAAATATCATATAGAAAATTATCTCATTAATTGAAACTGATTCAATAACTCAAGTCGAGACAAATTGATGTTCCGTATGCAATTTATCATCTACTGATTGATTGACTGCTGCTTTTAGAATTAATAATCTGTTTAGGTTTGTATTAATTATTATCAGATGATGATGATTTTATATTAATTGTGGAAAAATTGTATGATAGGAAATAATCGTTTATCTAATTACTTATTTACAGAAAAGTAACTAAAGCGTTGACTCTTTCAAACTAGGAACAAAAAGTTTTTGTATTTGAAATACTTTTATCAACTTGTTTTATTTTCTAGCATTTAAGCTTCTGAAGAGCTCTTCCAACTGATCCCTCCTTCTTCCTTCCTTTACAGGACAACACGTGCTGGTCTCAGAAGTCACCGCTTTAGAGTGGAAGAAATACGCACCAGAACTAAACGGTTCGGCTCTTCTTTCCTATGTCGAGCAGTCAAAGACTGGAACTCACTACCAGCTCACGTGTTTAGTTCCCACTATGATCCCGGGTCCTTTAAGCGGGGCGTGAAAAAGCATCTCACTAAGCCGCCATAGTGTGGGCCACCATACATTATTGTCTGCATTCGCAGCAAGTATGGTAGCCCCCACTCTTAGGCAAGTTGTTTTACGTGTTTGAATGAACAAACAGTCACTACAAAGGCAGTAAAGATTATCTTACTAACAAAACATTAACTTGATAAATTGTGTTCTAACGAAGATCAAACCAAAACAATATTGAGTAACCTCCGTAAAGTTGCTTTGTTATCTAGCCCTTGACACTAAGCTGTATAATTGTGGTCTTCAACCACTATAGTTACAACAAGGCTACAATTTCAGGTGACCTCGTGAACACGAAAGAATGCCAAAAATCCCCAGCTCCGCTCAACCGTAAAACGTATTCTACGCGCGCTGATGAGTAATGGTACGCACTTATGCACTTAACTCCTCCGTTTAATAGACCCATACATGCACGACCGCTTAGGTCATTTTTCTCAGACCACTCAGTTGAGCACTTTGAGATAGCTAGGATATTAGACGGAGACAAATAAAAGGTATAAAGGTATACAGAAAAAAACAATCCTTGGTAAATTTCCGATTATGGTTAGGGTGTCTAAGAACATGATGATGATTGGGTACTTTAATTTATTATTGTAGAAACAATTTTATAATTTAGAACTATTTTAGAATTACGCTAATGATATCTTCTTCTTCTTCTCCTTCCTCAGCATATTTGCATCCACTCTTGGATATATGCCTCTTGCATGGTTCTCAATACGCTTCTGATATGTAGTTGACATTTTTCTCAATGTATAATTTAATACACTTTGATGGTAGTGAGAATCGCTCTTGTATTTCTACTCATGTTTTCCATCATTAAACTAGAAGCAGAATAGGCTCACTTTTCTTTGAAATGGCCCCACAAATACCAATATCAATACAATCTACTAAAATAAATAAAAGTCCAAACACCGTAGCAAGAGTTATAAATATAACAGTGTCAACATTTGGACAACAGTCCACTGCTGGACAAAGGACATGCACACACCTTAGTATGCAACTTAGTAGACTCTTAGTATGCAACTTTAAGACTATAAATCGTCTTTCTACTACAGTATAAAATCTGATTTCACGACATTATGTGGTAGAATATAAAGAATGTATGTACGAATGTATAGCGGAAGACATATGACAAATTGTTCAAGTTCAGGACAATCCAACGCGATTATTCTAGTTGAGAGCTCTTTCATAAATTACTGGCCTAGCTCCACTGATTATCCTGACTAATCAGATACAGAATCAAAACGTGCGAATGGGTGTTTAAGCTTCAACGCGTGCCACCGGTAACACTATACTGTCCAGGCAAACACAAATCACTTCTATAGCCTAGGGCATAAAGTTGCTAATAAACTGTGCTTAGAACTTAGTCAATGCGATCGTAACAAAACACTAAACGTATGTATTATGGCAAATTGAACTTTATTCTATAAAGCATAAGAGTTTTCACAGGAGATTTAAAAATAACAGGTTTTGCGTATATCGGGTTACTTCCTAGTTGGTAGGACATAGGGTAGTCATTTATTTTCATTTCAGAGGATACTGACAATTTAATAACTTGGAATTCTAAGAAAACATTTTTTTTGTTCTCAGATAACTAACCTAACTGTTTTTCTTGCAAATAGCAAAAATGAAAATACAAGTTTAGAACTGGTCCAAAATTTAACTACATAGTTTTTGCAATAACAGGTTTTATCAGCATGAGGTGATGAGATACTGGGTATAGCGAACGTCCATAACCGATGTCCGAAATGTTGCTTTTTTACTTGTGATCTCGGAAATGACCCTAAAGATTTCGCTGAAATTTGGTTTTTGAGGATTTTTGGGAGTAAAGAATCGATCTAAATTAAATGTTTAGTGAAAAGTGAGTTTTCGAGTTATCGTGCGTTTTCCTTATGCAGTATTCTTAGTATTGAAATACCTATTTTATTGAAGTTGGCTAAAAAGTGCAGACGTGTATAAAAACATCAATTTAAAATTCAAGGAAAGTGGAAAAATAGTAAATAGAAAAGTAAATAGTAAATAGAAAAAAGTAGTATTGTAAAAAGTAAATAGAAAAATAGTGGAATAGAAAAGTACAAATTAGTTTAATTTAAAGAATATATTATAACAAGTTCCACAAATGATAGTATAAAAATTTAAGACTGTCCCTTAAACAGTGAACCAATAGCCACCCTACAAAACTTACTATTACATTCCTCCCATTCTTTACTAAGTCTTATCCTGGAACCCCAAGCGTGGGCATACTTCTCAATACAGATTGCGATGTTACAATGTTGCAGATAGATATGCGTGAGGAGATAAAATCCTTTACATACCGACTAATGCAACGAAGTGTGAATTGGAGTCGGTTATTTATTGATATTTTAATCGACTTGTCTTAGAATATAGTTTTTATGTATTGTATGCATACAACACCATGATTATAACTTTTAAGTTCTGGGTATTGCTGTGATAATTGATCCAATTAAGGGTAGGAAATTATTCTTGTATATAACCACGCATAACTTCTTCCAGAGTAGTTGACTAGTTCGAGGTCAGTTTCATATAAATAAAAAAAGAGTATATATCTTAAGAAAATAAGGGATGATAAATCACTCACTGATCATACGGTATCTTTTACATTAAATGGACGACTCAAATTTATTTAGGTATGCTTACACTAGTTTAAGAAGTTAGTTATTACGATAAGTAATAAGAGTCTATAATTTTCTTTCAGCGGTTAAATGTTTTTGCTAAAAGCTTTAAGTGTTTTTTGTATTTGAATACGCAATTATAGATATTATGTTAAGTATATGTCACTGCAATCTCATAGTAGTTTAAGCGGTCATCTTGCCGCTTTCGCCTGTGCTTAGTGTTTTAAATTCAAACCCCACATCGGGCAACACTTTATGTGACCTACTACTTGTTGGTCTGAGCCTGGGTGTTCTTTGTGTCAAATTCATGTATGTTTGTAAAATCCTCCGTGAAAAAAATATACTTGTGGTACGGAAGTTAACTTTTAAAAAGAATAATGCTCCAATTTTAATGGGCCCTTAAGTCCTATGAGTGCAGTACACTATCATCGTAACTCCATAAGTGGAACCAAAGTTATAATCTGCCAATCCCTGGCGTTTATTACTTCTTTGCCTACCCTTTGCAAGTGTATGCGTGAGCTTAAGCATAGAAACTAACCTATCTGATTTTAGGCCAAGTACACATCTACTTAATAGTTACGTCATAATAAGCTGCGTTCACACGCGCGTATAATAACGCGGATGCATTGTGTGTCGTTTCACGTGTTATTTGAAGTCGGTCGGCTTCCGCGTGTCATTACTGATACAATTTATTTAAATAAATTATGTGTGAAATTGTATCAATCAATGTTATTGTTTCCTATATATTTTATATTTGTAATGTGTTTTAAATTAAATGTAATATTTATATTAAAACGTGAAGAATATTTGGTACAACTTTTTTCCAACAAATTGTGTTTAGGTTAGGTAAAAAAGTGCAGGAAACTATATTTTTAATTTCTGCTTCGTAAGTTAAAATATGCATAAAATTTGCGACTTATGACATACATAATATGTCCTCTCATGATACTAAAGTCTGTACCTACAAAGAGAAATCAATTTTACTTGACAACCAAGTAAAAAGTTGTTTAATGAAATGACTTATGAAATTAAATTTCCTAAAAAGGAAAAAAACATAGATAATGTTATACTCGTAGATTTACTATAAATAAAGGTAAATGAAAAATACATAATAAGTGAAACGTCTCAATTCTACGGGTCCGTAATTTTTCTTAGAGAGTCAGATGTTTGATGAATGGAACGTACTGAATACCTACTTTTAATTTACAATTCAACTGTTCAATGTAATCTATCCCTGTTACTTATTACTAATACAAAAAATGTACAAAGAGACAAACTCTGTTCTACATACATCATTCTTGTATTTTATAAAAGAAACGATATTATTCAACCAATCCGACATCACCTTAACACCCAATTTAACTCTCGAACCAAATACAACATTGTTTTGCTCATAATTTCTTTATAAGCGAAAGGAAAGTGTCACTTTTATCTAAAAATAATTGGGCTGACAATACAGTTTAGTATTTTTTTATCATCAACTTGTCAATCAATTGTTTTGTAGTTAAAATCTATTGAAAAGTCTCAACGTACATAATGCAAAAAGGTTTTCAACAAAGTTACCCTAATTAATGACATTATACCATGACCAATCTTAACTGTATTTTGCTTTTTCCTTTGAATTTTTAGGCACACAGTATTTTTTAGCTTAAGTAAGCGTTTCAGATTAGGCACTGATTGGGAGGTCGGGCAGCGCCAGGTGTCTTCGCTACGTCAAACCTACATCGTGTGTAGATGTAAAATTGTTCAAAAAGAACGTTGACCTCTGAAAGTAATATCTTTTTCATGTTTATTTAAATCAGTAAAAACTCGTGATTAATGAGAACTATCGAAGACGAAGTTTATTACAGAAAAACTTTCTTAACATTTTTTTATATTATCCAAAATTGAAGTTTCTTTTTATAGTCTTTTTATGACTGCCTTGTTGGTCTAGTGGTTAGCGTATGCGGCTGCTGATCAAGAGGTCTCGGGTTCGATTCCCGGGTCAGACCAAATATTTGTGTGATCCACAAATATTTGTTTCGGAGTCTGGGTGTTTTTCTATGTATAATATGTATGTATTTACAAAAAAAAAAGTATGTATATGTATTTATATCAGTTGTTTAGTACCCTTAACACAAGCTCTGCTTACTTTGGGACTAGATGATGTTGTGTGTAAGATGTCCAAAATATTTTTATTTATAGTCTCAAATTTACAGCTTTTTCAAAAAATCATATAAAAGTATATATGTACATAATATATATTAATTATTATATTATAAATTTTGTCCTTGTATATGTCTCTGTTTTTTTACTTAGACGAGCAAAAATTTTAATGCTTACTTTTTATGTTAGCATCTTTGAAACGGCTGGATCGAATCTGACGGGACTCTTCTCACGGATTAGCTTATAGCTATGATATACGTACTTAGGCTAACTTTTATTTTAGGCTAACTTCATCCCTCGATATTACAACAACAACCGCAGGACGCAGCTAGTCTAAATATAAAGATATCACAATTTTATAAATAACTTTCAAGAGAACCTTACTTCAAAATTACAAAAGTCTAAATATGTACAAATGAACATAGTAGTAGCAGTATTAACTTATCACCGTCCACTGCTGAACGTAGGTCTCGGTCCTGGGCAGTCCACATCCATCTGCCGCCAGCCATCTTCCTCAAATCGTCGGTCCATCGTGTCGCAGGGCGTCCTACACTACGTTTGCCTAATCGCGGTCTCCACTCTAGCACCTTTCGGCTCCAGCGTCCATCAGTTCATCTGAATACATGACTTCTACTTCTAAGTACTGATTTTCCATGCGATGTCGGTAACTCTAGTTCTCTGCCAAATAATCTCATTGATCTAATTAAAACCTGTTCTCGGTAATCGCGATTACAAAACGTCCATGTGAAAAACCCTTAGTCTCACGAATGAAACTCCCATTGTTTTAAGGCTTCTTGTGTCGAATGAAGACGAAAGTCATTGTATTAACTCATCGCTGTACGTAATAAACACATTACCTGATTGCTTCAATAATTAGAACATTTCTTTTATAAAAAAAAATCCATCTAATTAACATATTAACACTGCACGGTTGGCCTAGTTGTTAAAGCGGTCACCACACCGCTGTCTATTGTGCCAAGCGTTGTGGGTTCAAATTCCACACGGTACAATATTATGTGTGATCCATAAATTGTTGTCCTGAGTCCGGGTGTTGATTGTGTCCGTTTCATGTATGTTGGACAAGGCTCCCGCGACATTAATATGAGTATTAGGAATATACATAATGGAAGTTGTATATTAAAAAAAAAGGAAAAAGAACTTCTTTGAAAGATTTTTTTAAGTTATTAAGAAGAAATAAAATGACTTTATGGACCTCACAAATAGTCTTCTGATTCAAAACTAGTCAGAGTCTAAATAATGATAACCAGACTTACATTTTAATTTAAAGATCTATTTAAAAGAATCTTCTGACTTTTTGCTAACTATAATTAGTCTTCTTAACTGGCACAAATAGCAAATATCTATCACAATAATAGATTAAAAAAACAAAGCAGTTTAAAGTCAAACCGAAAAAAAACTGAAACAGTTTTTGATAGTAAAAGTGTAGATCAGGACAAGAAAGTGTGTTGTCATCGCATTTAAAAAATAGTTTATCGGTTACCAAGTTACAAATGTACTATTATTTTATCAGAAATTATTTGTTACTCTTAATTCGGTTTGCTATCAATGCCTCTATTTCTTAAGCAGGCACCACACTTCGTTATTCGCTATTCGTTATGTGTCTACGCCGTATTCGCCCGAATATTTGATATGCGCGCAAACAACAAACACGCCACCACACTTCGTACTGGTATATCAAATAAGGCAAATATGTGTGTTGTAGAGATGTGTCATTGTCATTTTTATGGTGAACAAAACGAAACCATACGAACGAACGAAACATATTCTTTTAATTTCCTTTTTATTTTATTAAATTTACAGAAACAATACTTAAATGAAGTCTAATTATTTTGATCACATAATAAACTAATTTAATCGTTTAATCGATTTATTCTATTTCAAAAACTGTTTTATATTCTATGGTTGTTAGTTATGCACAGGGCATTGTCATTTTCAATGGTCAATGAACGAACGAAACATATTATTTTAATTTCCTTTTTATTTAATTAAATTGACAGAAACAATACTTAAATGAAGTCTAATTATTTTGATCATATGATAGGTTATTTTAATCGTTTAATTGATTTATCTATTTCAAAAACTGTTTTATAGTCTATGGTTGTTAGTTATGCACAGGGCACTTCACTACCCGTCCGAAGTGTGGGCAGTCGATGCGTGTATTCGCCTTATTCGTGTCCTTTGAAGTGTGTCAAAAAACCGACAAGTCGACGTATATGCGCATTCGCTATTCGATGCGTACGAATAAAGCGAATATTGGCGAATATACTCTCCACACTTCGCCGTATGCGCGCGAATAACCCGCATAACGAATAGCGCATAGGGAAGTGTGGTGCCTGCTTAATGTTAGATGCAAGATCTCCAACCTCACCCCGCTTTTTTTTGTGTGGAAATCTATTCGTATACGTCCATGCAGACAACTAGTAAGATGATATTATTTGAAGCTTTTTAAGGAAGGCCGTCGTTCTGTGAATACGTGTATGGCTTTGATCTTCAATAACCTCTGAGGATGTAAGAGACTCGCCTATTGGAGGATTCACTTAGGCTTTTTTCTAGCTTCGCTTCGGCAACACCCTGGAACTCAGCTAGTATAAATATAATATGTTCAGATACTGTCATTACAACATTATTTAATTTTTAAACTTGAATGAAATAATTTCTCAAAATAATAATTGTGAACTTAACTAACATTAAATCCACTAAAATATCTGAAATGCTACACGACCATTTAAGACGTAAGTTACGTAATCTAGTCACTAACGCAACAGTTTTAAATACAGCTCTACCCAATTTAAATAAGCTAATTATTTAGAGTCATACACATTATTTTATTCGTAACAAGTAAAATATGCTTTTTTCTTATTTTTTTTTTTATGTAACATTAGAATTTTAATTGTTGTGTGTTTTTTTTTCTACGCACAGGAATAAGTAATAAGCTTTTATATGTTAAAAGTAATCTCACACATCTCAAACACGAACATCTGATCCAAACTATGCATAGCCTGGTGGCCAATGGACGACGCTGCCTCTGCCACTGGTCGACTATTGCCCAATTTTTGCGTGACTTCTAGCCATGTTGACGTGCTACAAATGTAAACGTAAATAATAAACTAACAAATAGAAAATATTTTTAAAACTAGTTCCGATATCAGATTTAAATACATATAGTTAATGTTAGCTGGCTAAACACATATTTAGACACAATCCTCTTTCAATTTTCTTAACAATCAGAGTGAGTGACACCGCAAGACAACACAGTTTCCACGCTGTTGGGCAACTACTGCGCTATGAAACTAATACCCACTATTAGTACATTTAAATTTAGTACTACAAAACTATACACTTTACATTTGTGAATTAAATTTAAAGTAAAAAAAATTGTTAACTTCAAGCTTTTACTATCTACTTTTATAGTCGTTACATAATTGGACATAGTTATGCAAACAAGAACCAACCCACAACTCGAGTCAAATTGAGTTACATATTGAGATAGACTCCTAACCATGTTTCACACCTTTTTAGAAAAGACCCTGGTCAATTTATCAATCCAAAACAAAAATAAATGAGGCCGCTTAGGGTACCAACCACAGATATACTAACTTTATAAAAGCTAAAAAGACTCATGTCACATGGTACCTACAGATCTTTAGCATTTTTAATACGCAAAATGGAACCAAGTCACATGGTTCTTTTTAAAAAAGAAAAATACAAATTATGTTCGTCTTTTTTGTGCTAAAAGGAACCATGACATGACATAGATGGGTATTCTGGTCAAGAAGATTTTGAAATAGAAATGGACAATCTTGATTAGGTAAAGTGGCGTGATACGTAAGTAAGTAGTTTTATATACGACTTAATGTGTATATCTAAAATTATTATGTTCAAGTTACAATAAAAATATTATAAAACAGAAGTTATATTAACGTATCTGCCTATCTTTAAAACCCTAGTTTACTGTTAAAAAGAACCAACCCACAAGACTTTAATTTTGCAGTCAGGAACCAGCAGGTTTTTGATTTAAATTAAAAGCTAAATCAAAGAAAAATCAAAATAATTGTGTTGTCCTGTATTGCCATCAATGTTACACATATTATTGTAAAGTTTTATATCCTAATTAACTTACCAATTTTTTTCTTCACACTCTTGAAACAAAAATCTAATTATCTCGAAAGTTACTTTTTGAGGGTTGGTTCTAGTTTGCAGAACTACGTCCAATTTGTATGATATAAAGTTTGTTTTAAAAAAAATACTTTAAATTTGTTTTTTACTGTCTTGTCTAGTGGTTAGCGTATGCGGCTGCTGATCGAGGTCTCGGATTCGAGTCCCGAGTCAGATCAAATATTTGTGTGATCCACTAATATTTCTTTCGGAGTCTATGTATAATATACATGTATTTACAAAAAAAAGGTATGTATATGTATTTATATCAGTTGTTTAGTACCTATAATACAAGCGCTGCTTAGTTTGGGACTAGATGACGTTGTGTGTAAGACGTTCGAAATATTTATTCCGAAAAATATTTATTTTTCGAATAATTCCCCCAACCCTTTCATTTGACACCCATATTGTAGAAGTGCATTTAAAAAATACTAGTTCGCTATCTTGGATATGCCGCTATGTTAAATTTTATATTAATAACAATCTTTTTTATATTAATAACAAACATAATATTTTAACAATTAGCAACCGCGGTAACGGACTTGAAAACTCACGACCCCTGTGAGTTATTGCACTTCGTAATCAGTATATTTGTATACATAACTTCATATTTTACGGTATCTCACACAATCCTCATATTAATACCTCAGTTGCCTTTTAGTCTTCACCTCAGAGTGATCACCAAATTACCTGTAACAGAGTTTTATCTTAAAGTAAAAGAAATTCTATGCGACATATAAGTACACACATAAATTAAAATATTCATTAATTAACAAATTCGATGTAATGAAATCGTATCTAAATTAATCAATTGAGCAAATTTCTGCAAAAAGCTTCAGATACAAGAATCGAGCCCGTGAATTTAGTGGCGTCTGATAAAACATTAAACATTTAACCGTCGAGGGGAACTTGTCCCTCATATCGAATTTTCTGTGTTATAATCTAAATGTTGCTCTTACACGCTTGGCGTCCCCTGAACACTCCAAAATATTTTTAATAAGTCTTCTGACTACGTCTATGACGAAGATAACTACGATAAAAATCTATTTCACATAAAAAGTAAATAAGCAATAGTTTATGCAAACTATTATGCGAGTCTATAAAAGAAAATAACGGCAAGTAATCAACCACGCCCTGGTTGAACAATTAAAAAATTAGCAAATAAAATTTTGAATTTCGAATACAAAGTAGCCGATATCTTTGATCTCCTGTTTTAAATTTACGGTAATGGCTTGTCCATAGAGTTTAAGTGGAGCTCGAAACATGGCAAGAATACATTCCAGCTTATATCAGGGTCTGTACCCGACTGTCTAACAAGGAGCCAGATCGAACGCTAATTTGTTAGAGTGGGTTCATGGCCTTTTTAGGACGATAATTATGTTGTCTGCGAGGAAATGCAGTAAAATAAGTTTTAACAAGATTATAAATCTGTTGCTAATATTACTTACAGACGGCTATAAAGGCTGCGCTACACGTAACGAGTTTTTTTTATAGGCACACGGTGTTCGAACACAAATGTGGTTGTTATGATATTGTAGGGGAATCCCCTAAAAGGAGCTCTCCGGGAACGAGTCTCCGCTTAAAGTATATTTATGCATATATGAAGTGGTTACACTATGTCACATGATTTGAGGCCAACTCTTGCTAAAGTCATGGTTTTCATCATTAATTATTAAATTGCCCGAATGTGTACAGACTATGATCTTATGTTAAACCATGTCCCATTAATATGGTTAACTGCCTTATTAGTCTAGTATTTAGCGTATACGACTGCCGATTAAGTAGTCTCGGGTTCGATTCCCGGGTCGGGTATAAAAGTTTTATTGAGCTTTTCTGACTAGGAATACTTAATTAGAGTTCGGAGTGCCTGATATAACATCCGACCCACCACATTATGGGACAGACATGAGAATGAGGGAACAGAGTGTGCACTTATGTTTGCACGCGTACACTTCTGTACTTTAATATCTATAGGTGTATATGTCAGAGTTCGCGGTAATCATTTTTCGGATTAATATAAGGACTAACACTCACAAATAATGTTGCTTTTTATTGGTAAAGTTATTTTGAAAATCGTTTTATTGGACCCAGAAATTACCCACTACAATTTCACAAACTCACAACCTCACAAACTCAGTAACTCAAAAACTCAAAACTCACAAACTCAAAAACTCACAAACTCACAATCTCACATTATAGATAAATTAGTAATTTAGTCACAGCGAGTAGGCTTTAATGAGCAAATCCAATTAACACAGATTCCGCCTGATTTACTACCAGATAAACAGCTAGCAGTGACGTAACTATTTTGTATAATTGTGGCTTTATTTTAAAATGGAAACATAACAGAAAAACTTTCAACATTTTTGTATCTCAAGACAAAATAACCGAGCAACATTTATTCAAATATTTCTTAAGTTAATGTTATTACGATATACACTTATAAATCTACAAATATTATTGTAATTTATTATTGTAATGTATACCATAAAAGTGAATATAAGAATATACACATACACACATTACTACAATTACATTAATTTCCTATTGCAACCAACCTTTTTCAAACACTGAAACATTTTTTCTAACCACTAGACCAACAAGGCAATCAATACAAGGTATACGGGAAATTTACCCTTTTTTTTGTGCGTAAATCTCCACGGATACCACCAGTTGGTGGCTATGTTGGACTCGAACCAACTATGAGTCGAGGAACTAGGTATACCCTCGAAAGGAAGTCCCTGGAACCCCAACGTACCTCGGGCTACCTACGGCTTCTAGATGACCCCCTTCTGTGTGGGAACTCCGATATTCCCATTTTTATTCTCAACAGGGGCGTGCACGCTGGGTAGCGCTCACGGAATACGGGAAATTTAACCTATCTTGTGAACTGATATTGAACTCAAGCACTCAATTGAAAATCGCTTCAGTTCCCGCGTGGGCGTAAACAAAGTCAGAAACAAGCTAGAGCTATAAATGTGACGTCACAATGTCGTATAACGCAGGACATGTTCAATAATAAGTGTTTAACTTAAGTCGTATATTACTTCAGTTTATAGGCAGTACCGGGCTTGTTATCCTACTGAGGTAATATTTTGTAATCGGTATAAAATCGATTTTAATCGAAGCTACGGGAACATTTTACGTTCATATGAATTTTCAGAGAAGTTTAACATTTATCATCTTTTTCACCAACTATACTTATTTCGTCTCCTAACCCCTTTACGTAGTAACGTAACGTAAAAATCTGTACGAATAAATAAAATTGAAGTATCTGTTTGTTTGTTTGTTTGAAGATAACATCAATGCAAAGAGAAGGAAAACTTGAAACCAACCCTATACAAACCCGTCTGGCCAGCGTGGTATAGTAGGCCAAAACCTTTTAAAAGAGAGGCCTATGTCCAGCAGTGGACTGTTGAAGGCTGTTGATGATGATGATGATGTGTTTGTAACTTAAAAATATCAGTTTTTCACTAAAGTACTGACAATCCAAAATTTTATTATAAAAATATCCTTACTTAAAAGTTGTCTGGAAGAGATCGCCGTGAGCGATAAGACCGCCTATTGTAAAACCAGATATCGATCACTGTATATAATATTTTTTTGTACTGTAAAGTGGTGTACAATAAAGTTAATAAATAAATAAATATACGATACTTACATCAAAAAAATATTCAATAAAACAACTACAATATACTCGTTGTTGTTTTTTTTAATTTTTATACTAGCTGAGTACCGCGGTGTTACCCGCGTTTGTTATATGTAAGTTACTCCTTATATCATCAGCTATCTGCCAGTGAAAGTACCGTCGAAATCGGTCCAGCCGTTCCAGAGATTACCCGGAACAAAGAGAGAGACAGACAAAAAATGAATTTCGGCATAATATGTACCGTGTATTCATACATATGCATTTAGTAAAAAATGGTTATTTTATAATGGTTATATTACAAACAGACACTCCAATTTTATTTATTTCTATAGACTTATAAAGTCCTAGTTGACCCAGCGAACTTCGTACCGCTCAACTTTAAAATTCCAGAACTTGATCGCAGCGCCACCTACCGGGTCCAATTGCGAATCTAAACCATTCCCAGATCCCCTTGAATACACACAAAAAATTTCATCAAAATCGGTCCAGTCGTTTGAGAGAAGTTCAGTGACATACACACTCACACAAGAATTATATATATATAGATATCTCATGTTGTGCATTTAAACTAATGTAAGCTATACTGTTTCTATGATAAACATTCAATGTAACAGCAACTGGTTGTTATAAACAAATATATATATAAACAGAAAACAAAAGACACATTGTTATAAAACAATGTATTATAATATAACTCACACGTATTTTATTTAAAAATTAACTTTAAAACATTTGGTTGTTTCAACAGAGTTGCATTTTAAGTAGATTTGTATGTAAATGCCATCTTGTAAGTATTAATTCATATCGTGATGATGTGCAATTGTAGGGCAATTTCCAGTTTTATTATGGTTTAGTGAGGCTTTAGACTGTGGAATGAGCTCAATGTCATATTACTGTAACCTAATACTTTTACTTACAGCTTATCTCGTGTTTATGTCAATTATAAGCCCCACGAATTCCTACAATATTCATTTGAGATCAATGAGTTTGGCACGAATTTATATTTTGTTATCTTTGAATGTACTGCACCTTCTCTAAGGCGAAGATTCTCAATATCTGTGTATGGATATCGCCCTTTATGTCCCCGGATCCTTCAAGCAGGGCGTGAAAAAGCATCTTACTAAGTCGCCATAGTGTGGGTCGCCGTGCTGCATTGTCCGCAGTTGCAGTGAGTACGATGACCGCCCCTCCCAGATTCTGTTCATGCTTTCCATCAGGCAGGTCATTTTGACACCTTTATTATCGATTTGGTACTTCTGGCTCGAAGGACCATGAACAGTGGCTTTTATTTGTTTATGTGTGCAATAAACAGTACATATCTATCTATTATTATTGTAAGGGATTCAATAATACTACCTAGTCTAGTATTCTAGTACACAGTTCACATCTTTCCAATAAAGTGACCCTATGTAACAGTTATAATAAATAATGATGCAACAAATCCGTATTATGTTCACATTCAAGGCTTTAAAAGTCGAAATTGTTGAAAGCCATTAGAAGAACAAATAAAGTAACAACAAAATTCTCTAATATGTCGGTTATAATGGCTAAAGCTTGTTTTATATAACAGCTAATCTTAGATGTCTGTAAGAAGTTTAGAACAATATAATATAAATTTGGTACCAAAATATTCCTTAAACCTAGTTCTCACGTTCGATTTTAGATATTACAAACATTGGCAAATAAGATATCCGATTAAGTATCGATGCTAGCAGTAGTAATGTGACCTTATTACAAAACTAGTACATCATCATCATCATCATCAACAGCCTTTAACAGTCCACTGCTGGACATAGGCCTCTCCTTTAAAAGGAGGTTTTGGCCTATTTATTTATTTATTTATTTATTTAAACTTAATGCACATATCGTACAAAGGCGGACTTAATGCCATGAGGCATTCTCTACCAGTCAACCTTAGGGTAATGTAGTAATATGGTGTGGTAGGTGCAAAAAATTGGAAAGAGAATTATATAAAGTAAATATACAAATAAAATATATAAAAAACAAATAAATATATATGTAAAACAAATAAAATATTATACTTTATAATACATAAACGTACATATATAGAATAGTTATACATATATAAATATAATATATAAGTACTCAGTCGGATACAAAACTTACGATTGTTCTGCCAATTTATTACGGAGTAAGTCGCGTACTTTCACTTTGAATGTGAGGTGGTTTGTGATCATCCTGATTTCGGTAGGCAGCGCATTCCACAAAAGCACTGACTGTACAAAGAAAGAAGAATTGATGAAGTTGGAGGTGTGAGGGGGACAAAGAAGAAGCATATTGTTTCTTGACCGAAGGTTTCGATCATGATTAGAACAAAGAAGACGAAGGTGGGGTTCGAGATACTCAGGTAACGACGGGGAATTAAGAAAAGAGAAAAGAGAAGTGAGTGCACGCAAACTACGGCGCTGACGAATTGGGAGCCATTGCAGCTGGGAGCGTAAAGCAGACACATGGTCATACTTGCGAAGATTGAAAACAAATCGAATGCAGTTATTGAGAAGGCGGTCTAGTTTATTGAGGAGGTCTGCATTCAGGTCAAAATAACACACATCACCATAATCGATCAAGGGAATAATTAAGGACTGCATAAGCGTAATTTTGGTTTTAGAGGGAAGGAAGTTTTTAAGAGGATATAAAGTGCGGAGACACAGTGTGACTTTCTGGCTGACATGTGATACCTGTGCGCGCCAGTCAAGTGAAGAGTCCATATATAGCCCCAGGTTCTTTACTATTGAGCTCATAGGCCTATTATACCACGCTGGCCAGACGGGTTGGTAAAGAGTTTGTTTCAAGTTTTCCTTCTCTTGGCGGTGATGGTAGCTGCTTATTTTGTTCCTTTAGTCGCCTCTCATGACACCCATGGAATGAATAGGGGTGATACTTTGTATTCTTAATCCGTCATCACACGGATAAAACTAGTACACTTGTCTTAAAAAACTATTAGAGATTATACGAATCAATAAACTATATATTCATAATCTTTATTTGAGAACAAGTTTTGCATCATATTTCATTTTAATTGATGAAATGTCGATAAAATACATCGAAAATTTCGAGGTTTCGATTAACATGAAGATGTAACAAAAGATCTTGAATTCAAAGACAGTATTACCTCCAGATACCACTCATATTAGAAGCCGAGGAACCAGAGGCACCCTCGAAATAAAATTTCTGGTAACCCTACGTACCTCAGGCCATCTACGGTTTATAGATGGCCCCCTCCCGTGTGGAAGCCCCAATGTTCTGTTCCTTCCCAAAAAATGGGTGGTTATGCTGTGATGACTGATGGGCTCACCCTCATGGCTTGTAAAAGAAACCCATAGGAGTTCTTTTCATTTTAGTAATCAGCGTGTTTGGGTATAATTACGAAATAAAGCCTAGGATTTCGACTCAAACAGTTAAGAAAATAAAAGTGAATGAACATTAAAAACTTGAAACGAGGCAGACTTTGCTCAGAATAAAACTTGAACTTTGGATTTGTATCACTACATATTATAAAACAAAGTCATCTGCCTCGTCTGTCAGTCTGTCTGTTCGCGATAAACTTAAAAACTACTTCAACGATTTTCATGCTGTTTACAGCAATGGATAGATTGGTTTTAGTGCAAAATTTGTCAAGTTTAAAATGTTTTTAAATACCTATAGTTAACCGTACAAAGCCGGAGCGGACGGCTAGTTAAATATAAAATGATGACATTTATTCAATTTATGTACTAAATCGAAAATCAGCACACCTAGAAAAAGAAGCTGATCAAATGGGTACTTCAAGAAAATATGACTTAACGAAATTGTTTATTTGCTTATGAAAACTAATAAAGTCGCTATAAATGTTATCGATATTATTAGAGTCGTTTCTGAGAAAGCAATAACATCTATACATATATTGTATGTAGTGTTATTGTAATAGGTACGAGTAGTAATAATAACATTGTCTAGACTCCTACGCCTAAGCCTAGATACATAACACAATATCGTGCCAAATTATGACACACTTGACATTTGGCATGGAGCCAAGTGCTGAACAATTCATATTTTACTGCAAACTAGATATAATTAACACTATTTGAAGTAAACTATAAATTTAATAGCTTTATACACTTTATGTCTTAGTTTTCCTCAGCTTTAGGTATATAGGTTTTTGTAACGACTGCTATGCTATTTATCCAGTTATAAAAACAATATGATTAAATAATTTTCTTGTTACTTTTGAGAACTTTTAAAATATCTTTACACTTAAATTATTCCGACAATTTGAAAACAACATAACGCCATTAAAATCAGCTCAATCATGCTTGAGTTAAAAACGGTTTAATGCTACCATGTTTTATATAATACAAAGATTTAATCGATAAAATCATTCATCATTCTATAAATTTACTAAAAAAATATCCAGTTTTTATATAATATAGGTAATTGTTTGACTTTACAGCTTTAAAATTAAATAGAACTCAACGATGGAATAGATGAAAAATGATTTTTTTTCCATCTTTAATTTTAACACAAATAGATGATACATATTAAAAAGCAGATGAGAAAGTAACAATCATCATCATGCATTCATTCAAAATGGCCCTATTTATTATTTAGAAAAAAGTGTATATTGTGCTTTAAGAATCTTTTCGGGGTGGTTTCTGAACTAATTTCAACAGTTAGCTGTTATAAGTCTGAACCCTTGTATAATTTGAGGCGTTAGATTCACTTACTATCAGAAGTATTCCCAAGACTTCATATTTCTTTTAAAACTGATTTCCTCGGCTTTTATAAAATATATTTACTGAATAACTTAAGAGACAAGAAATCCATAACCCCATAATCTACCAAACGCGTTTCTGGGGCAAAAAGTGTCACATTTTTTTTACTAATTACCTCAATACAGTTCGATTTAGACTATGCCTTTTCATACACTATTATACCATCAAAAACATTCGGTCAAGTACCCATTCACTAAGAGGTTCTTTAATTTTATAACAGTACATACCCAATACGTAGTATGGTGATAAAAACTTGTATACCGTAACCTTGTTCGGTGATGTTCGCCGTTTGGGGTCAGTGTGTACATGACCTGAGCTTTTTCAATACGTAGCTGTAAAATTAAAATGTCTTTGGTCGTACCAATTTGTAGCTGAAATGTTTGTGCCTTTGAACAGCAATAGCCTATTGCCTGAATTGCATATGTTGTCGGATTTGCATGGGAATCGTTGTAGGTTAGAACCTTGCAAATAAAATCACCATTCTCTCTCCATCAATTTGTTTTCTTTCCAAATTATTTAAATTAGAAACAAATATTGTTTTGTATTTAATCAGAAAAGACAATCACGTAACCTGTATACTTACGTAGGTATGTGTCAAATTTATACCTATCAAACTCATATTTATATCAGACTCAAAATCCTTCCCTTTTGTCTGCAATTCTGCCAAAATTATTTTTATAGTCAGATGTTTAGTCAACCAACCTTAACTATTTCAAAGTTTTAAATGAGCTTTGCTGACAATCTGTTATTTATCTTAATTGCCATTTATTGTGAAAACACACCGAGATATTCAAAATTAATGAAAAGCAAAATATAAAATTTGTAACTTGAAATCTTAAAACGTTCCATGCACGATATATTTACCCCATAAGAGAGTTAAAACCTTCTCTACCAAGACGATTTCTAAACAAAGCTCAACTTCTTTAATGATACACATGCATGTCGTATTCCTACACGGCTGGCAAACAGTTAACAACTGAACAGACACCTAAATTGTCTATCTCCAAAGTACCGCAATAGACTTTTTTCACACTTGCATCTAAGACGTGCGACCACCTATTTATTTACTTAGCTGTTACGGTTCAACGAACTTACTCCTTAAATTATCATGGTAAAATGACTCTTGTACATAAGGGATAAGGTTTATGTAAATGCAAACGTAAGTTGGTAACTTGGAGCTTGCAAACCACCGACCACTCACGAATCGTGCTATTCACGCGTTTATTTCTAAAGCGATAAGGTTTGGTGTTGGTTTGTATAAGGCATATAATTTGCAGCACTTCAATTGCTGGTTGAAATCACACGATGTCAATTATCCGGCTTTGTGAGCAAATCAAAGGGTAGTGGCTGAACATTTAACTGAACTCTAACAATTTTATTTTTTGGTTTAAATTCGAATTCTCCTTTCATCCTATTTACGAGTATATAGTTTTTTTTTGCCTTTTGTAACTAAGTATTAGTTCTCATAGCCGAATCCAAAATTTACATTAGTATTTTTCAAAATTAAACGTAAGGTTGCATGACTATCAATCTCTAGCAGTTCACTGCTGAAGAAAAGCCTTTACAATTACACACCACTTGGTTCAATCTTCGGCTTTCAGCAACCAAATTTGTCACTCCAGCTGACCTGTTGGCTTACTGACGTAACCATGTCACAACAAACAGTTCGCCACAAATTTTTTGCCAAGTGTCTCTCGTGCTCAAACCTATTTACCTTACAATTTTCCTACGTGACGATACGATCATTGGCTTTCAATAAAAATTTACCAAGAAAAACTTAACAGGCCACATCTGTATTTTTGCGTAAAGTCAGTTTGCTTACACTTCTGACTTTGACACCATTACATGACGCTTTTCCGCTTTTTAAGCGGTCATTGTCTTTTTGATGTTATGAAATAATTCAACAACAGTGACGAAAACCTGGCGATATGGTACGTTGAATAAAAAATGAGTTCATATAATACCTGACCGTAAAACTTCCTCTAACAATGCCGGTAGCATCGATTTGGCATCTGAGCAGTCGCTAAAACGCGCGTTTCAGATACCGCGATCGAACGCATGAAGTCGCTAAAACGCGATGCAGCATCGGTGCAGTCGCCAAATCGCCGATCGCCGATGCTAAAAGTAGCTAGTGTGCTGTGGCCCTTTATTAACTGACTATGGCTAAGAAAAAATTAAATGTATTAAGGCAGTCTAATGTATGTTTGCTAGTTCCGTAGGTCTAAACAACTGAACCGTTTTTAATGAATAAAGTGTCAATAATGGCATTAACCATCTCCTGAGAGGAAAACCAATCCCAGCAGTGGGATATTATAGGTTGTTGATGAACTGTAAATAAATAAATTCATGGGTAGTTTAGATCATCATCATCAACAGCCTTTAACAGTCCACTACTGAACATAGATCGCTCCTTAGAAAGGAGGTTTTGGCCTACTATACCACGCTGGCCAGACGGGTTGGTATATGGTTGGTTTCAAGTTTTCCTTCTCTTTGCATTGATGTTGTCTTGCGTAGTTTATCCCTTAGTCGCCTTTTAAGACACCCGCGGGATAATTGGGGTGGTGACACTCTGTATTCTTAATCCGTCACCACACGGTTATGTAAAGTATGTAGTTTAGATATAAATAAGAAATGTTGAAAAATCATAAAACGCTTTTATTTCAAATAATTTTTGATTTCGATATAATGTAACGTTATTTCTAAAAATTCATTAAAAATTTCCACTCTCAGAAATAAAATATGTCCGTCCAATGAGTAAAGTCAATTAGCTTAATAATAAATACGTTTATTGAATGCATATGCATATCTAATGATAAGGCTGCAAGTAAAATGAAATTAAGACCATTTTGAAGTCGTTAAAGTGTCATCTTCTGAGGGTAATCAAAAGGCTAGACATGGCCCTTACTTACTGCTAGCTTCGTTGCGCTCTTTCAAGCTACCTTAGTTTTGCTCTAGACGTTTCCTTATGTTAACCAATTTAAATTTACAGAAATAAGCTCGATACGACTGTGATTACCGTAACAGTAATCACGGTCATAGAAGATTACACGATAGTTATACGAGCTACATGTTCGACGTAAGCAAATAAGGCACTATTTCGCTAACGATTTCAAGAGAATAGGTTTGGTTCATAAAACTAATGGCGCTTAGGGAATCTGACATGGAAACCGACCATCGCCATCAATTTATTGGAGTTCACTGCTGGATATAGGCCTCTACTCTCCACTCTAATCAGTTTTGGGCTTTTTTTTAGGGTGTCTAAATAAAAAAGCCCAAAACCGATTAGTTGTTTAACTTTAAAACGCACTAATTTGTAAAAACAGGGCCGTCCCCCCTCTAAAAACTAAACGGTTGTCATTAAAAATCTGAAAAAAATCATCATCGTAGTCCATATTATGAACTTGAAAGGAAAACTATAACTAAATAGGCTAGGCCTAGATTACTTTGTTATTTCAAGAGTTATAGACGTCTAACTACAAATATAACAAAATAATAAGGAAATATAATAATTATATCTATTGGACACGATTTTAAATCCACCTACCATTATGGGTGACTACGGCACAGTTTTTGTATGCGTGGCCTGACACGCACTTGGCCTATTTGTATCTCAAGTCGTTATTATGAACCCTGAAAATTTTGTCATTATCAACAACAGCCTTTAACGTTCCACTGCTGGACATAAGACTTCTTGCTAAGGAGGTTTTTGCCAAAAACACAACGCTACCAGACCAGATGGGTTACAATACAGTTTGTCTAAAATTTTCCTTCTCATAACAATGATATTGTCCTGCGGAGTTTGGAAATTGCATCATACGTGAAGATAAGGTTATACAAATATTGAAATCCGAACAATATCATTGTTTTACAGTCAACTATGTTGCAACAAACGTGCTTGACAGATGTTTAGCGATGCTTTTGATCGTTACATCAAACATCGGTTTGCGTACAACATTGTAAGGAAAACGACCCTTCATCTTTAGTATTGAACTCTTGACATTATCATGAATCTGCTGTGCTGTGATACTCGACTTCAAGTTAGAAGTCGAGTATCACATAGCAAACATAAACAGTATATTAGAAAGGATATTTAGGTCCTATACCTTAACCTTCTAATGAGAAAAAAACCGAGCTCAGTAGTGGGACGTTATGGGTACTGATGGTACATACTAGCCTGGCCCGACGGGTAGGTAAAGTATGTTTTAAGTTCTTACTTCTCTTTGCAAAACTGCTGACTTGCAGAGTGTGCTTTCTTAGTCGGATCAATAGTGATACCTTGACACCTTGGTGATGGTACTTTACAACAACAACCACGAATAACATCAACAATAAAGAAACAGACAGACTGACAATACTTAGAAAAATTGATTATTATAAGTAACAAATAAACACAATCACAAACCTTCGCCTATACAATATTTACGATAAATTAAGTAAAATTATATTGTCGAATAGGGTTCCTGAGTCATTCTATTTTAAATAAAATATCTAATATTAAAGACCTCCTTTTTGTCATGCTAAATTTTAATTAATTCCCATTTCCTTTATAGGTCACTTACTGGACTAATATGGTTCCGCTATTTAAGTCACATGCTCAACCAAAAATTCCTTCTAGCTTTATAAATAGCCCCCATCTGCAACCATAAAGCTCACACCAGATGTCAGCGTTCAAATTCAAATTGTACACATCATATTGTAACATACAGTACCCTGTTATATTTGTTACACATCCAAAAATGAACCTTACCTTTATAAAAATTGTGTGCAAATTTCTAAAAGGAAACTTAACAGCTGACAGCTTTAGACATTGTATAGAAATATGAGCTTTATTGTTAAAGAATTAAGGATGTAATTTACTAAACATAATCCAGGCAGATGTTTTGCAGTAAGCACGTGCCAGCAAATGCTCGGAAAAGGACAATGGATAATATAACAATAGGCGTATTTTTTTGTCTTATTGTTACGACATCGGGTGACGTTCACGTATTTCTGTTACAATTTTAATAGATTTGGGGGTGTAATATATAAAGCTCGGGAAGTATACACGACAAAGGTTGACGTTTAAACTATTTAAAAACTTCAACATAATGAGCAAGATACGGTGCATACTGAATTAAGAATACGGAATATTCAAAGAGAAGCAAACTTGAAACAAACGCTATGCAAACTTGTCTGACTAGCATGGTGGGGAGAGGCGAATGTCCATCGGTAGACTTATGGCTGCTGATATAATAAGAATATTTCGGACATCTTACAACTCCATCTAGTCCCAAACTAAGCAGAGCTTGTGCTAATGGTACTAGACAACTGATATAAATACATAAACATACTTTTTTTTTGTAAATACATACATGTTATACATAGAAAATGTATGTAATGTGAATGATAACTACATATTATTAAACAAAGTCCTCCATCGCGCCAGTCTGTCTTTCTTGTCGCTATAAATGCAAAAACTACTACACAGATTAATATGAAATTTTGTACCCAAATAGTCTTAAGTCTGATAAACATAGGCTACTTTTTACCGCGATAACCGAAATGGACGTGTGTGGAGCCGAATATTACCCACATGGAGTAATATAACGAGAGAAACGAGATTAGGTAGTAATAGAATTTCTGAAAGTTCATTATTGAGAAAAACTCGCCGCCGTGAAAATGACGGTATAATTTCATATTACTAGCTGATGCCCGCGGCTCCGCTCGCGTCTGTGGGGTATGAGAAATAGATGATGGCCGATTCTCAGACCTACCCAATATGCACACAAATTTTCATACAAATCGGTCAAGCTGATGCGGAGGAGTATGGGAATGAACTTTGTGACACGAGAATTTTATATATAAGACTAGCTGATGCCCGCGGCTCCGCTCGCGTCCTAGGGGTATGAAAAATAGATAGTAGCCGATTCTCAGACTTACTGAATATGCATAAAAAATTCATAAGAATCGGTCCAGCCGTTTCGGAGGAGTATGGGAACGAACATTGTGACACGAGAATTTTATATATTAGATAATCATCAATTTTAATATTAGTATAATCTTCAAATCTCAGTGTCACTTAGAATTATGACGAATCTCATATTCACCTTAAATCTAAAGAAAAACAAAAGAAGTCGTTAAAATCAGTTCAACGACACAAAAAGGCAAAGACAAAAAAATCGGATGATGAGAAGGAAAGAAAAAATAAAGGCTAATGATATCTTTATCTCGTATATGCTAGAACCGTTATGCCTCGTTAGCCTAGTGGTTAGCGTGTACGACTGTTGATAAGAGGTCTCGGGTTCAAGTGTTGTTGGGTTTTTTTTCAGGAAACTCTTCATAGCAGCCCGGAGTATGGAAGTTTGACTGTTCACGCCCGTGCCTCAGAGAGGACGTTAAGCCGTCGGTCCCGGTTGTCATAAACCCTATGGCAATCGTTATTTGGCAGTCAGTGCCGTGATATAAACTGAAAACTAGTACAACCTTCTAATTTCAGTTCTCCCTTAGGATTGCGGAGATCCAATGCAGTTGCTCCGAGGAAAAACTGATAGGTGTTCAGGTAACTAGTAGCCAACCCCAAATAATATTGGGAATAAAGTATAGAAAGAAGAAGTATATGCTAAAACCCAGCATGCAATACCGACAACAACCGCAAGATTAGCGGAAATCAAACCTGTTGACCGAATTTACTTTACCAATTTCTTTTTTATTACAACTTATTACCACACAGACTTATTTATTGGTCTGAGCACACTGATTACACACTTGACGGTTCGGTAACAACTGTCTCCTTATATCAAGAGTAAATGTACTCATATGTTTGTTTTAGTTCACTTTTTATAAGCTTTATATTGGCTTTGGACTGTATTTTTAGGGTTCCGTTGCCAAATGGCAAAAAACGGAACCCTTAAAGATTCGTCATGTCTGTCTGTCTGTCCGTCCGTATGACACAGCCACTTTTTTCCGAAACTACAAGAGCTATACTGTTGAAACTTAGTAAGTAGATGTAATCTGTGAATCCGTGAATCCGCATTAAGATTTTCACATAAACATGGACAAAAAACAATACATTTTGGGGTCCCCATACTTGGAACTGAAACTCAAAAAATTTTTTTTCATCAAACTCATACGTGTATCTATGGATAGGTGTTCAAAAATGATGTTGAGGTTTCTAGTATCATTTTTTTCTAAACTGAATAGTGTGCGCGAGAGACACTTCCAAAGTGGAAAAATGTGTCCCCCCCCTGTAACTTCTAAAGTAAGAGAGTGATAAAACTAAAAAAAATATATGTTGTACATTACCATGTAAACTACCAACGAAAATTGGTTTGAACGAGATCTAGTAAGTACCTTTCATTCAATCAACGAACTACAAGAACTTTTATATATTGTTACTTGTTGATACGGAACCCTTCATGGGCGAGTCCGACTCGCACTTGCCCGCTTTTTTATCAATGTATTTTTTTGTTCTATTTTTTTTTCTATGTAAGCCTGCCAAAGTTACTTTACTCTGCCAGATGGAAAGAACCTGATTTTAGCTAAATTAAGTAAATACACTTCTTATAACTACTTTGCTACAGAAAATTTGATATCTGTTAGTTGAAATCCAGTGGAAAACTTTCAAAATGTCTTGAAGATTACCAAAATAAAAATACAAAAATTTAAATGGAATACTTTATTGTTGAAATTGAAGTCATTTCACATGTAAATGTAATGTAAACTTCAATTTTGTTAGATACATATAGATATATCTCACTTTATTTAGACATAGGTATATATATGGTTCAACTATTATTCATTTCATATTTTTCTTCCATCCTTGCCTTCTGCACTCCTCTATGTATGTAAACTTTAACTACAAATTTTGTACTTCTGCGTTAGCATATTTTTCGTGAAAAAAGGTACTAAGTTTTTGTTTCACGAATTAATTTATAAACATTTATTTAGGGGTTAAAGTTTCGAAATACGTCACCTGATTCTGGGGTTGTGAGTGGTTGGGGGGGAGGGGGGGAGGTGTCGGAACCCCCCCTCACCATTTTTACCTGCCGGAAATACTTGGTTTTTTTAGAAAAAATTAAAAACAGAAATGGTAAAAATTTCGAAATACGTCGCCATTTTAAGGGGTTGTGAGTTTTTGGGGGGATGGGGGAGGGGTCTGAACCCTCTGAACCCTGCCTCACCATTTTTACCCGCCGAAAATACTTGATTCCCTTTGGAAAAATCAAAAACAGAAATTTGTACAAACATTATTTATACCACCATATATGCATGTTTTATTGCTTTATGCATTATAGTCGACGGAGCCCCGCTAAACGGGGCTCCTATTTCTGGGTGGTTTAAAAAAAAATAAGCACGATGGGTAAGGCGGCAGCTTCGATGTGCTACGCTCCCGCCTTACCCATCTAACCTAATCCAATGAAGTCGGATTGTGCCAATATAATTACCTTGATTAATTAATTACAGTAAAGCAATCCAAACAGAATCCAAGAACGTAGCCAAGTCGTAGAAAAAACACAAATCGATACGGAAGAACACATTCACTTAAACTCGAAAGCAAAGGAATGACACATAAATTTGAAATTTGCTGTCAATTAGTGTCAAAATATTGCGTTTCGTTTCACGTTTTTCATATAAAAACTAAAAATTACATTTTAAAAACTGTACTAAATCATAAAAATACGTTCCGTTTTGCATAATTGCAATTGTATTTAAGAATTTTTGATTTTTTTTTTTAAATATTTAGACGCAACTCCGGCAGCCAAAATTACTTGGGGGGATTAAGACTAACTCCCTTAAGCCCCCTACACCACCAAAACCCTCAGATTCAGGTGACGTATTTCGAAACCCAACCCTATCTAGGTCCTTCGTTTCTGTGTTCAAAATAAAAACTCACATATTACCTTTAATGGCGTGTAAAAAAAAACTGAACGAGGCATGTCAGCCGATGATTATTAAAAACACATCGTTCAACAATTAGTCGGCCTTCGCAGCGCTCGCGATTTTACGTCAAGGCAGTTCTGACAGTGGGTTTTTAGGGTTCCATTTTGTTGAATTGATTTTCCGGATAGAACTTTTTTCTTTTATTTCTTTTATTTATTACTTCTGAGTACTATTTTCTACATTATTATGATATATATTAAACAAATCTTACATCGATTTTACGAATATTTCAAAACAGTACAATCTAGTAACTAAACTCTTGATTTGGAACTTGTTAACCTCGAAATCTCCATATTTCAACGGTTATTTTAAAGTAACTTGGTGTCTAAATGTGCAATGAAACCAATGCACGTAGTGAACAAATTGATTTGAAACTATCTCCGGCTCGTGGTGTTACCCTCCTTTGTTATTTACCTTACCTGTATCATGTGAATAGTTCAATTTTCTGTACAAAATATAGCCTATTCCATACCGTATTCTATCGTTGTGCTTAAGTTTTTGCGTGAAACAGTGACAAATATTCACATAAAAATTAGTTATTAACATTACTATGGTATGGATAACCATTTTACCTTGACGAAATTTTCGAAAATGTAAGCTGCTCAATGACACGTAGGTACATTAAATAGAAGATTTTGGCCTTCCTGGAAGAGTAAGCTACATATTATTTACTCCCAGTGGCCAGATTCACTTAGTTCTATAAATATTCCCGAGAACATGAAAATACAAAGATTCTATCATTTATGCTCAGCTTACTTAGACATGTCAAAACAATGTACGAATTTTTAAGTCTATCTATCTATTTTTGAAAATTCCAAAGTTGTAACAACAAGAGCAATATATGTTGTTATTTTTATCACGTGTTGTGATTGACTTAATTAATTAAGAATACGGTGTGAAAGTGTCAACACTACCTTTCATCCCATGAGTAATGCAGTAAAATACGCAGAACATCAGCATAGCGAAGAGAAGAATTACTTTAATCAAACAACCAACCAGTTTTGACAGCGTTGTACATTAGGCCAAAACTTTTTTGTTGTGGAGAGGCCTATATCGTCTGTAAACTGTAAAAATGATAGAATCCGAAAGAGAAGGAAAATTCGACACGTTACTAAAAACGTTTTTTCTTTAATTTCATATTATGTGATTCCAGAACATATATTTATGTACGTAACACGCTCTATACGTTCAATATGTACTGAACCGTTTGTTAATTTATGTTCACTTGCCTATAGAACAAAACGTTTAAAGAATTGCAGGCATTTATCCTTGTTAACCTAGGCAATGCTCTATGTTTGGCGTCAAGGCATTTTGTCTTCCATTTATTTTATTTACTTAACTTTCTGATTGCCTTCAAATGCATAGAATGTTATACATACTATGTTTTATGCTTTCAAAAATGGTGCTTTTAATTTTTCCAATTAAAAAAAAGTTATACTGTGAAGAACACTGACAAGTACACGGACAAAATAATAATATAGAATGTAAGTACTTTAAATTCAGAAAAGATTACTGCTCTGACCTAATGTAGGTATTTAAGGAATACCTGATCATACAATTTTTAAACAAATATTTGTTTTGTTTGCTGACTCCCATATTGGTCTAGCGGTTAGCTCTAAAGGTCTTGGGTTCGAATCCCGAGTCGGGCTGTTGTTGGATTTTTCCTATATTATAAGAATTTTTTAAAAGCTGTCTGGAGTATGTGAATCGGCGATATTTCACGCCCGTGTCTCGGAGATCACATTAAACCATGAGTCCCAGTTCTCATAAACATCTATGGCAATCATCATTGAGAAATTAGTACCCTCAAAAATAATGAGAATCAGTTGAACCATCGAGTTCAGTTTGCCCTCAGTGTTGCGGAGTTCCGATGTCAGCTGCTCCGCTGTAGTAGCCGACCCCAAATATACTTAGGAATAATAGGTTCCTAGGAGGATGATTAGTCTGTTCAGCCAAGTTACTTGTATGCCATAAGTAAATAAATAATTCATTTTCATACCAAAACTGACAATTAGCTCAATGTAAATGAGGCCTCATTTCTCATTCGACAGTTAAGAATTTAGAGAAAGTGTTCCTTGACTTTCGATCTGTTAATGCTCTCCATAAAGGTTATGAGTTAGCGCATAACACGAAATGAGGACCTTCATAATTGTTTTCACTTTGCATGTGGGTAGAAAGAAATATATATGTACTTAGAAATATCTCGAAGTACTAATAGTACTTTGGTTAGGTTTGATGGTTTCGTTAACCTTCTCTTGGTATTTTTACTACAAAACAAAATAATTAAGAGCATTTTTCAATTTAACGGGGTGTGAAAAAGCATCTCACTAGACTCCCATTGCGTGTGCCACCATAGTTTATTGTATGCATTCACAGCAAGTGTGGTGGCCCCCACACTTGAAGTCCCCCCTTCTAGTAATGATTTCCATTAGGCGTGGTGGAGACACTTTAGTAGGCTATATGTATGTATATATTAAAAAAAATTCTTCTGTGAGTGTGTATGTCACTGAACTTCTCTCAAACGACTGGACCGATTTTGATGAATTTTTTTGTGTGTGTTCAAGGGGATCTGGGAATGGTTTAGATTCGCAATTGGACCCGGTAGGTGGCGCTGCGATCAAGTTCTGGAATTTTAAAGTTGGGCGGTACGAAGTTCGCTGGGTCAACTAGTAGATAACATAAAAATTGTTACTTAATCTAAAAGTATCCTCCAATCCACTCTAATTATACATCTATTGACACCACATTAATAAAATTCTGTTTAGTAGTTTAAGGCTCTACTGTAAAAAATACAAACTTATATACATTCATAGACTAGAAAAATATGTACCCTGAATTTTGACGCCGTAGATGGGTAAATATAAAACTAGAATCTAGTAAATATCTACTTCAATCCCAAAAAGCTACACAGACTACAAAATGATATTAAAATACATAATTCATTATCGAATCATTTATTTTATTTAAAGGAATATATTAAACATAGCCCACAGAAACAAAACTTACACATTAGAAGTAAACTAGACTCCAAGAACCACAAAAAGAAAACACACGCCACAGACAGCATCCGAATTTACAGTTCTTCCAGCCAATAATGATAGCAAAATAAATCGTTCAGTTAATTAACTGGTAATACGATCCGAGCTTGGCCGATACAAATCAGCGCAAAATAAAGTGTAAAGTGCACACGCGAACACGCAACACAATTATGTTGATATGCGCTTAAGAACCTCCACAACAAAGATTTCTTTTTTTCTATAAATACTCACGCCTGCTCAATTGTTAGAGGACAGGCAGAAATATCTTCACGTCAACCTCATTTGTGAGGTTTTTTGCAGAGTTCTGTTGAAAATTCTTAATTTTGTTCTATAGTTTTTTTTGTTGATTGCTGTATTTATAAGACGTTACGTTAAGGTGTAACAAGGTAGCTCTTTTATAATAGTTTAGTATCTACGTGACTGTTGCCTGTATATAACAATATTTACAAGTCTCTCTGATTAAATCTGGAAACACATTATCGGACGCCGCGACTGATAAGTGTGCACAGACTCGTCAGTCAGTCCTGTGCCAGATTTATATCGGACGTCCGAACGCTCAAGATCAGTCAAATGTCACATCCGCGACTTACGTCTGATAGTTTGCACAGCTCAGTGTAAATTCATATTCTAGATCATGGCTATCAGCCGCGTCCGATAATGTGTTTCCACCTTAATTTGGGATCGGGCGGCTAGCGTATGAGCGTGAGATGTATGTGAAATTATTGTCAATTAGTTGTAAATTACTGGGAGGCTCGGCTCTCGAAGTTGTTGATGACTATGTCTATCTGGGACAAGCGGTCCAACTAGGCAAATCCAACTTCGAGAAAGAGGTCAATCGACGAATCCAACTCGGCTGGGCGGCGTTCGGGAAATTACGCAGTGTCTTCTCGTCCAAAATATCACAGTCCTTAAAGACGAAGGTCTTTAACCAGTGCGTGTTACCAGTGATGACCTACGGTGCCGAGACGTGGTCTCTAACTATGGGCCTCATAAGGAAGCTCGAGGTCACACAGCGAGCTATGGAGCGGGCTATGCTTGGGGTCTCTCTACGGGATCGAATCAGAAATGAGGAGATCCGTAGACGAACTAAAGTTACCGACATAGCAGAGAGAGTCAGCAGGCTGAAGTGGCAGTGGGCAGGGCACATAGCTCGGAGAACCGATGGCCGATGGGGCAGAAAGGTGCTTGAGTGGAGACCACGTGACGGCAAACGCAGCGTAGGAAGACCTCCCGCAAGGTGGACGGATGACCTGATTAGGATCGCAGGGACTCGTTGGATGCAGGCCGCTACCGACCGGTCGAAATGGAAATCAATGGGGGAGGCCTACGTTCAGCAGTGGACTTCTTGCGGCTGATATGATGATGATGATGATGAGTTGTAAATTGCGACTAACCTCGCAGAGTGAAGCTAATTTAAAATATATAGCCACACTCTTTATAACATTAGCTAATTGCCAGTGAGAGCCCGTTTCAGAGATTGGTCGGAACAAACAGAGTGACAAAAAATAATTTGCGGTTTTGATGTAAATACAGTTATCTACTTTTATATGAATTTAGAAAAAAACTGTTAATTTGAAATTACAAACATAATAGATACTTCAATTTTATTTATATCACAGTTACTTTAAAAAGTTATTTTAATAAACTCCTAATAGCAGCCCGGAGTTTGGAAGTTTGGCGGTGATACACGCCCGTGCCTCGGAGAGCACGTAAAGCCGTCGGTCCCGGTTGTCATGAACATCTATGGCAATCGTTATTGGGAAGTCAGTGCCCTCAAATTTACTGATAACTAGTTCAACCTTTGAATTTCAGTTCTCCCTTAGGGTTGCGGAGGTCCGATGCCAGTCGCTCCGTGGAAAAACTGAAATTCAGGTAAAACCGGTTGAACTAGTAGCCGACCCAAAATAATATTGGGAATAAGGCTAGGAAGAAGTTACTTTAAAACTGTTGGTTTTATAAAAGCCAAATAGTTTTCATTCAAATGAACACTATTTTAAATTAACCAACAAAATATTTAAACAACTATCAGATCGAATAGTTTCCAGATAAGTACAGAAAACAAATAAAATTATCTATTTAGCGAATGCAAAAAGTGGTCTGGGACGAGACCGCGAAAGCTCGAAGGACCCGCGCACGCATCATGTGGCGCGTAGAGGAATGTTGCACTCGCATAGCCTCGGGAGAACGCGACGTGTATTTTGCAAGATAATGGACGCCTTTGAAAAATAGACAAGAATTAACTATCCATTTTATTATTTTGTTAAAGTTTAAAAGTCAATGGGCTCTATACTGTTATTAGTAGCTATAAATTTTATATAAACAGGTGATTTTTGACTTGAAAGTCAATGAAGTACATTATTATTATTTAATCTGACAATCAGAATAATTTCATCAATCATCATCAACAACCTTTAACAGTATACTGCTGGACATAGGCTTCTCCTTAGAAAGGAGATTTTGGCCTACTGTACTACTACTACTACTGTACGATTGCCTTGTTGGTCTAGTGGTTTGCGTATCAAGAGGTCTCGGGTTCGATTCCCGGGTTGGACCAAATATTTTTGTGATACACAAATATTTGTTTCGGAGTCTGGGTGTTTTCTATGTATAATATGTATGTATTTACAAAAGAAAAGTCTGTTTATAATGTATTTATATCAGTTGTCTAGTACCCATAATACAAGCTCTGCTTAGTTTGGGACTAGATGACGTTGTGTGTAAGATGTTGGAAATGTCCGAAAAATACTGTACCACGCTGGCCAGACGGGTTGGTATTTTCTTGAAACTTTAACACATTCCTACGTTCAAGATCTGTGAATCTACAAAACAAAAATATGCAAAACCAAAATAAGAAAAATCTCGACAATTAAAAACTATTATAATAAAATTAATACATCATCCGAGTTATTACTACGAACTTAATGACACCTCATTTATTTTAACCGCGGGCTCAACTTGTTTTTCATGATAACCAATGTAATGTTTTTAAGTTATAAAACCATTATCATAAATAAGTTCCAATCAATTTATCAAACCTAAGACCTCCAGAACAATTTGACTGCACGGTTGGGCCTAGTGGTTTAAGCGGTCGCCACGCCGCTCTCTACTGCGCCAAGTGTCGCGGGTTCGAATCCCACGTGGGATAACACTTTGTGTGATTCACAAATTGTTGTTCTGAGTCTGGGTGTTCTTTGTGTCCGTTTCATGTGTGTTTGTAAAGTCCCCCGCGACACAGGAATTCATATTCCTAATGCGGGAGTTGTCTTTAAAAAAAAAAAAAAAAAAGATTAAAGAATTAACACCAAACCGTCTCGTCTTAGTCACTACTTTTGGTGAATAAAACCTTCCACCCTCAGAGAACACACACAACTATGTTCTTCTTCAAGATTCCACAGAGTACATAAAATGCCTTTATTATTAGTCTCAATATAAGCTACTGCTATTTTCTATATCTGTATAATGAGATTGTCTTCTATAACTAGACGGCCTTATTACGCTACTATTATAGTCTTATTATCGAAGTACAGTAATAGGCCTCCGGTTAAGTTTATCTTACCTACTCTATCTTATTGCATACTCATAAAATTATCTTTTAAATCGTACAATAAACATACAAAAAAATTAAACCAAAGTGAAAATAAAAAACCAAGTAAACTCGAAGTCAACTCGATCCTTGAAAATAAAGCGAGTTTCTTGTGACATCAAAATTGGAAGTCGAAAAATGAGCATTGTGTGTGTTACTGTTTTTGAGAAAAAGCAACAGAACATGATTCGACAAGTTGTTTAAATTTACATGCTACTTTTTAGCATATACATATATATATTATTACTCAAAAAGAAAGAAAATAATATATATCCAATTGTTTTAAATATTGGTATATGAGTATCAAGTCGTTGATAAGAACGTGATCTTCTACTGCATTTCATTATTAATTTCGAATATCCTGTTTGTTCGAATTCATTATATTTAATTGTATAGAAAAAACAATAGGCTAAACCATTTTATTGTTAATAGAATAGGTCGGAGTCTTACGCATCTTCTGACATCATCTTTTTAAAATAAGGTATTTGCTTTAGAACAAGGGCCTTTGTCCTAATTATAGTAATCTTAGGTTTTAAACAGATTTATTCTCGATATATTACAGTCAATTTTCTAGGTAAGCCTATATTCTTTAACTTTTATAAGAATAGTTTACATTTATAATAATCATATTCAAAAGGCATGTCACTTTAGAATATGCTTATAAGAATATGATAAGTCTACGAGTATCTAATAATAGTTTTATAGTTTTTAATTAATATTACTTAACAGATCATCCAAACTGATAATAAATAAAATAATCCTTGACTGCCGTGTTGGTCTAGTGGTTAGCGTATGCGGCTGCTGATCTCGGTGAGGTCTCGGCTTCGATTCCCGGGTCAGACCAAATATTTGTGTATTCCGCAAATATTTGTTTCGGAGTCTGGGTGTTTTCCTATGTATAATATGTATGTATTTACAAAAAAAATGGTTTATGTATTTATATCAGTGGTTTAGTACCCATAACACAAGCTCTGCTTACTTTGGCACTAGATGATGTTGTGTGTAAGATGTCCAAAAATGTCCAAATATCCAAATCCATTTTGAACAATTCATAAATTTTTGATACAACATATATAGGTTTTCGTAACAGCTCGATAGTTCGAGTAACATTCGAGTTCCCTTAGTACACACTACTAAGGAATTCAACATATTCGCTGCGTATCCAAGAAAAATAAAAAAAGTCCCGCCCTATTTGCATTAACACCAAACGTTATACAGGGTAAATGGGAAAAGGAATTATTATGTCTCTCTAGCAACAAGACGCGGGCTGAATAAATAAATGGAGCATTTTGAACGGATCATGTTTTTGAAATGATATTCCTATTTTTATTTTTTGTTCTAGACTTGCAAATATTATATAACTAAGGATGCGATAATATTCAGTCTGCATGCACAGTTCTGAAGTTTTAAAAAATATTTTTTTTTGGACGAGTGATAGAAAATACAGTAGTTATATATTGAGTGCCTCGGTAGCCAAATGGTAGCCTGTTCGACTAAATCGCTTGAAGTCTTGGGATCGATTCCCGGGTCGGACCAAATGATTGTATGATCTGTAAAAAATTGTTTCGGAGTTTGGGTGTTGTCTATGTGTAATATGTATGTATTTACAAAAAAAAAGAACTGACATATGTATCTATATTAATTGTTAAGTATCCATACAATATTTAAATTATATACTCCTAGCCATTATTCCCAAGTTTATTTGGGGTCGGCTACTAGTTCAACCGGCTTTACCTGAATTTCAGTTTTTCCACGGAGCGACTGGCATCGGACCTCCGCAACCCTAAGGGAGAAATGAAATTCGAAAATTGAACTATTTGTCAGTATATTTGAGGGCACTGACTTCCCACTAACGATTGCCATAGATGTTCATGACAACCGGGACCGACGGCTTTACGTGCTCTCCGAGGTTTGGGCGTGAATCACCGCCAAATTTACAAACTCCGGGCAGCTATTAGGAATTTCGTAAGATAATCCCAAAAACACTTTTGGGCCCGACCCGTGATTTGAACCCGAGACCTCTTGATTAGCAGTCGCATACGCTAACCACTAGACCAACGAGGTATTTAAATTATATACTATGGTACTAAATATAACCACACTCACTAGGCCGCCATAGTGACCGGCTATAGCGGCCTAGATGCTACTGCATGATTGGGCCTCCGGATAGTATATAACCGTGTGGTAACGGATTAAGAATACAGAGTGTCAGCACTCCTATTTATCCCGCGGGTGTCTTAAAAGGCGACTAAGGGATAAACTACGCAAAACAACATCGTTGCAAAGAGAAGGAAAACTTGAAACCAACCCTATACCAACCCGTCTGGCCAGCGTGGTATAGTAGGCCAATACCTCCTTTCTAACGAGAGGCTTATGTCCGGCAGTGGACTGTTAAAAGCTGTTGATGGTGATGATGATAGTATGAATGCCTTTAGCAATATCGTTTATCAATAGCCTGATCACTAAAGTACAGACGTATTTTTGGCCCTAATAGTTTTGTTTAAATGATGCAAGACAAAAAAATGATTTAACGGTGAACATCTTTCGGACCCTTATGTCATACAACCTCAATATATTGCGATATTTTACACTCGTGTGACTGGTACCACTATAATTATATATTATCACGACATGGTTAAACGTATATATAAAATAAACGAATGTACCTGCATAAAAATCCAATTAAACCGCATCTCTTTCAAACATTGATCTTTATAATAAGCTAGTGAGCTTTATAATAAGATGTTCTAGGAATAAAAAGTACATACCTTCAAGCTTATTGGCAGAGGCGTTCAATGTTCGTTCAATAATTTATGTTTCAAGTCTTTAGGTATGCATTTCTTTCTTTTATACAATAGTTGAACAGTTCGCTTTTATTCAACTCCTTATTGAAAATTCATGTTTTCTGAGTATTCACTTACTAGACATGTTTAAATCTATAGCCGTAATTTATTTTTATTTTGCAGGCTTTAGAAGTGAATGAAAAGAAATACTAAAAGAGCGGGATAATATAGCCTGGAATGGCTGATGGTAACAGAGATGTTAGGTAAAAAAGCTAGAGGTCAGAGTCCAAAATACCGGACGAATCAGGTCTTCCGAGGCCAGAAGAATAATTTAGAAACATCTCTAAGCCGCTATGGTGTAGGTCACCATTCTGCATTGTTTACCCTCACAATGAGGATGGGGGCCTGTACTCCTTGATTCTACCTATGCTTTCCATCAGGCAGAGTAGAGTCACTTTGGTCGGCCTCAATATAAAAAAAATACTACCAACTGGATATACCCGTCAGAATTGTTCTAGACACCAAAGGGCTGACCGCGACATCTGGAAACGCACCGTAGATCGACTACAACAGAGTACGATCCACAGCAATGAGAAAGAAGAAAATATTTAACATGTACTGTCCAAATGTTTCGCAATTTATGCTAGAACTTGCTACTGGGGTTTTGTGGAGGAACGGGTATCATGTTCCTCTATCACAAAGGGAGGGTCCTCCGACCAGGCGAAGTGATCATGCGTGGCGGGCTACTGCCCAACAGTTGATGTTGGGATGTTGTATATATGCTAATCGGCGCGAGAATTTCACTTTCGCGAGTCAGGATTAATAGTTACTCCGTTTAGTTCATTCCGCGTTTGTCTTTGTAGTTCAGTGTTTCTTCGCTAGATGGCGCTGTTGTATGTTTAAGTCGCGCTGTATGTGGAAGTCGCCACAGTTTTGCTGACCGAATTGACAGTTGTGGTGTTCATTTTAGATACGTCGGTATAAATAGAGATTTTTCATTTCGGTAACGGTTCTATGTTGTTATTTTCAACTTTGATGCTGTAAATTCAAAATTGAAAATAATACAGCATCGTTACTTAAAACATAATAACGTTTTTTAATGAGAAGTCAGTGACAATATTTATTAATAATATAAAGTTCACATTGAATCCTCTAAATTTAAGACTTATTTTTGTGAATGACTCGCAACTATATAGACAGTTTTAAATACCATAAAACAAATATATATTATAAATGTAATCTCCGTGAAAATACGTGTTATATAATTGGTTATTCCGGATCTGCGTGACGGAGCGTGTAGAAGAACATGTGTTTATAAAAACATGCAAATTATAACTTAAATACTTTAAATATTTTATTTGTGTTCTAAATATTAATCTGTAGACTATAGTAAGATCACTTAAGTTGGGTATTTTAACCACCCGAAGGCCTCTAAATTAAGCTTCAAGACTGCCTTATACCTTATGATAAAAACCGGGACCAACTACTTAACATGACCTCCGAATCAGGGAAACACTTATAATATATTACGTTGTATGTAACATGTAATGTAACATGTAGTATGTAACAGTCCGTGTGGTGATGGATTAAGAATACAGAGTGTCACCAGCCCTATTCATCCCGCGGGTATCGTAAAAGGCGACTAAGGGATAAACTACGCAAGACAACTGCAAAGAGAAGGAAAAACTTGAAACCAACCCTATACCAACCCGTCTGGCCAGCGTGGTATAGTAGGCCAAAACCTCCTTTCTAAGGAGAGGCCTATGTCCAGGACTAGACTGTTAAAGGCTGTTGATGATGATGATGATGATGATGATGATATTATGTTCAAACGGTCACCCATCTAGGTACTGACCGCGCCGTCGTTGCTTAACCTCGGTGATTGTTTCCAATGACCTAAGGCCATTAGGCTATTAGCGCTTCACCATTTTACTTATATAAGTATATACATACATACATATTCGATTTAAGCTATTATTGACGTTCGAACGATCGTTGACCCCGAATAATAAAAAACTGGCTTTTTACGATATTTCTGTTCAATAATATAATCCACTATGTATCAATTCTTATTTTTATTTGAAACTTGTTTGTTATGCTTATTTAGTTAGGGGTCATCCATAAATTACGTCACACGAATTTCATGATTTTTTTGCCCCCCCCCCCCCCCCTTGTCACAGCTGGTCACATTTGTAAGACTCCCCCCCTCCCTAGTGTGACGTCACATAATTTGCAAATTTACATTTAGAAATCATTGAATGAAAACAGGTTCCGAAATCAGTTTTAAATCCATTAAAATTATTTTTTTTATAAAATTAACATCAAATCAAACAATTAATAAAACAAAAATTGATTAATTATATATTATAAATTAGAAAAAATAATAAATCAAAAAATTTTCAGTGCGTGTCAGGTTGCGCATAGAATTCGGTTCTGTGGTCACCAATAATGATAGGTATATTTATAATCGTGTCCAATAGATAATTGTTATGTTTACATATTATTTCTTAATTTTTGTAGGAAGTTTTCCAAGACAGTGCATTTTACAAGTTAGACCTGTACAACTCCTGACAAAAATATATCAAAACCGCAATAGCTTTCCTTAAAGTTTTAATATATGGACTACTATCATGATTTTTTTCAGATTTTTCGAGCCATCTGTTTAGCTTTTAGAGGGGGGATGCCCTATTTTTACAAAAAAATGAAAGTTGAATAACTCGCAAACATTTAACTAAAACGAAAAATCGTTTCAACAACCTCGCAATGTTTTTAAAAGACCTAACCGATCATACCCCACACGATTGGTAGCCTCGAGAAAATGAAAACATAACCACTTTACGAATAGGGGACGTATCCCTAAATTTTTTTTTTTAAATGTTTATTGTAGCACTTTATAGACACACCAACCGTTTGGACGGTAGGTCTACGGACGGAAGGATTTGACGAATGTATAAGGGTTCCGAGTCAAGAACTACGGAACTCTGAATACGATTATATTAATTAAAGAAATTAACAAAATAAAAAAAGCGGCCAAGTGCGAGTCGGACTCGCCCATGAAGGGTTCCGTACCAGCAAGTAACATCATAGAAAAGTTCTTGTAGTTCGTTGTAACTTTCATCGATGTTTTTATACTAGTGTATTGATTGGATGAAAAGTATATTGCGTGTTACGATTTATGACGTATTAAAAAAAAACTACTCACTAGATCTCGTTCAAACCAATTTTCGTTGGTAGTTTTCATGGTATTGTACAACATATATTTTTTTTAGTTTTATCACTCTCTTATTTTAGAAGTTACAGGGGGGGGGACACACATTTTTCCACTTTGGAAGTGTCTCTCGCGCAAACTATTCAGTTTAGAAAAAAATGATATTAGAAACCTCAACATCATTTTTGAATACCTATTCATAGATACCTCACACGTATGGGTTTGATGAAAAATTTTTTTTTGAGTTTCAGTTCCAAGTATGGGGACCCCCAAAATGTATTGTTTTTTTTTCAATTTTTATGTGAAAATCTATATGCGGTTCACAGATTACATCTACTTACCAAGTTTCAAAAGTATAGCTCTTATGGTTTCCGAAAAAAGTGGCTGTGACATACGGACGGACAGACAGACAGACAGACAGACAGACATGACGAATCTATAAGGGTTCCGTTTTTTGTCATTTGGCTACGGAACCCTAAAACGAATCCAAGTTTTATTGTTATTAATATCCAGTTCTCAACGTGACTCAGAGATTAGTCGGTATAGGTTGCCTGGGAGTCCCACACACCCTTCGATGTCCCCAAGAAGGGTAAGGTGCGAAAAGCATTCCCCGCGTAAAAAAAGTGTTACTAGGTAGTAGAGCCACGCTGGTTTCAGCACGAATGGGCTGGCTCGACCCGGCCAGTACTACCCTCACACAGAAGACCATCCTAATAATGACAGCATTCTTGCTGTCGTGTTTCGTTGGTGAGTGTGGGACCGGAGGCCCAATCATTCTGCATCATTCTCCCGCCCTTCGAAGGCCGGGAGAATGATGCAGAATAATCTAACCAGGCTGCCATGGTAAGGGTCACCATGCTACATTGCCTACCCTCACAATAAGCATGGTGACCCCTACTCCTGGATTCTACTCATGCTTTCCATCAGGCAGAGTAGAGTCACTTTGGCAGGCTTAAATATATATATAAAAAAAAAATTAAAAAAAAAAAGTGTAAATATATAAAATATCTTCAAATAAAATTCAAATTTGGCACAAATATTTAATTATTTGTTCGACCATATTATATTAGAATATACTTTATTGTACACCAAATACAGTTTTTGCAGATGAAAGTTTCTGTAAGATATTTACAATGGGCAGCCTTATTGCTAAAAGCAACCTCTTCCAGGCAACCTTTGAATGGACTATTCGACAGAAGAAAAAGGTGATTTAATCACAAAATAGTAGAACTAAGAACGACGTTGTTTCATCTGCGAAAGACAGTGGTCAAATGAAATAGAAACAAAGAAACAAATCACCGCTAGGTCCGCTAGGCGCAATCAAAGGGTGCCTAGGTGGTCGGCGCGTAATACTAGTAGAGCGAGTGGTCACCAAAACAATTGGTATCTTATATTAAAAACTTAAAAAACATATACAACAATATCTGTGTAGATATAGTTGTATATGTCTTTTAGGTTTTCGTAAAGTAATAGTTTAAAGTTCGTGTTTTAAGACTTAGACTACAATAGATTTTAAAATGTGACGTCACATTATTTAGGACCCCTCCCACCCCCTTGTCACACAATGTCACACTTCGTCGACCCCCCCCCCCCTCCCCCTTAAGGTGTGACGTAATTTATGGATGGCCCCTTATTACATAATAAAAGTAATTTGTTGTGCACTAAAATCTAGCGTAATATTATATTTTTTGTTCAGTTTCAAATAATAGTTCGACGACCATACGGTGATAAAATCATTTAATATCTTAATATTTTAAACTAGCTGCATCCCGCTGTGTTACCCGCGAGTATTTAAGTAAATTGCGAGTAACGCCTGGGAGTGAAGCTAGTTTAAAAAAAAATAGCCCACGTTATTTCTTATGTCATCAGCTATCTGCCAATGAAAGTCCCGTTAAAATTGATTCAGTCGTTCCAGAGATTAGCAGGAACAAACAAACAGAAAAATTGCTTTTTCGATGTAATTACCTTAAATACTTAAATATACATATAACTGCCTCGTTGGTCTAGTGGATAGCGTATGCGAATGCTAATCAAGAGGTCTCTCGTTCAAATCCTGGGTCGGTAGTTAATTCCTAATACCAGCCCGTACGCAGAGCACGTAAAGCCGTCGGTCCCGGTTATCATTAAAATCTATGGAAATCGTTATTGGAAAATCAGTGCCCTCAAATTTACCGACAATTAATTCAACCTTCGAATTTCAGTTCTCTGTTAGGGTTGCTGAGGTCCGATGCCAGTCGCTTCGTGGAAAAACTAGATATCCAGGCATCACCGGTTGAAATAGTAGCCGCCCCCAAATAATATTGGGAAGAAGACTTCCATATAAATTTGGTAAAAACTGTTCATTTGACAAATAGCCACCTTAAATTTATTTATTTATATAGCTCACAGCAGAAATATTTAGATTTGAGAAATCTCATGCGCAACTAAAGATCAACGCACCAGTATGAAAAAAGCGGCCAAGTGCGAGTCGGACTCGCCCATGAAGGGTTCCGTATCAGCAGGTAACATCTTAATGCGTTGATTTTGTATGACTTTTCCAAGTAAGCGCATTGTAAAAGTTAAGCCTCTATAACTCCTGAACTAACAAAGTCATTTTATTCGTTATAGTTTTCATTTAAAGTTCATTATATGGACCACTATCACAAACTTTTCGGCGGGCGGGACGGCCTGTTTTTACAAAAAGTTTGCCTTTAAAGTGGAATTTCTCGCAAACGGATACCTAAATCAAAAAATCGTCTTAACAAACCTGTAATGTTTTTAAAAGACCTATATAATGATACCCTACATGATGGGGTAGCCGTGAGAAAAAAAAACATCCCCACTTTACGTGTAGGGGAGGTACCCTAAATAAAAATATATTTCATAATTTTATTGTAGCACTTTGTCGACGTAATTACAATACATATTCTTGCAAAGTTTCATCTTTCTAGCACTTACTGTTTGGACGACAAGTCGAGGACGGACGGACGGACGGATGTACAGACGGACATGACATATCTATAAGGGTTCGAAGTCATAAACTTCGGAACCCTAAAAAGTTGTAGATCTTTTAATTACCTACAACTTTGCCATTTAATTATTTTCCTTGTAGTTTTGCTGGAAATCGAGATAAACCGTTTTTCACCCTTTGTTGCATATATTTAGCCATCCAATCTGACTCTACCCTGCCTGATGGAAAGCATGAGCAGAATCCAAGGGTCGGGGCTACCACACTTGCTGCGAATGCGGACAATAATGTATGGCGGCCCACACTATGGCGGCTTAGTGAGATGCTTTTTCACGCCCCGGTTAAAGGACCCGAAAACCTCCCTACCTACCCCTTCCCGACCTCAGATCGCCCGTAAATTATTTTTCCTTTCATTTTTATAATATTCTCCTCCTTTTCCAATAGGTTTCATCCTACTATAATTTTATTTGTTTTCAAAAATTATCTACTCTGGTCTACTGGTCTAAATGTCATTTACAAACTATCATTATGGTTGCCATGCAAGTGTGTTATTCCTAGCAACCTGTGAAGTTTTGACAGGAGGTAAACAGTGATACATTTTGACATCTTCGATTTATGTATTTTTATAATCACCTAGCTTTGGTCTTTGTGTCTCGATTATTGCAGTAAAAAGTAGCCTATGTCCTTTCCCAAGTTCAGTTCTATCATCATACCGAATTTCATCAAAATCGATACAGTGGTTTAGGCGTGAAAGCGTAACAGACAGACAGACAGAGGTACTTTCGCATTTATAATATTATAAGTAGGGATTAAAAAAAAAACTACTCACTAGATCTCGTTCAAACCAATTTTCGTTGGTAGTTTGCATGTTAATGTACAACATATATTTTTTTTAGTTTTATCACTCTCTTATTTTAGAAGTTAGAGGGGGGGGGACACACATTTTTCCACTTTGGAAGTGTCTCTCGCGCAAACTATTCAGTTTAGAAAAAAATGATATCAGAAACCTCAACATCATTTTTGAACACCTATCCATAGATACCACACACGTATAGGTTTGATGAAAAAAAAATTTTTGAGTTTCAGTTCCAAGTATGGAGACCCCCAAAATGTATTGTTTTTTTTCTTTTTTTATGTAAAAATCTTAATGCGGTTCACAAAATACATCGACTGATCAAATTTCAACAGTATAGCTCTTATAGTTTCGGAAATAATTGGCTGTGACATACGGACGGACAGACAGACAGACAGACAGACAGACAGACAGACAGACAGACAGACAGACAGACAGACTTGACGAATCTATAAGGGTTCCGTTTTTGGCCATTTGGCTACGGAACCCTAAAAATCACTCTGCTATAAATAGTTGAATAAACATATATATTTACAACTAGAAAGTTTACTCTTTCATTCTACAATATAATTTAATCAGACCAGCTGTCTCTGAATAATGGCGTAAGATATTATTTCCCGCCAAATTTAAAACTCCTTTCTTATATAATATTTAAGCCTACCAAAGTAACTCTTCTCTGCCTGATGGAAAAGAATAGAATTCAGGAGTAAGAATCACCATCCTCAGTATGAGGGTAGGCAATGCAGAATGGTGACCCATACCATGGCGGCCTGGTTAGATGTTTCTGCAACATTCTCTCGGCCTCCGGAAGCCGGGAGAATGATACAGAATGATTGGGCCTCCGGTCTCACACTCACCAACGAAATACGACAGCAAAAATGCTGTCACTATTAGGATGGTCTTCGGTGTGAAGATAATACTGCCCCGGTCAAACCGTCTACTAGAAATAATAGACATTATTAAAAATATTAAGAAGCGAGGCCAAAACATGTCACAAATTCTTGGACTGAAAAGTACTCGAAATTCCCATTCTAATTCAATTTTTCATTGTTTACATATGTTTGGTTTCTTGACCAAAGTTTGTAATAGGTTTTTATATCCGGGATGCTGGTTTTTATATGGTCCGGTAGAGGGTATCGCGTGGAAATCCCTCAAATACTCTTGATCTGAGGACGGGTGAAATGATTACGTCTCTTTGAAAACGACTTACAATCGCACACCATCTCGGATACCAGTAGCAGTGTATCCTTAAACCCCCAGATTCTCTATCCTGAGTCACCTTTTTTTTTTTTTAAGACATCTCGCATTAGTAGGAATAGACATTGACATTGGGTACTTTACGTTTCGACAGCCGGTTTGATACCACGACTGTATGGTTATTCGTTATATAGTCGTGCCGTCAAAACGGCTTACAGTTCCCTTCCTGTATTAGGACACCAGTGTATCCAGGTGTACATCGTTCTCTAAACAGAGACATTGAAACTAGTGGTACTTATGTAGCGGAAGAATGTTGCATAATTTTATATTTCTTGGTAGGTAAAGCAAACCACAAGTTTATGGGCAAATGTATTTGCATACTAACCCATCCACCATTTCACGTGCATATTTCTTGCTTCTTAAGTATTATGGCTCATGGGACTTTGAATTTAGACAGTTTAGCTTTAGTCCACGACTCTGCCCGTATGTATGTAAATAGCCAATGTCTTTAATTTAAGGATAAGATGTTTTTAAAACACCTATGTCACGTCAACTGTAAAGAAAAGTTATTTTTTAACCGACTTCAAAAAAAAAGAGGAGGTTCTCAATTCGTCAGTTTTTTTTTTGTTTTTTTATGTATGTTCAGCGATGATTTCGTTGTTTATGAACCGATTTCAAAAATTCTTTCTGCATTCGGCAAAGCTTACAAGTGGTCCCATCGTCACCATATCGGGGTTTGATGATGGGATCCCAAGAAAATCGAGGGAACTCAAATATCATAGACACAATTGTCGCGATTTGGGTACTCGGAATAGTTTTTCTTTGAAGTCGGTTCCTTATTGTTAAAATTATTCCTACATCAGAGTCAGTTCGATAAATAAATATTAGATATGTACAATACGGTAAAATAACTAAAAAATGTCGTCACAGTCAATAGTCACGCCCAATTAAAAAAAAAACTAAAATACAGTACACGCGATTTATAACTATGACTATAAATATAATTTAATGTGTTTATTTAAAATCACCGACAAAACGAAGCATTGTCGTTTACGAAACTCATTTGCAAAATTTCAAAACATCAACCTTAAATTTCTGTTACGGAAACTCGCAATGTCAAAAGTAAAACGTCGTAAATACATAATGTTAAATGTAAAATCTAAGTCAAGAAACCGTACAGGATGCGCCGAGGCCGACGCCGGCGGTTACTACGTTTCAATAATTTGCCCGCAGGAAAACATGCAATCATGAAACATAACGTTACTTCACTACTTACTTCTTAAACGTATTATATTAAAGTCTTTGATAAGAAAGCGTTGAAAAATATAGTCTCCAACTGCTGGCCTCTAAATTCCTTTTGACCGTTTTTGCTGTCAACGCTCCTGCATTTTGCACTAACCCAGATTTGCTAACACACCAGCATAGCAAAATCGATTTTGTATAACTTGTCTATTGTATACTCCATGTATAGATAATATGGCTCTTAGGGAAAGAGAAGAAACATATTAGGATATTGAGTTCCTTACTTCGACTACGGAATCCTAAAATAGGTTTTATAGCAGTTTATTAGAGTTCATTGGCGGAAACTAATCTAATAAATTATTAATTTGAGATCACAAGTCGATGTGACCTTTTCATATGTAGTTAGATGCTCTGATTATTATACTGAGAGCAATAAAATTATTATTTTCTACAACATTAACGATGCCAATAACCCAGTGTCGTTAGTACCGCATCATATTTAGGTGAAAAAATGTTATAATTTAGCAATTAGAAAACAGTGGCCTTGAATTTTTATTGCTTGGTTCTCGTCTCATAGAATCCACCTGTAACTTTGCTAATTAATATTAATTATTTAATGATTTGGAAATGACCCACACAATTAAATTATTTATTAGATCGACCTAATATTAACAGGTTATTGGCAGGTCTGACAAAAGAAAAAAATCACTGTATTTTATAGACAAATATATAAATACATAATCAAATAAAACAGCGTAAAAATGTTTAGATAACACATATCAAAACAATCCCCTGCTGCTACGAATTCACACTTATCCATGAAAATAAAAAATCGAAATTTCACACACACTTAAAAACAAACTCTGTGTTATAACAGTGTAATGCGGAGGCTCATTTGGGCTTAAGCTTTGACTGAAGGGAATGCCTAATATCTAACGTTACTGCCATATTCTCTTCGCATTTGACCTGGCACTGGATTAATGGAATAAAGTAGGTGAAAAATATGTAATGTTAAAAATACAATTTCAAAATTGGCATTTAAATTATTTTTATTTAATCAACTCATAGACCTCTAAATCCCTAAAGCAAAACTGAATATTCTTAGAAAGAGAACATTCTTAACGAGTAATACTCGTAAAATTCAAAATCTACTAAAATTGGGATGACCTTACCTGCTATTAAAAGGGCACAAAACTGGTTCGATAGATTATTTCGCTGGTAGACCAGGACTGTTGGTTACTGTCTAGATTTTTGAGTTTGTTTAATCGTTTATCACCCTAGCACTAAAACAAACATGATTTTAACAAAATAAAAACCGACTTCAAAAAAAAAACTTCCAATTGTGAAAACCTCTTGGTGTGCCGTACCATATTTGAGAATTTCTCTCGAGTTATCCAAGATCTTACCATTAGATCCTGGTATCCTTAACATGGGACTAAATAGAGGGCCCCATCTTTTAATTAAAAAAAGGAATGATCAAAATCGGTTCACACCCAATCGAAACTTCTGAAGTAACAAACATAAAAATAATACAGTCGAATTGAGAACCTCCTTCTTTTATGAAGTAATTTAAAATAAATATTTTCTCTATGGATATGATTAATGACCACAGAAAAAAACTTTAAAATCGAAAGTGTATCATGAATATAATACGATCATATTCGTAATACGTTTCATCTTACTAAAATTTTTTTAGGTACATTTTAAAATATTTTGCCTCGGATTTAGGTAGATAATTATTTAGATGATTCAAAGGCGACATATTTCTTAGTACTAGTAAATATATTTTAGTTTTCAAAAGAACTAAGGGTGTGGTATTAAATTCCAATCGATGACTATTTAAATTATTATGATTATTGATTCCAAGTTTAATAACAATAATAAACTCTATAGGATGTGATATATTTCTAAGAAATGTTCTTACTAATTGCCAAGTGCCTGGTGACGGATTAAAATTCGAAATATCTCTATTAATCCGTGAATATTGTAAGAGCTGACAAAGAAATCTACACACAACCCCTATAATGACCCATCAAGTGTGATATAGGAGGCAAAAAACTCCTTTCTACCGAGAGTTCTACCGACTTTTAAAGGCTGTCGATGATGATGATGATTGCCATAAAGATACACGAGATATTTATTTTGATGCATTTGATTACCAGTAACTCAAGTTTAAAAGACTTTTGTTTGAAATTATTCTCAGACAATCGCTGGACACAATAGGTAATATATGGGCAAATTGAGCGTAAATAAAAAGCGGAGATGAATAACAAAATGTGCGGATGAACCGAATACTTATATGTCATGAAATAAAAGTCGTAAATTTAGTATATAGTACACCTAAAACAACTTTAGAATAAATCTATGCATTTGTAAACATACATTAAAAACTTGTTTTAAGCTTACTACTAAATCCTATATTACGTTTTTTACGAAATACCATTGTTAAAATGCACATAACAAAAAAAAGTAATGCAGTTACTGAAAGGGGTTCTACTCATATTTGCATTTATCAGGGAATAAGCGAAATGTCTCGAGTAGGTCAAGGTCATATACATGTTACACAAATTGGTTTCTTCTGACGCATGACCTAACCTCCGATCATGTAATTTTGCAAATGTGGCCAAAAGTTTTACCAAGAAACTCGTCTAGACCAAAAGTTTTAGCCTCACTGTTGAGCCACTAATCTTCTGAGAATTGAACCTATTCAATTCCTAACTAAGAACAAAGTTATGGTGTTATATTTATTAACTTTTTTTTTATTTGTATTTAATATCATAATAATTGTATTTGTTAAGAATTAAATCATGGGTTGGGCCTGTGTAAAGTCCCCTACGACACAGGATGTATTTACCTAATAAGGAAGATGTCTTGTAAATAAAATTATTTTTATGTGCTAAGTGTTTTGTAATACAAGGTCTGGCCATCTTGGATTCCAACGAACTCGTATTACTATAAGACTAAGTCAAAGGCGGTCATTTTTTTTATTGCTTTGAATTATAAATATTTCGGACATTTGACACACAACGCCATCTAGTCCTAAACTAAGCAGAGCTACTATGAGTGCTAGACAACTGATATATTATATAAATACGTACAATATTTTTTTTGTGAACACATATATCATATATTAAACATCCAAACTCCGAAACAAATATTATAAATTCATACAATCATTTGGACCGACTTGGGAATTGAACCCGAGTCGGTCCAATTGTTTGTTATACCTTACAGAGACACAGCGCACATATAAGCGCTCGTCGCTAAAATTACCGATGGTAAGAAACGACGTCGCAGTCAGTACCTGAATGGGTGACCGCTTGTGACATGATACCATGAGTTTCCGTGATTCGGAGATCACATTAAGTGGTCGGTCCAGATTGTTATCATAAGATAACAGTCGTGAAGTTTAGTTAGAGGCCTTCGAGCAGCTTAAAAACATCAAACGGAAAAATTTTATAGCCACACCGTGTCTTGCCAGTCCCCAACAGCCTATGGGGCGTATGAACTCAACTCTCCTTTACTTGGAAATTCGAGCCCAGCAGCGGGAAATTATGGGTTATTGATAGATAGTAATAGTTTTTTTATATTATAGGGGGCAAACGAGCAGACGGATCACTTGATGGTAGGGGATTACCGCCGCCCATGGACACCAGAGGAGTCACAGGTGCGTTGCCGGCCTTTAAGAAGGAAGTACGCTCTTTTTTTGAAGGTTTGAAGGTCGTATCGGTCCGGAAACACCGCAGGCGACAGTTCATTCCACAATTTAGATGTGTGAGGCAGGAAATTTCGGGAAAAACGCGCTGTTATGGACTGTCAACCATCTAAGTGATGGAGATGGAAATGCTGTCGTGTAGGACGATGACGGAAAGAAGCGGCAGGGATTAATTCGAACAATTGGTCGCAGCACTCTCTGTGGTTTGCGATAGAAGATGCAGAGTGATGCTACATCTCTACGCAGCACCAAGGGATCAAGCCGATCTGTAATATCCCGATATAGAAGCAATATTAAATCAGATGGCAAATGACGTAACTCTACGATTCCTTATATAGAAACACTGCAGTATAGGTACAGTACTTGCTATGAACGTCCTTGAATCACGCAATACCAGTTAATTATGTTTAATTAACCATAAATATACAATACACATTGCATGATTCACAGATAATTATTTTAATTTCAATATTGTAATATATTTGCAATACGTTTGTAATATATCGGCAACTACAACAAACTGCAACTTCCCGGCAGTTGCTAGCTATGCCTGCTGACCTGACCCTGACCTGCTCGATCTATTGCTTACTTTCCTAATAAATCCTTACAACAAGTCTTCTTTTCCTTTCTTTTAGTCAGACTTGATCCTTTTAATATTCCTAAGTAATTTGCCATCTTTATGATACTATTACTGGCAAAAGGCTTGCTTCTATTAAGTAGGGAGATAACTTCGTCAGTATATCTTGAGTAATTGTATTAATGTATTTTAATTATCATTTCCGAAATTCGAAATTCTCGCAATAAATAGATTATTATATCATGTATAATAATAATAGGTACTGCCTAAATATTTTGTAAAATACTATTTCCTTCAAGGTGAAAATTTAAATCTAAAATAATAAAAATATCGTTTAGTTAGCACTCCTTAAATTTTAAAAAACCTAGGATATTTAGCTTACATTACCCAAAAAATACATATAAAAATGTTCACAATTTCCCAATGCAGGGTCTCCTCTCACAGGAAAGGTCATGCGTCAAATATTATAAAAAAAAAAATACAATCATACTGTAGACCCATGTCTGTGACAGTGAACTATGAAAGGATGGATATTAAATAAAGATAATGATAATTAATAGGTAACAAAAAACTGATAAGCTGAACATTTTGCAACTTCGTTAACATAAACTTGCTTTCTCCAACGTCACTGTTGTTTTTAATCTCGAATATTAATTTTTTGTAGCGTTCAACATGAGTGTAAATCTATGACAACAAAAATAAATGGGGAGGATTTTTTACATAAATCACCAACAGAGTACATTCCATTACCACACTCAGACATAAAGATACTGCCAATATCCTGACATAGCTGTGAGCCTGGTAACATGATGCACAAAACCACTTTACATAATAACTGACTTAACAATCTCAACATCGCAGCTTGCAGGCCATGAGTTATCATGCTCAAATTATTCACGAGGTCTGAATAAAAACATAATTATGTGGGAACACTTACAAAGCGTAACAATTAAAATTATGAATAACAATCATGATGTTCACGAAAATTAAAAGTGAATATCAACTGCATTACTGCAAGATATCGCTCTATAGAATACTCCACTTACTGTTTCAAACATTCACATTTTCTTCAGACAAGTAGCCTGCATTCCAACGCGCAAGGTCGGAGAGATTGACTATTCGTAATGTAATCGAATTACAAAACAAGGGTCACAATTCTATCAAAATTCAAATTGATGTTGCACAATAATCGTTGACAAATGGTTCCGAGTCGCAGAATGTTATCCGCCTTGCAGGACCCGCCTAACCCTTTCGAAAAGAACTTCAACCGCTAAAATAGCTCATAGTAATAGAGCCCTTCTCAACTCGGCCGTGTTACAATAGCTTACCTTTACAAAATCAGCGTTACAACAAACGCGCATTTATCCAAGTATTTGCATGAGACACTGCGCTTTATCAATTGAAACTTTTTATAGATACACGCCAAAAACGTTGGGCACAAATTGAGTAACACTGTTTCCGAACGCACGGCGATATGATTTTGCAATATTCAGGGGGACGAGACGCCCGCGCCCCACGACGTCTTACGCATAACTGGTGAGTTGAGAGCGGAAACTTGCTCGGCGAGTCTGCGCTGCGCCCGCGCACCCAACGGATGGTCCGGTTTACGCTTGCGTTTCGTTACCGCGGCTCTTGTCATACCTATAAATTGGTATCGGATAAATAAAATTATATAACATTTAGCATGATGAGTGCCATACCGTGCTTTAAGTTCGTCATGGCCGCCAGCGTGAAATGTAACATTTATTTCAAGTCGAATATATAGGCTTTACAAGGTGTGTCTATAGTAAAAGTGTACCCTACGGCGATTATGAATTTTTTGACAAAGTTAAGTTATAGTGTTATTCATAACTGTCCTTACGCAATTGTGAATATTATGGTCTAAATAAATTACATAGAAGAGTTATTGTTTACCGTTTATTGTAAAGAAGAAAGGCAAAAACACATAAGTATCTAGATGACAGTGCTGACCTATACTGCGATTTGCTTTCTAACACCATTTGTTTTTGCAGAAAATTGAAAGTATAGTTTAAAAGAAACTTTGGAAGGTATTTGGTGCTTGTACGTCGTTTTGAACAAAGTAGTGTGTTCATAATGGTAATGTGGACGAGTAGATAGACCTTAGGTGGTTATAAACAATGACCGAGAATAAGCAACGACAGCGCGGTCAGTACTTAGATGGGTTACCGTGAGGTGAAATTTTATGAGCGTTTTCGTGATCCCGATTTCATAAGATAACAGCCGTGAAGCTTAGTTGGAGGCCTTAGGGTGGCTTAAAAACATCCAAGGGTAAGATTACGTTGCCACAACGTGTCTTGCCAGTCCCCAATCCGCAGTAAGGTCAGCAGCGTGGGGACGACGTACGGCTTCAACCCTCTCCTAAGGAAGATACCCGAGTTCAGCAGTGAGACATTATGGGTTGCTGATGAGGTTTCATTAAAACAAATCAATATCTCGTATTTCGGGCGTAGGACACACAACGTCATCTCATTAATCATCAACAGGCTTTAAAAGTTAACAATTTTCCTTCTCTTTGCATTGATGTTGTCTTGCGTAGTTTATCCCTTAGTCGCCTTTTACGACACCCGCGTGGGATGAATAGGGGTGGTGACACTCTGTATTCTTAATCCGTCACCACACGGACAACGTCATCTAGCTACAAACTAACCAGAGTTTGTAGTTTAACAGCTAGATTGAATTATAATATATACTTACTTACATATACTTATATACTTTCAGTAAATAGACTTGGCCTGACTCAAGAATGGAACCCGAGATCTCAAGCACATCAGTGGCATACGCTACTTCGCCATTAAGTACTACAACTACATTTAGTGGCTGAGACATTCAAAATGTCTTTTTTACCTGGGTGTCGAACCTTCAAATTCAAAACCTTCAACAAAAAAGAGTACTCCATCCTCAGAACCCTTTCGCACTTCTGTCTCTTCAGTTACTAGAAGCCATTGATAACGGTATTCTTACATACGTAGTGGTAATTCGTCTGTTATTTTACTAGCTATACCATTCATCATCATCATCAGCCTATCTCAGTCCACTGCTGGACATAGGCCTCTCCCATTGCACACCACTCTGATCGATTTTGAGCTTCGCGATATATCGATCTTGGCTATACCATTAACAACACCTTTCTCTATCTCTGCATCTGACACTTCTTAGCCTATCAATATATCCATCAAACTAAAATATATCCATTCCTGGATATATGCATCCCCCAAAGCTCTCCACGACAACCTGTCCTTTTGACGAAATATGTCACAGTACTCATAAGAAATCCCTTTTCTGGACTCTTTCAGATCATTCTCTGTTTTAATAAAGCGCTATTTAAAACACTATTAGTTTTCTTGTTTCCTTCAATTCATTAAACCAGTGGCATGTCACGTATTGTACACGATTTTGTAATGCACGGCTAGTAGGACCAAAGCTTAGACATAATTTTACGGGACATATTACTGCACTGTGTAGTAAGTGTATGTATGTGACAGTTAACAAATTAGTAGAATACTAGTCACTATAATGTACTACTTACCCTGCAGTTTCTAGTTCTATTTGCAAAAACAACCTGCGCAAGTATTTAAATTTCCTGATAATAAATTAATCTTCATCATCATCATTACCATCAGCCTATCGCAGTCCACTGCTGGACATAGGCCTCTCCCATTGCACACCACTCTGATCGATTTTGGGCTTCTCGCATCCAGCTCCAGCCAGCCATCTTACGCAGGTCGTCACTCCACCTCGCCTGAGGGCGTCCTACACTACGTCTTCTACTAATCTTAAAAATTTTAATTGTTATAATTATTTTTCCATCCAAGTCTTATGTATATATTAAGTTATCGGTTTTGAAAGACGGTCGATTGAGAAAAGAGTTTTTCAATGAAACCTGAAATAACCTTAATTCTAAAGAAAATTTAATAAGTCAAGTCGGTGTGTTTCCATCTTTATATAAACCATTTCACATATCGAAAGTTACCATAGAAAATCCTTATAACATTTACACGTATGGAGTCTCACTAAAGTACTGCACTATAATTTTCTCGTCACTAATTAAAAGTATAACAAAGTGCCGTATTATTACATAAGTATTACATACACTTACAAGCGTTACGAGAACACACATGTTGAATAAGAGATAAGGAGTTATGAGGAATACTCACGAAAAACCAGAATAATGTGTTTTGACATAATTACTATAGTGACGTCACTTTTGTAAAAACCTTCAATACAGTAAGGTTTATGGGAAATCTCGCTTTTTTTAAAAGGCCTTATTAGCAAACATGGTATTCAAAAGAATAAAAACGTTTTAGCGAGTTTCACATGGAACCAAAAAATATTTTTTTCTTCTTTTTTTAAAGACAATTCATGCATTAGAAATATACATTTCTCCGTTTATTTACAAATATTCCATTTAATTTAAGTTAATTAATAAAATTAAAGCCTATTTATAAAAAACATAAGCCTGCCAAAGTAACTCTACACTGCCTGATGGAAAACATGAGTAGAATCCAGGAGTAGAGATCACCACCGGCGTTGCTCTACTAGCTGGTAAATTTCTAATTTGTGTGCTAGTGGAAGTGTTAACTGCTAGTGGAACTATGAAGGTTTAGCTGGGTACTTGCATAGTCCGTCAATCTACATACTTTACTTATTGATTTGCCTTTGTTCTAACATAATAAGCTTAGATGTCAATAACTAAGCTTACATAAGAACGAAAACTTGAAACAAACCCAAAACACTGAGTTTACCAAGAAATCTGGCCAGCTTTGTAACGAAGGCCAAAACCTTATTTAGCGAGAGAAGCTTACCGGGTCACTGTGTAATGCTAATGAAGGTCGAAAGTTAAACTTTCACGTATAATTGCTTTTAGGTAAGATAAGATATATTCCATTTGTAGCTATTTTTTTGATAATTATTATTAGTAATTTTAATTATTACGGTGTTGTCATAAAGCTGTTTCAATATCTTGCTGCATGTAGAATCGATTGACGTTTATAAGCAATTCGATTCCACAAAAAGCTGATTTGAAGCTTTATTTGTAATATATACCTATATAATACGGAATATGAAATTTCACAACTTTTCCTTGCTTTCAATAGACATTGCGACATTATAATTTCATTAGGTATTGTAATTGGTATTGTCATGATGATGATCATGATGATGATTGTAAGCAATAGGCTTAGAATGTAAGAGTCACATCTTTTCTTGAAAATTAACCTATTTTTTACGCGGGGAATGCTTTTCGCACCATACCCTTCGTGGGGTAAACTAAGAGGACAACCGGTCTACCCACTAAACCCCACGGCGGCCTACCTCGGCAGATGGAAGGAACACCAGGATCGCGTCAGCAGCTTCTGGTGCTCCTGGCCCCCCCTGCCATACCAAAGTCTGAAGTACGTCCCGGGGTGACTAGATTCACCTCCGGGCCAGGATGTTGTTGCGCCACTCACCGCTCTGAACAGAAAGAGGCAAAACATCTACTCACCTTAAACGACACCCCCCGGCCACACCGGAGGTGTCACCTATCTCGATTTTGACAACTAACCTATTCTCGGCTTTACATGAAGTTCTCAATAAATGTAACAATCCAATTCTTGAAACACGTTTTATACAGCACGTAACAACATGACGAGACCAGTCGTCATCAACACGTGAACGTTACAAAGACAAATTGTTGACTTACTAGCTGGTTTCCATCTTATGTCATATTCGTTCCACGTGGCTAGGGACAGTCGCGTGACATGTTCACATATTTACATTCGCGCAAGAAAACTGAACACGCTTCACATGCAACACTTATTTTTTTATATAATTGTAGCCTTTATTCCCCTGTTTGAATGTGTATATGCATAATTCTTCCAACATCCCTCTTTCTGCTCAGATTGCGAAGTGATTTTTACGATCATTTCGTCGCGTCTAGTAGAGCTGATTTCAGCACGAATGCGTCGGCTCGACCGGGCCAGTACCCCTCACTGGTACAGAAGATCAACCTCACAATGACAGCATTCTTGCTGTCGTATTTCTTTGGTGAGTGTAAGACCGAAGACCCAATCATCACAGAAACATCTAACTAGGCCACCATGGTATAGGTCATGCTGCATTGCCTATCCTCACAATGAGGATGGTGAACCCTACTCCTGGATTCTACTCATGCTTTCCATCAGGCAGAGTGGAGTCATTTTGATAGGTTTAAATAGGTATATAAAAAAAGTATTTTGTGTTCAAACCCTGTGAGTGAAACACAAATTATTGTTCTAAGTCGGAGTGTTTGTGATACGCTTTTACAATATTAATTTTCTCTATATCATTGTTTGTTTGTAATCGATTCCTTTAGGATCGATTTTGACCTAATTTCAACGACCAAATTTAATTTTAATTTAATAAACTTCAATTTTGAATTCGACCTGTCCTTAAAGCGTGTCTTTTGGTTTTTTATTTATCAACTAAATTTCCTCCTCCGCCCGCGTGTATCTCGATTATTGCAGTAAAAAGTAGCCTATATGATATTCTGAAATATAAGCTATATTACTGTAAAGTTTCATCCAAATCCGTTCAAAGAGCAACAAACATACATACATACTCACAAACTTTTGCATTATAATAGTTAGGATATATATCTGAGTTCATCTCGTGAATGTTTCTTATGTCTCTTGATAAACAGGAATTATACCCAACGCAGAAGTTGTCTTTTACAGAATAAAAGAACAAAGTACCGTCTAAGGAATACCTTGACCGATATAGAAACTGGGCCGGTAAAACCAAAACAATGTACCTTTGTGCGACAATGCAATGTTCTAGTACAAGTAATATCCTTTTTTTAACCTTTTATTTTATTGTTATCTGCTTTTATTTTTAAATTGTCCCACCTAATACTTAAAATGAGAGTTGATATACGGTTTCCTCCTTTTGTAAATGTGACTTATTATTCCTAGCCTTTATTCCCAATATTATTTGGGGTCGGCTACTAGTTCAACCGTTTTTACCTGAATATTAGTTTTTTGCATCGGACCCCCGCAACCCTGAGGGGTTATGGTGTTTTCTATGTATAATATATATGTATTTACAAAAGAAAAAGAATGTTTATATTTTTTATATAAGTTGTTTAGTACCCGTAATACAAGCTCTGTTTAGCTTGGGACTAGATGATGTTGTGTAAGAAAGATATCCAAAAAAACATTTATTATTTATTTAGTTGATCACTTTCAATATCATCCCCACTTAATATCATACTACTGAGTGAAACTTTGAATAGTAAACAGTGATTTTCATAAACCATAGCGCTCCGTCTCCTTAACTGATTACAAAGATATAGATAATATCTAAAAGAGACAATATCTATAGAAAAAAAAAAAATTAAAGTGTCTGTTTGTAATGTCCTATGAAAGGTTTGCTAAATAGTAAATATATATGAAAGTACATAGGTACCTCCACCAAAAAAAAAATGTTTAAAAAAAAATCTGTCTCTGTGTGTGTGTGCCGACTAATCTCACGAACGGCTTAACCGATCCTGACGGGGTTTCCACTGGTAGAAAGCTGATGACATGAGGAATAATTTAGGGTCCAAATTTTTTAGACTAACTTAGCTGCGCGTCGTTACTTGTAATTTACAACAATAACCACGGGACCAGTTTTTAATTGAATTTAATGTTACCTTATATATCGTAAACAAGTCAGCGTAAGACATGTTGGATAGACGACTTGCGCAATGTGGCTGACAGGAGCTTGATGTGAGAAGCCCAAAATCGATCAGAGTGGTGTGCAATGGGAGAGGCCTACGTCCAGCAGTGGACTGCGATAGACTGATGTTTATGATGATATCTGAACGAGCTTAACATTCTTTTATCGTCGTATCATCAATACTTGTAATCAAATAACACAATTACCATATCCATTAATTGTATATCTTTGTAATTCATGTTGTATAAAGTTTCACTAAAACATCACGACTAGGTGTAACGCTAGATTGTGAATTAGAAAATGTACCGCAACTTGTGGTCACTCTGACAATATTGATTACATTATAAACTATAAACTGACTAGTTAACTAACTTGACGGGACTAGTGGTTTGTGACCCGACTACCAAGCTAGAGGTAGGTGGTTCGATGTTTGATCAGCACAAAATACTGCAGTGTAATGATATTTTTTTAGAAGTGTGAGGTTCAGCCAAAGAACAACAATTTTCTTTTCTGTACTAATTTTAATATAATTATAGTGTCCAAACTTTAACTTACAATTTGGTTAAATTATAAAAAAAAAAATTACAATAATCACACAAAGAGAGCAGACCTCGTTCTGAATGAAAACGTATAAAATCACTAACACAGTTTCAAATATAAAATTCACTTTGAACTTTTTAAGTTACTACGTCATCAAAAATCACTATATACTTAATACTAGGTACTACTAGACCCTTATTTCATACTAAAAATACTTTTAAAGCATTTTAGTTCATATAAAATGTATGGAGACATTGGTGAGTTCGTAATAGAAAAGACATCAACGAGTTTTCACGTAAAATAGTACAAATTTTGTTTTCAGCGCCATCTACTGACGAATAGCGACCATCATCTTAAAATTAGTTGTTAGCTAAATTGCGTTCAGTTATACGGAGATAATGATTTTAAAAACCGTTACGCTATTTTACTAACTGTGTAAATTATATTTCCGTTTTATCTTCATATTCTAAACTACGATCAGTAGTACCTACTTAAGTTAGATTTAAAATATTTTAACACGAATTGTTTTGTTTGCGACCTTCATTTGTTACATCTAAAAGTCTCTGGCAGCGATTTAAAATGTACAGGAGTCCCTGCGTACATTGGAAAATAACAACTGTCGAAGATGTAAGATGTAAAGGTACAGATAGATATTTTGTTAGAGATTAAAATACACACATAATTGTTATCCATATCCACTATTTTTATTTAATGTACTTTATAGTCTGAAAACAATGTCGGACACTGTGAAAGAAGTTAAAAACGACGACACTGTTAATAACAACACGACTTCAGAGGTGAAGCTCGTGGACGAGAAACAGTTAAAAATTAACAAGATGCTGAAAGACCGCCTCAGAAAGTACATTAAGAAATTAGACGGCAAGTATTATTGTTGTTTTACACTAGAGAAACATATTTATAATACCTCACTATAACATCAATTGTTTAGTACTTAGTAGTCACTAGTAGCATAAGTTTGTTCGTTGCCTGGCGGTTGTCAGTATGTCATACTCGCTCAAAAGCCCTGCTGGCGGTGGCGTGTGTAGCGGGTCGTTCGTCTCCCTACAATATGGCTGAACTGGACGATGGCTGGTGCATAGGTCATGCTCGTGATACGGGCGACGCCAGTTGGGGCTGGTCATCTAACAACTGCTATATTACATTGTTTAGTTATTTTTGGACACTACCTGTGTAAATATCTACATCATTACTTAGTCCTCACATTTAACTGTTTTCTTATTAAAATACCTAAATCAATGTAACCAAAAAGTTGTAAAAAGAGTGTCCATGGAGTTTCTTGTCTGTTCTTCTCCATTGGATCTATGAATTGGAACAGACAATTAGCTTTACGACTGACTACTGAGTGCTACTCGATGTTTTAAAAGTGCTGTTGTTTTGGTTTGAAATAAAAGTTATTTGATTTGATTAGGTCTTTCGAACCATTAAAGTAACTCAAACATCTTTGCCGTAGTGGAAAAATCATTGAATTGATTTTTTACTTACTATTTATATGTAGTATCTGAGTCATACTAAATAATTTCCTGACAAGATGTCTGAAAAATATATTTGCACCTATTAAAACTCCATTCTATCAACCCTTTGTAGCTATTTTTCCCAAGTTTATTTAGGATTGGTACTAGTTCAACAGGTTTCACCTAAATGTAAGTTTTTCTATGTATCAACTGGCATTGGACATCTGTAAACCCAAGGTTGAACTAAATTTGAAGGTGTTGTCTAGTTGTCAGTATATTTCACACCGTGTGGTTTTAGTCGGTTCGAGTCCGACACACAGCCCCGCCGAGAGCCCCGGTAGGGTGACGGTCCATGGGGATTTCCACACGTATATTTGAGAGCACCGACTTAACAATCATGATTGCCTCAACTGGAACTATTAAAGGGCACAATTAACCATCAATTTACATATTTTGTTTCTCTATCAAGTGTGGCTTATGGTAGTCATTGGTTTTGTTGAGTGGGTTGTTAGTATTTGAAAATGTCAATAATTTTTTATTTCTTCTATTTACTCACAGACACTAATACAAGTATAACTAAAGAAGAAAGTGAAAAAATAGAAATTGAGACCTTCAAACAGCTGTATAAACCCAAACTAGCAGGCGACAACGAGTCATACAAAACCTTGCCGAAATTCTACTTCAAATTACCAAGACCAGATGATGTGTTAGCGCAGAAGTTGAGAGAAGAGACCAGAGCTCAATTTCTGCAGAAGAAGAGCAAGGAACTGCTGGATAACAGTGAATTAAAACATTTGTGGAGTTTGTTGGAGAAGACGAATCCTAATGCGAATGTAGGAAGTAACGATGAGTTGATTATTGATTACATCCAGTTCAGGAAATTGAGAGAGGAGGCTGGACCTAAATATAAGTAAGTTTATCCATGTAACAACAAGCATGACTTCCTTCAAGAGTTGGGTAATTTACTAATTAAAATAAAGCAAATGTAATAATCACCACAAATAGGTAATACCTTAGGACCACCTATGAGCATAAAAACAAATTGATTTTTTTTTAATAACATTTTAAATTAACAGCTTATCACTAAATGTGTATTTAAGTATATGGTAGTCACATCAAAAAGTATTTTTTTATATTTTTGTCTGTTTCTGTTATTTCTTAGCTCTAGAACAGACGGACCAATAATGACAAGACGTTCACCGGTAAATAGCTGATGGTATTCAGCTTCGTTCTGTTCTTCGTTATTGTAAAGGTACAACAACAACTGAGGGTAACACCACAGGGCGCAGCTAGTCTATATTACACTTAACTTCAAACATTCCTTCTACTAAACTATGATGATAGATATAAAATCCTGTCAGCTATATCTCCTTAAAAACCTACATTTAATCTCTCGCATATGTACTAATTTCAATTTAATGCTATATAACATGTTATATATGTATATAATAAATAAGAATACAGAGTGTCACCACCCCTATTTATCCTGCGGGTGTCGTAAATGGCGACTAAGGGATAAACTACGCAAGACAACATCAATGCAAAGAGAATGAAAACTTGAAACCAGCCCTATACCAACCTGTTTGGCCAGCATGGTTTAATAGGCCAATACCTCCTTTCTAAGGAGAGGCCTATGTCCGGCGGTGGACTGTTGGAGGCTGTTGATGATGATAACATGTTAATCCTTTATCCATGGGGTGAGGTCCTGATGATCTGTAATTCCGCTCTATACCTATAATAGACGCCGGCTCCTCGTATGCGAGGAGCCGGCCTTCTCTGGACTGGACTGGACTACATAATTATGTATAAATCGGGTTCTACTCATTGTTTTCTGTAACAAAAGGTCTTGTTTTTATGAGGAGAAACAAATAAACATTATTATTATGATACAACTTTTAAAACATTCCAATAAAACAAATATATCTTCCTAACAGGCCATACTTCACAGCGGAAGTCTTTGGCCGACTACAGGCAGCTGAAGGAGGTATTGGACGTGTTCGCGCTGTCTCACTCTTCAACTATGTAATGCGTCGGGTCTGGCTGCAGCAGACGAGGATTGGATTGTCGCTATATGACGTCACTGGACAAGGGTACCTTACTGAACATGTGAGTATGGAAATCAGAATTGTAAATTTGTAAAATAAGAATTCTCTCTTATTTATTTGATGATTAAATACTTTTTTAGGACTTGGAAAGCTACATAGCTGAGTTAGTACCGTCCCTAGCAGCCCTCGATGGTCTGGACTCGTCCTTCAGTTCATTCTACGTGTGTACAGCTGCTAGGAAGTTCTTGTTTTTCCTGGATCCCCTGCGTGTAGGCAGGGTAAGAATAAGAGATGTTCTGTCATGCTCCTTCCTTGATGATCTACTTGAGGTGAGCACAAATACATATATCTATACATCTAAACATATAAATATAATAAATAAAAAAATATAAAAAAAAAGAAAGTAGGTATTTAAAGTATAGGTATATACGGTAGTTTAAATATGAAATAATTAAAAATGAATTTTTGACATTTGATCCCTATAATGACTGGAATGGCTCGACCGATTTTGACTGATGATATACAGAATAACTTACTTTTTTTGGATTAGTTTTATCCCTGGGTACACAAACACGGCCTTGAAGTACAATATTAAAATCCTGTGAAGAAATTAAAGATGCCACAAATATTCCGATTTAAAGTCCACCTCAAACTAGTTTGGGAAAAAGGAGAAAAAAGAGAAAAGAATCTAAGAGACGCGGTCACCATCCTTATTGTAAATTCAGACATTGCAGTATGGTGACTCACACTATGGTGGCTAGGAGATGGTACTGCATCATTGTGTTATAGTTATGAAAATCTTGTCCCTCGTAAAAACTTGTTATTTAATTATTCATCCCTAGCTCCGCGAAGAAGATCTTCCTATGGAGTTGCAAGAGCAGAACTGGTTTAGTGCGGCGTCGGCGTTGCGCGTGTACGGCCAGTACCTCAACCTCGACAGAGACCACAACGGCATGCTCAGCATCAATGAACTTGCTGGGTAAGCAATACATTTTAGAGTGCCACTGAAAATATTGGTAGATATTAGGAACGTTTTTTTTTTTTTTTTTTTTTTATTGTCTTCATTGTTAATACAAAATACATAGTACAAAAGAAAAGAATCATAAAATATGCGTTACAAATTATTTGTACAACAATTGGCGGTCTTATCGCTCATGGCGATTTCTTCCAGACTTATACTTCCAGATTATATAGTATAATACTTCAGAATATGATTAAAGAATCATACATAGAGACACATTCATTGACATCAGACATATACTTACACTTACACAAATGCATAAATACTTACACATACACAGACATACAAATATACATATATACAAACTAATATATATATATATTGGACGCTGTTAAGCATTTGTGTGTTAACCCACACCGAGCTAGTTTTGAGTAATCAGCTGTTAATTTTTTTTAAGAACAATCTTCTTTTTCCGCGTATGTTAGGCAAAAAAATATTGTTAAGCGGTATCATTTTTTTTGTTGAAATGCATAGATTATTAAAATTAATGTATATTTCTTAATAAATTAATCATTAAATAGAAAAAGCATAAAAATGATTGATGCTTAAATTGCTGAAGGGTTTATTTCATTTAGCATTAATGTGTTAAGTGACTTATGTGCCTTAAGACATTAATGCAAAATTCTGATTTGTTGTTTTAAAATGAATATCTGTACTCATTTTTAAAATATGTAATGAAATAAACTGCTAACATATTAAAATTTTCATGTACTTATTTATTTAAGTAATTGCTTTAACATGTTTTGAATCACATTTTAAGTTCTGTTTAAAATAAGAAATACAACAAGTTAACGCTTATATTATTTCAATTGTTCAAAAATCTTAACCAAAAATTTTAAACTTTTTTTATTATTATTATTTTAATCATATTAAATAAAACCATTTTTTTTTGTATCCATCATATGGATACAATTCTATTATAACAACAAATCTATTATAATCAGCAAACTCCTCCCTCACAGTTTCCAAGAAGCTATAGCTCTTTGCAATCTTCTGGAATTAACTTATGAATATCTTTGAGATCTTTTACTTTGCTGCTGGATAATTCCTTACTATTTGACCATAACAAAGGCAGTGTAATGTTTTTAAAATGTTACGTATTTTTAAATTTTTTGTTTTTGGACAAGTCTACTTACTATTCTAGGGGTTTCATTTAAAGCAGATTTTATATACATCATGGAAGGAGTATCTTTTTAGGTTTAATTTTAAAACTTTTAAGCCAAGAAATTTTCTTCTTATCTAAATATTTTTTTAGTGTATTGATAGCTTTTAGCAAAGGACCTGTGCCTTTTAAGCTATTGCATAGCTTTTATCGCGGGCTTTGAGCGCGGCGATCGAATCAAGAAGTACCGTAACGAAAAGAAAACCTAACACCATAAAAACGGATAGAGATATGATTGTCTTGCGTACTGCCGCCACTGGCTGTTATCCGTTGCCTTGACAACACAGTCATTCTAGATTCTTCATAGGAACCCCATCGAGTTTGGGCTCGTTTGATTCGTCTTGACGAGTACCTTGACACTATATGGTAACCAGGGTCTGATGCTGGAGCTGGAAGGTGGCCATAGGAACCCTAATCGAGTTTGGGCTCATTTGATTCGTCTTGACGAGTACTTTGACACTATATGGTAATCAGGGTCTGATGATGGAGCTGGAAGGTGGCCCTAGGAACCCCATCGAGTTTGGGCTCGTTTGATTCGTTTAGACGAGTACTTTGATACTATATGGTAACCAGGGTCTGATGATGGAGCTGGAAGGCGGCCATAGGAACCCCATCGAGTTTGGCGCATTTGTTTCGTCTTGACGAGTACTCTAACACTATACGATATGAATGTTATTTCAACAAAGCAAAATATTAAGTTACGAGTACTAGAGTAGAGTTTAATTGTAGCGTGCTTAGACAAGTTTTAATGATGTTAGTAGAGTATGAGGTTTCGTCTGTATAACGACACATTTTAGCAAGCCGTGCGTGTAACTTCGTTCCATCTGGGTGTCCCTTGACTTGAGAAATAACTTGAGAGGTGTCCCTCTCAAGTTATTTTTATTTATTTCATTTTTCATTCCATAGATATGCTCATATCACTATTTATTATGTTCTCTGTTTAGTTGTCTTTCGGTTAATAGGATGATTATATTGTTTGGCAATAATATTGTTAGAATGTATGTTAGTAAAAATACAGTGTATATTGTTTTGTAAACTTGAATTAATATCAAAGAAAAAAAAAACTATAAATAAAAAATAATTAAATTGCATAAGTTGATAAAAATGCTATGCAATAGCTTTGCCGCGGCAGTCCCCGAGTGCCACACGACTGTATTTTTTTTTACAGCACGCTACAATTAATCTCTACTTAATATTTTGCTTTGTTGGAATAACATTCATACCGTATAGTATTAAATTACTCGTCAAGACGAATCAAATGAGCCCAAACTCGATGGGGTTCCTATGGCGACCTTCCAGCTCCATCATCAGACCCTAGTTACCATATAGTGTAAAAGTACTCGTCAAGACGAAACAAATGAGCCCAAACTCGATGGGGTTTCTATGGCCACCTTCCAGCTCCATCATCAAACCCTGATTACCATATAGTGTCAAAGTACTTGTCAAGACAAATCAAATGAGCCCAAACTCGATGGGATTCCTATGGCCACCTTCCAGCTCCATCATCAGACCCTGGTTACAATATAGTGTCAAAGAACTCATCTAAACGAATCAAACGAGCTCAAACTCGATGGGGTTCCTATGGCCGCCTTCCAGCGCCATCATCAGACCCTGGTTACCATATAGTGTCAAAGTACTCGTCAAGACGAATCAAATGAGCCCAAACTCGATGGGGTTCCTATGGCCACCTTCCAGCTCCATCATCAGACCCTGGTTACCATATATTGTCAAGGTACTCGTCAAGACGAATCAAACGAGCCCAAACTCGATGGGGTTCCTATGAATAAATAAATAAATATTATGGACATCTTACACACAACATCATCTAGTCCCAAACTAAGCAGAGCTTGTATTATGGGTACTAAACAACTGATAAATACAGAAACATACTTTTTTTTTGTAAATACATAAGTACATATTATACATAGAAAACACCCAGACTCTGAAACAATTATTTAATACTAGCTTTGGCCCGCGGCTCCGACCGCGTATATGTCGGTTATCGTGGTAAAAAGTAGCCTATGTCCTTCCTCAGACTCTAGTGTACCAAATTTCATCAAAATCAGTTTAGGCGTTAAAACGTAACAGACAGACAGAGTTACTTTCGCATTTATAATATTAGTAGGGATAATAATCTAGAATGACTGTGTTGTCAAGGCAACGGATAACGGCCAGTGGCGGCAGTACGCATGCGCACGGAGACGCATGTGGCGTCCTTGTCGTACTGCAGTGACAAGCATATCTCTATGCGTTTTCATAGTGTTAGGTTTTTTTTCGTTACGAAATTTCTTGATTCGGTCCCCGCGCTTAAAGTCCGCGATAAAAGCTATGCAATAGCTTAATAATTTACATGTCGGTGTGGTCAACAAGCCCGCAAAATCCTTACCTCCCCGCCACCGTCCACGCTCGCCAAATATTGCATTTTTGTTCTAACCCACAATCCGATTTACGCATTTCTATGTAAACCGTAGTATAACACATTAATGCTTTTTGTTGTAGTCTCATTAGATTTTGGCATTAATAATGTAAGGCACTTGTGACATAAATGCTAAATACAAATCTTAATTTAAGAAATAAGCAATAACAATTTTTGTACTCTAGAATATTCTGCGATTTGTTTTCAATAAAATGGATTGCACTATCGTAAACCTTATGATCTAAAGAATAAGACAGCATTCATAAGTCAAAACTCGATTTTTTGTGGGTTAACACACGAATGCTTAACAGCGTCTATATATACACATACATATATACATACATACATACACATATATACATTTACACTTCATAAAACTAAACAAAAGTATTCACAATGACAAGTAGTGATCCTTCACCAGCTTTTTGAATAAAGTCAAGGTTTTAGCCTGTCGAATAGTCTCAGGCAAGCTGTTCCAAAGCCGCACTGCTTGCATACTAAAAGATTTACCTGCAAAGTGAGTGAAATGTGCTGGCATTTTTAGTTTTAGATTCTCCGATGATCTCAGGTCCTTACAATGTGTATTTTTTAAGAACTGAAACCGTTCTTTGAGATATGGAGGTGTGTGAGGATGAAACAGAACACTGTTTAAAAGAGAAAGAATATGCAGATTCCGGCGAAAGCGTATGGGTAGCCACTTGAGTTTAGAACGAAACTCTGAGATGTGATCATATTTACGCAATCCAAATATGAATCTGATGCAGAGGTTTTGAAGTCGCTCAAGTTTATTCAGTTGGTCTTCGGTGATATCCAGATAGCTGACATCGCCATAGTCAAGGATGGGAAGCAGTAGAGATTGTGCAAGTGCAATTTTAGTTTTAGTTGGAAGAAAATTCCGTAGCCTCCGCAGAGAACCCGCTGCTGCAAATAGTTTGCGACTAACTTCCCCGATCTGGGGGCTCCAAGAAAGGTGCTTATCCATATAGATGCCCAAGTTTTTGACTTTTTCACTATATGGCACAATCGTACCGCTGCAACACACGACTGGTATCTGCTGAAAGTTTATTTTGCAGTACTGCCTAGAGCTACATACCTACTATCAAGACTTGCGTTTTAGTTGGGTTTATATTCAGTCCATATTTTCTACTCCAGTTGCATATTTGCATTAGGTCTTGATTTATGTCGTTCACTGCTTGTGTTAAATTATCTGGAGTTGCTTGTGAGTAAATTTGAAGATCATCTGCATACAAGTGGTAGGAAGAAAGTAATTGATTTGTGATTGAGCTAATAAAAACTGCAAAAAGTAAAGGGGACAGCACGCCGCCCTGAGGTACACCAGCAGATGTTGTGTGCCAAGAAGAGTAAACATTTTCGATACAAGTACACTGCTGGCGACCATACAGGTAACTACGAAACCAGTCAATTGCCGATGGAGATATGTTTTGAGAGCACAGTACACCCAATAAGACATCGAAATCAACAGTATTAAAGGCGTTGCTGAAGTCTAGTAAAGCCAAGACCGTCAACTTTCCCTTATCCATCCCGGATCTAACGTCATCTGTAATATGTACAAGAGCCGTGGTAGTGCTATGGCCAGGACGGAAACCTGACTGGAAAGGGTTAAAGAAACAGTTTCTTGTAAGGAATGAGCTTAATTGTGTGTAAATGAGACGCTCGAGGACTTTGGAGAAAAAAGGAAGGATAGATATGGGACGGTAATCTGAGATGGTAGTCGGATTACCTTTTTTGGGGAGGGGAATAATTTTGGCCATTTTCCATGTAGAAGGAAAAGCGTTGATGGAAATGGAGTAATTGAGGATATGACAAATTATGGGTAGGATTACGTCAAGGATGGGAAGAACCATGTTACGGCTGACACCGTCACTTCCTACGGCATTAGAGGTTATTGTCACTATGCTCTTCCTTACATCACATGCAGCAAATTGACTAAAAACGAACGGAGAACAGTTAGGAGTCGGCAGAGAAGAAATGTAATTTAGCGTAGCAGTTTTGGCAGCTCCTCCGTAACTGGAGGACGCAGAAAAATGTGCGTTCAGGGAATCAACATCAACATTTTTTGAAGCATTATTAGAACGTGACTTGCCGATCCCCAACGACTTAAGAAATTTCCAGACTTTGGCTGGGTCACCATCTTCAACAGATTTGTGGATATGTCGGCGCTGTGCATTCCTACACATCTTGTTGCAGTGATTTCTGAGGGACACAAATTTAGCCCAGTTTGTAGCTGTCGGGTGTTTTTTATACGTAGTATGAGCCCTCGCTTTCTTTTTCTGTATCTCCCTTATTTCCTCAGTAAGCCAGGGTGCAGGGAGATGTTTCACCTTTATTTGTTGTATCGGCGCATGTCTGTCGTATAAGCAAATCAAGTTACTGGTGAAGAAGTTAACCTTATCGTCGACACATTGCGAGTTGAAGAGAGGACTCCAGTCTATATTTTCAGCATCTCTGCGAAGGTTTTCGACGTTCAAATTACGGAAATTACGATTTGAAACGATTTTAGCTTTAGTTTTAGGAGTACGAATGCGATAGGAAAGAAAGAGAAGATCATGATAGGAAAATGAGTCTGCAGAACACTGGCCATGTTTGGCAACGTGCTCCACAGAGGATACAAGGATAAGGTCTAGGAGAGAAGAATTGCGGTTTGGTAGATTGTGTGTAGGATTTAGTGGAAGAATAGAGAGATTACAAGATTCAATAACGGATCGAAGGTTGGCGGAGCGAGAGTCATTTTTTAATAGGCAGGTGTTAAAATCACCCATGACTATAGTGTGACTGTACGAGGGGGTTAGGTTTTCTAGGAGTACTTCTAGCGAAGAGAAATAGTCTACTCGTAAGGAGGGGCTGTAAAATACACCGAGAAGTAATTTTGTATTATGTAGACTGACTTCGATAAATAAATGCTCACCAGCACTTATGGGTGGGGGCTGAGGTGACATATCCACAACGGAGAAAGGAATATAAGATCGGATAAACATGGCAACTCCACCACCTCTTCCACAGGTGCGATCATTCCTTACCAGCTGAAAGCCTGGCAAAGAATACGATACCGTGGAGAGGCATGGCTTGAGCCACGATTCCGATACGAGGATTGCATGGACATTCGTACAGTCAAAACTTGTCAGCATATCAGAGAAATGTGCCGGAATGCTTTGTGCATTGATATGTACGACATTGAAATTCCGAGAAACATCGGAGAAGTGATTCGAGAGTGTATCTGCTAACGAAGGAACACTGTCGGAACTACCATCATCACTGGATACTGAGTAATATTCATCAGTATCACTATCGGTGTCAGAAGTCGTCATCTATATGAAATATAAAATCAATTATATACCTAAATATACCTTATATAAATATTTTAAATCCTAAAATGTGTCACTAAGTTCAATTCATCCGTCTGCCGGTTGTGTGTTGTTATTAGTGAATTTAACATTAAAGTTTCTGCAATATAGTAAAACACAACATTCTAGATGCCAATATTCCAAACTTACAAAAAAAATTAACAATAATAACTTTAAAAAATAAAATAAAAAATTAACTAATATATATAGCATTATTTTAAAAATGGTAGAAATTAAGCCAAAAGACTGATATCCTGACACATAAATTCTACGCAACACATGGAGTGCGTTCCACTTGGCGTTCACAACGATCACGCTCACGACCGCAGTTTTTCCCGTTCCACTTGCTTGTGAGCGTTACTATAGTAAACTCAAGTGGAATGGAATAAAGAGCGTTTTGGGCGTGGAGGTAAATAATATAAAAATTTAAAAAAAAAACAAAAGATTTAAGAGGTTAGGTTATAATGTAGATGTAAGCCTTGAAAATAATAATTAATTATTGTTTAAATCGACTTAAATTAAAAAACTTATAATTTAATTTTTATATGTAATATTAGTGGTGTATTTTATTAATTTATGTTCAAATGTAAATAAAATATCGTTTGCGACGGCAATTGGATATTTGGTAACAGGTCTCATTAATGCTCTAGAAAGTACTAGTTCAACCAGTTCAGATGAAGAATGGAATACGATTTTACAAAAATATCATTGTGAAAAAATAAAACCATAGACGTAAGTTTAACGGTCGCCATTTTTGATGCTTTGACATTTGAAAAGGCCGCCAATATTCTCAATGATCACCACGACCCACCTTTTTAAATGGGTCGTCGCGAGCTTCGCGTGAGCGTAAGTCATGACGTCATGAGTGACGTTTTGGCCGCGACCACAACGACCGCGGTCGTTAAGTGGAACGACTAAAGGAGCATTTTGATCGTTGTGGGCGCTTAGTGGAACGCACTGCAGGTGTCACGCTGTCGGATGTGACAGCTTACATTGATTGTCAATATTGCTTGTCAGTTGTCACTTCAATCAATGAAACATTTGATTGCATTTGATACAACGAATTTATCAATTTATCATTACTCCACCAAAATAATTAAGAATAGGGTAATCAACCACTGTGTAATGTAAGGTGGTACAACTGTGTAATGTAAAATGTAGGTACAACAAGTATACAATGCGCAGTCAAGGCACTCCGAAAGCAGAGTGCCTATTATGCGACTACTTATGGTTTAACAAGAAGACATACAAATGCATGTTAAAAACAGTATTGAGTGACAGAGGCAATATTGTGGAATTATTTTTTAACAGTCAAGGCACTCGGAAAGCAGAGTGCCTAATAAGCGACTACTTATGGTCTAACAAGAAGACATACAAAGGCATCTTAAAAACAGTATTGGGTGACAGAGGCAATATTGTGAATTATTTTTTAACAGCACGCCTGGTCTTATTTACTGGGGCTTTGGTGATGGCTGCTGGCTTCACTACATTGTCACCAATAGCGTCGAGCTGACCGAGTGTCGTTATACGATGCTTTATGTCACCTGGTCCCACAACGTAGATAGTACCTTCCCGAGTCCAGCATCCGGCTATACCAAACCTTTGCCGTGCAGTCATGAAGACCTCGTGCCTTGATTTCGTTAGAAATTCTGAAACTGTGACCCCGGTGCCCTTTAACTTCGCTTTGGCAAACCATATAGAGTCCCTGGTAGTCACATCTTGAAGTTTCACAAGAATGGGCCGAGGCTTACCAGATGATGTAAGCCGACCCAGCCTTTGACTCCTCTTTATATTATTTTTATTGAAACCGCTCACCTTGCATTGTTCGGTAAAGATTTTAGTGGCTACTACTGCAACCTCTTCATTTTCCTCCTCGGGTACTCCGTGAAGCATCAGCATCTTCCGTCTGCTACGAGTCTCCGTGTTGTCTGCAGACCGAGCCAATATTTGAACCTGCTGTTGGAGGTCATTAAGAGCTTGGAGGACAAACTTTTTGAAGGCTCCGAAGTCTGCCTCAAGATTGTGGGCTGATGCGGTTGAGCTGGTTCCTTTCTGGAGCTTGTCTCTGGATTCAAATTCAGCCATCCGAGTGTTGAATAGAACACTCATGTCAGCAACGGCCTTCAGTATTTTATGATTTGGCTGGCTCTAGATGCAGCCCCGCTAGCCAAATTACAAACGTTTTTCCCTTTCTATTCCATGCTCTACGAACGAATGTCAAAGAAAGATTTTTTGATACTTGTACGGGACTTATAGTTGGGGTTCCGTAGCCAAAGCCAAATGGCAAAAAACGGAACCCTATAGATTCGTCATGTCTGTCTGTCTGTCCGTCCGTATGTCACTGCCTCTTTTTTTACTTATGTCATGTTTTCCACCAGGCAAAGTGAGTCACTTTGGCAAGCTTAATATAAAATAAAAAGTCTCCTAACATGAATCTTATTATTTTACAGATACGGCTCAGGCACTCTGACTCGTGCATTTCTTCAGCGCGTCTTCCAACAGTGCCTGACCTACGATGGAGAAATGGACTACAAAACGTATCTGGATCTTGTGCTAGCGTTAGAAAACAGAAAGCAACCTGCCGCGCTGGCTTACCTCTTCAGAGTACTAGACATCAACTCTGTGGGATACCTTGATGCTTTCACTTTGAATTATTTCTTTAAGGTAGGCACCTTTTTTATAAATGAGCTCCCAAATTGACTCCACTCAGCCTGATGGAAAGCATTAGCAGAATCCAGGAACGGTGGTCACTTACCTGTGAAATGGACAATGCAGCATGGTGACCCATACTATGGCGGCCTAGTGATAAGCTTCTTCATGCCTCGCTTGAAGAATCTATGATCATAGAGCGAGGGAAACATGTGTAGGGAGTTTGAAATGTTTGCCACCGCTTTTTTAGGTTTCTGAAACGTTATAGATTCGTCATGTCCGTCCGTCCGTCCATCCTCGACTTACCATCCAAACAGTAACTGCTAGAAAGCTGAAACTTTGCATGAATTATGCAAAATTTACGCATTAATACTTAAAAATAACCTTTATCTATTGGATACGATTTTCAATCCACGTACCATTATGGGTGACTGAGGAAACCTTGCCTGTGCGTGGCTAGACTCGCACTTGGCCGATTTTTTATTATTGGTCTTAGCATGACTGCCGATCGAGTAGTTGATTCCTGGGTCGGGCTAGTTAAATGTCCGATATCTGTTAACGAGCAATTCTTATATAATATGTATTTGTGATCTGATGATGCAGTACAAAAGCCTATGTCTCATCATTTCAAATAAATTAAAGCAATGCATTGTTTCATCAGGCAATCCAAGATCAGATGGTAGCCCACGGTGCAGAACCGGTCAATTTTGATGACGTCAAAGATGAAATTTTCGACATGATCAGACCGGAAAATCCTTCAAGAATCACACTCCAAGATCTTATCAGAAGTGGGCACGGTCACACCGCTGTGTCCATACTTTTAGAACTACATGGCTTCTGGGCGTATGAGAACAGGGAAGCACTCGCAGCGGCTGGAGATCATGCCTGACAAACGCATGAACTTAAATTTAATATGGACAAGTTCAAACTGTGATTTGTGATGTGTGTGTGTTAGACGTCAATAGACGGTAGTTAAAAAGTGATGAAATTACAGATTGGTCTCAAGAAATTGAACAAGTTGTGATCAAAATTGTGAGTGAGTGAAATTGAACAGTTAAATAAAAATAGTGGACTGTATAATAATGTGTATATAACAATAGCATTTGCAGAGCAATGGCCTATGTCAACAACCTATAACATCCCACTACTGATCTCGGGTCGGTGATTGTTTCCAATCACCTAAGGCCACTCGGCTATAAGTGCTTTGCATCAGTGACTTAGAAAAACTAATATTAGTGTCAAACGTCACGGAATAACTCGAAAGTTGATGGGAAAAATGAATATCAAGTTTGAATACAATTTGTAAAACCAAATCAAGTACCAATATTGATGAGAGAAAGATATGAAATATACCTCACACTTCACGTAAAAAACGCCTTGCCGTTTGACATCTCGAGATTTACGTCGGTTTTACTTCATCAATAGGTATTTGACATCATATTCAGCAATAGTACATTCCATAAACATAAATGAAACAGATTAAAGCGTAATCTTTTACATCAAGATAGTGTGTAGTAAGAAGGGTGGTCTTGCTTTATCTGACAGTCAACGAGGAGAAAACCTCGTTAAAAATCCCTAATTTCTTCAGTTGAGGCGTCTTCAAGACCATGCGTGACTGAAGTTTGCTCACTTCGAGCGGCTGGAGGGGAAACCAGTCATTAGCGGCCACCCCTGGGGTTCTCCCGCCCCCCAGGCGTATATAGGGTTATCAGGGTATGGGGCCACGGCCCTGAACGACATTTATTTGCAGCTCATTTTCGTGGGAATACTATGTGAGCGGTGGGATAAAATGGAAGATATGTCTTCAGACGGTGAAGGAAAACCATCAGCGAAACGCCACTGTCGTGAACCACCTTGGTGGACGGAAGAGCTTTGTCAATTCAAAAAAATCTGTGCCAGTTTCTTCGAGAGAGGAGGAGAGCAAACGCGAATGAGGTACTAATAGCCTTTTTGTTTGCGGCTTATCATCATGATAAATTGGTGTTTAAGATTGCTGTGGAAGACGCCAAAGCACGTGCAGGAATTCCTAATAATATAAATGATTCTACTGATAGTAAAGAAAATTCTACTGAGAGTAACGAAAATTCTACCGAGAGTAATGAAAATTCTACTAAGATTAAAGAAAATTCTACTGAGAGTAAAGAAAATTCTACTGAGAGTAAAGAAAATTCTACCGAGAGTAATGAAAATTTTACTATGAGTAACGAAAATTCTACCGAGAGTAAAGAAAATTCTACTATGAGTAACGAAAATTCTACTATGAGTAAAGAAAATTCTACCGAGAGTAAAGAAAATTCTACTAAGAGTAAACAGAATTCTAATGCAAATAAGACGCTTCCGAATCTACCATAACTTGAAAAAATCTAACTGTTTGTATGAACATTTTTAATACTGGCTTATTTACTACTTAATAACATAACTTTATATATTTAGTATATTTTCATGTGTTGTGATGTTAACTTTTTATCTTGACTAATAATTTTTCTCTGTTGAGACGTTTCAATGACTGGTTCAGTAAAAGTAATGCTATGATCATGATCGTTAGGCAATGATAAAAAACATCAAAATAGATGGTAAAATTTTGTACCAAGTTTGTATATAAATCAGTAAATATGCTATAGATGGCAGGAAAAATGTGAACAAGATACAAAAGAACCTCTTTCCGTTTTGAGTCACGTCAGCTAAACTGTCAAAACGCGCAACTAAAAGTGTCTATAATGCAAAATACGTGACTGAAAGAATGAATGAAATAGAGTAAAGCTTACGTCTAGAAGTAGTAGTGTAGTATACAGAATGTTGGTCTTGCCTTAATTGACCGGACCATGAGGAGAAAACCTCTCGTTAAAAAAACCCCTAACTTCTTCAGTTGAGGCGTCTTCAAGACCATGCGTGACTGAAGTTTGCTCACATCGAGCGGCTGGAGGGGAAACCAGTCATTAGCGGCCATCCCTGGGGTCCTCCCGCCCCCCAGGAGTATTTAGGGTTATCAGGGTATGAGGCCACTGCCTTGACGGACATTTATTTGCAGCTCATTCTCGTGGGAATACTATGGAATCAAATTTAAATGAAAAAAATTATCAAAGAAGTGAGCAGTGGGCTAATATGGAAGATATGTCTTCGGACAGTGAGGGAGACCCAGAGTATCTGGAACGGCCAACTTGGTGGTCGGAAGATCTTACTCAGTTCAAAAATAACATGATAGAATCTCGACGCCAGTTGATGAAGGCGATGAGGCAAGAGAATTTAGATGATGCAGTGTTGGATTTGCTTAATGCTGCGCTTAAACATGATCAGTTGGTGTATAGGTTTGCTGTGGCAGATGCTAAAGCACGTGCGGGAATACCTATTAAGCAAAAAAAATATACTGGGCATAGAGAAAGTTCTACAGATAATAAAACGTGAGGCATCAAAATTTACTAAATAATACTTGGATATTAAGATCATATTGGATACTGATTATATAAAGTCCATTTGTTTAGATAGCGTCGATACACTTGCACGAGTGGTTTAAGATTAATTATCTTCAATTTTAAAAATATTTTACTACCCGCCACGCAAAAAGAGAGGGGTGTTATAAGTTTAACATGTCTGTCTGTCGTATTTTAGCTCCTTAGGTTTTCGTTTAACTTTTTAATAACATCCGTACACAATTTAATTAGGCAACTTATTTGCAATGTGACAATTTAATCACTAATAAATAACAGATGAGGGTATAAATTTATTTTACCGGATCTTGGCGTACATCCATTTGCAAGTATAGCCACAGAATACATAATAGTACCAGCACAGAAGACTCACTCCGAAAAGTAAATTAAAGTTATAGATACCCTCGGTGTCAAAAGATTAAGTTCAATTCAATTCACTACGATTTACGATTATATTTACCTACAATAGCGTCTCTTTCTATCGTATAACTCTGAACTGTTCTGACGATGTCTGTTCGACCGGCGTGTCTCACCCGGCAGGCAGCCGGCCGACTATACCTAAACTGCGGAGTGACACCCCCCTGGTATAGCACTTGTGTGGTGTATGTGGCAGTCGGCTTCTTTTGTATCGTGTCGGCCGTCCTTTGACAAAATGCTACAAGTGCAACGACAGCATCTAAGCTAATTGACCATTACTGTATTTTTAGTCTATTCTTAAGCACTGGAAAAAATACATTTAATGATATCAACATCAAAGTCACTTCATAAAAAAAAATTGTGTCAATCTAAAATTTGCTGTTTGTTTTCTAAATATATTCTTCACTTAAGTATCAATTTCATTTATTGTTTAAATGGTAACAATTAATGTTTTTATTGTTATTAACAATAATAATAAAGGACTTTCTAATACTCTTTGGTATTGTGAACAAGAAAATAAAATCTTGTGATATTCGAATAATGTTGTTTAAATTAATATCTACACACATTTCATCATCATCTGTCCATGTGCAGGTTGGGGACTGGCAAGACAACATATAAATACATATACATATCTTTTTTGTAAATACATACATATAACACAAATATATGCAATAGCATTAAAGTAGATTATATTGACGTGACGTCAAACTCGATGGAGCCGGCTGCACGCACGAAAAAACCTGACTCATGCGGCGTTACCTCGCTCTGAGGCGTTCCATTTAAGGCTTAAAGTGCAAGTGAGAGCGCGGAACGAGCTACAAATAAAAATGCAACCATTCCATCAGTATTTTCTTATGACGTTGTCACGTTCAACTGTCGTCAGTAAACCGACTTTACAGACAACCAATTTTTATGTGTAATGTATATCTAACGTATATTGTTAAATAAAACTGCAAAGAATAAACAAAGCTAAGATTTAATAAACAACATGTATAGTTGGATAACAATCAAAATGAACACAAAGTATATAAAAATAAAACAGTATAATGTCTAAAAATTCTGTAACAAAACTCAATTTTTTATATATTGCAATATAATTGCGAAGGACCTATGTTCAGCAGTGGACTTACTGTTATCACAACAGAAATATTTGATGACACTATATATAATAATACACTGTATATATAATAATATACATACTAGCTTTTGGGCGCGGCACAGCCTATGTGTATGGCGCTTAACGCGACATAAAAGTAGACTTCGTTCTTCTGTAAGATCCAATCTAACTCTATACGGAAATTCGTTCAAATCATTTCAGCCGTTTAGCTGTGAATAAACAGAGTTTATTCACGACTAAACTATAGGTATATTATAATGTTTATTATTCCATGAAGGTAAACTATAAAATAAATTCTAATTTTCCAATCAATTTCTTTGATAAAAAGTAGTCTCTTTTAGACTATGGTCCATCTCTAAGCCAAATGTTAACAAAATTTGCCGATCTAGTGTGAATGAGTAACAGACATGCATCTACTTAAATTTATTATAAAGTTGGACTTTAAACTTATTTAGTGGAGTTTTTATAAAAAATCATTTAGAGAAATACAGTAGGTGTTTATTAGGCAAAATATAAGGCATAGGTAATAAAAATTTCCTTGACAATTCTTGGTAAACATTGGCTTGAAAATTGTAAAAAATAATATACTATTTGCACGTATCGTGAGATACATTAGGTACTAAACAAATTACGCCCAAAATGTTATATATATATTGGATATCATGTGGTGTCTATATATCAGTTGAGACACAGAAGAGACAGAATGACATTTTTTTATGCATTATTAGAAGATTATTTAGATATACGTTTAATACATAACTGATAATAATCACCTATTCGATTATGCGTTATATTAACTATCCTATCTGAGGCACGCCAGAGAAACACCCTTTTAAAAAAAACGTGAAAATTGGTTGATTAGTTTCATTTTTCATCGTAAACAAACGTCAAGAGAATTACATATTATATATTATTATTACGTATTTCATCTCAGATTTATTATTATTTCTAACATAAAATCTCTGTTACAACAATTGGAATAAACTTATAAAATCATAATTTGTACTTAGTTACTTCATGTTAAAACTTACAATTCAACTTATACTAAAAAGTAAAAAAAAACAAATAACAAAATTTAAAATGATTTCACTTAACAACATATAAAATGATTTCACTGGTTTAACAATTCATAAACAATATATTTCAATGAAAATATTATAAATACGAAACAAATAAATAAAAAAGTTATGTAATTTTATTTATTTTTCTTAAAAAATATGTATTTTTATTAAATCATTATACACAACAGTGTTATGCCTATATACCTATCGCGACAAACTAAACAGGCCCAGTACTATACTTAGTTTGCTGATACAAATACATATGTACATATTTTAGTTTAAATTCATCCAGCCTCAACAAATATTATGTTCATCACACTAATATTTGCCCTAAATGGAAATCGAACCCAACTTAGATTATCAATTAAGAGTCACTAACTTCTGAACCATGAGGCCCATCACTATGTGTATAAATTATAACAAAATATTATGCTTATAAAGTGATAAAGGATATCTCAAAGAGTGGAACATTCTAGAAGTTCCTGCTCTTCTAGAAAATTCTCTGTGAAGTCTGGAACTTTCTAGAAAATTCTAGACTTAAAGATATTTGTGGTTTCCTGAAGATTCTAGACAGATTCTTGTGCGCTACGGTACTCGAACACGCTGCCTCTTTCTAGAAACTCGCTGCGCTGTGTTCTTTCCTGATCTGTTTCTTTGGCGTCGGTAGGGAGACCATACCCACCACCACCAGGAGAGTTCATTATGTACTTATCCTAGAAAAAAATAGTCAAAAATAAGTATTATGTACTACTAACTAATATATTAATAAAAAAAATATATGATATTATTGTCCCCAACTTTAAGAACTAAAGATACAATCAGTAAAAATTGAAATCATGACCGCCAAACACGTCGCACTGTGTTAAGCAAGTAAGAATGTGTATTTGTTACATGTATTCAGTATTATATGCAATACCTAGGCAATATTTACAATACCTAAAACGAGTATGTAGGTAATGTGTGAAACATTATTTTATTTTTAACCTGGATATTTTATATCCAATGGTCAGTTCATTTACATGTACTAACATAGCTATAAGTCTATTGTCTACTAACACATTATGGAATTGCCGAAATAAAAGTTTTATTATTATTATCTTTAATTCATAATATTTACATATAAATTACATTTTTAAATATAAATATAAAAAGTACATTTAAAAATATAAAAAATAGTAGACCATCGACTTCGGGTACAGGGACCAAGAAACCGGTGGTTAGGGCTCCAAAGACAGGAACCTCCTCACTATACGTGCCGTGTCAAGAAGGACTGCCTTCTGCATCAGACCCTTGATCCAGCCATCTAACGTGAGCCTCTTAAGGTGTTGGTCGAGGCTCTTGGCTATCAAACCATGAGCAGAAACAACTATCGGAACAATGATCACCGAATCCACATTCCACATATCGACAATCTCGTGAGATAAATCCAAATATTTGATTTGTTTTTCTTTTTCAACTTTCACGAGATTTTCGTCATGAGGAACAGCGATATCGACAATCATTGCGCGGCGCTCTAATCGATCTATCACCACAATATCAGGCTTATTGGCAACAATAGTCCTGTCTGTGATAATAGATCGATCCCAATATAATGTAGCGTTATTATTATTATTATTATAGTTCACTGCTGGACATAGGCCAGTAGATTCTATGTCCAGCAGTGGACTGCGAAAGGCTGATGATGATGTCATCATATCATCATCAATATTTTAAAAAAAATCTACTCCAACTCATCTAATACAGATGATCATTGCATATTCCATACTTTTGCCTGCCCACCAAAGTGACTCTGCTTTGTCTGATGGAAAGCATGAGTAGAATCCAAGAGTGGTGGTCACCATCTTTATTGTGAGTGCACACAATGCATCATGGTGACCCAGACTATGGCGGCTTAGTGAGATGATTCTGCATCATCGGACTCTGGTCTTACACTCACCAACGAAATACGAATGCTGTAATTTTTAGGGTGGTCTTCTGTGTGAGGGTAGTACCACCCTGATAAAGGATGGCAAAGCATGTCTTTTCAGGTAGGTACGTTGTTGGGTAGAACTTGATTTCTATAAATTTTGTATTAGGTCACTTTTGGTCTCAGTGTGTGGTCACATATATACTTACATGTGGATATGCTAGTATCGAAGCTTTCCCTGTCAGATTGATGTATTGTCCATCACGGCGCTCGAGTATATTCAAACCTCGAGCTCCTGGTTCTCCACCTTTCAAAGTTAAACAATTGTATAAGTACATCATCATCAAGTATTGCTGGATCAGCGCTGTGTCGTAAGTGGTGCAGCATTATGCTGAACAACATCTATTTTTAATGTACACTGCGACGCAACCGCACAGCAAATGTTTGTATTGTGTTTTTATTATATGTATTGAGAACATAGAAGTTGATTAATTTGTACATACATACTTGGTTATGCAGGGTGAATTTTTGGGACGGGGTAAGGCCAGGTACCTTAACCGTTATTGTTACAGGAAGACGGTTTTAGGAGACTATCCATAAATTTTTAAAATATTCTGAACTGCATTTACAGATTTTGGAAAAATGTACAGTCAGCAAGATAATAGTCATTTTGCACAAAAACTCTTTTTGATACCAATCGATCCTAAGTCTTATAAGAATCAAAAGTCTCTACTGGACCGACTGAGGTTTGAGTACTAGAAATTGATCATTATAAGAAACAGGATCGATTGGCATCAAATAATGTTTTTGTTTAAAATGACCGTTTTCTTGCTGACTGTACATTTTTTCCAAAATCTGTAAATGCAGTTCAGAATATCTTAAAAATTTATAGATAGTCTCCTCAAAGCGTTTTACTGTAACTATAACGGTTAAGGCACGTGCCCTTACTGTCCCGTCTCAAAAAATCACCCTGTTGTAACATGGTGGATTACCTTTTACAGCCTTTTACCTAATTTCTTCAAATATTAATTGACTGTGTTGCAATATCATTAAAACAAACGTTTCTTTCTTCTTTCATTATTATTATTGGTCTATTCTGCAATTGACACAAGTGGCGAACCGCCATTCACAAAACATTAGCAAGTGAGGGTCACGACCCTCAGAACTGAGGAGAACGACGCAAGGAGGAGGATTCTGCAATAGACCAATAATAATAATGAAAGCAGAGGCCTACGCCACTGCTGGACACAGATCTGTACGATTCCCTCCCACTCCGATTGATTTTGTATTGGTTCCCTATTCGATTTAAACTCATAAAAATTGGGGTATAGCTGGCTAGGCGACCCCTAAAGCCACTAAACCATGCAGTCTTCCCGTGAGGGTCAATAGACAAAGAGAGAACTATACAGGATTAATATAATTTCAAAGAGAAGGAGAACTGGCAACAAACCCATTTTTACGTGTAGGAACCCCCTCGGGCTGTCACCCTGCCGGGGCTTGCGGCGGGGCGGTGTCGGAATCGAACCGACTAAAACCACACTGTGTGACACTGTCTCTGAAATAGGTGGGGTCCAGGTTAAATATTAGGGTCAGCATACCAACCATTCATTCCATATGGCTGGAAGACTCTCCGCTCTGTTAGCACTGAGAGCTGCACTTGACGCCTGAACACCAATTCGCGGGTCACTCCATCACCACCATTCCAACGACCTGGAAAATAAATAGTTACTTAATATAATTAAAAAAAAAACCGTCATCTTACATAATGCCATTTAGTCCCAATTATGGGTACTAGATAACTGATATAAATACATAAACATACTTTTTGAAGTGAAACTTCTTTAGAGTCGTTGTGATTTCAAACCGGATGCAACGGAAAAACGACAGGTTAGAGACACAAATACAAAATTAGTGAGCCAGAGCGAGAGAGCAAATGTCGGTATGTATGTATATTGCACACTGTTTCACCTCATTCTTTTGTCGATTTACTGAAGTTTCACTTCTGTCGCGTGCACACAATACTTTTTTTTGTAAAAACATATATGTTATATTATTATAATATTTGCAGATCACACAAACACTTGGTCCCACCCGGGAATCACCGCATGCAGCACCATAAAGTATTTATTAAGCTTACTAAACAATAGAAACGCGTAACACCACGGGGCTCAGTTAGTTAATTATAAGAAAAAAACCTCTTACCTTTGCCACCTGACCCAGGTCTCAGTGAAAACTTATTGACAACCAGAGGATATCTCCTCTCGACTATCTCAACATCTGTGATGCGAGTGTTGGTCATGTGTGTGTGAACACCTCCCGTACCGTGCCAACCAGGACCCTGACGAACAAAATATATTTAGATCTTTGGTATTTTTTTTTACTATGCTGCCAAATGACTCTGCTCATCCTGATGGAGAGCTTAAGCAGAATCCAAGAGTGGTGGCCACCGTCCTCATTGCCTATGTGAACAACGCAACACGGTGATCCACACTATGGCGGCCTGGTCAGATGCTTCTTCACGCCCCGCTTGAAGGACCCGGGAACATAGTAGGAAGGAAACACATGAGTTGGAAGGGAGTTCCAATTTTTGATTGCTCGGCACAGGAAGGAAGAGCCGAACCGCATTTTTTTAATAACCGCATCATTTTTTTTATACCTATACCTACTAATTTTATAAAGTCGAGAGTTTGTTTGTTTGAACGGGATTTTCTCAGAAACTACAGGTCCGATTTGAAAAATTCTTTCACTATTATATAGTCCATTTATTTATGAAGGTTATAGTCTATATATCATTACTCTAAGACCAATATGAGTATCAATGCAAAATGTTTAAAAAACAGGGGAAAATGATTTCTTTTCAGAGCAAAATGGTTGAAGATTCGTAAAAATAATGTATAAAAGATGTCCGGCTTTCTAGATAATTAAGTTAATAAGTAACCTAAGTTAATTCCCCGACTCTTAGTAAACATAAAAGCGAAAGTAACTATCTATTACGCTTTCACGGATAAACAGCTTCACATATTTTAATGAAATTCGGCGGAGATACTTTGATTCTTATGAACAGACGGACGGTACTTAGGTAAATCGAAAATGCAATTTTTATCATTTTTGTCTCTCCATTTGTCCTGGGTAATCTAGAACGGCTCGACTGATTTTGACGAAACTTCCACTAACAGGTTGTTGATAGCTTCAACTCATTTAACTCGCGATTTACAACGATGACGGATAGCAACTCGGGACTCAGTTAAGTATATAATATTATTTCTAATACTTACAGCTCCACTTCCTCCAGCAACAGTTTCGTAGTATCCCCAGTTCTCTTCACCCACTGTCAAGTTATTCATGCAACCCTGGGAAGCAGCACACACCTGGAAATGAAAATTAAAAATGTATTGTATGTTTTTAAATTTCTATTATTTAAAATAGAAGTCTCGAATTAGGACGACTTTACAGACATACAACAAACCGACATAAAGAACACCTTGTTTCAGAACATTAATTTGTAGATCATGCAAGGTGTTACACAAGGTGAACCCACAACATCTTACGCTGATTTCAGCATGAATGTGCCAGCTCGACGGGGCAGTATAATTACCCTTACACAGAAGATCTTCCTAATGATGACAGCACTCTTGCTGTAGTATTTCGTGGGTGAGTGTGAGACTGGAGGCCCAATCATTCTTCGTAATTCTCTCGGCTTTCAGAGGCCGGAAGAATGATGAATAAACAAATAAATATTTTGGACATCTGACACACAACGTCATCTAGTTCCAAACTAAGCAGAGCTTGTATTATGTATTATGGCAGCCACATACGCTAACCACTAGACCAACAAGGCAGCTGATGCAGAAACATCTGACCAGGCCGCTATGGTATGGGTGACCATGCTGCATTGTCTAGCCTCACAATGAGGATGTTGACCTCTACTCCTGGATTCTACTCATGCTTGCTATCAGGCAGAGTAGAGTCACTATGGTAGACTTAAATACATATATATATATATATATTTATATTTGATCACAGAAACGGCTCTAACGATTTTGGTGAAATTTGGTATTTGGGGGTTTTCGGTCTAGATATATAAAATCGATCTAGATTAGTCTTATATTTAAACAACAAATATGATAACCGAGCGAAACTCGGTCGCCCAGGTACTGAGCATATACGTGGGCCGATGCGAGTGTGCTTGTGGATGAATTTGTATGGATTTAGGTTTGTGCATGTTATGTTTGTACAGCTCAATGTACCAACACTCAGGACAATATTATTGTGTACTAGCTGACCCGTGCCCACTTCGTTGGGCATAACTTAAATATAAAAGTTAGACATATGCTGTCGTTGACTTTTGTGTAGGCACTTTCAAGCTCCACATCTTTTCTATAGAACTCAAAAATATATCTTTCATAGTTAAGGCAGCGTTCGTAAGAAACGTTTTCATTCGACCGTTTTTTCTCCGATTCACTTTGCAAAACGGACTACCACGTAAAAGCCTTTTTATTTTTCGGTTTTTCGTATAACCTTTGACACTCAGCAATAATGTGGCTTTCTATTGGTGAAAGAATTTTTAAAATCGGTTCAGTAGATCCCGAGATTACCCCTTACAATTTAACAAACACACACACTTTACTTCTTTATAATATTAATAGTATAGATTTAAATTTACCTGGAAAGCTTTTAAGACAACATCTACTATACGTTGTGATGTGAGTACATTGCCACCGACGACTGCGGCACCTTCCGACGGATCCAGGATTGAACCCGTCGGGATTATCACATTCACCGGATTGAGACAACCCTGAAATTAAAAGTAATATTAGAAACATACATTTAAACTGTTCCTTATAAGACTTCTAATAATGGGAGAAAACAGAGGAAGGCAGGTAAAAAGATGGGATGACGACTTGCCAAAGGGATGGAGAAGTAGTGCGCTGGACCAAAACAAGTGGAGGGAATTAGAGGAGGCCTATGTCAGAAGACAACCTGACCTGGTTACTGATACTGGTTAACGCAATAAAAAAATTTAGTTTTACAGTTTAATTTTAAGTTAACTTGATCTAAATATAATAAAACTGTATAACAGGTTACAGTAATAAAGGCTATTTTTATTAAATTTAATTTAATTTAATTTTTATTATACTTTAAATGATATTGGAGCAGATTGACAACATACAAAGAGATTTTTCAATTTCTAAACATCCTACGGCAAGATTACGTAGCCACAACGTGTCTTGCCAGTCCCCAACCCGCACTCGGCCAGCGTCGGGACGTATGGCCTTAACCCAGACCTGAGCCCAGCAGTGGGACGTTATGGGTTATCGATGTTGATGATGATCAAATTATTTTTTTCAAATTACGTTACCTGGTTCAAAGGAACGTCATGTCCGACCATGCACCGCAGACAGTAGATAAGAGCGGAAAGTGTGATGGCGCGGGGAGCGTTCAGATTACCCCACACCTCTGGACCTGTTCCACTGCAATGTTATATGATACAATTATTAATTGAAGAGAATTGTCTTCCAGGTAGTAAAACCAGGCTGATTTCAGCACTCGCGGGCTGAGGGTAGTACACCCTCTCACAGAAAACCAACCTAAAATAAGAATAGGATTTGTGAATAAAATAATAAATAAATATTTTTAGACATCTTATACACAACGTCATCTAGTACCAAACTAAGCAGAGCTTATATTATAGGTACTAGACAACTGATATAAATACTTAAAAACACTTTTTTTTTTGTAAATACATACATATTATACATAGAAAACACTCAGAATCGGAAACAAATATTTGTGGATCACATAAACATTAGGACCGACCCAGGAATCGAACCCGAGACTTCTTGATCAGCAGCCGCATATGCTAACCAACAAGGCAGTCACTGGAAATGTAGCGTTGGCATAAACACCAAATAATATTAAGGAAAGAATTTACTTTATATTTTTTCTCAAAAGCGCGGCAAAGACTATGTTAGCATTTTTAATAGATTTTTTTTAATTCTGATTCAGATGACAATATCAGTGGCATTGAAAATGTGTAACAATGTTTTTCAATTGTTGACTACCTCGCTGGTCTAGTGGTTAGCGTATGCGACTGCTGATCAAGAGGTCTCAGGTTCGATTCTCGGGTTCGGACCGAATATTTGTGTGATTCACAAATATTTGTTTCACTATGAATAAAATTTTTGTACTTACAAAAAAAAGTATGTTTACGTATTTATATCAGTTGTTTGGAACTAGATGACGTGTGCAAGATGTCCGAAATTATTTATTTATTGTAAATTCTCTTTTCGCACACCATACAAAAATATCTCAAGTTGTTGACAAATGCAGGGCAAGATGGCGGTTTTCCAATCCTATTTTTAATTACAACGCATTATATATACACGGGACAGAGCTGCGAGTAAAAGCTGGTATCTTATAAATACTTACGTAAAATCGCATACTGCACTGCCTTGCTCCTTATCTAAGGTGACAGTGAGCGCTATGGGCGTTCCATTATCCATGTACTCAGTGGCTTTGAGTACTGAAGAACCAGTCTTTGCTATTGCATTCTTTGCTATTTCCTACAACATTAAGTATTATTACATACATAAACTCGCACAGGCACACACACAAACACATACGCACACATACACGTGCACAAATACACACACGCACATACATAAAAATTAGTTTCCTATCATGTTACTATATACAATATACACTTCCATGGAAATTCACATTCTTGGCGCTTTTTATACATTTCTAGTAGTAAGAACTCAAATTATTATTTTTATATTATATATATTTTTTTTTTACAACTTGTCGATCCTTTAAAAATTGTAATCTATAAACTCAACTGTTTTAACACCTCGGGTAAAATTGTATCTGTTAGTCCAGTCATCTCATGCCTATCAGAGACACCAGCTCCTTACATATATAAATCAAACTGTGTGAAATAGCTAGCTATAAGTGTAAGTGTGTGAGGAGAAATAAATATAATTATTATTTATTATTTAATATATGTATTTTATGAAAGAACTAGCGGAACCCAGTCCAGTTGTTATTGTGATGTGAGTAAAACAACAACAAAAATTTAAAACTGATTTTAAGGTATAGGTAACGCATGAAAATAACTATAGGAGATTAAAAATTTAGGATCATATTATATTGGACTAGATTTTATTAGTTGTTATTAAGTAGTTTTGGAGGTGGCTAAGCCGCTTTCCACTGCACCAAGTGTGGTGGGTTCAAATCTCATGGTGGGTTCAATTTATTCAAAAGTACATTCACCAAAACTGACTCCACTGACCTTCAACATATCCCTGACGGCAAGTTCAGCATTCTTCTGAATATGTGTCATGTACGCCTGGACCACGTCAAGACTGTACTCATCTATCAGCTCACCCACCAGTTGGATACCCTGCATCATGAGATATCACATGGTTACAAAAGACATTTTATTCTAGCACATTTTTAAATTGATAACTCCATATGGGAGGAAACCGCTTCGTTACGTAACGCGTTACGGGGTCAGTCTGTCTGGCTTCCCTTTCTCTCACCTTTACGGCAGTGGTAGGCAGGCTCCTTCTATCTCATTCTGACCCACAGCGCTAGCTGTATTTCGGACAATTTGTATAAATAGTTTAACTTAGGTAAGTCTAAGTTATCACTTCTGTCGGGCGTCCCGAGAGAAGTGATTCCCGCACACGTATCTTTAGGTATTAGCTGTCAAAGTGACTCTACTCTGCCTGATGGAAAGCATAAGTAGAATAAAAGAGTGGTCACACTCATTGCAGATGTAGACAATTCAGTATGACCCACACTATGGCGGCCTAGTGAGATGTTTCTTCTATATACAATTTTATAGTTTACGCTATATAGGTAACCGAGACCTCAATGATAGCTCACTCATACCACTGCGTCACCGATTAAGTCAATAAATCACATACACACAAAATAGTCAACGAAACATGATTAATTATTACAATTTCAAACAAAAATACTTACAGGTGTAAAAACTTTAAAAACTTCAAATATCAATTGAAATACACACAGTGACCTTGACTATGAGCGTGACCATGACTTTGACCTTGACATGGACTGTGACCTTAACTAGATCAGTGACATTGACTAGGCCCGTGACCTTGACAAGGTCTTGACCTTGACTAGCTCTGTGACCATGACTGTGACCTTGACAAGATCTTGACCTTGACTAGGTCTGTGACCCTGGCCATGACTGTTACCTTATGACTGACCTTGACGCATATTACTAATATAACTAAAATATGAAAAACCATCTTACTCTTTGGTTAGCTGCTATTTGTGCCTTCAAATCTGATATGTTGTCAGATAGGTTACGAGTTCCTGAACAGTTGGGCTCCTCGCCGGGACTCATCAGTACTAAAAACACAAAATTAAATTTATTTTCTAACAAATGAAGATTTATTATTAGCCAATGATCAGTAAGTTTTTATTGATAGAGATCGCTAAGTTCAGCCTTTATAAATTTTCGTAAAATCACAAGTTCCTTTCCAGAATAAAGGCCTGACGGCGCAATTACTATTTAAAAGTAGCAATGATTTCCATCTCCATGGCCACAAGATCGCATGCGCCAATACTTGGTGTTGCGTCAGTGTCTTAACTTCAGACACTTCACAGTGTTGCCAGCTAAAATAAACGATACGCCGTCAAGCCGATAACGTTACTCTTTATAACATTAACTATCGGTGTACCGATTTATTGTACACACTTTCTGGAGTTGAACCGAAATAACCAGAACGACAGACAAAATATCTATTTGAATTTGAATTTATACACTATGGAAACATTACGATACAGTTTGTGTTATGCTATTAAAATAATTTAATAACGAGTTATTGTTTTGTATAGAAAAAGAGCAGATTAAGAAACAGAAAAAGATAAATAAATCTATTGTTCTGTATTGAGTTGAAAAAATAACCATAAGACCAAATCAAATTAAATCAAACAATTTTTATTTCAAATAAACTATACACCGGCACTTTTGAAACGTCAAGTAGACAGTCAGTAGTCAGTCGTGAAGCTAATCGTCTGTTCCAATTCGTAGATCCTATGGAGAAGAACAGACAAGAAACTCCATTTACACTCTTTTCCAACATTGTTTTTACAATTTTTGGTTACATTGTTTAAGGCATTTACCCTATCTTTAAACTATTTTATTAAAGAACTAGGTTACTCTACTTTCTGTCACTTCCTTCTCCTTAAAAGCCCCTCTGTCCACCAACAGCATGGACTTGAAAGAAGCCCCTTCTTGAGCCAAGCTGACGGAATGTGGCGGCATTGACCCTGGAGTGAGACCGCCGATGTCAGCGTGATGGCCACGGGATGCAACGAAGAATATTGGTCTCTTGTTGGATCTATAATCGAAATTAAATAAATACACACACTATACGCACACAGTAACTATTGCTTAAAGGGTTAAGCAGAGACCCACTTATGTAGTTAGTAGGAAATTTTCATTCAATTCACTTTATTTAGATCTAGCTGAGCCCCGCGATGTTGCACGCGTTTGTTGTTGTAAACAGGCAACGCTGCGGGGCAAAGCTAGTCTAAAAAAGTAGCCTCAGTTACTCCTTATATCATCAGCTATCTGCAAGTGAAAGTCCCGTCGAAATCGGTCCAGCCAATGCAGAGATTACCCGGAACAAACCGACAGATAGACAAAAATTGAAAAAAAATATTTTGGCATATGTACCATGTTTAACACATGCTTAAAGTAAAAAGCGGTTATTTTAATATAACAAACAGACACTCCAATTTTATTTATTTGTATAGATAGAATACAGTAAAGGTAGTTTATATACAACAATCAGAGCTGGATGCGAGTAGCCGAGGATCGAACTAAGTGGCGTGCAATTGGAGAGGCCTATGTCCAGCAGTGGACTGCGGTAGACTGATGATGATGATGATACAACATTACCTGAATAAGACACTATGAAAACTAAAGAACTTACTTATGAAAGACAGGAGTTATCACAGTCAGATCAGGTAAATGAGATCCACCAGCTTTAGGGTGATTAGCGAGTAGAACGTCTCCTGGTACCAGGGTATCATAACGGAGTTTCATCTGAAATAGCAACAAATGTTTAAATTATTTTTTAATTTGTTTATTGCGAATGCAGCTTGGTAACCCACGCTACTTTTTAACCCCCGACGTGCGTGCGTGTGCTTACTATTATACGGTACTCCGGGAAACCGTCTTTAAAAAAAAGCGTTGAGGTTCAAACACTTGTTTTATTAAAATTACACTAGTTTTGGGAACATAAGGAAATAGAAATAGGAAAATAGAAATAGTAATTATTTTATTGAGAGGCGAGTATTCTACAGAAAGGCTAAACCGGGACTGAGCTGAGCGCGGGAACCGGCCAGGTCTATAGCCTAACACAGCAAATTTAAAATGCTGTATCAGCGTTGGCCATACATAATATAGTCTATAACAGTGGGTGTGTGTGTGTGTGTGTTTCTGTTTGAAAAGTGAATTAGTCGGTAGTGTTCTTAGCTCTGTTTGATGATAGTAGGTACTGACCTGGTACTGCACGGTCTCCTGCATCGCTCCGAGGTGTACGGGGATGTGTGGAGCGTTGGATACGAGACCACCGTCCGGTCCGAACAACGCACAGGAGAAGTCCAGGCGCTCCTTGATGTTCACCGAGATAGATGTACGTTGTAAAACCCTGATAACCATCATTATGGACTTTGAAATTCATTTTCAGAAGTAAGTATATTCTAATAACTGGTAACTGGTGTACGATCACTTATTTTGTCAGTCACAATGCCACTACATAGCAGTCGGCTTTAAGGGAAGATTTTTGAAATATATTATTTTTCAGATATATTATTTTCTATTTGTTAGTCATCGGCCAGCGTAGTATATATATTTAAACTAGGCTGAAACATCTTTTTGGGAGAAACTATAAATTTTTCATATTTGTAGTTTTTTTTGTGTTTAATCATTGGCCTGCGTGGTATAGTAAGCCATATCCTTATTTTTAAGGTGAGGTTTATGTCAGATGACAAATTATACATAAACTGTATTTTGGGCATATAAACACAACGCCATCTAGATTCAAATTAAGCAGAGTTTGTACTATGGAAGATAGATTGACTGACAGAATACTTATATACTTTATTATATATATATATATATATATATATATATATATATATATATATATATATATATATATATATATATATATATATATATATATATATATATATATATATATATATATATATATATATATATATTATATTTATATATAGATAGTAACCAAACTCCAAACTCCGAAACAAATATATATAGATCAGACAAAAATTTGGTCCGACCCAGGATTTGAACCCGAGACTTCAAGCACAGCAGCATTCGCATACAATAACCACTACGCCACGGATACAGTCAAAATAATAAAAATAGTGTAGTGACTTTCACAAACAGCGCCATCTACCGAAGAAACACTGAACCACGCAGAAACACGGAACGATCTATGCGGAGTAACTACTAATCCTGAATCGCGAAAGAGAAATTTTCACGCTGATTAGCATATTTACGCCATCCCATATTCAACCGTTGGGCCTTGGCCCGTCAGGAACGATCACCTCGCCTGGTCGGAGAATATTCCCTTTGTGTTGGAGGGACACGACACCCGTTCCTCCACAATAGTAACTATTAAAAGTTGTTGCATAGTGTGTTTTTACTGACCTGCCCATCTGTTCAGCTATAGACATGAAGCGATGACTGAATATACTCAGTTGAATTGAGTCTAAATCAGTGGTGACTCGCTTAGGTTGACCAGACCCTATAGTGATGCGGATATCGCCAAACTTCGTTATTTCCGCGCGGCAATCTGAAAAAAACGTGTTTATAGTTAGTAAAGTTGTGGCGGCTTAAAACATTCAACTCAACCCGCCAGCCGCAGCCAGTTCTCAACTCGGCCAGCGTTTGGACGAATGGCTTTAACCCGCCCTTGAGAGGAGACCCGAGCCCAACAATGAAATTCTTATAAGGTAGGCTTAAAATATGTCTATGTATTTAGCTGTGTCTACACGTCCAACTTAGGAGAGGTTAAAAGATAATTTCCTCACACCGACTAAAAAAAAGGATTTATTAAGTCTGTCAGTCATCAAAGATTGTCTGAAGATTTACTATATCTGACAAGAAATGAAATAAAAAAGTATGACAACTAATATACCTGGCTCCACGAGTATAGTAGACAGGCTGTCCATAATGATGGCAGGTCCTGAAATAACTTGTTCAGGCTTCAGTTTCTCCAATAAATATATATTCGTGTCTTGATATCCACCTTCGAAGAATACTTTCACCGACTGAAAATTTTCAAAACGCATTCACAAATATTATTATTCAAATATGTATAGTCCAGAGAGTGGTCCTGTCTGCTATTAGTCCAATAACTGTCCTAATAGGATCACTACAGGAATGCGACCCCGGAAAGCTCTATCTACTGCTGTCACCTCCTCTCTGCTATGACAACAGTAAACTCTCCTCTCCAAGTATCAAGGTAGAGTAGAGTCACTTTGGTAAAAAAAAATCCTTGTAGTGGATACTTGCCTTCTCAGCTGTGAGGTTGGTTCCCTCCCCGCTGGGGGGCGCCAGGTCCTGGGGCGCGACGCTCTTGCCCACCGCTCGCACGCGGATGTCGTCCACTATGACCGCACGATCCACCAACGTGAACCCAAACTCGGTCTTATATCTAAGGACATATAGTTACAATTAGTGTGAAAAGTTTAATTGCTTTCTTTGATGAATGATAAACTCATTTGAAGACACTGTTTCTTTGGGCCATAAATAAATTGTTTCCTTTCCTGAAGGGCATCGAAGAAAAACATCTATACTAATTTTATGATTTCAAAAGTTATTTATCTGTCACTAATGCTTTCATGGCAAAACCGCTCCTCGCCCCGGCGCCTTATAAAGGAGCGATCGTTCGAAGACCCGTTCTCTTTTCCCAGCAGCAGCCAGTTAAGTACCTCCTTCATCTTGGAGGTATCATCACTGGAGGAACTCACTGACTCTAATCTATGTCTCCTGTGCTCGCGAACCAGATTATTTTGTTGATTGAAACTTATCTTGGAAGTAAGAAATGTCCACATGACCGAGTTCTAATTCCTGTCATTTTACTTCACCACTTGACTACCAAGCCTTTAATGTTACACTTGGCTACTAAGCCCCTTTAACATTACATCCTTAAAGAACGACATAGGCTACTCTTTGCCGCAATAACTGATAAACACCCCGGCGAAGTTGCAAGCAAAAGCTAGTTAAACTTAAAATTTATGAGTTATAAAAAGGTTCCATTTCGTTCACCTCTTAACAAACGCCTCATAGAAATCACCATGTCTGCAGGCTGTGGGGGAGTTTATGTCTGTAGCCAGTGGCGCCACCATCAGAGCACAATCTGTACCCTCGTAGCGCATGTGCAAGTACGGTTCCGTCACTATTTGTGAGTCGGGGATACCCTGTCAAAGATTATTACTATAAAAAAAAATAACGCATAGCTTTAACACTATGCAGTAAGTATGATTTGTCATATTAGATAAAAATATGTTACAATTTCACAGCATGGTTTAATTATCTGTAGATGAAGTGAGAATATGAGTAAGTATGTGTAAAAGACGCGAAAGTCTAAAACAGCTAATGATGGTTAATTTTTAATTAGTTCGCATTGACAATAATGGCTTGACTTTTTTTTTAATTGGTAGTTTAGAAAAACAAATAATGTTGCCGTCATATACCTGATTTCTAAGTTTATCTCTTGCCTCGGCCGCTAGTGTATAGAGTTTATTATCGATTGTGATAAAGTTCTCCTTGCAGTAGACATCCGCAGCAGGCTCCTGAGCTTCCTCTACTATATGCGCCAGCGCCATACCGTACGCGGAGAGGATACCTGGTAATACGAACATTTTTTTTTCGGACAACTTACACACAACGCCATCTAGTCCCAAACTAAGCAGAGCTTGTATTATGGGTACTAGACAACTGATATAAATACATACATATTATACATAGTAAACACCCAAACTATGAAACAAATATTTGCGGATCACACAAACATTTGGTCCGACCGATTTATGGTTACAATTCTAGAAAAAGGCGACAGTAAGTTTGTCAATACAAATTCTGAAAATAATGAATGCATTGTAGCATAGAACAATGAACCTTAACGGAAAAGTCATAAGGTAAAATATGGATTATAGTCGCGCTCAAGGAAACAGTTATGTTCGAATTTTCTTATGTGGCTTTTGGAATTTTCGAGAACAGACAAGTACTAGTCGCGTCTAATATAAAAAGGCGTCGACCACAATTCTGTTTCGTTTGAGCTACAATGCGATAAATATTCTAGCAATAAAAATGATAGCGATTATTAAGAACCTTAATAATATGTTTCGATTATAATCGTCGTCATCACCTTTGGCTGGGGCTTTTATAAGTTACTATGGACAGGCCACTTCAGAACTGTGATCGTTTTTTTAAAAAGGCCAACCCTGAGTCTATGCCTGTATTCGTATATTTTTTATTTAATCAACGTTCACGAACTTATTTATAAAAGACACAACTATGGTTTGTTTCGTCATTTCTTTTCAGAGTGAGTCTCAGAAAATGCCAGAGCTGTAAGGTCCCACGTGTAAGAATATCTGTAAAAGACACCGGAGGCCCATTGATGGATAAGCATCTCAATAGGCCAACATAGTGTGGGTCTCTTAGTTGCATTGGCTGCATTCTCAGTGTGTATGTTTTACACACGAATGAGGAAGTTCTCCGACGTGTGCAAAGTTTCCGTGAGCTACTTCTGCTCATCAAAAAGCGTAAGATTGTTTATCTGGGTCATATTTTCCGTCACTAATCCACGTCAGAAGGTGAAGAAAAGTGTGGCTCAGAAACATTAGAGAATGGACTAGGATGGGAATGGACGTGGAAGAACTGTTTCGTCTGGCAAACAATAGAAAGAAGTATGCATAGCTGATGGCCAACCTTTTTTTATGTTTTAGCCTACCAAAGTGACTACTCTGACTGATGGAAAGCATGGGTAGAATCCAGGAGTAGGGGCCATCATCCTCATTGTGAGGGTAAGCAATGCAGCATGGTGACCCATAACATGGCTGCCTGGTCAGATGTTTTAGATTTATTAGTGAAGAAGCATAAGGAAGGAAGGATGTTTTACTGATTTTTGATGCTGTTCATGTTTTCCATCAGGTACATATAAACTTTGACTATTACCTAAAAAGGCGTTGCGAGACTTACCAGCATACTTGTGTATGAGCACAGTGGAGATCCCGAGCTGCCTGGCGACGCTGCAGGCGTGCTGTCCGCCCGCTCCGCCGAAGCAGGCCAGCGCGTGCTGCGAAGCGTCGTGACCACGGGCCGTCGTCAGAGCCCTACATATTGCAAACATAGCCTTTATTGCTGGTTGACAGAGTTTAGAATATTTCAAAAAACACTCAACTTAAACTAATACTATGTATTGACTCGGCGCTAGGTTTCCTCTTCTTCTTTCGAGCTTGTCTTTTGGCAAAGTCTCCTTTTCTAAAACTTTCCACTCGTGCTTTGGCTTTGCTATGTGTAACCATTACAGACCGACAGACATTTTTAAGCTATTGTATAGCTTTTATTGCGGGCTTTGAGCGCGGCAACCGAATCAAGAAATTCCGTAACGAAAAAACCTAACACCCTAAAAAAGAATAGAGGATATGATTGTAACTGCAGTGCCACAAGGATGTGGCGACTCCGTGCTCTATAGGCAGATTAGCGCTTGCGTACTGCCGCCACCGGCCGTTATCCGTTGCCTTGACAACACAGTAATTTTAGATTCTTCCTTGCTTTTCTTGCATAAGTTGATAAAAATTGCTATGCAATAAGCTTTACCGCGGCAGTCCCGAGTGCCACACAACTTTTTTTATATTTTTTTACCTTATTTACTTCCATATACATTTAATGAAAAGCAATTATTTTAAAATAACAAACAGACACCTTAATTTTTCAAAACCTATTTAATAGAACTGAAAATCGATTTGGATAAGGCCAAAAAATATTGACTTTCCTTATTACAGAACAAAATTAAATCTCAGAAAGTAATGGTACCTGATAGGCCTGCACATGGCTTCATTAGCGACGTTTAGGAATCCCATTGCAACTTCTTCCATTGTCATCTGAAAAGTATTAGGTAAATATATAATAATGATAATAATAAATATTTTGGACATCTATATTAACACACAACATCATAATCTAGACTGTTCTCTAACGACTCTGCTCAGTTTGGGATTAGTCCCAAACAAAGCAGAGCTTGTGCTACAGGTACTATACATAAATATATTTTTCTAAATACATATATATTTTACATAGAAAACACCCAAACTCCGAAACAAATTTTTGTGGAGATGACAAACATTTAATCCGACCCGGGTATCGAACCCGAGACCTCTTGGTCAGGTCCATCAATTCGAGTACTTCATCATCATTTATTTAATTTATCGAGGACCGATGACAATACACAAATTTGAAAAAAAAAACTGAAAATATTTCAATAACGTCGCCCCACGCTTTGTTACATTAAAATTATTTTCTATTTTTTAGTTTAATAGCGTGTTTGTTTAGTTTTTTAAAACTATTATTGTTAAATCAATTACATTTTATGAACAACTTATTACCTCTTTCCCTCCGTCTTGCTTCAAAAATGAGTTAATTTCATCGGTCATCTTCTTAAACGCGTCAACAGTCGCTTCTTTATCAAGTGGCTCATTTTCAGACGGACCGAATATCTTAGGGAAATATTCGGGCAATAGGCGACCTGTTTTAACAAACTTGTTAATCTTAATTTCATTTAAATTAATAAATTAATAAAAAATATTTATGTAACTTTACATCGAGTACTCTGTCACCTTTGCAGTCGGTGACTATTAGGCAAAGAGCGATACATCACTGGCTTCCCAATAACGATTGTCAAAGTAGTTCATTACAATCGGGACCGACGTCTTACGTGCACTCAAAGGCTCGGGCGTGAAACACCTCCAAACTTCCATATTATAAATTTCCAGGTTGTTATTAAGAATTTTTTGTAAGTAAATCTCAACAACACTTTTGGTCGGACCCGGGATTCGAATCCAAGACAGAGGCAGTGTGATACATACCAAGCAATAAGTTAGCATCAGTGACTGTCAACGGTCCGCCTTTCCTGTAACAAGCTGGGCCGGGCTGCGCCCCCGCCGACTCAGGACCTGCGACGAACAGTCCCGACCTGAACATCAACATGGATCCACCTCCAGCTGCTACGGTGTTAATGTCTGTAAGAAGAACAAAAAAGAATTACATCTGAAAACAAGATTAAATCAATACTTTTAACATATTAAGTTCCCGTGCCACGTTACCAAACTTTTTTTTTTTTTTATATATATATTTAAGCCTGCCAAAGTGACTCTACTCTGCCTGATGGAAAGCATTAGTAGAATCCAGGAGTAGGGGTCACCATGCTTATTGTGAGGGTAGGCAATGTAGCATGGTGACCCCTACCATGGCAGCCTGGTTAGATTATTCTGCATCATTCTCCCGGCCTTCGAAGGGCGGGAGAATGATGCAGAATGATTGGGCCTCCGGTCTCACACTCACCAACGAAATACGACAGCAAGAATGCTGTCATTATTAGGATGGTCTTCTTTATGAGGGTAGTACTGGCCGGGTCGAGCCGGCCCATTCGTGCTGAAATCAGCGTGGCTCTACTACCTCAACCAACCTCAACCAACTCAAAACTGCTCCGACAGCAACGATTTGTATGACATTTTGTGTGCAAAAAAAAAACACGTGTTTTATTTTTTCTGCAAATTTTCGCATTTCTTTCATAATTTTTATGTCACTCAACCTGCAACCTTTCTACTTTACCTCTGAACGTAATTATTGTAGTCTTTATTTTTCTATAGGTAATAAAATTAGTTGATACTTATGCCTGTATTTAATTAATATTTAAAAAAAAATTGTAGGTACAAAAAAAGACGGGGGTATAGTTTAAGATATCATGTGTTTTTATTTTTTCGTCAAGCGCGCGATTTGTAAACCGAAAACGGCGTACAGTGTCCCCTTGAATCGCCGTTTCCAGGCTCAATATTAAGATTTTATGAAGGTACTAAAACTACACGTGATATAAACCACACCACGTATCACCAGGGGGTAGGGGGGGGGGTCAAAAAAGGGCTAAGAAACATTACGTGATTAATGGTCGGCCCCTAACTATAATTTGAGATACAGTACCTAGTTGAGGTGCTTGTATGGTGACTCCAGCTGTAGTGGCTTCGTGGACATGCTCCAATGAACCAGCATACCTGGACACATCTGTCGAAGTGCCACCCATGTCGAAACCTGAAATAAACTGACACTAAAGTACAACCAGGAAAAAAGCAGTAAAAGATTGGTCTTAAATAAGGTATATGAAGTGAAATAGGATTTTAGAATTAAGAATATTTATCAAAGTGACCGATTATTTGGCAATGGCGAGGCTGACAGAAGGATGCGGCAAAAGACCTGTTGTTCTGGATAAGTTTGGGGGATGTATGTGAATGTCCAGCAGTAGACATTTTGTGGCTGATGATGGTGATAATGAATATTCAAGAATGCAACATACCTATGACAGGTAAACCGGTTTCTTTGTTGAATGACGTCATCGCATAACCAACTACACCTCCAGCAGGACCAGAGAGAATTGCTCTTGATCCGTTGAACCTAGGAGCAGAATTATGAAAGTTATAAAAATATTTTGGCTGTCGTGAGAGGGCTACACTGGGAGGTCAAGTTCGGTCATGAAAACTAACTAGTTTTGTGCTTTTATAATAATAATATTTCGGATATCTTATACACAACGTCATCTAGTCCCAAACTAAGCAGGGCTTGTATTATGGGTACTGATATAAATACATAAACATACATCCAGACTACCGAAACAAATATTTGTGGATCATACAAACATTTGGTCCGACCCGGGAATCAAGCCCGAGATCTCTTGATCAGCAGCCACATACGCAACCACTAGACCAACAAGGCAGTCAATTCACTAAAGTCATTTCATCGAGTGAGTGAGGTTATCAGAGCTCAAAACCCCTCCCCTAATTCAGGAGGATGAATGGTACCAATCGATTGTCAACGCACTTAAAACTCTTGAAATATGGAGGTATAAATATTGATCTGGTCGGTTGCCCCCTATATAAGCCACGTTAGCTCTACTATCTATCTTATCACAATACTTAGAGATCATTATTAAAGTGTCAGATAGCCGTCCCATCGTCATGTGAGTGAGGGTGTAGAGGGACATGTATATCTTATCCCTCCAAACACAAAGGGAGGATCCTCCAACCAGACGAAGTGGTCGTGCCTGGCAGGCCACTGCGCAACGGTTGAGTTTCGTCGGTTTTGTATATCGCGATTCAGGACTCTGCGCTGAGCAACTAAAATTAAATACAGTGTGCACCTATGTACATATACACACTTTTGCACTATAATAGCTGGCTGGACTCCGTTAAAAGAGTACATCATTATTAGATACTATTTTTTATCATTCTTTTCACAAAAAAAAATAAGAAGTTTATAACACTACTAGTTGACCCAGCGAACTTCGTACCGCCCAACTTTAAAATTCCAGAACTTGATCGCAGCGCCACCTACCGGGTCCAATTGCGAATCTAAACCATTCCCAGATCCCCTTGAACACACAGAAAAAATTTCATCAAAATCGGTCCAGAGAAGTTCAGTGACATACACACTCACACAAGAATTATATATATTAAGATAAGCTGTCTACGAAATTTTTTGATAAAATTTATATATCCGGACTATTAGTAGAAATCTATTATCACTTTATTCATTAAAGTCGATTCAGTAGTTTAAGCGCTACGGTGAAACATACAAACAGTCTGCTAAAACCTAGCTTCGCCGTAGTCGGATAAAATGACTGCCTTGTTGGTCTAGTGGTTAGCGTATGCGGCTGCTGATCAAAAGGTCTCGGCTTCGATTCCCGGGTCAAACCAAATGTTTGAGTGATCAACAAAGTGAGTCTAGATGTTTTCTATGTATAATATGTATGTATTTACAAAAAAAGTATGTTTATGTATTTAAATGAGTTGTTTAGTACCCATAATACAAGCTCTGCTTAGTTTGGGACTAAATGATCTTGTGTGTAAGATGTCCGAAATATTTATTTATTATTTAAAAAAATTAAAATTATACTTACATATTCATGGGGGTGAGACCTCCATCAGACTGCATGAACAATACATTCTTATCCTTCAAGCCATCAGTAAAACCATCAGCAAACCCTTTCACGTACTCGCGGATATGAGGAGTCAGGTACGCGTCTGCTGATGCTGTGAATCCTCTTGGTACCATACGGACCATTGGTGCTACAGCGTGTGATAGAGATACTTGTTTGAATCCTGGGGAAATAGGTTATTATTTATAAATATATATACAAATAAATAAAATATAAAGTTTGTAATTTCAAATTAACAGCTATTTACTAAATGCTGAAGTATATATATAGTACTTTTTTTTCGGACATCTTACACACAACGCCATCTAGTCCCAAACTAAGCAGAGCTTGTATTATGGGTACTAGACAACTGATATAAATACATAAACAAACCTATTTTTTTAGTATTACAAAAAAATCACAAAAATTGCGAATCGCACAAACAAATATTTGCGGATCATACAAACATTTGGTCCGACCCGGGAATCGAACCGGAGACCTCAAGCACATCAGCCGCAAACGCTACCGAGGCAGTCAGCAAACAATCAAAAATTCGAAAAATCGGCCAAGTGCGTGTCAGGCCACGCACAGGAAAGGGTTCCTCAATCACCCATAATGGTACGTGGATTTAAAATCGTATCTAATTATCTAATAGATAATTGTTATATTTACGTATTAATGCGTTAATTTTGAATGACGTTTTCCAAGTAAGCGCATTTTACAAGTTAAGCCTCTATAACTCCTGAACTAACAAAGTCATCTAATCCGTTATAGTTTTCCTTAAAAGTTCATTATAAGGACCACCATCACTAATTTTTCCAGATTTTTTGAGCCAGCCGTTTATCTTTTAGAGCGGATACCTAAATCAAAAAATCGTCTTAGAAACCCTTTATTGTTTTTAAAAGACCTATCTAATGATACCCCACACGATGGGGTAGTAGCGAGAAAAAATTATCATCCCCACTTTACGTGTAGGGGAAGTACCCCAAACAAAAATATTTTTAATCATTTTATTGTAGCACTTTATCGACGTAATTACAACACATATTCATGCAAAGTTTCATCTTTCTAGAACTTGCCGTTTGGACGGTAAGTCGAGGACGGACGGACATGACGAATCTATAAGGGTTCCAAGTGATATATGTACTTCGGAACCCTAAAAACATGACTCATGCGGCGCTACCTCGCTCTGAGGCGTTCCATTTAAGGTTTGAAGTGCAAACGAGAGCGCGTAAACCGACTTACAGACAACTGATTTTATTTTTACAGTTTGGTATTTTCTATATATTTTGCAATATAATTTATTTGTGTTATATCAGCTGTCTAGTACCCATAGTACAAAGTCAGCTTAGTTTGGGATTAGATGATGTTGTGTGTCAGATGTCCAAATATTTATTAGGTACATTATTTATTTATATAATCAAGTTTAACTCAAAACTTTACTTACCTAACTCAACGGCGATCTTCCCAATTCTCACTTCATGGGCATGATATGTGTAACTATGAGCCAATACAACCGCTATACCCTCAATTCCTCTCTTTTTCAATTCCCGTAATTTCCCTCTTACTTCATCGTCCTCCAATTCTCGTACTATCAACATCTTCTCCCCTGTGGTACCTACTACTTCTTTCCATTCTTTCTCTTTGTTAAACGTTTGGCAGCGGTCTTCTAAGGCTGGTATTATCCGGCACTCTATTTCAATGACTTCAGAGTATAGGACTTCTGGGCGTTTAATATTCTGGACATCAGAAATATTGTGATAAGAAAACAAAATAAATATTTGTAAAGTTTCAAAGTTCCGTACCTAAAAAGGGAAAAACGGAACCCTAATAGGATCACATTATCTCAGAAACGCATGGAAATATCAAGCAGAAAATCATATTAAATACTCAGGTAGACCTGTCCCCTGGAGCTGTGAAAAAATCCAACATCTAAGCCAACGCAATCAAAAGATACAGCCATTTATGCTGCATTTTGTTATATCAGACTTACTTCAGCCCGCGGCTTCGCCTACGTGTATTGTATGACTTTGATTGCCTTTTTCAACTCTGTAGGAATGAAATTTTCCAAAATGCTCTCTAGTGCTCGCCTACGCTTCTCAAAGAACACACGAGCCATATTTCAGCTTCCTGCGTCTTTGATAGATTCGACTATGCGTTGTCAGTCAGTCAATCAGTAACGAAACAGTTTTATATACATACTAGCTGATGCCCGCGGCTCCGTTCGCGTTCTAGCGGTATGAAATAATATGTTGGCTGATTGATGCACACAAAATTTCACAAAAATCGGTCAAGCCGTTTCGGAGGAGTATGGTAACTAACATTCTGACGCGAGAATTTTATAGATAAGATATTAATATTGTAAAATGGGTCAAGTGCGAGTGTTATTTATATCGACCAAAAATCGGCTCAAAAATCACGTTTTTTGTATAGCTGAAGGTGACATCCACACAATAAATCAGGCATAATCAGCTCACCTAGTCGTAGGACAATCTCTTTTTTTATATTTAAGCTTACCAAAGACTCTCCAAAGTCTGTCCGTGTGGCGACGGATTAAGAATACAGAGTGGCACCACCCCTATTCATCCCACGTGGGTGTCGTAAAAGGCGACTAAGGGATAAACTGCGCAAGACAACATCAATGGAAAGAGAAGGAAAACTTGAAACCAACCCTGTACCAACCCGTCTGGCCAGCGTGTTATAGTAGGCCAATACCTCCTTTTCAAGGAGAGGCCTATGTCCAGCAGTGCACTGTTAAAGGCCGTTGATGATGACGATGATGATGATGATTACCAAAGTCACTATACTATGTATCATGGAAAGCGCATAAATAGAATTCAAGGGTAAGAGTCACCAGCCTCACTGTCAGTACAGAAAATGCAGAATGGTTCACCAAACTGTGTTGATAGAGAAGCACAGGACAAGGGGCGTAGTGTACTCAACTCACCAAATCAAATATATTAGGTCTAGCCTGGTTTCCAATATATAGCAGATCTTTGAACCCCTTGTTGATGACCAGAGCCATTTTAGCTCCTTTCCTTTCAAGAAGCGCGTTGGTAGCTACTGTGGTGCCCATACGAATTGATTGTATGAGTGACGCGTTGACCTTGCCGTCTTGATCTAAGGCATTACCTGTTTCCTGAAAATCGAAACTATATTTTATAATCATTACAGACTATGAAGGCATTATATTCAATAGTGGACTATTAAAAGCTGTTGTTGTTGATGATATAAGCGCCGGAGATCTAGATTTTATTGTCATCATCACACATCACTCATCAACAACTCGTAACTACCCAGCCATAACCCATATTCTAATACTGGAGAAATCGAGGGAACTCTTCAAATATCATAGACATACTTGTCGCGATCAGGGTACTCGGAATAGTTTATCTTTGATGTCGGTTTTTTTGTTAAAATTATTCTGTTAATTCATTCATAGTTTGCTGCATATACGGGAACTCTAAAAAATTGCTATTTAATACGTTTTTAAAGGATCGCTACTAATAAAATTATACGCAAATTAGAACTAATCAAACATTATTAACGCTCTAAGAATACCATTTGATGTTATTCATCAAATAGTAGTGCCTAACACTTGAGTACGATAACCCTACGTTATCTGTAACTTTGGCACCGAAAAAACTAAATAGTATGTCTTCCTATTATTCTTATACATACCTACATTGGCTACATTCATACACGTGTTCAATTGTCGTTTTCATAGTCATAAGGATAGAGTACATGAGTATTTATTTCGGTTATCCGTACTAGCCAGTGCTACACGGTGGGTGCTATACTGCGCCAAGTGTTATGGGTTCAGATCCCACATGGGACAATACTTTGCGTGATGAACGAATTGTTGTATATATATGTTTAGTAAAGTACCCTGCGACACAGGATTTATTATCCACGACACTTGGCGAAGTAGAAAGCGGCATGGCGACCGCTTAAACCACTAGGCCAACCGTGCAGTCGATAAGCCGAGCCAACCCGTTCGTGCTGGAATCAGCATCTACTACTTTTAAAACCGAACGCTTTACTATACGTACCGAAAAATAATCTTTTTATATCATCGATGCAAACTAGAATAGAGAAATAAGTTCTACAAGAGCAAAATCGCCGCCAAAAGTAAGTAAACCGCGACATCCTTGTCGTGTGTTTTTGTCCTTGTCGCACTATCCTCTATCCGTTTTTATGATGTTAGGTTTTGTCATTACGAAATTTCTTGATTCGGTGGCTAAAAATACCTATCATGTTTCCAGTATCTTACCTCCTGCAATATCCTCCTAATAGCTTCTCTAGGAGCATCATCATAGTTCTGTGGATCGACGGACAATAATTTCATCACGCGCACTTTGCCATTTGGGCAGCGAGCATACACATCAGTGAAGGTACCACCCCGGTCAATTGCGAACTGAAACCCGTTTTGTTGAGTCATAGTGGCCTGGAAACAAAATTTTATATAAATAGCTGAGTCCCGCGGTGTTACCCGCCGTTATTATTATAAATCGCGAGTAAAACCGCGAAGCGAAGTTATTCTCTTTGTGTCATCAGGACAGACAATGAAAGTCCAGTCAAATTCGATCCAGATGTTCCAGAGAAACTGTACAACAAAAAAACTTTCTGTTACTTCCAGCTAATCTGTGGAACGGCTAGACGGGTTTTAACTGGACTTCCACTCGCAGACAGCAGATAATATAAGTAGTAACTAAGATTGAAGTGACAAAATCAATAACTCAGAAATAAGAAGGAAAACTAAAGTTGCAGATATAATAACACGTATAGAGCATATAAAGTGAGGTTGGACTGGACATATGCTACGCTGCAAAATAAATAAATGGAGCAAACAAGTGACCTTATGGTAACCAAGAGAGGACACCAGAAGTAAGGGGCGCCCGAAAACGAGATGGTGGGACGATATCCGTCTAACCTTGGGGCCTTACTGAACCAGAGTTGCAGAAGACAGAGCTACGTAAAGAGAGCTGGAGGAGGCCTATGCCGGGAGACACGCCGAGTTGCGAGACATAATATAATATGGGACTATAAATATTGCCAAACTTGTAGCAATCTCGGAATGAAAGGGCTTTATTATTATAACTTAGACTACTTCTTAGACTAGCCTTACTCCACGGCGTTACTCGTGTACCGGCTCGTGGCGGTACTAAATATTTATGTACCAACTAGACCTACTAAAATTTATTAGGTACACGTACGTATTGACAACAAGAAGAATACGTCTCCGATTCTCCAGATAGTTTAAAATAACTGACAAGTGGCAACGTCATATTTTTCCTAGATACTTACACTTTATTGACTATTCAAATAACCTACTTAGCGTAAATCTGCTAATAAAATGTATACTCGTTACATTCGGGCATGTGATCTTAAACTATACAGAACTTGTATTTTATAATACAAACACACAACTAAAAATGTATTAATTTATTCAGATGTCTGTATTATACTTTATGCAGTATGCAAGGGCAATGACGCAGTTGCATCTCACTAGACCGCCATAGTGAGGGTCACCATTTTGTATTATCATTCAGAATGGTGTACCCTACTCCTGGATTCTACTCAAGCTTTCCAGATTAGTCACTATGGTAGGCGTAAATATTAAAAGAATAGTATTTTCTGCAATCTATGTATGTGCATCCATAATGGGATGGAATTGTGTTTTAGATTGCCAAGAAAAAGCGTTATTACATTTGACCAACAGCCGCTTCATTTTAGAATTGGCCGTCACATTGCAAAACATGTCAGTCCCCAACCCGCACTCGGCCAGCGTGGGGATGTATGGCCTTCATCCTCTTTTGAGAAGCGAGTCTCCTCTCAGCTCAGCTATGGGACGTTGTGGGTTCTTGATGAAGGTAGGGGAGCGGGGGGGGGAGCGTCAAACCAGTATAAATCATCATAAGTAAGATATGAACGAGCCCTTACACAATCATTGGGTGGGCATCAATCCCAGACTTATTGTATTGCTACCAGCTAATAACTGCACCTCAGAACTAACTGCTGTTCTAATTACGAAGCGACTAGACCCATTATCATGATCATCATTAGGTCATCAATAAAATATACAAATAAAAATATTATTTTAAAACTGCCAAGTCATTAGCAGTGATAAAAAAAAACTGCAGTGATTTGTCATTTAATGATAGTCTGAATTAGGTATGTATTTTTAAGTTTTTATTCAGTGACGTTGGCCTTCATTATGAGTTGACTATAAGTCACACGTCTTTACCAGATACACCAGATAAGAGATGAATTAAATACTGTTTGACTGATAAAACTAGATACAAAAATTTATCAAGTAAATAATAGTCTCTATTGCATGTAGCTTAGAATCTATATTTGTTTGAAACTCAATATTAACTATTTTATTTGTAGTTTATATTGATCAATAAAACAAAGTCAGCAGGAAAATGCAAGTGTAGCATTATATAAGAGCTTGGAACAACAATAGGTTATTAAAATAGACATTCTAGACTCTTAATTAAGTACTAATTTTATATTGCATTGAAGTAATTTTGTTAGGAGATACATCAAACTCAATCCAGGGTTTAATAACATATTTATAACCCTCTCCTGAGTACATACAATAGTCCACTGCGGAAACCGACCCACATAACATAGAACCCTCTCCTAAGAGGAGTTCCGAGCAGTAGAACATTATGGGTTGTAGATGAATATAATATTTAAGTGTTTGTATTTAAACACTTCTGTCCGTTTCCACATACTACAATTAAAACATAACACAAACATTTACTAAGAACCCCGTCACATAGCTAGTGCCTAAATTTTAAGAGAAATCTAAGCACTTAGGTGTGTCCTAAAGTTTGACAATACTGAAAATATCACAAACCTAACACTTTCTAAGTTGCCCCTTAAAGTTAGTGGATATAGGGAAGACAGCCATAAGTCCAATTCTGGTAAGATTGTCCATAAAGGGGTTTATATAACATACCCCTTAGACAAAAATGTTATTGGAAGCAGAATATTTTTTAATTTAAATTAATATAAAATTACAGTAATTTTGTTACACTACAGTAAGTTTCATGCTAGCAAAGTATATAAGTATTACTGAAAGATTTGGTTATAATTTTTAATCCTATGGGGGACTCAGCATGGAAAATGCTAAAGCTGTATCAACAAATATTTGGGCAAACGATAGCGTAACAAAATTTAACTTCATCTTTAAATAATACCAAAACATTGCTGATCATTTTATTTATTATTGATAATACCTACTTTAAAAAAAAAAGGAAAAATTAAAAAATGGTCGCTAGGTTCAGGCACTTTAATTTCTCAGATCAGATTAAATAAGGTGTTACTTTGTAGTTTAAAAAAATATATTTCCTTTTTATTTTTGTAGATATGAGAAGTTAGAAAATTCACTACAACATTGATTGAAAACCTCTAATTATTGATTATCTGGTAAGACATTGTCCATAAAAATAAAAATCTATCTAAATTTTTAAAAGAAAAGATTTTAAAAGAAACTTAACCATAGTATAAATTGTTACCTTTTTAAGACTAGTTTCTAAACCAGTCTGCCAATTATCATTTTTGTCAGTAATTATGTTTGTAATTAGAATTGCAAATTTCAAAGATAAATAAATATTGAGAAATCACCGTACATAAAAAGAATATATAATTGTAACTACTTTTATACGGTCGTCACATAAAATTTAGTTCGATAACTATTAAATGTAATAAGGCAAATAATAAATATTATCTTACCTTATAATAATGTTATTTAAATAAAAAAAAAACTAATTAAAGTTATGGAATCTTTACATCTGACACTGTACTCTGCGCAAGAGACTAACAACTACTGACTGATCTGAATGGAGATGGAGAGTTTATGTTAATCGACTAATGATAACATTAACAAAACGCCTGAACTGAAGGAAACCTTCTCAAATTTAAGTGCTTGTTTCTTTGGCTGGTTCGGGTTACAGCAAATACTGCAGTTAGCCAGTAACCTTTTATAATTTGGCCTATACGTAGTGTTACATACTCTTTGATTTGGCCATTAAATTGATTTATTCAGTTATTCTGAACGCAGACATAAACACCATTATTTATAAATAAATTAAAAATGTAGGTCTCATAGATGTAAAATGGTACAAGTTTAATTATTTTAGTACATTTTAACATATTATAACTTTACATAAAAATAGGTATATAAATTAAAGTCACTCTTTGACTGTCGGACAAAGGTCAACTTTTTTCAATTACCATTACAAAATTTAAAACAAAAATAAGTCTAAAGTAAGAAAATGAAATTGAAAAATCAAAAATAAGAAAATGTTTCGAACGTATCTATTTAGAATTTAAAAGTAAAAAAGTTCCTTCCGAAAAACTTTCCCTAAATTTTGAATGCATCATATGTCAGATGTGTCATCTTTTGTCAGATAATGATAACCTCACTTTTCAAGTGAAATATTTGTCAATGTGTTTATACGTCAAACAAAATCAACAACATTGCGGCTTTTTAGAAATATTAAAAGCTGGCATATTTCTCACAAACAAGACTAGTTTCACTTGGCGCATATTTAAAAAGAATGGGTCGTGGTCGAAAACATCAATTTAATAAGTTCGCACAGCGTAAAAAAGATCGCAAAGAACAGGTAAAACTGAGTTACTAACCTTTTTTAATTTTGTGTAGAAACAGATCATTCTAACTAAAAAATCGGCCAAGTGCGTGTCAGGCTACGCATAGAATAGGGTTCCGTAAGCACCCATAATGGGTAATGAACTTAAATCGTGTCCAATAGATTATTGAAATAAATAAATATTTCGAACATCTGACGCACATTATCTACTCCCAAAATAAGCAGAATTTTTACTATGGGTACTAGACAACTGATATAAATACCCATTTACTGTTGTTTATGAAAACATACTTAACAAACACCCAAACTCCAAATAAATTATTGCAGGTCATACAAACATATTTAAACCTTACAGTTTATTTGGAAGGTAAGAAGATTGAGAACAAACAAGAAGAAATTATAAGGTTTCGACTCGTGAACTACGGAACTCTAAATAAGAAGGATTAAGATTTTTATTGAATTAACATATTATTCTTGTCCATTCCTTTATTATCTTTTTGACAGTTCAACAAATTTCGAAATTAGAGACGCCCTCACACGTCACCGATTCGATTTGAAATCAAAATCAATCGATATAACATGTGCATAGTTACATTTTAAGTCAGTGGTCCAAAAATAAATTAATTAATGCACAGAGTTATTGTTCTTTATTCCAAGTTCGAACTTAAATTCCAAAATTTCGACTTATTTCCTTGCAAATAATCAATCTTGAAGTCATACTATTTTAATTTCCTTTTTATTTTATTAAATTTACAGAAACAATACTTAGGTACATATGAAGTCAAATTATTTTGATCATAGTAATCTGTCGTTTAATCGATTTATCGTATTTCAAGAACTGTTTTATATGTTGTTTTTAGCTATGCACACTGCCCACTTCCCTACTCGTCTATAAAGTACGACATTACTGTAGTACATTATTGCGAAAAAAAATACCGGTAATTTATAGGCGTGACCTGTCAAAAAGATAATAAACGAATGGACAAAGTATAATAAGTCTATTAGGCACTACATATTTGCCATTAAAATTCCTACAAAATTGAAAGTTAGTGTATCTCATTTAGTTATAAATTTTAGGAGAAAAATCCTCAAGAGAAGCCAGCTGGAGACACAAGAAAACATTATGAGGATATTGTGAGGGAGAATGCTGCATTTGAAGAATACTATAAGGTATTTTTATATTCTTGCCGTCAATATTCCATTTTTTTTTGAATTTTTTTATAATTTTTTTGTTATTCTTTTAGATAGAGTTAGAGTCAACTTTGCAGGCACACAAACCCCTGCAATGGTGAATACTCTACCTGATTGACATCTTAAATATTTTGGACATCTTACACACAACATCATCTAGCCATGTAACATAGTCTAGTATTATGATTACGAGACAACTGCTAAAAATACATACTCATACTTTTTTTGTACATACATATTATAAGACATAGAAAACACTTGAACTCCGAAACAAATATTTTCAGATCATAAAAACATTTGAACCCGAGACCTCTTGATCAGCAACTGCATATGCTAACCACTAGACCAACAAAGGCAGTCAAATGGAAATCATGAGCAATTTGCAAAATATTTCAATAACTTGCCCCATGCTTAGTTACATTAAAATTATTTTCTACTTTTCAGTTTAAAAGCGTGTTTGTTTAGTTTTTTTAAACTATTATTTTTTATGTTGTAGTTCCAAAAAGTTTGCCCTGAAGCAGAATGGGATAACTTCATGAAGACTTTGAAAGAGAACCTGCCAACTGCATTCCGTATCACTGGATCAAAATGTGAAGCAGCAGCCCTCATGAAAATTGTACAGAGTCAGTATTTTTCCGAAATATTGAACATCAAGTTACATGCTGATGATAAAGAGGAAGGGGAGGAAATCAAGCCTATCAATTTATCCTGGTAAGGTTGAGGACATTTGGACCTATTTATCCAATAATAAACAAATTCACAAACATGCTATTGCCATTAATAATTTCGAGCAAACCGATTTTAACCTTTAGCTACGGAACCCTTAGTGACTGAAATACCTATTTTATTCATTTGCAAAAAAATGCACTAAAGTGTTGATGTTAATAAATTTTAATCCAAACCTCATAATAATAATCAAATGTTAAACTATACAGGTATCCAGGAGGCTTTGCATGGCAGCTACGACTTTCTCGCACAGACATCAGGCGTAACGAAGCCTTGTATCGCCTACATAACTTCTTGGTAGCGGAAACAGCTGCTGGTGGAGTATCAAGGCAGGAGACTGTGTCTATGATACCACCTGTCGTCTTGGATGTACAACCCCATCATAAGGTAAAAAGAACACTACTTCTTCTCTTATAAGACAACTCCCCCATTAGGAATATATTCCAACATTCACTTTACAAACATAACAAGAAACGGACACAAAGAACACCCAGACTCAGAATAATACACACACAGTGGACTGTTAAAGGCTGGTGATGATGAAACACTGGGTTATTAAGTCGTAGCTGATAGTATCATTTTTAAGCTCTCACGTCAGTGGCTCAGTGTTTAAGTTAAATTGTTCAGAGTCATTATTAAATATTACAATCAACGTGTCGTCTAATTGTCTCCCTGGGTAAACACACAATACTTTCTATATTACTTAGATGAGTGCTATGGGTGTGATCGGACAGCAGTTTATATAATCCACATATTGGTATAAATAGTATACTAGCAGCTCTGTCTGCATGGGTATATAGACATATGCTTAGAACAATTCTTTCATACATTATTTTCACGAATCTTTAACCATTTCCGCAGCACTCGTAATTGAAGCTCTCAAAATAAAACCCCCGTTTTTTATCATTTTAACTACCTCAGTGGCCCATCGGTAGTGTATGCGAATTCTGTGGAAGGTTAGGGTTCAAGTCTCAAGTCGGATCAAATGTTTGTATGATCCACAGATATTCGTATACATCATCACTATGCCTTTCTCGAATAAATGATTCTATGATTAGCGCATTCAAACAAACAAGCAGCTTTATAATATTGTATAGATGAAAATTTTGAAAGATCCATATAACACAGGAAATAGTGCTGGAAGTGACTTTTTTAGGGTTCCGTAGTTCTTAACCCGAAACCCTTATATATTAGTTTTGTCTTGTCCGTCAGACGGTCCGTCCTCGACTTACCGTCAAAACGGTTAGTGCTGGCAAAATGAAACTTGCACGGATCTGAGTTTTTATCACCTCGACAAAGAGCTAGTATAAAGTCAGGTTTTTTTTTTAAATTAATTATATGGATTTTCAAAAATCTATAATTATAATTATCATGTTTCAGGTGTTGGACATGTGTGCTGCCCCAGGATCTAAAACAGCTCAACTTATTGAGTTTCTTCATGCTGATGAAAGCAAAATGCCTACAGGTATGTCATCTAAGTACCACAAAACTATTTACTATTATACAAGTCTTATGGCTGACTGTCAGATTTTTTTTTTGTTTCCGTCTGCGATAAGCAGGTGAGTTGGAGATATAATTGGCAGGATGAGTGCAACTCCAGCGAACCATCTACTCCATTTACTTCCAAATAGTCCCCTCAAGTAGGTGTCGGCGAAATATATGATAATTTATGTTAAAGCATTAATTTAAACTGTTTAAACCAAATAAATATGTATAGGTAAAGAAGGTACAGATAAAAATGAAAAATAGCAACCAAAAAAAAAAACAAATTTGTGGCGACTCCCACATACAGCGCCAGCGAATAACATACAACAGCGCCATCTACCGAAGAAACACTGAACCACGAAGAAAAAACGGAACGATCCGTACGGAGTAACTACTAATCCTGAACCGCGTAAAAGAAATTCTCCCACCGATTAGCATATATAAAACATCCCAACATCAACTGTTGGGCAGTGACCCACCAGGCATGATCACCTCGCCTGGTCGTAGGATCCACCCTTTGTGTTGGAGGAACACAATTCCCGTTCCTCCACAAATTAATGTTTTAAAATATACACATATAAGTCTCTTGTTACAATATGACAACATACATATAAACTACGCAAGACAACATCAATGCATAGAGAAGGAAAACTTGAAACCCACCCTATACCAACCCGTCTGGCCCGCGTGGTATAGTAGGCCAAAACCTTCTTTCTAAGGAGAGGCCTATGTCCAGTAGTGGACTGTTAAAAGCTGTTGTTGATGATGATACAATAATGAAGATCAATAAAAAAAAATCTGCATTTTAGGTTTCGTAATGGCCAACGATGTAGATAACAACAGGTGCTACATGTTGGTGCATCAAGCAAAGAGGCTCAACTCTCCCAGTATACTGATCACCAATCACGACTCTGCTGTCATGCCAACCCTGGAGATCACCGATGAAAAGGTAATAGAATGTTTGCTTCTGTTCTCTTTAGGCCCTCGACGTACAGCAGTCCAGCTTTTCCCTGAAGAAAAAAATTTCCATTACACTTTTCATTGTCTATTTCAAGGCCATTGTTATTCATTTATGTTTGCGAAGATTCTTTTCGCCGATGATTTCTGACTTTACGGTTGGCCTAGTTGTGTAAGTAGTTAGTCCAGAAGGAGATCTCATCCTGGACTCCTCCTCCTCGTAAAAGAGAAGCGCAGAGAGGGCACGCCGTGTGGTTTTTTGTCGGTTCGAGTCCGACACACCATCCCACCGTAACCCCCGATGGGGTGACGGTCCATGATGATTTTCCACACGAAAAATAAAAAATAAAAAGTGGTGTAAATAGTCGCCAGGCAGCTTCCTACTGCGCCAAGTGTTATGGGTTAAAATCTCATATGGGACAATACTGTGTGAACCACAAGTTCTTGTTCTGAGTCTGGATGTTATTTGTGTCCGCTTCATGTATGTTTGTAAAGATTGTTTAATCTGCAGTAATTGCCTTGAAAAAAAATTTACGTTTATATATAAAATAACACAAAATCCTTTGTGCGCTAGTACAGTCGTGAGTTAGGTAATAAGACATAAGAATAAGACATTGCATAGCATTTTTTATCAACTTATGTAATTATGTTTTTTTTATGCAGTATTTTTTTTGATATTAATTCAAGTTTACAAAACAATATGTCTTTTTACCAACATACACTCTAATAATATTATTGCCAAACAGGTTTTTTCGTTACGTAATTTCTTGATTCGGTCGCCGCGCTCAAAGCCCGCCATAAAATCTTTACAATAGCTTAAAAACAGGGAGGTATCCCAGAAGTTTTCTCTCTGTCATATTATGCTGTAAATTATTTATCAATAGAATCCAGGCAGTACAAAAGCACTCAAGTTTGATCGCATCTTATGTGATGTACCGTGTTCAGGAGACGCGACGCTCAGGAAGAATCCAGACATTTGGCTCAAGTGGTCCACTGGCAATGGAAACAACTTACATGGGTAAGATTATCTTAAAAAAATATATGTAATTTAGTATTTTTACCCCCTTATAGTTAGTATAGTTTACCCTCTCCTGAGAGGAGAGCCGAGCCCATCAGTGGGACGTTATGGGTTGTTGTTGTAAGGTTGTTTTTGCGCGCGGGCCTACCTCTTATATGTCATGGCGACAAAAAGTAGCTCATGTCCTCCAAAGTTCAATCTATCTCTATATCGAAGTGCATTGAAACGGCTTGTACATAGTTGGGTTTTTAAATATACCTACCTACTAAAGTGAGTCTACTCTACCTGATGCAAAACACGAGTAGAATCCAGGAATAGGGGCTCCAGGAATTGTTAGTGCAGACAATGCAGCATATTGATCGACAATAAGGCGCCCAAAGTCGTCACAAAATAAGAAGCCCGTTTTGACATTTGTCATCGTGTTTTTTAATCAACGATTAATTCGTGTTTTTGAGTGTATTTTTCCGATCTAAAGTTATGGATTTGTTTTTTGACATTGAAAAATCAAATTCATAATGCTATTTAATTACTATGTTACCCATACACTATCACAACGCGTATCATAAATAAGCATCAAGTTTAACTTTATATAGGAAAAATATACTCAAAAACACGAATTAATCGTTGATTAAAAAACACGATGACAAATGTCAAAACAGGCTTCTGATTTTGTGACGACTTTAGTGAGATGTTAGGCTTAAAGAGAGTGGGCAGTTTTTAAACTTCTTACATCGATACACTTTGTAATACTGCTATCACTGTTAATTTGGAAATTAGTCTATACAAATAAATAAAATTGGAGTGTCTGTATGTAACGGCCAGATTTTGTTCAAACTTTGTAGATTTATCGAGGACCGGTGACAATACACTAATAAAAATGTTTAAAAAAATTAGTCTTTTTTAGTCTAGAAAAAAAATATAGTTTTAAAAAACTAAAGTAACACGCTTTTAAACATTATCTAACATCAGCTTCTACTAACCATTAGTAATACCGGAGTACTAAGCTAAGTAAATTATAAATTTCCTTTACAGTATTCAATATCGGGTGCTAAAACGGGGTTGTGAGCTCTTAGACATCGGAGGACGTCTGGTCTACTCAACCTGCTCCTTCAACCCAGTGGAGAACGAAGCCGTCGTTCACAGAGTCCTGCAGGAGACAGGAGATGCTGTGAAGTTAGTTGATGTGGAACACATGTTACCTGGACTAAAGTTTCATAAAGGTATGTGGTTTGTTTGTAGGTAAACCAGATTGACAGAGTAATGACCGTTTTCAGTATCGTCCCTTAAGTTTAAGGTGCCACTTAGAGTGAGTTAGGTAATACTTACTGATATTTTCTTTTCCACCAACCTTTATGGACACTTAAGTGCTCATATGTCACTTAAAATTTAGGGACTACTATTTATTTAGGTGACGATTTAAGTATAGTAGGTGTAAACTGGTATAACAATATCAAAGTACTGCTATCATGACTTCTGGTGCATGTTCACCCATTAAAGTAATGACTGGAATACCTGGATCGCCTGTTGTAGCGAACTTATGGGTCGAAGCGAATAACAATCATTTTTTCTAACTTTATTATTCTAACATTCGAGCTTCTTCGACCCATAAGTTCGCTATAGTTGGTGATCTTGACAATTGAACAAGGAAGATATTAAATAAATAAATTAAATAAATATTTCGGTCATTTTTACACACAACGCCATCTAGTCCCCAAACTAAGCAGAGCTTGTATTATGGGTAACTAGACAACTGATATAAATGCATAAACATACTTTTTTTTTTTTTGTAAATACATACATATTATACATAGAAAACACCCAAACTCCGAAACAAATATTCGTGGATCACACAAACATTTGGTCCGACCCGGGAATCGAACCCGAGACCTCTTGATCAGCAGTCGCATACGCTAACCACTAGACCAACGAGGCAGTCAATAGAGAGAGAGATATGAGATCACTATACCTGTCACTATTTACTCACTCATAATAATTCAAAATTTCACACACATAAACGCATTCTGTGTCATAACAGTCTAATGCCAAGAACCCATTTAATAAAATAAATAAATTTCTTTCTTTCCTGACCCTCAAAATGAGAAAGAAATTAGTTTGAAGTATTAAATTATGTGTATGTAAACTGTATTTTTACCGTTTTAAAAAAATTACATTTTCTGCCAATCGCAGTTTATCTGAATAGGTCGGGGAACCTATTTGAAATATTAACTTTATTCCCCTCTATCATCCATATAAGCAATATATTCTATATCATTACTTTACTTTTTCTTTTGAACGAAACTCTCAATTGTTAAAGTATTTTAGTCCAACGTAACATAACCTGAGAACCTAGTGTGAGTTTATTTCGTATAAACTTGAGTAAACTTCAGCAGAGTAAACTTGAGTGTACATCAGTTAATACATTTACATAAAGAAGCATATTGAGTAAACGGCTGTCATATTTAGCGTTGTGATTTATGAAAAGTTCAGTTCAGTTCTAACCAATAGCAACGCTTCTTGCCCTAACTTACACTAGGAGAACCTCAGTCATAAAAAGTTGAATACAAAAATTTTTTTTTAGAAAAAACTATAATTTCATTATAGGTATGACATATTGGCGTCCAGCATCCAAAGACATGGTGTTCTACGAGAAGTATGAAGATGTACCAGAGAAATGGCAGACCGTAGTGAGACCGCAGATGTTTCCACCCAAGCCAGAAGACTTGCCCAAGTATAACTTAGAAAAATGGTTAGTTTCATTTTGAGTTTACACTTTTTTTTGTGATATTTTACATACAACGCCATCTAGTTCCCAAACTAAGCACAGTTTGTATTATGGGTACTAGACAACTGATATAAATATATAAACATACTTTTTTTTGTAAATACATACATATTATACAATAATAAATATTAGTGAGTCACACAAACATTTGGTCCAACTCTGGAATCGAACCCGATACCCCTTGATCAGCAGCCGCATACGATAACCACTAGACCAACAAGGCAGTTAATGTTACGTGATTGTTTAATCTAAAAGGTTGAAATATTTTAATATTATTGCAAAGCAAAGGAAAACTTAAAACAAACCCTGTACCATTTTGCCAACGTGATGTAATAGTAGGCTTTTTTGTTGACGAGTTGGAATATCCCTTCGGATCTCCAGCTCCTCGGAAACCGGGAAACCAGTAGTATATGGTGTTTCCACTAAAAACCACTGAGAGAAATGTCCTGCTCTGAGGAGGACCCGGATCATGTTGTTTCAGGTCACCCCAGAATCAGCGCTGAGCCTAACCCAACTATCCTGCGGAAGCTACGGCTTCCACTTGCCTATCAGCCCATCATTATATATTGCGACATGATCGCATTTTGGATCCTACACCCGGCCGCAGCAATTATTCTGCAATGCAATAATTACAATAGTAGGCCTATACACCTTTTCTAAGGAAAGTCTTATGTCCAGCAGCAGCTTAAAGGTATGTTGATGATGATGATGATCTTCTTGGCAAAATTGGAATAGCCGTTTTTTTTTCCTCGGACCCCGCCGGAGTTTTCTATGCGGCGGGGCAGTGTGTCGGACTTGTTCCAACTAAAAACCAGACTGTATGCCCTCTTTGCGCCTGAATTTTAGGAGGATTCCAGGGTGATATCCCCTTTTGGACCCCTCCCAGTGCCTGCCCGCTCGTGGTGTCTGCTTCGTCTCTGTTAGACCTACTCTTAGGTGATGTCCTCCACACGCAGACGCCGTCCCTTCGCGGCTAGCCAACTAATGCGGATGGACGGGAAAACCCGTCCCACCCATTCGCGGCTACACTCAGGGCGGCATGAGACGCAGGTGTGCGCAGATCTGGTCCGAGTGGAGGTCGTCCTCCCGGACCTTCTCCGCCGCCTCCTTCTGCGAGATTACGTCTTCGCAGGAGGTCGCGACCGCGGAGATCCGTCCATTATCACCATCAACAACCAATTAATGTAAGTATTAATCGCTGAAATTATTTTTACAGTATCAGGATTCTGCCTCACCATCAAGACACCGGAGGTTTCTTCGTAGCAGTCTTCGAAAAGACCACCCTCCTTCCATGGGAGAAAGAAGCTAACACAGAAGCTACTCAGAAGAAAGAAGAAACGAAAACAAATAGTGCACCGGCAAAGGAGCCGCCTAAGAAGAGGAGAAGAATGGGTGGTTATAGAGAAGATCCATTTGTCTTCTTTTCAGGTACAAATATACAATTTATCACTATTGTTTATTCAATTTTATACCTACACATCTATACATACTTTTTTGATATAAGTTCCATAAATACTTTCATATAAAAAAACAATTAGTTACAGATACTTCGATTTTAATCGACTGCCTGGTTGGTCTAGTAGTTAGCGTATGCGGCTGCTGATCAAGAGGTCTCGGGTTCGATTCCCGGGTCGGACCAAATATTCTTTGTGTGATTCGCAAATATTTGTTTCGGAGTCTGGGTGTTTTCTGTGTATAATATGTATGTATTTACAAAAAAAAAGTATGTTTATGTATTTATATCAATTGTCTAGTACCCATAACACAAGCTCTGCTTAGCTTGGGACTAGATGATGTTGTGTGTCAGATGTCCAAAATATTTTTATTTTTTTTTTTTATTTTATTTTATTTATAACTTCATGCACTTTTGTACATCGGCGGGCTTAATGCCCTAGGCATTCTCTACCAGCCAACCTTTGGGGGGTGTAGAGATATGGTATGGTAGGTGCATCGAGGTTAAAGTTGTACAGAGTAATATGCAATGGATGTAAAACTAAAGCTAAGCTAATATAGCATTAATTAACACATACATATAATAGTGTATAAGTATACATACATAAATACACACATACATATACATACATAGATACATAGATACATACGCATATCGTGCACAATAGATAATGTCTATATAGAGGCATACTATTAATTAATTGGGTGACTCTGCCATCTTGAGAAGATACTTATGCACGTTCTTTTTAAAAGTGTGTCGATTAGTGGACATCCTGATTTCGAGTGGCAAGGCATTCCAGAGCAGCGCCGCTTGCACAAAGAATGAAGCGTTCACGAAGTCTGAGCTGTGGGAGGGACATAGGAGAAGTGAGTTATTAGTTGAGCGGAGATTTCTGTTGTGGTTGGAGCACAGGAAACGCAAATAGGGGTCTAGGTAAGAGGGTGTGAATGGAGAGTTGAGGAACGAAAAGAGGGTGGTCAGCGCTCGTTGATTGCGGCGAAGACGAATAGGTAACCATTTTATTTGCGAGCGTAAAGAGGACACATGGTCATACTTGCGGAGATTATATATGAATCGAATGCAGTTATTAAGAAGACGGTCGAGTTTATTGAGGAGGTCTGCATTCAGGTCGTAGTAACACACATCGCCATAATCAATTATTGGGATAATCAGTGACTGCATGAGAGAGATTTTTGTTTTAAGAGGTAGGAAGTTCTTTAGTCGATACAATGTACGTAGGCTTCCAGTAACTTTTTGACTGACATGAGTTACTTGTGCTCGCCAATCAAGCGTTGAGTCGATGAGAAGACCCAGGTCCTTGACAACAGGGCTCCAAGGTATAACTGAGCCGTTGAAGACGATCGGTGAGAGTGAAGCTACATCAAATCTGCGTGTCATGATTTTGCTACCTACAACGATTGCCTGACACTTGGTAGGGTTTATTGACAACCCGAATCTCAATGACCATGTTTTTATGCTTTCTAAGTCTCTGTTAATGTTGTCAATGGCTCGTGTTATGTCCTCCACTCTTTCCTGTGTATAAAGCTGCAAATCGTCGGCATACAGGTGATACGCACACTGAAGGTGTTGAGTTATGAGATTAATAAATAGAGAAAATAAAAGAGGAGATAAAATTCCGCCTTGAGGGACGCCAGCGTAGAGGTCGCACCAGCTCGAAGTCGAGTCTCGAACACGGACACACTGCTGGCGTCCCTGAAGATAAGTAGAGAACCATTCCAGTGCATCTGGGGTAATCTTAAGGAATGTAAGGATTGATAACAGGATTTCGTGACTGACTGTATTGAAAGCATTAGAGAAATCAACCAAAACCAATACTGTAACTTTGGTGTCCTCCATGCCCTTCCTGATATCGCCAGTCACTTTAAGGAGAGCGGAAGTAGTACTGTGACCGGGCCTGAAACCCGATTGTAAAGGACTTAGCAATTTGTTTCTAAACACATATTCCGAAAGCTGTTTATGTACACAGGCCTCGAGCACTTTTGATAGAAAGGGAAGGATGGAAATTGGTCGAAAGTGTTCAGGTAGGGAGGGGTTATTTTTTTTGGGAAGAGGGATAATGTAGGCTTTTCGCCAGATGGCAGGGAAAGTTCCTGAGTGGAGAGAGAAGTTAATTATGTGGGTAATTGCTGAGAGAGTGTGGTCCAGGATTGTAGTTATCATGAGTCGGCTAATGCCGTCAGACCCCACAGCATTAGAGCGGATGGATAATATTATTTTCTTGATATCCCCCGAAGACACTGGAAGAAATTTAAATGAGTCGATATTTGGACTGGTGAGACTAGATATGTAATTCAGCGTTTGTCGCTTTGTTTGAGGATTCAACGTGGTTGTAGATGAAAAATGACGATTGATGTCATTCAAACAAATTGTGTTCATAAACTCTGAATGTTGTTTATTGCCAATGCCTAAAGAACCAAGAAATTTCCAGATACTGGACGAAGAAGAGGACTCTATGTTTTGTAGAATGTATCGGCGTTTAGCGTTGCGTATCTCCTGGTTGCATCGATTTCTCGCAACTTTATAGCGATCCCATTTGTCTCCACTTCGATCCCTCCTGTATCTGATGAAAGATTGATCCCTGCGCCTCATGGCTGCACGGACCCCTTCCGTCATCCAAGGCGCTGGAGCACGTTTCACTTTCACTGACTTCATAGGAGCGTGTACATCGTATAATTTCAAGATATTGTCATTAAAAGTATTGACCTTCTTGTTAATCTCAGTGGCCGCCGTCACGCTAGTCCAATCTATCTTTGCAGCGTCAGCTTGTAACTCTTCCAGATTCATGCACCGGAAGCTACGTATCTGGAGAATTTTAGGAGGAGGTTTAGGTGGTTTCAGGATATAGGACAAAAAGATCAGGTCGTGATGGGAAAAGCCTGGGGCCGGGAATTGACCATGGGAAGAGATGAGGTTTGGGGAAGAGATGAGTATTAGGTCAAGCCAGGTATCGTGGTGTTGGAAGTTGTGATGAGTGGCTTGAAGAGGGAGGATATGTAGGCTGGATGATTGAATGATTTGAAGGAGTTTACGGGTACGGGAGGAGTTTTGGTCTAGGAGGTCTGTGTTAAAGTCTCCCATGATGATGTGATGTGAGTATTCCGACCCTAAAGATTCCAGAACTGTTTCCAGACTGGAGAAGTAGTTAACAGTGGGAGGGCAATAGACCACACCAAGAACAGCACTGACTCCCCTGATACAAACCTCAAGAAAGAGATATTCTGCGTTTGGGGAAGTATTTGCAGAGGAGGACGAAAGTATTTTAAAAGGAAAGATATTACGAAGGTAGATAGCGACGCCGCCACCTCTTTTATCCAAACGATCGTTACGGATTAGAACGAAACCGGGGAGAGAGTAAGAGGTGCTGGGTAGGTGAGGCTTGAGCCATGTTTCGGAAATCAGGATGGCGTGAACGTCGTTGTCTAAAAAAGTGTCGGCTAAATCGTTGAAGTGACTAGGGAGACTCTGTGCGTTTATGTGGCAAACGTTGAGGAGAGAACGGGATTGAGAAGTAAATGTTTGCCGCAATTGTTCACCCAGAGTCTCCGTCAATGACGCGAAACTGTCACCTTCTGACGAGTCATTAGCAGAGAAATATAGACCATCTTCATCATCTGTCATAAGCACAAGCAAAATACGTATATAATATATTAAAAAAAAAAAATACTAAAATACTATTCTACTATACTTAAGTTACTATTACTAATATATATATATTTTAAAATAAGTAGACGGGGATTGTAAATCATATTTTTACACCACCCACCAGCAGGCATAAATACAAGTTACTCACACATGACAAAAAAATACAATCAAATGACATCATAATGTAAATAAGTACAGAGGCCATAGATACTCATATCTAAGACAGAATAAGCACATTCACCCACACTAATAACTAAATCTCGAGAAGTGAAGAAAAAAAAAAAAAAACAAAAATAACACAAAAGCAGTGATGAAATAAAACAACAAAAAAATAATAATAATAAAATAAAGGTGAGTATCATAATGACTATTAATTAATAAAACAACTATAAATAAAAGTAGGATTCTGAACGCACCCAGACTGGATGTAGGATGATTTGTGCATTGTTTTGACAGTTGACAGAGGTGTCAACAAGTTGTCAGTAGTGAGCAAGTAAACAAACAAAAAATATATTGAAATGATACTGTAAACATTAGTTACATAATTGAAATACCTGAACACATGGAATATATCTTATAGAAAATACTTTGTTGTGAAATGTGCAGCAGTGTGGCACAGCTATTGTCTTCGAGAGCTTTTCGTGCCAGCATTGGAGTCAGCATTGGGCGCTGTTGTAATTTTGGGATACTTAGCCATAAGTGGCTTCAGCTCGTCCGGCGAAGTTATCCTATGGCGAGTGTTATCGGCAGGTTTGATGACAACGGTGCCGTCCTGCGTCCAACAGGCCGACATACCAAAATGCTGCCGCGCCAAGGCGAATGTGGTCTGTCGGGTTTTCGTCAAGAACTCTCTCACTGCAAAACCGGATCCCTTCAGCGACGTCTTCGCCTTCCAGACCGCAGCCCGCACCCCCTCCGAAGAGAACCTGACGAGTACCGGACGTCGACGTTCATTCGATGGAGTACCCAAGCGGTGACAGACCTTGATGTCAGATAATGTAACGTCCTGGCCCATCCTTTGATTAAGAACACTCATCAGTGTCTGGCCACAATCCTCCTGCACAGCCTCAGGCACACCAAGGAAGATGAGTGCCTTGCGACGATGGCGGGTTTCTATAGCATCCACCATTTTGGCACACTCATTGATCTGTTTCCGGAGCAGACCCAATACGCCATACATGAGTTCTCTGAACGCTCTAAACTCCTCGGAAACTCGGGCAACAGTATCTTTAGAGTTGCCTCCGGAGTGTAGCTGTGCCTCCAACTGGGCCATTCTCATGGAAAAGCTTTCTTCAAGGGTGTTCTGCGCAGTTTGGATTTCAGCAAGTTGAGGCATATTGGTATTAAAAATAGGAGTGGTTGATGTGATGATAAAAAGCTATTTCTGGAAGTTTATATAGTTGTGTGAAATACACTGGTAGGTGGCTTAAGAACTTAAATCAACACATATGGTCTGCTAACCAATTGAATCTATTAGGTAAGTACACAATAATTCACTTGTAAATATTGTAATGTAAATAACTTTGTAACATTAATGTAAATAACTTTAAAATAAATAAATTATATATGGAGTTTTTATAAATGCGTGTGAGCTTTTTCACACCTACCCACAATATGTCATAATATGTCATATACACAAAATATTTATTATTATTATTATTATATCTTCCTTCTAATTTAGAAATTAATTTTATATATTATATATTTATTAAAAAATTGTGTTGATTAATTTTATTCCAAAGCCTGTGTTAAGCTTAACACTGTGAATCAGTCATTTTAATGATGGTATCATCTTCCTATTCCTATTCCCAATATTATTTGGGGTCGGCTACTAGTTCAACCGGTTTTACCTGAATATCATTTTTTCCACGGAGCGACTGCCATCGGACCTAAGAGAGAACTGAAATCTGAAGGTTGAACCAGTTGTCAGTATATTTGAGGGCACTGACTTTCCAATAGCGATTGCCATAGATGTTTATGACAACCATTTTAATGATATATTATTGTTTTTTTTAGGTGAATCAGAAGATGTATTCCCATCAATAAAAGACTTCTACGATCTTCAAGAGTCCTTCGACCCAGCATGTCTTCTAACGAGGTGTCATATCGGCAAGAAGAAGAACATATACCTCGTATCGCCAATTGTAAAGGACATCGTGTCGAGAAACGAAACTAATATTAAAATTATTAATACCGGTGTTAAAACTTTTGTGAGGTGTGACAACAAAAACATGGAGTGTCCATTTAGGTAAATGTTTTTTAATCTGTGAAAAACGACCTGACTGGGTCTATTTTTCCTGATAAGTTGTTTTGGAGCCTTTAGGAGTAGAGTGAACAGGTTTCTTTTGGATGGGCGTGTACCATCTTCGTCTTCATCTACACTTTCCATCAGGTGAGATGGAAGACAAACGCCTATTCCATTACAACAATAAAAAAAAATTGTCTTTGTGTGATTCACAAATATTTGTTTCGGAGTCTGGGTGTTTTCTATGTATAATATGTATGTATTTACAAAAAAAGTATGTTTATATATTTATGTCAGTTGTCTAGTACCCATAATATAAGCTCTGCTTAGCTTGGGACTATAGTCGTCACAAAATAATAAGCCCGTTTTGACATTTTGTCATCGTGTGTTTAGGATTCCTTAGCCTAATGGCAAAAAACGGAACCCTTATAGATTCGTCATGTCTGTCTGTCTGTCCGTCCATATGTCACAGACACTTTTTTAATCAACGATTAATTCGTGTTTTTAGGATCTTATTTTGTGACGACTTTAGACGAAGTTTTTTTTTAAAAAAAACCCACATGACAGAATACTTTGTTTAATCAAATTGTTGTTCTGAGTTTGTGTTCGTTTCATGTTTGCTAGTAGAGTCTCCTGCCGATACAGGAATATGTCTAGTACGGGGGTGTCACATGTAATCACATTTTGTTTCAGATATTATCTGCCTTAAAAAACTAATGTTGGCCATACTTTTCAGACTGTCTCAAGAGGGCCTACAAAGTATTACACAGTTCATAGGCCCTAAACGTCGTGTTCGTATACTCAAAGAGGATCTGATTTTAGTTCTACAAAACGATAATCCCAGCAAACCGCCGAGTGTTACGCAGTTTTCTGAACATACGCAACAATTGGTTAAGGATTTTGGTAAGTTGTAATGTTAAAGAAAAATTATAAAAACCTCACAGTTAAACTGTATGCTGATTGCAAAATTCTCTCAGTCCGAAATTTATTCATCATGAACGCCACATTATTCTATAAATTTAGATCATAAAAACGCAACTCATCGATCTGTCCTCGTATAACATGCAGGTCATCCTTTACGAGAAAGTAGATGCGTAGTGTTAGTATAATAGAATAATCTAAATAAAAAAAATAAACATGTGCGAAGTCAAGGCTCGTCAAAACTTTAAACTGGCTATACAGTAACTTCACTATACACAGTCGGAAGATTTCCTCACTTACTTATCAAAAACTCATCGCATTACACGCACGTTCGCTCGCTTGCACGCTCGTACGCTCGCACGTTCGCTCGCTTGCACTCCACACGCACACACACACAGTGAATTTATTACTATAAATACCCAATTTTGAAAAAAGGTGCAGAAAATGACTCAATAATGATTACTCATTTTAAAAATCGTTTTCCACAGCGACAGGCAGCTGCGTATTAGAGTACAAGGAAGAAGGTCAGGAACAGAACCTGGAACTCACGCTGGTAGGATGGCGCGGCGTCCACTCTCTTCGCGCCTACACTGCCACTCCAGACACTGTTCACTACTTGCGCCTGTTAGGAGCTGATTATAGCAAATATGGTAAGTTAAACTATGTAAATTTCATAAAACCTCCCTCTTTCCTTAATTTCTGGGATTGGGAAGGTACTACCTTCGTATAGAAGACCAAACTAAAAATGATAGCTTCCGCGCTGTTGTGTTTCGTTGGTGAGTGCAAGACCGGAGGCCCAAAGATGGCGAAGGATCTCACTAGACCGCCCTGATGTGGATCACCATGCTGTATTCTATGCACTCACAATAATCATGGTGAACACCCCTCTTGGATTTTGCTCATGCTTTCCATCAGGCAGAGTAGAACTTTGGCAGACTCATATAAAAAACAACCTGGTACCCATAGAACTTGAATTGCAGATATTAATTGTCTCAATCAAGTCTGCACAAGTCATTCGCTATCAGATGTAAATGGCATAATTAAAAAAAAAAACTGTTTTGATTGATATGAAAATACCTTTAGACTGAACTTTTTTAATGAAACATGGGTGACTCAGCTTCGTCGCAAACTTTTAAACTTATATCGCTTTTTAGAGATAACTTTTAAAAATAACAAGTTGAAAATTCTATCTGCATAGTTACTGCTTTACTATTAAACAGAAATTGGTCGATTAAATTTAATTCGCATTGTCCATGATGACCAAACGTTTTAGATTATGTATAAGTGAAATTCTCCACGCAATATGCGTTCATATTTTACAGTTTTCTCTACAAATACAAAATCTATTTCAGATGTTAATAAATTTAAAAAGGCATCTGAGGTTCCTGAAGGCGATGCTGAGGTCACTGATGTTGCTCTGGAGGCGACAAATGGCGTAAAAGAAAATGGCGATGACGTCACCCCAGTAGTAGAAACTGAAACCGAAAATGGGGCAACACAGGGCGTTCCTATGACGGAAGAAACTACTACATAGTAGAATATTTTTCTTAGTTTGTAAGTGATATTATATTTTTATTGAATAAAAATAATATGACAATAGAGAATTTTTCTTTTTCGTGTTAGAATTATGCGGGGAAGGATATAAAAGAGAAAATTCTTCATGATTTAATAAAACAGCTGTAATGTCAAGAAACCCTTTATTTAATCTTTCTTTCGCTCCATTACATTCGCAATATTAGCGATAACAACCCTTATTTCCATACACTTTATAGACCATGATTGTGTAACACAGTTGGGGTCAATACATCAGTTCCAAACAAAAGATAAAATTATATATTAGTAATAAAACGGTATAACATAAAGATAATATATTGAAAATTCGAATTTTTCGTGATATTTTTTAATTGGCCATTCAAGGAATCTAATAGCAACTTATCTTTTATAAACCACATGAAAATACCACTTACTGTAATGAATGGTTATGTAGCGTAAAACAAAATTATAGGACAGTCCTCAAAAAATTATGACATAACAACTGAAGAATTAGATAAGTTAGATTGATTTGCAAATAGCATTGTTTGACGTCATAAGGGAACAAAATTCTGCAAAAACGAACTTTGCAATAAGTTATTCTATAGCTCTCATAGATCATACCATACATGCATGAAGTATTTTGTCTTTTATTGCTGTTTATATAAGCTTTATATAGTAAAAGCAAAGAATCGAAAAATCTGCTTTTTTCCAATCAATCCAAAAAGGTTGGTAATTTTCAAAACTAATTTACAAAACCTTTATTTAGATATAGATTTTAACACAAGATGTCTTCTTATAACAAGTATTACAAAATAAATAAACATACGACATTTCAAAATCAAGCCGTCAGACCTTCCAATTCCATACCAATTGACTCTTACTACCAAACCGTAGCTACCTAAAACTTTCCATAAATATGGCAACACTAAGATGAATGGAATTTTTTTTAGATCGATAGACAAATTTATACTATCACGTGAAATTTTGGTTTGAAAACAAGGACATATATTACTATGACTCTTCATAATAAAATCAGACAAGTAGCTAGTATAGAAACCAAGATAACGGTATCAGAGACGAAGATGTTTTTTTTTTAAAGTATTCTTGCCAGCTAATGCTTTGTCTCCTTTAAAAAAAATAAATTAACGAAATAGATAACACTGAAAACTTGGAAGAAAATGGCGCGAGAGACGGAGAGAACTTTGGATATAATCTACAGTAAGTAATGTAATATTATGTCTGTCGATCTAGTTTTTTTTATTTTTTTTTAAGTTTGCAGTCATAGGTTAGATTATGTATTCGTAAATTGAAGACTCAGGCGTTAATACAAGCAGTAAAGGCGATTTGAATCTCAATTGTTACAATCAGTCCAATTAGTTACAATAATACTTAATTTATTAAATACTTAGAACATTGGCAAGATAAGTACTATGTTTATTAATAATTTTTTTGTGCGTCGAATGATTTCATGGAGATCCGCGTTTTAATGAATTTTTAAAGATACAACTAGCTTTACACAAATTTCAAAGTAACTTAATCCCTCATTTTGTAGTAATTTTGAATTTTATCCTACTCACAATCGACACATTTTCAACTTACGATATTTTTATTTTTGAAAATACATTTAATATAGACACTTATTATAAAAACATGTTTAGCCAAATAAGTGCAAGTAATATGAACAAAAATCGGTTATCTGTCGGTTAACTGACGATAGCTGAACGTGACAACGTCATAAGATTGTGCCTCTTTGTCGCTCGTTCCGCGCTCTCGCTTGCACTTCAAGCCTTAAAGGAACGCCTCAGAGCGAGGTAACGCCGCATGAGTCATGTTTTTTCGTGCGTGCAGCTGGCTCCATCGAATTATAAGACGTTGTCACTTTAAAAATTAGCTATTAACAAATCACAATAACATCATTGTAATTACCCTACACCCTGTCAAAGAATATTGAATTAATGAGTAACCATTCTTATTTGTAATTATTAATGTCTCTGAAGATGGTGCTTGAATGTATGTACAGTAATGTTATTGAACACCAAATAAAATTATTTGCAAATGACATTTAAAATTATGAATACCTATACACAAGGTCCGACAAGCAATTCAAAGTGTTTTCTTTAATTTTCTTTGCCAAAATTCAAATATTCAAGTGTATTAGTTATAAATAAATATCCAAAAAACAACTTTTTTGCTTCAAAATAACATCTAAACATGATAATAAAAATTTAAACAGTGTTTTTACTCAAATGGATTTGTAAAAACGTCAAATGAAATTTGCAAAATAGTACTGTGAATAAGATTACTACAAAAATTTTAATACCTATTATTATTTACTTATTTTAACTATTCAATGTATGTTTATAGTTGAATTATGATTAAATTGCCTCACTGTTGGGTGTATAGTAGCACAACGACTAGAGATAGTGAATTTCTATTCGAATCGAATGATTTCTGATTCGATTCTTAAGCAGGCACCACACTTCGTTATGCGCTATTCGTTATGTGTCTACGCCGTATTCGCCCAAATATTAGTTATGCGCGCAAACAACAAACATGCCATCCACACTTCGAACTGGTATGCCAAATAAGCATCAAATAAGGCAAATATGTATTTTGTAGAGATTTTTCATTGTCATTTTTATGGTGAACGAAACGAATATACTCTCCACACTTCGCCGTATGCGCGTGAATAACCCGCGTAACGAATAGCGCATAGCGAAGTGTGGTGCCTGCATTAGAATGTAGCAAGCCTTGATGGAAATAATAACAGCAGTAATGAGGGTGTTAGGTTATCTACTACTTCTTCTTCTTCATAGCCTTATTCCCAATATTATTTGGGGTCGGCTACTAGTTCAACCGGTTATATCTGAATATCACTTTTTCCACGGAGCGACTGGCATCGGACCTCCGCAACCCTAACTAGTTGTCAGTAAATTTGAGGGCACTGACTTCCCAATAACGATTGCCATGCCATGCCAAGATGTACATGACAACCGAGACCGACGGCTTTACGTGCTCACCGAGGCACGGGCGTGAATCACCGCCTAATTTCCAAACTCCGGGCTGCTTTTTTGAGAATTTCCTAAGATACACCCAAAAACTTTTTTGGCCCGACCCGGGATTTGAACCACTAGATCAACGAGGCAGTTCTTAAGTTACCTACTACTATCTATAATAATATTAAAAAGTTGAAAAGTTTAGTTGTTTCAACGCGCTAATCTTAGGAACTACTTCTAAGTTGAAAAAAAAAAGAATGTTAGATAGTATTTATCTATGAAGGTTATTGGCTATATATATTCACGCTACGAACAATAGGAGTAGAGTATCAACTAAAAATGTTTAAAAAACGGGGCGAAAAATAATTTCTTGAGAGCTTCCGTTGCTTGCGCTGCGCAAAAGGTTATAGATACGTAAAGTAATTTTGTTCCTCTTGAAAAAAATCACGACAGCATAATAAATCTATCTTTTATGGTTGTCTAACTTAGAACCTTTTTTTTTGGCAAAGAATTTTGTTGCTACGACATAAATCATGTTACGGGATAAAGATGCAGACGACGTAGCTGGTTATATATAAACATATTGTAAATATATATATGAAGTGTAGCGTACTTAAAAAATAGTAAAAACAATTCTGAAAGTAGTAACTGGCGATAGGTAGGTTTTCAATAAATCTATGTTATTATTAATGTAGGTAGAAATAGCTTTTACAGGTGTTATGTCAAGTTCAACCCCTACTAATATTATAAATGCGAAAGTAACCCTGTCTGTCTGTTACGTTTTCACGGCTAAACCGATTTTGATGAATTTTAGAATAGAGATAGACGGAACCTTGGGGAAGGACATATGCTACTTTTTACCGCGATAACCGACATACATGCGGGCGGAGCCTCAGGCAAAAGCTAATATTTTATATAACAAATAATACCTATACAACAATATTTTATAAATATAAATTAGATTGTTGCCTTGTTTATTGAGATAATAGTATTATGTTTACAATAACTTTCGTAATCCTCATTTAATGTTAATAGGTCTATACCTATGAAATTGCCGTTTTGTATGCAATAAGTGAAAGTACTTATTTTTTCAAACTTTTTTATTTCTGATAATCGAAGTAATCACCCATGCAATCGACGCATCTTTGCACACGCATTGGCAGTTTATTGATGCCCTTCTTGTAAAAATCATCTCGACGGGAGGCAACAAACTCTTCAAAGGCATTTTGTACTGCCTCTCGGGAATTGAATTTTTTACCCACTAAAAAGTTGTCTAAAACTAAAAATTGTTACGTGCGACGAAAAATGGATTCTGTTCGACAATCGAAAGCGCTCAACAAGTTGGTTAGACCCTGGTTCCGCACCAAAGCAATGCCCTAAACCAAAAATGACCCCTAAAAAGGTGATGGTCACTGTTTGGTGGTCTAGTGCGGTGTGGTGTGATTCACCACAGATTTTTAAAAAACGGCATGAGCATTAATGCAGACGTGTACTGTAAAGAACTGGAGAGAATGATGGAGAAGCTTGCACATCTGCAACCAGCTTTGGTCAATCGGTCGTCTCCACTGCTCCTTTACGACAACGCGCGACCCCATACTACGCAACAGACAGTCTCCAAGCTACAAGAGCTGGGGTTGGAAGCTCTCCCTCATCCGCCATACTCACCAGACCTTGCAACTACCGACTATTACTTTTTCCAAAATTTAGACAACTTTTTAGTTTGTAAAAAATTCAATTCCCCGAGAGGCAGTACAAAAAAGCTTTGAAGAGTTTGTTGCCTCCCGTCCAGCTGATTTTTACAAGAAGGGCATCAACAAACTGCCAATGCGTTGGCAAAGATGCGTCGATTGCATGGGTGATTACTTCGAATAACAGAAATAAAAAAGTTTGAAAAAATAAGTACTTTCACTTATTGCATACGAAACGGCAATTTCATAGGTAAAGACCTAATATGATTTATTTTCTATAAAAGCTAGTAATTTATAATTTTCAAAGATTTGGATGTGGTAGGTACCTAAAATTGTCTTATGATTAATATTATTATGTCAATGCTACTGATAAAGCTCTATCTCTAGAAAAATACCCATGAAAAGAACTAGGAGTAGAGAAAGAGTTAAAAAGAGAGTGAGTGCTTCATCATCTTTATTGGCACAAACTGGGCGGAAGGCAGGAATCTCTCAATGCTTTCCGAGAAGATCGGGTGGAAGCGAGTTTTATCAGACGCCGGTCCGCGATCTTTATTTATTCATTTGACCATTTTGTTACCATAAATCTGGTTCTTCTACTATAAAGGACTAAGATATAAATACATACACAACAGAAAAAAATATTAAAAATAATTCAGACTGATGACAAAATTCGAAGAGAATAGAACAAAAATAGCTTTTCAATTATAACATCATTATGATGATGGGTCAAAAAGATAATTGTACTATATACCAAATTAACAACAGTAATGAATGTATGATTACTTATCCATAAACTACGTCTTGAGACTCTTTACAAACTACTTAAAATACTATGACCAACAACTGAGAACCCACGCATTATACCATTACCATTGCAACTCGATCCATTATCACAGTAGGTGATGTGGTTTAATGAAGCTAAAGCTAACATTAAACTAATTATTCTAACGTAGAAGGATAGTTGAGAAAATAATATTCGTTGGAAATGGAAATCTAATAATCTCACGAATCTGCCGCGTCTTGACTCTAATGTATTCAAAAGTATGTGGGTGACCACATTGCGTAAACATAAAAAAAAATCATCGGAAAAACTTTTGCTTAATTACCATCAATTGTATGGATTCATTTCATGATTAATTTTTATTTCCAATCGGGTTATATCGAACACCCGTAGATTCTGCTTTTCGATTCAGAAAAACTCAAAATTCTTAAAGCCAGTTTTCTTGTACCTATAATTAAAATTACAAAATAAAAATAGTTTAACAGAACCTTATTAGGGTTCCGTAGCCAAATGGCAAAAAACGGAACCCTTATAGATTCGTCAAGTCTGTCTGTCTGTCTGTCTGTCTGTCCGTCCGTATGTCACAGCCAATTATTTCCGAAACTATAAGAGCTATACTGTTGAAATTTGTTCAGTCGATGTATTCTGTGAACCGCATTAAGATTTTTACATAAAAATAGAAAAAAAACAATACATTTTGGGGGTCCCCATACTTGGAACTGAAACTCAAAAATTTTTTTTTCATCAAACCTATACGTGTGGGGTATCTATGGATAGGTGTTCAAAAATGATGTTGAGGTTTCTAATATCATTTTTTTCTAAACTGAATAGTTTGCGCGAGAGACACTTCCAAAGTGGAAAAATGTGTGTCCCCCCCCCTCTAACTTCTAAAATAAGAGAGTGATAAATCTAAAAAAAATATATGTTGTACATTACCATGCAAACTACCAACGAAAATTGGTTTGAACGAGATCTAGTGAGTAGTTTTTTTTTTAATACGTCATAAATCTTAACACGCAATTTACCTTTCATCCAATCAATACACTAGTATAAAAACATCGATGAAAGTTACAACGAACTACAAGAACTTTTATATGATGTTACTTGCTGATACGGAACCCTTCATGGGCGAGTCCGACTCGCACTTGGCCGATTTTATTTATATATCTTAAGTAAACCTTATTTGGCTATAGTGCTACTAAACTACATACATATATCTATAAATGTAATATAACTATGTAACTTCTCTTGTGCTAGAATTAAATAAAAATCAACTATCGAATCCATTTCACTAATAAACACTATCATAAAAAAATGTTAACGGAGTCTTAACTAAAATTTTCTAATACCCGAGTTCAGTGCAATTTTAGTCCTGAATCTTGAAGGTATATCTATCAAGTAAAATAAACAAAATAAGAATCAGTATGATCAGCCTCTCTAGCCAAATTGCAAACGTTTTTCTTTTTCTATTCTCTTTCTGTATTCTCTTGTTTCATTGGTTTCTTCTTCTTCTTCACCTTCTTCTTCCACGAGCCCAGATTCGTGTACGCTTGAAGACCTGCACCAAGCAAGACCAAACGCAATCCGCGTCGCCGAGCACTGGGCCAAAATAGTGTAAAGTGTTGCCATCGACACGATAAGAAGAAGAAGAAGAAGAAGTGAAATTAACCAATGAAACATAAGAGAAATAGAATAGAAAAACAAATAGAGTTTGCAATTTGGCTAGGGAGGCGAATGACAAATATCAACATGACAAACTGACAGATGAGCTGTCAAATACAATGTTTAAATTGCCACCTACTATCATGCTGCACACGAAATCAGCTAACAATATTAATTAAGCAGTAGTTTGTAGATTAGTGTTTTTTAAACGGTTAATTTCACAGTTAAATTTATGAGTATTGAATAATGTTGGATACGGTCTTAAATATAGATAAAGCCTGTTTCACCATGACTATCGGAAACTGGGGCACGACTATCAGAATTGGATGACTATCATTATTGCATTTGCCTTTTTGTTTATATTTATAAAGATATATATAATGAACTTAAAGTAATAATTAACGATATGACTTTGGAAAAAATATTCTATAATGAATAATAATGGTTTAACAAAATTTTTAGAACATGGGTGTAGAAATAACTATACAATTTCAATTTACTACACACAGACACAATATTCGCAAAATGATACATTCACATATAAATATTTACATAATTCAAACCCTGACCCCTGACATTGCACAGAGTACTTTTATTTTTAAATGATTTAGATGGTCATCGATTAGATGTCGTATCATATCAGCCTATGAGCATCTACAACTCAGGAGTCAAAAAGTCAACGTTTGAGGTGAAAACGCTTTATCTTAAGGGTTGGAAATACGATTGAGATAGCCACCTCGTTCTTAAGTCCATGGTGAAACAGGCCCTTGAAAATAATTTAACAGTCTAAGACGGAATTATGTTTTTGGACGGTTGTAACCGGACTAAGAAGCAATGCTTTCTTAAATTTACTGGATAGCATTTCTGAATTGACGGATGTCGTTGAATTAAACAAAGTCAGTATTGTTTTCCTAAAACCAGTTATTCTTTTTTTATATTTTTAAGCCACTGAATAAAATTGCTGAGCAATTTAAAAAGACAACATTGTCCTGCCACTTGAATAAGTTTTATCATTTTCGTTTGATTTAACTTGAAATGAATTGTTTAATCAAGGCATTCTTTAAACATGGAAGGCTTTCTTGCGCCTCAATAATTTAGGTTTTATATTGAAATTTTGTAGCCAATCATTATTACATAATATTTAAGTTCAAAATATAATCGTACTTAAAAAAAATATGTAGAGCGTAAATATCAAGATATTTACTATCTTTTTACAATTTCAATGCCATAAACTTTTTTTTTTAAAATGAGCCAATTTGATTAATTTTATTATACTCATCAAAAAATAAATAGTAATGTTTGAGCGTTTACTTTTTCATCAAAATGTAGGTAATTATCGTAAAGACGACTTTCATGTTCTTACATTAATTGCAGCGATTAAAAGTAGGGAATCAGTAGCTCAAGCCACATACTTACAGTTTGGCTTTAAGTCAAGCTTATAAAAATTTGAAAAGTTGTTTTTTAACTTTAAAACGATCTTGTCAAAGTGACAAATAACCGTTGAAAGAAAGCGAGACTTTCAGCAGTAATTTTTGAAGCGCCGATTTATTAGCAAAATAATTATTTAGTATCTTCTATGTAACGGTATGATTACCTACTTACACTTGAAGAATTAAAAACCAGGAGAAATTATTGCCACGTACAAGAAAAAAATAATTTGTTTCTGAACTACCTTCTGGCCATTAATATTATTCTGAATGCAGTTGTCTATGATTTTGTCGAATTATACTTCCAACTCAACTTCTATTACCGTACATAGTTTTTGATTATAATTCTGGCTATAATATTATATTAATATTTTTCTAACAAAATAGTTCGTTCGTAAATATCTACAGACCCCTTTTTGAGGAAACCGTTAATTTAAAACCAAATGCACATATGTTCGCATAACAAATTTCCTAAAAAATCCTAAAATTAACTTACAATGAAATGGGAATAAGATTTCGAACTCTAATTTCGAAATTTTATCTAAATAGAGAGTTAATCTTTAAATATATTAATATCTACCTCAGCGACAGTCGTTTGAATGAATTATTTGGACGTAAGCGATAACCGCGTTGATGCAATTCCATTTCATAAAGAAAAATATCAAGATCTAGCCATAACATCGACATTGATAAGTTCTCTTCAATCTTTGTTCAAATACATATATTTTTGCATTCTAAGCTGAAATCTATTTACCAACTTTCCTAATAATTCAGAAAAAAATTATGTCTAGAAGTAATGCAGCATGAAAACAGATAACCATATCTGGCGCTGATAATCCATGTCTAAATCTGAGATCTTCACTTGTCATAAACATGATAATAGCAATCCAGAGATCTGCGATTAGATTGTTCATTGTTATTTCAATTATAATCATATTGTACGTGTGGTGTTTCATATTGCCGCTTAATTAATGCTTTCCGGTTTTAGTTTCCAATGTTTGTAGTACAGAGTAGAAATTACCACCTATACAATCATAAAAGGCGTTTCAGCACAATGCATTTAACCGATCCTCGTAACTTTTGTTGTCCTCGTACTATGAAGATTGCGTAATCCTCGGGTTGCGGGGACACTGCATCAGATGCCTTTGCCAAGGAAGATCTCTCGCCAGAACATTGGTGAAACAGTAAGGGCACTTCCATTCATCCATACCAAGCGCTGAAAGTGCAATTCATTAATAATGTACCTAACTAAGAAAATGTTACACTATTGGAGTCAGGAGTCTGTCAAACTATTGAGCGTAGTTCAGCAAAAACAAAATATTATTTATTTACATTAACATTTCAATACAGACATATATTTTAGTATGAAATCATCATATTAGCAACCTTTACTAGTACTGTTGGACACAAGTCTCTCGTTAGAAAGGAAATTTTGGACCTACTCTAATACGCAGACAGGTTTGTATAAAGTTGTTATCAAGTTTTCCTTGTCTTAGAAGTGCTATTAACCTGGATCGTTTGCACCCTTAGCTAGGGTCCCTCGGTCCCTCTAATGATACCCGTGAGGTGAATAAGAGTTATGACACTCTGTATTCTTAACCCGTCGTCACATTCATATTTGGTACAATATTTTAATGGATCTCGAAGACATTACAGTAGATTGACATTAGACAAACTATTGGATAATTTCTAAAGCTAGGTATTGCATTTACGTCCCTTGTGTTCCTCTCGACTGCCGTGGTAGGCCATTTCAGGGTTTAGTGGGTAAACCGGTTGCCTGGGAGTACCACACACCCTTCGTTTTCGTATTCAAAAAAAAAGGTAGCGCACTTACGTATGCAATTGGCATGATAATCGGAGTCATCAGCTCGTAATGCAGCTCCACAGGATTGGCACGCTTTCCAACTTCCCTCACTCATGGTACACTCTTCTGTAAATAAAAATCAATGATTTCCTAAGTCTTTATCCGAGTAGTTTTGGGAATCTTTGATATTCAGAAATTAATATTGATTTATATTTCAAGTATTTATCTATTGATCATGAGTTGATTTCCATTTATTTCGTCCGGAATTATTTTAGTAGGTAGTGACAATATTAGCGGTTAATATAGTATAATATATAGTATTAGTAAAATACCAGTAAAATACAAATATTATAATTGTAACCTATTATAATGAATTGGGGGTTAGGAACTGACACTCCTTCACACAGGTTATGATGTAACCTAGTTAGGAGATCAGAACTGCATCCACAATAATTGTAGCTAATTATTATTCAATGTAGAATGTATTTTACCATGTATGTACTACAATATTTGTAAAGTGTCAATAAACTTATTATTATTATAAGAATACAGAGTGTCATAACTCTTATTCACCTCACGGGTATCATTATTATTATTATTATTAATATGATTTAAAATACCCAGTAGATGCGCATGTAGCATCCTCGCCTCAAGTGCGACTCGGCAGTGTGGACAGCGCGCCAACAACACGCAACGACGCCAGTAGTGAGACTCCATCGCATCAGCCCTCACACGACGACCACACCATGTACATGTCGTGCTGAGGATCAGAACAGTTGTGACTGCAGGGAGATCGTCATTTCCTTGTTGCTTTACTTTGTTTAATATTAAAGTCCACCTAAGTGACTCCACTCTGCCTGATGGAGATCATGAGTAGAATCCAGGAGTAGGTGTCCATCCTCATTGTGAGGGCAAGTAATGCAGCATGGTGACCCATACCATGGCGGCCTGGTCAGTTATTTTGCTTCATTCTCCCAGGATTAAGTATGCAAAATGAATGGGCTTCCGGTCTCACACTCAACAACGAAATACAACAGCAAGAATGCTGTCATTATTAGAATGGTCTTCTGTGTTCTAAAACTAATCTCGCTATGCCTATAGTGAAATCACCACCGCTATTCTGAGTCCTCGAGGAGCCGGAGATACGAAAGGATTTTCTACCCCGTTAATTAAACTAAAAGAACCAAGGAGGGCTCTGGACGGAGGTAGGCACTTGCCCCCAGGTGACCTATCAAATTTCAGTTCAATTGCTACCTTTACTACAGTAGCGACTAAAACGAAATTAACAACTGTTATTCCTTATCCATATCTCTCACATTTCTTTTTGTTTCCATTCAACAGAAGTGACATCCATTTTTAAGCGGGCCATAAAAAAGCATCTCACTAGACCGCCATAATGTGGGTCGCCAAACTGCTTGCATTCACAGTCAATATGGCGACCCCCACTTTTGAATTCTACTCATGCTTTCTATCAGGCATAGTGGAGTCACCTTGGCAGGCGTTAAAAAATAAAAAAGAACTAGAATTGTGACATACTGTAAGCTTATCGGATCCGGTATGTTATCAGCTGCATCGCCTCCTCCTAAGTCATAGCCCTCATAGTGCCTCTCCTCACTGTTCGGCGGCTGGTGTCTTCTACCTGGAATAATATAAAAATTCAAAGCAAGACCTACATATATGTCCGTTTGGTGACGGATTAAGAATACCATGTAATGTCACCATCCCTATTCATCCCGCGGGTATCGTAAAAGGCGACTAAGGGATAAACTACACAAGACAACATCAATAGAGAGTGGTGGTAGGATAATTGCTGCGGTCGGCGGTAGGAAGACGGTTTGGTCGCAAAATTGAGATCAGGCCTCAACATTTAATGATTCGATCGATAGAAAGGGGCGAACTGAGGCTTCCCCTAGAATTGTCTAGGTAGGTGTGGTGTCGATATATAGTATATTAATTATTCAAAGTTTAATTAAACATATAATCTAAAAAGCAGCCAACGAGATGCGATACTAAAGTTTATTTACCTTAAAAACAATTGTGGAGATGACAATCTATTTTTATACTTCTCCAAAAAACAAAAAAACAAAAGGTTACGCACCCCTGCTGTTTTGTTTACATTTATTATCGCTTCTCGTTAGTCTTACTTTACATAGTAACTTATCATTGATATCAAGATCTGAAATAACTTTGAACTCACCTGGACTGTAATAACCGCTTTCATCCATCTGACTATGTTCATCAAGATGCAAATTCCTCAAACCAGCGACCAACTTTGGAGATTCAAGTACGCCATCTCTGAAATAATCTGCTTTTACTTTCGGAGAGTCCAAACTTCTGCAGTCGGAATCACACCTTAAGTCGTTTCTTGACATCTGTGGGGAGTCTATAGGCAAAGAGTCCATACTTCGTAGGTCGTTTTTGGATGTTTTAGGAGATCCCAATGTTGGGGAATCTCGATAATTCAGGTGTAAAGGTTCGTAGACCGTTACTGGACGTTCTTTAAGGTGAGGTTTCGAAGGTTCATGGTCGTAATGAATCATTGAATGACGGTTTTCACTATTGCGGTTGGTACGGCGATATACTACTTGTTCTTGAGATTGATGTTGGGCTTCTTCAAAGTGCACCTGGTGCAAAGGTATTGAGGGTAATCAGTATCATGTTTTCTAAAAATATCATAATACATTTCTGGTATAAATAGGCAGAGAGATTATATTATCCGCTAGCTAAGTCCCGCGGTGTTACCCATGGCTATTATTGTAAATCGCGAGTAAAGCCGCGTAGCAAAGGTTACTCCTTAGCTCATCTACTTTCTGCCAGTGAAAGTTCCATCAAAATCGGCCTAGTCGTTACAGAAATGATCCGTAACAAAGTTACAACAGACGGAAAAACAGACAAAAAATTAAAAAATATCATTTTTGGTGTAATGTATTTTTTTCATATGCATTTAATTGGAATCTTAATTTGATATCATATAAAGACACTTTTATTTATTTGTATAGTTAGACCATCCAATTTGAGAGAAGTACCAAGCAGATAGACAAACAGAGAGATTGGAGATAAACCATGTATGTAAGTGGGTTTATCAACTTAGCATTTTCTATGGGTAATAAGTATTTACACATTCCACATGGCTGTCTTTCTTTGTATCCCATGCGTGTGCAAGTCTCATATAAATGTTGTAATACTCACTTTCTCGGCTCCCGAAGCACTAGATCTTGGAGAATGCTTCGGACTGGCAGCGCTATCTAACCTCAACTTGTTATAACCCGGATAATTAGAAAAGTCCTTAACAGTTCTACTCGGAGTGTATCGTTTAGTTGGTGATTTCTTTAAACTGCTCTTTGTTTTCGATGTGGTGTAACTACCACTTATACTTGAAGGTGCTAAGGTTCCCCCGCTAGAGGTCATGGACTTCAGACTGTAGGATGACGTGGCGCTGATGGATGACGTCATGCCTAATGAGGCTGACATACCGCTTGCCGTAGTTCCACTTCTATTAGACGGTGCAAGGCTTGCTGTATCGTGGGAGTTATCAGCTATGGATGAGTCCATTCCGTTTAGAAGTTGTTCTTCTGTGGGAGCTTGGTTCAGCATTTTCTGTAATATGTCGATAGTATCTAACTATAATAACGTAACTTTTAGCGCACTAGTAGTGTACTCAATTGCTGTGCTTGAGGTTTTGGGTTTGATTCCCGAGTCGGGGAAAATGTTAGTTTCGAAGATTAGATGTTTTCTAAGTATAATTTATAAGTATTAACAAAAACGTATCTAACTATCAGTCATTTTAGGTTTCATAGTATAATCCTTGCTTGGTTTGTAGCTAGATGGCGTTGTGTGTTAGATGTCTGAAATATTAATGTCACTTGTGCTTACCTACAGCCGAAATATCTCTTGCTTAAACCTCTTACTTTGTAGAAGTTTATAATATAGACATAGAATTAGAAGCCTAAATTTGGCTTTCATGCTAGGAATTTAAACTGAAAAGTAATCCGTGTGGTGACGGATTATGAATATAAAGTGTCACCACCCCTATTCATTCCATGGGTGTCGTAATAGACGACTAAAGGAACAAAATAAGCAGCTAACATCACTGCCAAGAGAAGGAAAACTTGAAACAAACCCTTTACCAACCCGTCTGGCCAGCGTGATATAGTAGGCCAAAACCCCCTTTCAAAGGAGAGGCCTATGTCCAGCAGTGGACTTTTAAAGGCTGTTGATGATGATGATGACAGAATAGTTTTCATTTTAAAGCCTTTTCTTTAGTTTCTTTACAATTATGTAGAATGTTATGTATATAATAATTAACGATGCCGACACGAACTGTTAATTGCTAATTTAAGTCAATGCTCTTTACTTTGAGGAGTTCTTAAAATAGTTTTTCGATTCTCATTACTTGGAGAAGTTCTGGAGTACTGTCATACATAAAATATCGTCAAATACTCTTAATGTATCAAAGCATCACCTAGTCCCAAATAAGCAGAGCTTGTAATATGGGTTTTAGACAACTGATATAAATACATAAACATACTTGTTTTTTTTGTAAATACAACATCTTTTACATAGAATCCAAACTCCGAAAGAAATATTTGCGTAAATATTCGCATAAATATTTGGTCCAAACCCGAAACCTCTGGTCAGTCACATACGTTACCATTACGCCACCGAGGCAGACAAGATAGGAGGTCTGAAACTTCGAAGCAGAATGGATCTAATTACTAATATTAATATGATAGATTTTGTTTTGAAGTTTTTTTTAGACTTATGTCTGTATTGTATTGTGTATCATGTCTATATGTCATTGGTTATAACTTACTGGCAATTATGAAAATTGAAAAAAAATCAAATTTCGAGTCGAATCCTGTACGAACGAACGCAGAGCAACAAATGTACGAAACACAATACAAACGTACAAACGCAAATAGGTAAATATCTCAAACAGGTATGTTTAAAAAAGTCATATAAGGGCCCCGATTTCACGCTCTATTTTAGAGGAGAAGTAACCAGCAATTCCATAAACAATTACTGTGTTAACTGGACTCTCGCTACGTTAGATAATAAAATGGACCGCTAAATGAGACAAATCTCATTAAACATTAAAAACTGTTAATTTAATAAGAACATGCAGTTTATCAGCGTTTCATTTGAATTTGTTTTATCAATATCGGAAATACTACAAAAGAACAATATCTTTTAGCTATCACTGAATGAAATGACACTTAAAAGATAACGAGATATAATTAATAGATAAATACGATTTCTAAGAATTCAGACTATTACGAAACCTAATAATTGCCACTTGGCAACGTCAAATGCCAAGAAGCGATTCTCGCTAAAAGGTCAAAAATTTGCATTGATTAATTATCCTACTAATATTATAAACGCGAAAGTTTGTGAGTATGTGTGTATGTTTGTTGCTCTTTCACGCAAAAACTACTGAACGGATTAGGATGAAACTTTACAGTAATATAGCTTATATATCAGAATAACACATAGGCCACTTTTTACTGCAATAAACGAGATAAATGGTCGAAAGCTAGGTGATTATAAAAATACATTAAATACGTCAAAATGTATCACTGTTTATCTTCTGTCAAAACTTCACAGGTTGCTATGCATAACAAACTTGCATAGCAACCATAATGATACGCGGGTTACACCGCGGGGCGCAGCTAGTATATAATAATATTATAAAGAGATAAAATTTGAACTACAATTAAGTATTTTTCGTAAGAAAAACCCAACAACAACCCGATCCCAGAATCGAATCCGAGACCTCACGAACAGTAGTCGTATAAACTTACCGCTAGACCCAAGAGGTTATTATTGAAGAAGCTGGCAATTGATTTGAAACAGAGCTTTCAGCTATGATTAATATAATATATTGTGTAATCCGTAGTATGTTTGTGTTATCCACGAATATTTGTTTCGGTGTTTGGGTGTTTTCTGTGTATAATATGTATTTACGAAAAAAGTATGTTTATGTATTTATATCAGGTGTCTAGTCCCAAACAAAGCAGTGCTTGTATTAAGTGTAATAATACAAGCTCTGCTTTGTTTGGGACTAGATGTCGTTGTGTGTACGATGTTCCAATTTTATTTGTTTATTTATATTGAAATTATACAAACCTGCATATCAATTCTATCGAACTGCTGGAATAGATGTCTATAGATCAGATTCCTCCTCGTTACTGCATCGTCGGGAGGCAGTTGAGCTCGTACAACTCTCGGAGAGCGCGCATAAGCTGCTAGGAGAATTCGTTCAGCTGCGGCACGAACTGAACCGGCTGCGTGCTGAGCTCCTGCTGCACCGCATTCTGCCAGACGACGAACTGTGAGACCGCTGGAAGAAAGGAAAATGGCATAAGTTTAGTTTAATAGATTATTGCAAAAAAAAATGTTATGATTATAAGTACATGTATATGAGACCTCTTGGTTAGCGTATGCGACTGCTAATCAAGAGGTCTCGGGTTCAAATCCCGGGTCGGGCCAAAAAGTGTTTTTGGGTTTTTCTTATGAAAATTCCTAATAGCAGCCCGGAGTTTGGAATTTTGGCGGTGATTCACGCCCGTGCCTCGGAGAGCACGTTAAGCCGTCGGTCCCGGTTGTCATGAACATCTATGGCAATCTTTACTGGGAAGTCAGTGCCCTCAAATATACTGACAACTAGTTCAATCTTCGAATTTCAGTTCTCCCTTAGGGTTGCGGAGGTCCGATACCAGTCGCTCCGTGGAAAAACTTACATTCAGGTAAAACCGGTTGAACTAGTAGCCGACCCCAAATAAACTTGGGAATAAAGGCTAGGAAGAAGGTATATGTTTACAAAAAATTATACAAGTTTCTTGCAGGAGTTGCAGGTATTATAACAGGCTTTGTGTTTCAGATGTCCGAATTTTTTCTTTCTTATAGGATGCCTGCCAACGGGACTCTAGTCTGCCTGATGAGAAGCATGAGTAGAATCCAGGAGTGGAGGCCACCAGACTGTCTGCGATGCAGGAAGTGTGGTGATGCCGACCCAGACGATGGCGAATTATCTAATAGATATTTAGGTTTGAAGAGTATAAACACTGGCAGAAAGAAATCGGGGAATGCATTGTCTCAAAACCTGAACCCTTTCAAAAGATTACTTTTGTTAAAAAGTTTTAAGAAGTAACCTTTTTTTTTGCCTTGCCTTGACTGGCCCATACTACCACAAGTATCTTTCGAAGGAGTCATAATCCCTATCAGTGACACTGTTAAAAACTTAGGCATATTCATCGACAAAACCCTCTCTTGGAACACTCAATTGCAAAATGTTAGCCGAAAACTATTCGCCTTTGCACCTGTTTAAAAAGACTACCTTCCAACTCCCACTAAAATTGAGTTTTCACAATCGATTCTGCTACCGATTCTCGATTATGCCAATGTCAGCTATCTTGACCTAAACGAGGACCAACTTGATAAACTTGAGAGACTTCAGAATTTTTGTATCAGCTTCATTTTTGGTTTACGCAAATATGATCATATATCCGAATTTCGCACTAAACTCAAGTGGCTCCCAATTCGATTTCGTATTATGGTGTGCAATAAAGAGTATCTATCTATCTATCTTATATTAATAGTTAGGTACTACATACATATTTAGGTAATCTAGTAGGACTTACGCGTTGATGTTGGCACACTTGTAATGTTAGTCTATGTCTTGAATAAAGGATTCTCTAAGAATCTTTTCAAGAAAATATTGCATTGGCATTTTGCTGACTTTCTAGCAGTTAAATATTTTTTTATGCAGTTATAACTAGCTAGCTGACTCTCTGGAACGGATAGATAAAATTAACTGGACTTAACCTACAACGGAATCAACAAAATTTTCGGCTTTTTGTTATATTTTAATTATAGTTCCTTCTGTTTCAAATCCATTCAATTTTCATTAAATTACTTCAAGATACTGCTAGCTCGCTTTATCGATTATGTCATTATTTTGTGTTTCTATTTTACTTTGAAGCTGACCAATTTTCGTACAATCGTTCATCCTTTCCTATATTATTCAAAAATCATTTCTTATCTGTTGATTTTTTAACCAATTACGTTTACAACATAAAGCATATAACCTGCCAAAGCCTATATCTATATTCTCTCTCTCTTATATACAAGTTATTTTGTGTTTAAGATAATATTTCATCAGTTTGAAAAAATAAATAATAGTAACTAGTAAGATGATTGGAAAGCCTATTATATATTGAAAACATTTCTTTGTGCAAATCGAAGTGCTGATGCATGCCCTAGTGTGTGTTTGTAACACATCCATTGACACCTACACATTCAAATGTCGAATGTAAAACAAATGACGCATCCTTTAGAATGCAGCGATTAATTTCTATAATTTTTATATCAGGGGATATAGCTCAGTGGTAGAGCAATCGACTGCAGATCGATAGGTCCCTGGTTCAAGTCCGGGTGTCCCCTAAGCATGTGGCGATATTTTTGATCTTTTATGAATATATATGTAGAACAAAACATAAGGTCATCTCAAGCTAAGTCAGTTATTTGATTTTTGAAATACATTTTTTTCGATTCATGTAAATAAATTCTATAAGTTTATGAATTTTAATTTTTAAATTTGCAATTATGTGTGAGCACAAAAATTTACTCGACCCTCAAAAACTCGCCTTTCTTATAAAACTGTTATAGTTCCTGACAAATAACGAGCAGTTTAATAATAACAAAAAGTATATTAATCTATAGTTAAATTCATAAAAAGTTTCCCCATGTTCATTATGTCTTTATCGTCAGATCACCTCCAAGATGTTTTGTCATGCCTTATTCATATATGCTTCTACCTTTTGTTCACATACTCAAAAAGTTAATAACAATTGAAGTTCTTATCAATTCAATTATATTACCTAATAAGCGATTATGTTAAGCAGGTCCATAGAACTCTAGTTAGAAGATAATATGATCAAATTTCTTTACGATTTAACTTATAGTCCATGTGAGTAAGTATTTAGTTCGATAAAGAATTTCGCAGAATTCATCTCACCTGTTCTTGTCCGTGGAAATACCATGGCTGAGTATGAGTTGTTCCAGCATTTGTAGTCTTGAAAGTGCAAGACGAGGGTGCATCGATGCAGCTACGGGACGCACGAGTTGCTGAGGTATAATGTGGATAGTTCTGTGGAATATGCATAAATAACTTAATGATATAGACTTTCAGGTCGATAGAAATATTTAAGACCTACTAGTTTTTTTTACTAAAAATTCCTTGAAAGTACAATCTCGATTAACGTTCGTCCGTAGTATCCTGTCGATGTTCTCTCAAATATATGATTATTTTTTTATGTGTATCACAAACCTGACTTGTGGGCAGTCAGCTACAGTAAGAACCGTGTGCTGCGCAGTGGAGTGCACCCGAGGAGCTGGATCTCCGCAGGCTCGAAGCAACTCGGGGAGCAGCTTCTCTATACATCGACCGACCTCCGCACCACAGACCCTAAAGTAAATGATCACACATTCGTTGTCAATACTTTGCCTCTTTCCTGTAGAATATATGCGAGAAGTATGTAATAGTTGCGTGGTGAATAGTGAACTAGATGTATGATAAGTTTCACAGGTCGGATGCCACATGTCATGTTTTCCATTTAATTCTTCAAGGTCCCATTTCTCTGAAGATACAAAAGGAGATTGAATGACAAGTCAACCAATTCGTTTCTGTGATCCTGTTGATGTGTATTGTGTTGCCTTGGTCAGTATTTTATAACAAAATACAATGTTTATACAAATAAAGTAATGTTTGTTATGTAAGTTTTTTAACGTTTTAAACTAGTTCGTATATCATCTTAAGAAATGACAGAGCGCATCATACGTTCAAATAACCATCGTTTTGAGCCAAAATTTAAAGTGTTTAATCTATCGAGCTAAAATATCGAGTTTAGTAATATTCAACATTATATATAAAACTTTACCTGTCCGGTACAAATTCCTTGAACAATGTCTTCACCACCTCATTTGCTAAGCTGTACACGGAGAACACTTTGTCTCTGAGAGCTCTCTGAAGCAATATGGCAGCTGCTCTGGCAGTTTTGTTAGGGGAGGTCTTGGTGTTCCCGTTGGACGGAGATGAGAGTTCAGCTCGTAAGCGAGATAATCCTTCTTCTTTGTCAAGATAGTTTTTGGAGAAGAATTTTTCTACCTAGAAATTTAAAATGAAATTTTTGATTTTTAATAATTATATCCAAATTACTTATAAAATTGAAAGAATATGTCCCTACTAATTTTATAAATGCGAAAGTAGCCCTTTCTGTCAGTCTGTCTGTTACGTTTTCACGCCTACGCCGCTAAACCGATTTTGATGAATTTTGGTATAGAGATAGATGGAACCTTCGGAAAGGATATAGGCTACTTTTTACCGCGATAACCAATATACATGCGGGCGGAGCCGCGGGCAAAAGCTAATTTTCTATTGTTCGAACATCATAAAGACTTTCCTGTACAACGTACAATGCATTTATGATAAAGAAAATTCCAAAATTTTGAAGATTTCTAAGATGATGTTTTTCTGCGACTACATTTCAACATATAGCTAAATCTTACCAGGTTGATCAAAATAATATACAGCTGATTTGGTTGTTTTAAACAAGACCTAAAAACTCTATGATGCTATACTTACTAGAGGGTAGCCAAATATAAGAATAGGTAGAGCAGCATGCTTTCTCTCTCTTTCATTCAGTTTGTGTGGTTGCGTAGGCTGGTTGCGAGAATGAGAGGTGGCTGCACTACCTCCACTGCATTCTTCCTCTCGACCCTCACGCAGATACTCATTAGTGTGCGAACTGCAGAAATGTATTAAGATTAATTTTAAATGCGTCCTCTTCAACCTGATGAAGAATATTCAAGGGATCCTCATTAAAACTCCGAATAGAAGCTCAACGTGCATGGTCATGAGACACATCAGTAATTAGACTTCATGTCTTTATTACTTTTTTTATTTAAGCCTATCAAAATACTCTGCCTGATGGAAAGCATGTGCACAATCTAAGAGTGGTGGTCACTATTTTCATTTTGAATGCACACAATGCACCTAATCCTTTATCCTAAAATCCTAATCTTTTGACCGCCTTGTTGGTCTAGTGGTTAGCTGATCAAAAGGTCTCGGGTTCGATTCCCGGGTCGGACCAAATGTTTTGTGTGATCCACAAATATTTGTTTCGGAGTCTTGGTGTTTTCTATGTATCATCATCATCATCATCATTAACAGCCTTCAACAGTCCACCGCTACACATAGGCCTCTCTTTGGAAAGGAGGTTTTGCCTGTGGGCAAATGATCACACATTCGATCATTTATAATATGCATAAATTTACAAAAATAAAAGTATGTTTATGTATTTATATCAGTTGTCTAGTACTCATAATACAAGTTCTGCTTAGTTTGGGACCACATGGCGTTGTTGTTATTTGTGAGTGTTGTGTATAATTATAAATATTTTGGACATTCTTGTCTTGATAATTATAATATTATTTATTTATCATCAGCTATGTACAAGTAAAAGTTCCGTCAAAGTATTTGAATACTTTTAGTAAGCGGAAACAATACCTATTCAAGTGAGAAGCAATCGCGCCTTACTTGTATGGTTTGCATATGTACAATGACTTATTTACTCGTCTCATACTGTGTGATAAGCTTTGATAACTCACTGTCTCAATGCGGGTAGCAATCGTTCTTCATAAGCTTCGAAAGTTGAACGAGGACCTGCACTTTTGTTTCGCCGACGGATCACGGAACCTGGAGCAAGACCTGTAAGATTACAACTTCGATAATGTACCCAAAATCAATTGTATCAGTAAAATTAAACATACAAGTTTCTCATGAATGACCATACTAATATTTAAGTTCTAAAGCAACTCTGTCTGTTTATTGGGCTTTAAGAGCTTAATAACATCATCGATTTCAATGGAATTTGCAATAGATTGAGGATTGTTCTGGATCTGGATCTGTCAAAATGTCCATCCAAAGGTTGCCTGGAAGAGATTGCTTTTAGCAATAAGGCCGCCTATTGTACATATCTAGTAGAAACTTTCAACTCTAAAAAAACGGTATTTATTGTGCAATAAAGTATATTCTATTCTATTGTTTGGTTCTTGAGAAATGTCACTATTTACCGTAACAACCGACATTTACGCGGGCAGAGCCACAGGCGAAAGCTATCAGTAATATAAATTGTTAGTGTTTTTAAAAAGATAGCAGTTTTTGTAACTTTTGAATAGTAACTACAAGTTTTCCATATGATTGTTAGAATACATACGTATTCTCCTAATAAACTTTAGCTATGTTAAGGTAGCCTATTAATATAAGATATATTTAAAAATGATAAGAATATTCTACTGTAGTATTCTCAATAAGTTAAATATTTTGATCAAAGGTGTGATAATATGATAATTTTAACAAAAATAAACCGACTTCAAAGAAAAACTATTCCGAATACCCAAATTGTGACAATTGTGCCTATGATAAACAGTATTTTTTACAACCATTGTAAGATAGTCTCACCATTGACTGCATTTGGTGTGATGCTCCTTCTGGGACTGTCCGTCTCTTTCCGTAGTTCTTCTTCTTCTAGTTTTTTCTGAGCTTCTAGTTTCTCTCTCTCTTTCTCTTCTTGCATTAGTTGCTCTTGGACGGCTTGAATTGGTTCAGGATGAGGAAATGTGGGAGGTATCTCTTCTTGTAGCGTTTGTTCGGGTGACTAACATAAACAAACGCATCACTTATTAAAGAGAAACGGTAACTAAACAAACCCGTTTGAGGAAGTAACGTTATCCCTACTTAATATTATAAATGCGAAAGTAACTCTGTCTGTCTGTTACGCTTTCACGCCTAAACCACTGAACCGATTTTGATGAAATTTGGTATGAAGATAGAACTGAACTTGGGAAAGGACATAGGCTATTTTTTACCGCGTTAACCGAAATACGCGCGGGCGGAGCCGCGGGCGAAAGCTAGTAAATAATAGTGCATAATTTAAAAAACATCCTATCGATGACCAGATTCTCACTCTAGGAATTCACCTTTCAAACAAAAAATAAAATCGGTTATCCGTTTGTAAGCTATGATGCCACAGGCAGACACACACACACACACACACACACACACACACACACACAAACACACACATACACTCACACACACACATACACACACACACACACACACACACACACACACATACACACACACACACACACACACACACACACAGAGAGAGAGAGAGAGAGAGAGAGAGACAGACACGTCAAACCTACAGGCACACCCTGTCATTTTTGAGTCGGGGGTTAATTTTTTTGTGAATAAACAACTCGACCTCCCCTTATTTTCAATTCTTTACTCGAAATCATTGAATGCTTACCGGAGGTGTGTCGTCCATCTCTTCTTCCTGACCATTTACGTATTCTGGTTCTTGTTCAGGTTCAGCTTCTATTGGAGGCACTGGTGATGGTATATCCAAACTGAGGGAACCAGCCACGACTGATGGAGATAGATGATGAGAGAAGTCATATTCTTGAGGCATGGAGGAATCGTTGCGGTGGTCTGGCTGCAGAATTTTAATATAATATTTATAATCTGACATTAAATTAAATTAATTATTTGGAGTGCGATCTTGGCAACAAATACACAGAACCGACATAAAGACTGTCATAATTGGAAAACAGCTTAAAAAATTTGCATGCATCATGGAAATTTACAAATAATAAAATTATTTAATTCTAGAGTATTACTGGTATTACTATAACTTTTTGTAGCGGGACCGCTAGACGCTAAGAATTCTTCTGGTCCACCGGGCCCGGGGACAGGCCCAGTACCGCAGATGATTTATGAGCCGGATATCACAGAACGATCTCCTTCTTCTATAAGCGCAAGCCTAGGGGTGCTAGGTAAGGCTATTTGTCACTCTAGCAGACGTGTGACGTTTACCATTGGAGTTCGCGCCCAGAATGGGTTTTCTGCAAGCGGCCCGAGGTACGTCGAGGTTTCAGGGTTTTCCTTTCTAGGATTCCCCAACCACTATTATCTGAGACGGCGTGCGGTTTTAGTCGGTTCAAGTCCGGCATAGTTACCAGTAGATAATATCCGAGGGGAACAAAAAAAGTGTATTTATATAACTAACCCCATCGTCTTCAAACAGCCTACACAGCGCAGGATCCTCTTTGACGCCACACAAAGCATCAGCTATTCGATCACGCATGCGCCGTGCTAGTTCGAAGTCATCACGTGCTGCAGCTGTTCGCTTCCGCAGACGCCATCGACCGATGCGTATTCCAGCAGAAGCGAGGGCAGCCCCAGCAGATTTCAGACGACGGGCATATTCAAAGCGTTCCTCTGGAAGAAAGAAGTTTTAATGTTTTTGTTGACAAATGCTTTTTCAGTGTTGTTTTATTTGGAGTAAAAGTAATTTCAATAAAATATATTAGACTTTAAGCATACTGAGTCAATTTTATTCTTCCCGTGGTTATAGTATGTGTTGACTAAGAGAGTAAATTAACGAAGAAAAGGAAAACAATGAAACAATCCCATTTAGCGAACGTAAGATACTCAGACCAAATCTCCTTAAAAAAAGGCCATCGTCCAGCAGTGGATATAGGCTGTCAAAGATGATAATTGCACGTCAATACGTTATTAAGAATTGTATTACCTTGAACAGCATTCTTTTTCTTCTCATCCAAGTTCCGAATAAGATCAGCTATATCGTTGTCGACGTACATGATGAAAGCGAGGTCATCATAGGGCGAGTAGGATGGTTCTTTGCTGGCAGTCGGTGTAGTCTCCGTCTCTTCGGCTTCCTCGCCAAGGACATTGACAGCCATAAGCGCCACCTGTCAATTTTAAAGCAACTATTAAGCACGCGGTTAGATGGCGGTACTGAAACCACATGGTACGGGTCCTGTACACAATATGGTGCTTGAGGTTTGTACACAGGGTGGTTCTCAGTAGTAATACCACATACCTACTTCTGGTTCCTGCGTTACCAAGAACCGGAGGTCTGAAGGGATGTTTCATCAGAAATAAATAAATATTTCTCGGACATTTTACACACAGCGCTATCTAGTCCCAACCTAAGCAGACATTATATTATGGGTACTAGAAAACTGATTTAAATACATAATCATACCTTTTTTTTATAAAACATACATGTTATACTTAGAAAACAAGTAAACTCCAAAACAAATATTTACGAATTACACAAACATTTGTTCCGACCCGGGAATCGAACCCGAGACCTTAAGAACAGCTAAGTATACGCTTCCACTGCGCCACCGAGGCAGTCTGTCCCAAAAAGATAGAAACATCTGACTTAATATTGAAATGAGTGATCGTAAATCACACAAGTAATATTTATAGTAGGCTTAGCGCATAAGCCATCATACTCCATTACCTTGCCCGCTAAATATTTGATCATATTTCGTAAGCTAATAGATATTTCGTGAACATCTCATCAACAACCCATAATGTCCCACTGCTGGGGCTTGGGTCTCCTCTCCTCCTCTCCTGGTGAGCCTTAGCAAAATTATTTTCATTCAAAAGAACCATCGGACCCAAATATAATGTATGCTTAACAGCTATACATAAATCATACCTGATCATCTTCTTTAGCTGGAGGATGCGGTCCGGATAGTCGGAGTTTAACGAAGCGTGCTATTGTAGGTTCTGGGAGGGCAGCTGATCTGCAATTATATAATACAGTTCTTGTAAGTTTATGCTTTAAGACTTTCAACTTGAGAAAGTTGATACGATTTTCAAATACTAGATAGCCAGTACTGAACTCTGATCTGTCGACTTGATCCAAGGAATCCGTATATCATCAACATCATCATCATCAGCCTATCGCAACCACTTGTTTCAATCCTCGATTTTTCGTATCTAGCTCCTGCTCCTGAGTGGAGACCGCGTTGTCAAACGTACTTAGTGTAAGACGTCCACAGACTGCTGGTAGGAGCTAGATGTCACTCTTAACATATATGTTTAGAATCTGAGGTACTTATTGAACTTCTTTTTCTATGAAGTGCTACCTGCAAGATGAATTCGACTTATTTATGCAATAAGGAACCAATCCACTCACGTGCCAAATTGAGATATATCCTTCTCTCCCTATAGATTCGGTTCTTATCTCAATTTGTGCATATGTGTGGATTGGTTCCTTACGCTATAACTAGATCCAATTGATAGTGTTTGAGGTGTTTAGTACCAACCTTAGTTCTCTGGTTCTGGCCTGGGGTGCTGGCTTGGCTAATGTCACTCGCCCCACACTGGTGTATGTAGCCCCACATGGTGTCGCTGCGCCTTCAGAAACCAGACCTCCTGACACAAGGACTTCTACGGATGACGCTGATATAAAAAAAACTTGAGAAAAAATTCACATTTTTAATATTCAGAATTATATTTAAGCCTACTATGGCGGCCTGGTCAGATATTTCTGCATAATTCTCCCGGCCTCTGAAAGACGTGAGAATGATGCAGAAGGATTTGGGCCTCCGGCCCTCACCAACGAAACACAATAGTAAGAATGCTGTCATTATTAGGATGGTCTTCTGTGTGAGGATAGTACTGCGCCGGTCGAGCCGGCTCATTCGTACTGAAATAAGCGTGGCTCTTCGAATTCCGATTATTCAACTACATTTAATTAGAGATGCTTTAGAATCTAAGGAGCTTGGTTTAAACTTACGTATAAGCTGATGATGTGCCAATAGTTGTAGTTTATGCACGGAGGTGACGCGGGACAATCGGAGGAGGAGTTCATGCGGTGGAGCACCCTCGCTGCGCCAGCCTCGTGCAGCGGGCCCTTGCGCGTTCAGCTCGCATGCTGGATACGAGCTGTCCTCGCCTGGATAGCAAATCAGAACACATAAGTAAGTCTATCAGGTTGTGTTTTTTTTTATGTGTGGAAAATCATCAATGACCGTCACCCCACCGGGGGTTACGGCGGGGTGGTGTGTCGGACTTGAACCGACTAAAAACCACACAGTGTGCCTTCTCCGCGTTTTTCCGTTTAGGAGGAGGAGAAGTCCAGGGTGGGATCTCCTTCTGAACTTCTCCAGCGCCTGCCCGCTCCTGATGCGGGCACCGTCTCGGTACGACGACCCTCTCTTAGGCGGCGTCCGGCACACACCGACGCCGCCCCCTCGCGGCATCCTGCTAAATTCCTAAGGTAACATCGCATCTACTTTGTTGTTTCTGATAAAAAGGAGTGCATATGTATATTTGACTGCCTTGTTAGTCTAGTGGTTTGCATATGCGGCTGCTGTCCAAGAGGTCTCGGGTTCGATTCCCGGGTTGGAACAAATATTTGTGAGATGCACAAATATTTGTTTCGGAGTTGGGTGTTTTTCTATTATGTGTGTATTTACAAAAATAAGTATGTTTATGTATTTATATCAATTGTCTAGTACCCATAGCACAAGCGCTGCTTAGTTTGGGACAAGATGATGTGTGTTAGATGTCCAAAAATATTTATTTATTTATATACAAGCTTTCGCCCGCGGCTCCGCCCGCGTTTATGTCGGTTATCGGGGTAAAAAGTAGCCTATGTCCTTTCCCAAGTTCAGTTATATCTTCATACCAAATTTCATTAAAATTATTTAGGCGTGAAAGCGTAACCGACACACAGACATACAGAGTTACTTTCGCATTTATAATATTAGTAGGGATTTATTTAAGGTTGGTTCATTTAATTACTGTACTCTCTGTCACTCAAGCTTTAGCAAACACTAGCTGAGTCCCGCTGTGTTATAAATGTTATAAATATATAAATAAATGTAAATTGTAAAGCCGCGGAACGAAGCTAGTGTAAAAAAATGTCCAAGTTACTTCTCAGGTCATCAGCTTTCCGAAAGACACAAAAATTTTAAAAATTGCCTTTTTGATATATGAAAGTACCGTATATAATTTGATATGCATTTAGTAAAAAACTGTTCGTTTAATATTACATACAGACATTCGAATTTTATTTATTAGTATAGACTATTTAATATTATATTACTAGAAATCTTAATTGTCTAAGAGAACCTAAATATTATTTATTCTACTATAAACTGAGAGCAAATCACTATTGCCCTAAGTAGATGTAAGTATTACGTAATTCAAGAAGGTTCTGTTAATAATCTCTCTGACGTAAGAATCTAGAAATATCTCATTATTGCCGTTTAGACTACGTCTGATATTGTCTACGCTAATTCCACCCACATGACAGCCGACATGAGTACTACTGAGATTGACAATCAGGTCGCTCATGTACAGGTCGTTCACGACACCCTGTCGCACACCACACCCTAATCTATAAGACTGTGACAAGGTGCCCGACCATCTCACAGTATTAGTCTGGTTTCCATACCAGTATTTCAATATATTTATAACATATACACATATATATATGTCTAGACAACATCCTAAAGCTAGAAAAGAAATATTTGCGGCGTATTTGCTCGCTAAAATGTAAATGTAGTTTTCTCTTTCATTTCCGAGGATTGCGTCAGAGGAGAATAATGTTCAATTCTCTCATTCAATCTTGCCATTTTGTATGTTTAAATTCAATTCTATGTTTAATCTTTTCTCGCTGCTGAATCACAATCAACGGAAGACCACCACTGGCAACACGAGCATTGTAACTTAGCAATGATTAACAAGAATCCAAACTAGAATTATAAAATCTAAATTAACTCTGTTTGTTTGTTACGGCAGACCGCTACACGAATTTTATTAAAATTTGCCAGAGAAATACTTTGATTTTTGAGGAAGGACATGGGCTGCTTTTTACTTTTAACCAATATCTAAATATAATAAGCTAAATATATAAAACTAGATGCACCCCGCAAACCCGAAACTATTATTATGATTGCTATGCAAGTGTGATAAGCATAGCAACCTGTGAAGTTTTGATGGGAGATACACAGTGATACATTTTGACATCTACAGTAAAAAGTAGCCCATGTGTTATTCTGATATATAAGCTAAAGTACTGTTTCATCCAAATCCGTTCAGTAGTTTTGGCGTGAAAAAGCAACAAACATACATACACACACACTCACAAACTTTAGCGTTTATAATATTAGTAGAATTGAAATACCTCTCATTGATTAATCACGAAATCTCAAAGATTATAAGTATTATAACACGTACAAAATTTAAAATTGACAAATAGGTTCCTAATATCCGCTAAGAACTGAACTTTACGTCCACTTCGAAAGGGATAAAATGGGGGTTGGAAGTTCGTATGAAAGTCTAATGTTATTGAATTTAAAGTAATTATTGCAGAAGCCTTTCAATGGTATCTACGAACCTATAAAAATTACTGAAAACAACTACTAATTTATTATAAGGAGGGCTTTACTACTAATTATTATAAGCGGCGGCCTAGGCTAGGCTATTATACATACTTTTCTTTTAAAAGACTATCTCTTTAATTATTAGCAGCCTAAGTACTGCATATTAAATTCTAGGGCAGTCATCAATGTATTCTGTTATAGTTCGTAAGGTTTCAGCATAACTTCACTTGTACTTTTAAGGTCCAAAATTTGGTTGGATACAATTATGAAGGTTGAATACGAACACCGAAGTAGGGTGGAACGCTACAAATTTTAATGAACGAGCCATATGAAATACTTTGGATGCTGTTCTACTTTATTTTTAACCAACTCCAAGAAAGGAGAAGGTTTTCAATCAGCTTGTTTTTTTTGTTTCTTACCTCAGAACTTTCGTTTGGGTGAACTGATTTTGATAAAAAAAAATATTTCTAAAGCTGGTGCCTCCCATGTAGTAGTAAGGGTCTGATAATAGGATCCTAATCATTCCAGAGATTAGCCGGAGCAAACAGCAGATAAAAATTTTAAAATTGCTTTTTTTATGTAGTATACGAGTATACTTTCATGTTAGTAAAAAAAAATCATTTGATGTTACAAACTTTAATTTTATTTATCTTTATAGGTTTTTCATTGTATTGGTCTTTTTACAATCTATCCTATTCGAACTAATACGCTGCAATTTTTTTAAGTACTGCCAAAGAGACTTTACTCTGCTTGATGGAAAGCATGAGTAGAGGTCCAGGAGTAGGAACCACCACACTCACAACGAATGCATCCAGTATCTCATACACACTCTGATGGCCTAGTGAGATGCTTTTTCACGCTCCGCTGAAAGTACTCACGATCACAGTGAGAAAGAAACACTTGTATCTAATAAATATATGTAAATTTGCGGTCATAAGATATAGAAGGCAACTGCTGGAACTCCTTATCATCAATAAATTAAATAATGTATTTTAGAAAGGCACATTACAATCACGACAAGAACATCAATAACATAATGCGCCTACATTAAAATATTAAAGGATATTCTTCATTTCTTTATTTTCAACCCTTAATATAGTTTTTCTTAAACACGTTAAGCTGTCGGTCCCGGTTATTATGCACATCAATGGCAATCGTTATTGGGAAGTCGGTCCCCTCAAATATGCTGACAACTAGTTCAACCTTCGCATTTCCGTTCTCCCTTGGTTGCGGAGGTCCAATACCAGTCGCTCTGTGGAAATATTTATATTCAGGTAAAACCAGTTGAACTAGTAGCCGAAATAATATTGGGAATAAAGGCAAGAAAGTAAAAAATATATTTTTTATTACATTGACATCTAGTAGGAAAAGTATATCATACTAAATAAGTCGGTTCATAACTGACGAATATTATCGCTAACTAATCTTACAGAAAAAAAAAAACAATAGAAATTTCTTGTCTTATTTTGGTTTAAAATGTAACTTAAGTAACACGTAATAATGTTCAAATTGAGATGAATAGCTCCATTAAAGACAAATACAAGTCAACAATAACAAAGAGCCAATACATTAGACCGCCAATCGATGTTATTGGACTTCGACACAATGTTTAATGAAAGCTACCCCATGTCAGAGAATGATAAATTAGTTTTGTCTGTCTCTATAATGACTACGTATGAGTACTATGAATAAATAACTGGCAGACCGATCGATTGGAAAGGATAAAAGGTCATGTATAGGTACAGAATATATTGTAGTACGATAATTCTTGAAGTGTCATCCGTTCAAATTTAGGATGTTGCTTTAGAATTGATGGGTAATACTAAGTCATGACATTTTATTTTTTTTATCCAATAGATATACTGACGAATATTGCAAGTTAAGAAACGTATTTCACATATTAATATGTTTAAAAAAATTGCGATGGGCGATCTTAAAACAGCCTGCGATCTTTTTACCCACCAGTTTGGATTTTAGCAATACTTAGGTAACTCAAGGAGTTACTACTGTAATAGCATCATATTCATCAGTTTATCCCTGAACAATGACCTTACCCTAGAATAAAAAACTCCAACTAAATCGCAATATCTCTCCAGTAAGTTCTCGATAATTTTCCCGATGTTCGGTGTTATATGATCTAAACGACAAGCTTACATCTAGACCAGAAATCAATTACTACCTACAGGCTGCCTCTTAATCAGGTCTCATTCCTAAGAGAGGAAAAACTACTTAAATCGAATTATTTGTTATCGATTTAAAAGTAAGCCAAATAGAAAAGTAATCGTAGGTACACTGTACTGCGACGTATATATCTCTTTTCTTTTTTCTCTATTTAAAAGACAACTCCCGCATTAGGAATGTAAATTCCTGTGTCGCGGGGGACTTTACAAACATACATGAAACGAACACAAAGAACAGCCAGACTCTGAACAACAAATTGTGAATCACACAAAGTGTTATCCTACGTGGCATTTGAACCCACGACACTTGGCGCAGTAGGAAGCGGTGTGGCGACCACTTAAGCCACTAGGCCAACCGTGCAGTCTATTTTAATGTTTAGAACTTTAAAGTAAATTTAAAATATCTCATACTTTTCCCTTCGAACATTACCCAAATCGATTCATAAAAAAGAAAACCTCAAATAAGAAAGGCGAGGATCTACCTAGATTTAATTAAACATATCACAGAAGATATGGTCTAACTTCTAGTCATCACTTCTAGTCATCTAGTTCATCACCAGCGATTAAATGAAGGTTACAACAAAAGTCCAGTCAATGGTCTCTGTTGGTTAGTGGTTCTCACTGCTGACCCCTGGTCTTCACAAATAATTAGATTACATCTATTTTATAAGATTCGTGCATTATTAATTTTGTATTTATATTAAGAGCGGTGTTGCGCCCCCTTTTTACCGGCAATCTGGTGACAATAGCCCGAGGACAAAGAAAAATATAAAAATTACTTACTTGTTGCGTAGACGACGTGAAATGGAATGCGTTTTGGCATTCTAATATATCACTATCTTTTAACTTTTGAACAAAACCTAATAATCACTGCCATTGTTATTAATTTTTAATATAAATTCAAACCAGAAAGCCTTTTGAAATATTTTGGAAACGGATTATTTTTATTGAGAGCATTATAATTGTACAAAAAACTACATTTTATTGTTAAATAAGAGTGTACGTGAAATACGTATTGTTCTGAATCGGACTGGAATGAAAAGCAACTTGAAGTTTGGTCCGAGAGGGTGCCGGTATGTTAATCAATATTTGCGCAACTCAGCCCGCAATATTTGAAATGCCGCGCAGGCTGCATTGATCACAGCGCCATCTTCAAGAGAAAGAGAATTGTAAAATTAATTGATCATGCCGTCCTCTATATTTGAATTTAAAACTACGCCATCTTTCTGGTGTTTGCTTATTGCTACTGTTTTCTAAGTTGTAGTTTCCATAGTATTTCAAGAGCTACAGGCGGCTCTTTTTAGAGTTCCGTAATGAATGTTTAGGAAACCTTATGTTTTCATCGACTTACCTTCCAAATGGCTAGTGCTAGAAAGATGAAACTTTGCGTGAATATGTGTTTTTATCAAGTCGACAAAGTGGAAAAATTAAATGACTAAATTTTTTTTTAGGTTGCTCCTCTGAACGTGTCGTGGGGATGATTTCTTTTCTTGTGTTTATGCAATCGTATGGGGTATTATTTAATAAGTCTTGTGACAAAATTGAGAGATGATACGATTTTTTCATTTTGGTATCCGTTTACGAGTTATTCAACTTTATAGGCATTTTTTTGTAAACACACGCCCCCTCTAAAAGCTAAACGGCTGACTTAAAAATCTCAATAAACTCATAGTGACAGGCCATGTTATTTACTTTAAAGGAAAAATACATCATACTTAAATAACTTCGTACAAAAATAAAGAATTGTCAAGTAAACAAAATAATTATTAATTTTTCACCATTTTAAATCACGTGCCTATAAGGATGACTACGGAACCGTATTCCATGCGTGGTTTGACACGTACTTTGACTATTTTTTATATTATTTTTCTAATCCGAACTATTTTTAATATACCTACCAACTTTTTCTTGGTAAAATATCTCTCTAGTAAGTAATAGTGATCAATATAAAACTTGGACGACCGACTTGTAACTTGTTATCGATGATAATGGTGATGATTAATAAACTGTAAAGCTGTTTTTCACATCAATACAGTTGATGGGAATAATTTCAAACTTGGTGTATGTCACTCGACGTGTTTTCTACTGAAAGAGCCGCTGACGGTCTTTCGTTCGGTGTAAGTATATTTTCAGTACAAGTGTGGCGACTTCCACATAAAACGCGAGGAAAACATACGACAGCGTCATCTAGCTAAGAAACACGGAACTACAAAAAAAACTCGTAACGATCTATACGGAGTAATTACTAATCCTGAATCGCGAAACTGACATTCTCGCGCCGATTAGCATGTATACAACATCCCAACATCAACTGTTGGGCAGTGGCCCGCCAGGCATGCTCACCTCGCCTGGTCGGAGAATCCTCCCTTTGTGTTGAAGGAACACGTCACCCGTTCCTCCACACAAGAATAACATTGAAATAAAATTTTATTTAAAACATATCGTTTTTATTTTACCCTTAAAGATACAAATTAATGACTGAACGCTTCTGTGCAAGTGCTTTATCTTACAACTGCCTCGTAAGCGCAAAGGTAGAGTACCTACGCTTCTTACTACTGTGCATGAAATCTCGGGTTCGATTCCCGGGTCGGACCAAATGTTTGTGTGATCCGCAAATATTTGTTTCGGAGTTTCGGTATTTTATTTAACTTATATAAGTTGTCTAGTATCCATAATTCAAGCCCTTACCCAAGTTTGGGACTAAATAGCGTTGTGTGTAAGATGTCCGTAATGTCTATATATTATGTACTAGTACGACCGCGTTAAGAACCGCCTTCCTTTTTGGAAGTCGGTTAAAAGTAATAAGAAGAAGATATCAAATACACGTGTTTTTATTAATATTTCACGTATGATAAGGCTTGTTTTATGATATTCATACACAATTTCTGTAAGATGGTTTTCCCCCAATCGTTATCGAAGTTAAATTAATCAACTCGTTATTAAATTAGTGGAAATGTGTAGACAATATTAATGAACTATTATTCTTTTTAAATCTGTTGTGCACTTATCACGGTCACCTAAAACTTATCTGGTTTGTTATCTTTGGGAATCTTAAGTGCCGTATCTAAGAGTAATCAAGATAATCAAAGTAATCAAACATTTATTCATGATTACTGAAATATGTATTCAGTTTACAGCTGAACAATAGCAGGTGAGTTTTGTTTGTTATATTTTATTTTATTTTTTTAATTTTTACACTACTCTTTACTTATCTACGGCGAAGCCAAAACGAACGAATACTTTTGGAAGTCATTATATGCTTGTTAATATATACCACTGCAGTGCCTAAGCAAATAGTTGTTTGTTTGTTTTAGACTAAATTGCACAATTATACCTTTAGATTTGAGAAACAAAGAGATAATATTTATACTTCTATCTTTTAAAACACGCTGACGCTGAAGCAACGATTTTATTTTTATTTACGACTTTTCTAGGCAGATATGTACATTCAGACCATATTTTTTTTACAGAATAAAACTAAAAGATGTCTGTTTTGTAGGTATGTTTCTAGTGTCGACTGTATTTTTCCTGGGATTGCATCTGGCTTCATCCCAAACAGCAGGATGTGATTTTTATCAACAGGTAAATTATAAAAAAATAATTTCGCTGTTAAGTAATATGCGAACAATGACAAATTTAAATACATTATTTAATTAAATATATATATCTTCCTAGCATCTATTATTCATAAAAAAATATTAAGATCGGTTTTACCTAAATATCAGTTTTCCTTGGAGTAACCGACATGGGATGGGACCTGCGCAACCCGGAGGATGAACTGAATTCGTGGTTGAACTAGTTGTCAGTATATTTCGGGCGGAGAGCGGATTTCGCCCTCCGCCCGAGGACGTGCGCGAGTGGCGCGAAGCCGCTCGCCGAGCCACCATGCTGAGATGGTCGCTCCGGCTGGAGACCCCACGCGCTGGCTTCGCCGCCGTGGAGGCTCTTCAGCCGGTCCTCGAGGAGTGGGCAGGACGGCAGCACGGGACCCTTTCCTTCCGGCTGACGCAGGTACTTTCCGGGCACGGTTGCTTCGGAAAGTACCTGCACTCGGTCGCTAGGAGGGAACCGAGTCCCGCCTGCCACCACTGCGACTGCAGTGAGGACACGGCCCAGCACACGCTGGCGGTCTGCCCCGCTTGGGCGGCGCAGCGCCGGGTCCTCACTGCAGTCATCGGAGGGGATCTCTCGCTGCCGGCCGTCATAAGATCGATGGCCGGCAGCGACAGTTGTTTTACCGCGGTCGCAACCTTCTGCGAGGATGTAATCTTGCAGAAGGAGGTGGCGGAGAAGGCCCGGGAGGATTCCATCCAATCGGACCCGATCCGCCGCCGGCGCCCCGGGCGGCGGAGGCGCGCATACCTGCGTCTCATGCCGCCCTGAGAGTGGCCGCGGATGGGCGGGACGGGTTTCCCGTCCGTCCGCAGTAGAGGCCAACCGCGAGGGGGCGGCGTCCGAGTGTGACCGGACGTTGCCCAATTAGAGAGTACACTTTGAGGTGGTGCCCGCAACAGTGCGGGCAGGCGCCGGTTGGAGTCCAGAAGGAAATCCCCTCCCTGGACTCCTTCCAATACACAGGCGCAGAGAGGGTCACACCGTGTGGTTTTAGTCGGTTCGAGTCCGACACACCACCCCGCCGTAACCCCCGACGGGGTGACGGTCCGCGGGGATTTCCACACGTAGAAAAAAAAAAAAAAAAGTTGTCAGTATATTTGAAGGCAATGACTTGACAATACGATTGCTGTAGATGTTCATGATAACCGAGACCGACTGCTTAACATGCTGCATTATTAGGGTTCCGAAGTATATCACTCGGAACCGCGGAACTTGGAGCGGCGGTGCGCGGTGCCGTGTGTTAATCGCCTGACTGAGGAACCTTTTCCTGCTCGTGGCCTGACACGCTCTTGGCGCATTTTGTATTATGTTTACAACGGTCCGCTACGTCCACAGGAGCGAACTTGGTGTTGAGTACCATCTTTGGTGAGAAGGCGATCGAACCAATCACACAAATAAAAATTGTAAAATTGTGACCAGTCTCCGCTCAATCGAGTGTGGACCAGAGGCAAACCATGAATTTGGTATGCGACTGTATTCGATCCTCTGTTAAGGAAGTAATACCCCGGACCTCGGTACGGGATAACTGAAATTTTCCCTTCACGTGAATATTAAGTATACTTTTGACTTTTTTTAACATACAGGTTATCGCTGGGAACACCTATACCATCAGCAGTCCTGGATGGCCCAACTTTTATCCAAGTGGACTGACATGTCGATGGATCGCAGACTGCCCTGCTGGCTTCAGATGCCGACTGACATGTCCTGAAATAAATATTCCCCAGGTATAATATATTGACATTATTTTTAGTTTGTGGCGGTTGTTGTCATAAGAAGTCGTGAACCTTAGTTGGGGGCCTTTGGGTGGTTTAAAAACATTCAACGACAAGATTAGGTAGCCACAATGTTGTCTTGCCAGTGCCAAACCTGCACTTGACCGGTGAGGGAACGTATGACCTTAACTCTCTCATGAGAGGAGACTTGATGCCAAAAGTGTGACGTTATGGGATTTTGATAATTATTTATTTACATACTAGCTGATCCGGCGAACTTCGTACCGCCCGAATTTGAAATCCCATAGCTTGTTCGCAGCGCCACCTACCGGGTACTATAATTTGAGATTTAAACTATCCTATCTCTCAAGTTAGATCGAACTGCACATGGTGTGCGAATTTTATTATAATCGGTTAAGTGGTTTAGAAGTCCATTGAGGACAAACATTGTGAAACGAGATTTATATATATTAAGATTTATGAAATTACCTCGTGTGGCGACGGACTTACAATACGGACTAAAAACCCTATAACAATGATAAAAGTATATATGATGAAAAAGGGTGTGTCTGTAATTATTAAAGTTTCAAAGTCTTCGTTTTTAGGGTTCCGAAGCTTATGACTCGAAACCCTTATAGATTCCTCATGTCCGTCCGTCCGTACGTCCGTCCTCGACTTAAAGACGTCATCGTGAGTGCTAGAAAGATGAAACTTTTCATAATTATGTTTTGTGATTACGTCGAAAAAGTGCTACAATAAAATTATGAAAAATATTTTTATTTTACCTCCCCTACTACAAGTAAAGTGGTGTTTTTTTTTCTCGCGCCTACTCCATCGAGTGCAGTATCATTTGATAGGTCTATAAAAAACAATAAAGTGTTTCTAAGACCAATTTTTAATTTATTTACGACCACTTTAAAGGGCACTTTTTTGTAAAAACAGGGCCTTCCCTCCCCTCTAAAAGCTAAACGGCTGGCTCAAAAAATCTGAAAGAATCCGTGAAAAATCCGTGGTCCATAAAATAAACACGAAAGAAAAACTATAACAGGTTAGATGGCATTTTTAGTTCAGGACTATAGAGACTAAACTCGTAAAATGCGCTTCCTTGGAGAACGTCATACAAAATTTAAGCATTAATACGTAAACATAACAATTATCTATTTTGTGTGACTGAGGAACCCTTTCCTGTACGTGGCCTGACACGCACTTAGCCGATTTTATAATATTTACTTTATAGGCTATTCTATACCGCCACGTTGCATTCTACAAACATAATCATTAATAAAAAAATATCAACGTCTTTCAACGTTAAATTACATGGTCATGTGTTGTGACCACGTAATTTAACGTTTAATACATAAATATATAAAATATTTTGCTCATTTCACACACAACGCCATCTAGTCCCAAACTAAGCCGAGCTTATACTGTGGGTACTAGACAACTGATGTAAATACGTATACTTTCTTTTTATCAATACATACATATTAAATATCGAAAACACTCAAACTACGAAACAAATTTGCAGATAATACAAACAATTGGTCTGACCCGGGCATCGAACTCGAGACATTGAGCACAGTTGCCACATACGCTACCACTGCGCCAAGGGCTCAGTCTAGCATAATAGAAACGTTAGCGTTAGCGATAGTGGAAAGAGAATCGACGCAAAACACTTATATTTTTCCTAAGGGAAGTGATTGCCAAAGAGTTTCATGCATACGGTAACCCGCTTTTTCCTTTTCAGACTGCATCATGCTCTGGCGATCGTCTATTAGTCTCTTTATCAGGGAACACCGCCCTCACCGACGCTCAGGTTTACTGCGGCAGAGGAACACTGAATGTTTTGTCTTCAGGCACCAGATTGAGCATGGGTAAACATAATTTATTATTCTAAATTCGTTGGCCATTGGCCATTGGTTTCGGATAGAAGAAAAGGTAAAGATTTGTGTTAGGTACACTCATCTGACCATTCTTGCGATTTCTTCTAAGTTTGTTACCAATTGCAAGTCTCTGTTGACGCACAAATAATATGGTATGGACCAGCCCCCCTTACCAAGCTGCAAGCGTTTTTCGCTCTGCTATTTTGACGGCTCTATTATCTTATTTGATTTGCTAATATTTCGTTTTGAATTACTTGACTTGCGGGGACACTGCCGTGCTCCCAGATACCGAATTGGCATAGGTCTAAAGTCAACTAAGGTCACACGCACGTAATCTTTATATTTGAAATTTAAATAGTATTAAGCTTAAGTATTTTGATTATCGTTCAATCAATTAATCAATATATTATAAGATAAGATTCGATGCAAAATCTAATGAAAATTATTGTTGGCTAAAAGTAAAGCTATTATAAGTACTTTGCCTGGATGATAACTTAAATTAAGTAATTTATTGTTACTTTTTGGATAGTTAACATCACGATAAGTCCAAAAGGTCCTGAGCACAGTCAAAAAGAAACGCAAACAAAGTTTATTTTGTCAGTTACTAGAAATAAGTAAAGCTACCTACTCCTAATATAACAAAATATATAGTAGTGTCCGTGTGGTGACGGATTAAGAATACAGAGTGTCACCACCCCTATTCAATCCGCCGGTGTCGTAAAAGGCGAATAAGGGATAAACTACGCAAGACAACATCAATGCAAAGAGAAGGGAAACTTGAAACGAATCCTTTTTTTTTTTTTTACGTGTGGAAATCCCCGAGGACCGTCACCCCGTCGGGGGTTTCGGCGGGGTGGTGTGTCGGACTCAAACCGACTAAAACCACACGGTGTGACCCTCTCTGCGCCTGTGTATTGGAAGGAGTCCAGGGAGGGGATTTCCTTCTAGACTCAAACGAACCCTATACCAACCCGTCTGGCCCGGGTGGTATAGTAGGTCAAAACTTCTTTTCTAAGGAGAGGCCTATGTCCAGTAGTGGTATGTTAAAGGCTGTTGATGATTGATGATGATGATATGCTATACTAGTAAAATTCTTATAAAAAACGGTGTATCCGTTTTAAGATTAAACGTAATAAACGGGCAGACGAAAAGGTACTGATTTTATTTAACTTTATAAAAGTATACATGTGTATTTTATTTATTTAATATGTTTTAATATTTTCAGCTCTCATAACTACTGCATGGAGTACAGGGGGTAGATTCACATGTCAAATAACAGCTGAGCGCAGTACTCCTGCTCCCGTCACCTGCAGATGTGGGGACAGGAGATCAAGGGTAATTTTACTATGCAATTATGGTAGCAAAAAATACATTTATAGTTTTTATGGATTATTTGATTTTAGAGTTCATCGCTCTTACGTAAAAAAAATCGCTCGAATTCACCTTACAAATAGAGTTACAAAATAATGTTAATATTCTGGAATATTAAACCCATCGCGTTATAAATTTAAACCACAAAACTTATACTTTGATTTAAATAGAAAAATAAGTAAATATAGATAATTACATTTTAATAGATTGACTAGGCAATTGCACTAAATAATTATTATATTACCGGTCAGATGCATTGTGTTTTCACGCTATAAACAAATCATTAACTTTATAAAATTAAATATATTTTTTTTATAGACAACTCCTGCATTAGGAATATAAATTCCTGTGTCGCGGGGGACTTTACAAACATACTTACATACTTTTAAAATTGATATAGTCACTATCAGCTAATTACGTAATTACATAAGACAGAAAACCCCATAAGTTAACCCTTTTTACCGCAGAAGAACAGAGTTGCTCGACTTGGATTATTTACAAGTTATGTTTTTGATATTTAAAAAAGGACTTTAAGGCACATAGAATATAATACATTTTCATTCAGACACGCATCGTGAACGGAGTGGAGACAGCAGTGAACGAATTCCCCAGCATGGTCGGCATAGCTGATATACGAATATCTCAAATGAGATGCGGAGGTGTGATTTTATCCCAATGGTATGTGATGACGGCCGCCCACTGTATACGAGGCGAATCCCCTTCCAACTACGCTGTGATTGCAGGAGAACATGACGTCACTGTGGGTAAGTCTTTCACATAACAATACTTAAATATATACATAGATTTGGACTCCTGCAGCTAAAACATAATTTTAAGAGATTTTTTTTCAGCAAAATAACATTATTTTCCTTCAGTCCTGTTCTATCAATGAATGATAAAACGAGACTTGCAGTATTCACTACACCAGAATCTATGCTCTATTTATTATATTCATAAAATTTATTGTTTTTCTTCCTTCGTTGCATTTCAAAATGATGACAGTTTCAAGAGATAAGTACTGGCAGATGAGCGGCTATTAAAAAAAGTATTCCAACTCTTTCGAAATTGGAACGTTGCGCTGACCACAAATAATGTTGGATAATAAGGGACTTGATTTGATTTGAAGAATTTTGAAATTCAGAACTGTTTTTTTTTACTTACAGGTGATTCGCCAGCCACACAAGCATACGCCATTACTTCTTTCAATAGTCATCCATGGTTCACAGAGTAAGTAATTTTCAATACAAATGCACATATCAGTTTTTCTTAGTTCCAAAAAAATTCCTTTGTGTTTAACCGTTTTATTCCAATGCAAGTACCGTTTTTAACCGACTTCAAAAAAAGGAGGAGGTTCTCAATTCGTCGAAATCTTTTTTTTTTATGTATGTTCAGCGATTTCAAAAATTATTTTTGCATTGGAATGGGCGTAGCTTACAGATGATCCCATCATCACCATATCGGGATCTGATGATTGGATCCCTAGGAAATCGAGGGAACTCCTCAAATATCAAAGGCACAATTGTCGCGATTTGGGTATTCGGAATAGTTTTTCATTGAAGTCGGTTCCTTTTTGTAAAAAGTATATTTTGTTTAAAAGTATATTCTCAATTAATTTCTCGTTTTCTAGTGTTTGTTTTTGTCTTTTTATTCTAAAGTTTGTAAACCATTGTCATTTACAGATCTAATTACGATTACGACATTTCAATAGTCACTGTGAGGAACGCAATTGTATTCAGTGAACTTGTGGGTCCTATCTGTCTACCGTTTAAGTTCCGAAACTGGGACTTTTCTGGAGCCACAGTTACTATGTTAGGTAAGACTAGAGCAGTACTTAAATTATTTATTAAAGATTCCAGCTTGTTTAATGACATGAGATTGAAAAACTTACTTGTTAATTCAACATCATCATCATCAACAGCCTTTAACAGTCCACTGCTGGACATAGGCCTCTCCTTTGAAAGGAGGTTTTGGCCTACTATACCACGCTGGCCAGACGGGTTGGTAAAGGGTTTGTTTCAAGTTTTCCTTCTCTTGGCAGTGATGTTAGCTGCTTATTTTGTTCCTTTAGTCGCCTCTTACGACACCCATGGAATGAATAGGGGTGGTGACACTTTGTATTCTTAATCCGTCACCACACTTGTTAATTAAAGAACTATTTAGTTGTACATTTACACTAATACTAGCTTTTGTCGGCGTAACAGACCTACAGTGTTATCTCTAGAATTTATAATATTATAATAGTTTGAAATGTAAGGAGAAGAGATAAAGAGCGACTTGGAGATAAACATTTCGGACACCAATCTTGTTTTGGGCAAAAGACATTCAGAAAGAAAAAGATGAATATATAAAGACTTAATAAATTATTAAATATCTATTTATCAGGTTGGGGTACCCTGTTCCCTGGAGGGCCAAATTCAAACACTCTGCAAAAGGTGGACGTGAACGTGATCACACAGAATACCTGTAGGGCTCAAATGCCTGCTGTAACGGACAGGCAAATGTGTACTTTCACCCCCGGAAGAGATGCTTGTCAGGTAAGGGTTCTCTTTTTATGTATAGTAGTAGAATTCCTTTATACTACACCTGATCGGAACAGTAGTCAATATTCCATGAAAATGAAAAGAGAACGTTAGTCTTTTCCTTGACCCGAATAAGCGGGAGGATAAAATGTATGAAAATCCATTTCTAACATGTTTTAGCGGGAGAGAAAGTTATATGAATTTTCATTTCTCATGTGTTATCTTATCTATGGCGCGCGTCTGCCCAAGGAGTTTTCATATAATTTAAATATGTAATCTCCGTGCCACTGACATCCTTTTGTGAAGAATAAAAAAAAAACAAAAAAAGCGCGAAATATTGGTCAAATTCTAAACTAAATTTGTCATACGTTTTGATTTCTTTTTAAAAATACTTTAAATGTTCCTCACAGGTGTAGTACTCGCACTGTGTAGCACTTGGGTGAAAGTCCCATTCCTACCTCGGGAGTATTGTGGCACTAGGCTGCGACTTCGGGCCACAAACTGCTCCCTCGCTAGTAATCGGTCCCTTTCCTCCCTCGGTGAACAATGTACTATTGTACATTGTTCTTATGACATATATAACAAGCCGAGGATCGAAATAAGTAGTTTGCAATTGGAGAGGCCTAACACACAACATCACACAACAACTTACACACAACATCATCTAGTCCCAAACTAAGCAGAGCTTGTATTATGGGTACTAAACAACTGATATAAATACATAAACATACTTTTTTTGTAAATACATACATATTATACATAGAAAACACGCAATGGACTGCGATAGACTGATGATATCTTAAAGAGAGATCTTACAGCAAAGAGGTCGGCCAATTGCAACCCCGTCGTAAGTGATCACTGAAAAGAGCCAGCTGATGTTAATCGCAAAATAAATTTAGTATAATTTTCCAAGGTAAAAAGTATCCTATGTCCTCTCGGGCTCTAGGCTATATAGACAGACAGAGTTACTTTCCTATTTATAATATTAGGCATAATATTGATTAGGGTCTGAATAGTATCTGAAGTTCCAGCATGCAACAAATCTATGTTGTCATAACAGAATTCTGACAAATGTTTTTGTTTCTTTTTCAGAACGACTCTGGTGGTCCAGTGCTCTATTCAGATGTTACCACAGGTCGTCTCTTCAGCGCAGGCATTATCAGTCACGGCCGGTTCTGTGCATCAAGTTACCCAGGCGTTAATACAAGAGTTACTGTACTGTTGGACTGGATTGTTCAGAATACTCCGGGTGCCAATTATTGTGTTGTCCAATAATCGATGAAATGATAGATAATATATACATATACTGCTATTTACTGTTTTTATGTATCATAAATTCATCAAAACTTGGATGAGGTCATAGTCCTGTTTATCCCACTTCTGCTGGTGGTTAGAATTTGTAAGTAAATGTAAGAAAATACATTACAAATGACGCTTTTTCGAATGTTGACACTGTTTATTATACCTTATGGACATGTGTCCGACCTGGATTCATCATATAACCTGGATGAACTCGTAGCGCTTTCCATCCCACTTCTGCTACTGGTTTGAAATTGTAAGAAATAGATTACAAATGATGCTCTTTCGAATACGTTTTTTTTAAAGACAACTCCCGCATTAAGAATATTCATCCAGTGTCACGGGGGACTTTACAAACATACATGAAACAGACACAAAGAACACCCAGACTCAGAACAATACTACTTAAACCCAGTGGTTTAGCCCAGTGGCTAGCAGTGGAGCTAGAATTAACTTTATGAACTACACAGTTAATACCGGAGGTTATTCTCGACCAATCCACCTATACCGGCTTAGCATGAAATTCATAGACTACTCTAATAGCCAATAGCTAACAAATCTACTAACTACTACTACAAAACTACTAACTAATAGCTAATAGTAATAGCTAATTGCAAACAGATTGCGGAAGCGACTTCATACTAAGTGAATTCTATCATCAATCATCATCATCATCATCATCATCAGCCTATCTCAGTCCACTGCTGGACTGCCTCTCCCATTGCACACCACTTTGATCGATTTTGGGCTTCTCGCATCCAGCTCCTGCCAGCCATCTTGCGCAAATCATCACTCCACCTGGCCTGTGGGCGTCCTACACTACGTTTGCCGAGGCGCGGTCTGAACTCCAGAACTCTTCTACCCCAACGATCATCAGTTCTGCGGCTAATATGGCCAGCCCACTGCCACTTCAGCTTGCTTATCCGGTGGGCTATGTCGATGACTTTAGTTCTCTGACGGATAACTTCATTCCTGATACGATCCCTCAGAGAAACGCCGAGCATAGCCCTTTCCATAACACGCTGAGCAACTTTGAGCTATTATCAATGTTAACATAATATTCAGGGCATGAGTGCTGAAGGCTTTACTAAATATTTGGGTCAAGTTTAGACTGAATTTCGTGAATATACACTATAGAAGGTTTTATGTTTATCAGCAAGGTAATGTGATCTCTCTTAGAAGATTTTTTTAATATAATTTATTATTATTTTTATTTAAAGCTCCGTGTATATCTAGCTCTATTTATGTCTATTTAAAAACGGCAAAAATCACCTTTATTGTTTGGAACCTCGCACCGCCACACTAGCAAAGGAGGCCTGTTATGGTGATAGATCTATGTGACGTATGAACCCTGATGAATTGGAATAACTTCGTCTTTCTGGCAAGACCTTGCCGCTAATTAAAAAGACCTCGTTATAAAGGACAATTCGAATACTGAAGCGTTTTTCAAACAATTTAAATTCTTTACTATCATGTCTGCCTTATCAATACCTACAATTTAATTACATGGAATTTGTACTGTTTTCAGAATCAGTTTGGTTGTTACATTCGTTTCTTTATGTTTAAGGTGTGTAATATCTTATTTTAAGTCCTTAAGTATCTTGCTTAGTCCCGCTGTGTTACCCGCGGCTTTTCTTACGAATCGCGAGTGACGCCGTGGACCGAAGCTAGTCTAAAAAACTCAGCCTATGTTACTGCTTATGTAATCAGTCATCTGCCAGGGAAAATTCCGTCGATATCGGTACAACCGTCCCAGAGATTAGGTCGAACAGGACAGTCGAAGGAACAGACAAAAAATTTAAAAACTGCTTATGAAATCTTTGATCTAAAGCAATTTTTATTAATTATTTAGCGCACCTATTTAAACTTTCATTTGCATTTTGTAAAAATCTGTTTATTTTATATTACCAACGGATACTCCGATTTTGTTTATTTGTAAAGATTTACACTAAAATTGTAACTGCATACTATCTAACAATAAAATGACGACGACGTGACGACTGACGAGACAAACTATTAAAAATAAAAAACTTTTCACGTTGCTTCCGGGATGTTATAACAAGAAATTAAATTAAACGCCCTATAGATACCGAGTTTCTCGAAATAAGAGAAAAAATAAAATGGTTTCTATAAACAGTTGACATATTTAGTTACTCACAATAACATCATTATCAGCTGTTAGCCGAGAGCTGAGCAACCTTGACCAAATTAATTCATTTGTTTATTTGCAGTTAACTGTCATAAAGAGATCGTACATTTACAACTAATTTTATCTAGTTTTTTTATATTTTTAGTTGATTGTCCATGTTGTTAATATCATCATCATCATCATCATCAACAGCCTTTAACAGTCCACTGCTGGACATAGGCCTCTCCTTAGAAAGGAGGTTTTGGCCTACTATACCACGCTAGACAGACGGGTTGGTATAGGGTTGGTTTCAAGTCGAGACGGTGCCCGCATCAGGAGCGGGCAGGCGCTGGAGAAGTTCAGAAGGAGATCTCACCCTGGACTTCTCCTCCTCCTAAACGGAGAAGCGCGGAGAGGGCACACTGTGTGGTTTTTAGTCGGTTCAAGTCCGACACAGAACCCCGCCGTAACCCCCGGTGGGGTGACGGTCCATGATGATTTTTCACACACTAAAAAAAAAAAAAAAAAGGGTTGGTTTCAAGTTTTCCTTCTCTTTGCATCGATGATGTCTTGCGTAGTTTATCCCTTATCGCCTTGTACGACACCCGCGGGATGAATTGTTGTTAATATAAGTTATGAAAATTATAGGACAGTCAGTCACTATCAGTAAGCTGAAATGTATCATGTGTGTTCCTTGAGGAGCGTAGGCGAACACTAAGAGAGAGTTTTGGAAAAATCTACAACTAAGGGGGTGAATAAAGCAATCAAAGTTAACAACACGTAGGCGAAGTCGCGTTCAATAGCTAGTATTTTATAATGTCAATGGAACATCATCAGTGTCAAATTATGAGTTCTAGGAATTCTCAAACAAGTCAACCTTTTCCTCAGCAGTAAATTTAAGTAGTTCAAAATGTTGTTATCAGTTGCGAAGCCTTCACTGTCTTTGTTATCAGTGCATTTTATTTCACAGTCAGACAATTATAGCCAACATATTCTGATTTACTTCGCACTATAGTTAACACATTCATCCAGTAGTGATCATCATCAGAGCTCTTGAAGTGATTGATTTAGTTTATACTTTACAAATTCAAACAAATATAATATAAAAATAATAATCACAAGTTCAATTGCTTAACATTATGAATAAATTTTAGTGTCGTGATCCAAAAATAATCTAAATTTGTATTCCGAAGATATAATTTATTGTGTATATTAATTTTACATAAGGTAAGAAATTATAAGTTTTTAAGAATTTACAACTACCAAAAGAAAAAAAATACCCTTCAAGCTTATCATCATCATCATCAACAGCCTTTACCAGTCCACTGCTGGACATAGGCCTCTCCTTAGAAAGGAGGTTTTGGCCTACTATACCACGGTGGCCAGATGGGCTTAATTTAAGAATAATATTATCCTAAACTTAACTTTTAAATTCCCAGGTGCTAGTTCTAAGAGCATGGACGACCAAAACAAGAACCCAAAATACTAAAATCTTATATACAAAATAACAAACCCTTTAACGATATAAACGATAACTGGACAGCAAAGTCTTTTTTCTTCTTTAATTCTTTGGGCCGTGAATGTGGATATAGACGCGTGAACAACGAGAGGGCGCTAACCCTCTGTCGCGGGACAAAATACCGACTCTGATCGGGGAACAGGCGTGAACGCGCGTTGAACCACGCGAAAACCATCCACATTCACGTTTACGCCTATTCACGGAGCTTCACGGCACTAATGTGAAGCTGCCATAATATATACTTTATCATGTGCTTCGAGAACCCCTTTTTTCTGAGCTGTAGTCTTTTTAATACCACGATGTCTATGTCGGACTCGAACCGACCAAAAATCGCACGCCGTCTCGATCACTAGAAGCCGGGGAACCAGGTGGATCCTCGGAAGGAAATCTCTGGATCTTGTTAGTCCGCCTGGATAATGACCAGTGCCAGATTTCACAGTACAAAACACATCAAAGTTTTTTCACGTATACGGAAGTGGTTCATAAATATATAATGGTGTGATGTGGTGCAGTTTTTTCACGTGTACGAAAGTAATAATAATAACATTTAGTTTATGTCTATAGAAACAATACAGGTGGTTTGTGGTTGTTTTATGGTGTGATGTAGTATATTAGTAAGTCATCATCAACAGCCTTTAACAGTCCACTGCTGGAAATAGGCCTCTCCTTAGAAAGGAGGTATTGACCTACTATACCACGCTGGCCAGACGGGTTGGTAAAGGGTTTGTTTCAAGTTTTCCTTCTCTTCCCTCCTCCTCTTCCTCTCTTGGCAGCGATGTTAGCTGCTTTAGTCGCCTCTTACGACAGCCATGGAATGAATAGGGGTGGTGACACTATGTATTCTTAATACGTCACCACACGGACGAGTCATAAATGAAGTTATAAAAATATTAAAACTAACTGATAAAATAATAGTAAAACTTGATTTACTGACTAAAAGTTGAAACTAATATTTTTCCCTAATATGGGTTATTGACTATAATATATACAAATTTTTCATTGGACAAATTTTATTGTTAGTTATTGGACACTGCAAGTTTAAGAAGAATGCATATATTTCTGTATCTAAGTTAACTCCTAAAAGTATGGTAAGAGTGCACCTTGTTAGTTTGTGATTTTATTTCAATATGTATTCAATATAAAACTGTCAATTTAGTATCGCTGTAGTGCATATGATTGAGGCCCCGGTTTTGATTGCTAGTCGTTCACAAGTATTTCTTCTGACTACTGAAATGCTTAATCACCGCCCGGAGTTTATAACTTGAGTGCTAAGAGTACATCATCATAGCGATTATGACTGCATGGTTGGTGTGTTGGTTTAAGTGGTTGGCCCGACCGTTCTCTGTCGCGGGTGGACGGGACGGGTTTTCCCTGCACCCGCATTAGTTGGCCAGCCGCGAGGGGGCGGCGTGCGTGTGTGCCTGATGCCGCCCAAGAGAGGGTCTATAAGAGATGGAGCCCGCCAGAGGAGCGGGCAAGCGCTGGGAGGAGTCCAGAAGGCGATCTCACCCTGGATTTCTCCTACTTCTGAAAAGAGAAGCTCAAAGAGGGTACACCGTGGCCGTTCTCTATTGCGCTGAGTGTGGGTTCAAACCCCTGTTGCGACAAAACTTTGTGTGATCCACAATTTGTTTTCCTCAGACTGATTATTTTGTGTCCGATTGCAAAAGCCCTGCGATACAGGATCTATTTTTAATGCGGTCTTTATCTTTTTCAAAAAAGAAATTTAAAGGTAAAACCAGTATGTATAAATCAATTAAATGTGTATTTGAATTTTCATTTAATGGAAATTCAAATACCGCAAAGTTCAACAACCCGAATAAAACTATTATATTTCACTAACAATAGTTTGTTTTTCTGAAGTATTTTTTTGCTATTATAGTCTTATAAAACAGACATTGCAAATAAAACTTATTATATAGGTATATTCTTAAAGATGATTTATGACTCACGTAATTATTCTTTCGAGAAGAAGGATCCAGGAGAAGTCATCTTTGTTCCTGTAAATTCATACAAATATACAAATGTATGTATGTAGCACGTTTGGTCCGACCCGGGAATCATACAATATATATATATATAGCTATAGTTGAAGCGCTCATAACCGAGGTTAAGCAACTACCGCGTGGTCAGTACCTAGATGGGTGAACGTTTGGGAACGCCGGAAAATACCTAACTGATAACTGCTCCATGCACCCTGTTGCCTTATAATTTCAATAGAATCCTATTTCGATTATGTATTTTTAATACACAGATCAAGGAATGTGGAGCGCGCTATAGTTATTATAATAAAATATAAAACAAATATTGATAAATAACTTTTCTTTTGTAAGAGAACGAGAATTTATGCCAACTTACGCATTTGCAAAGTAAACACAATTTTTTTTATAAAATATATACACAATTGGACATTGTGTTGTTTGGTGTCGTAAAGGCCTTGTATTAAACCTTTCAAGCAACTTGTTTGTTTGACACTACTCTGCCTAACGAAATACATGAATAAACTCTAAGAGTAATGGTCTCAGACAATATAGCATGGTAGCTCCACAATGCACGGCACTAGTCCACTCTTGAGGTAGGCGGGGAGACCAACCGCACCTTCTCGATCCAACTCCATCTCTGTTTCACTGCCTCCACTCTTCCTGGCATCTGCTACACCGCCTGTGCAACTTGGGCAACCTTAATAAGCTGGGTCTCCTCCGCTGTACACTTCGGGTTATATTGGGACGACCGCAAGGTTACACAGAAAAACGAGGAAGCGTCACTATCCATGTCATATTGGGGGATCAATCACACGAAGGGTGGATTTGTGCGTCAAGATTATTGTGCCTGAACTCGGACATGTCTGTTAGCGTTATTTTGTTCCCCCAGAATACGATGGGCTGGCAGAATACACTCCGATATCAATAGAAGCGCCAAAGAATGCTCAGACCACGGCGCGGACGGGTGGGTGGGTGTATTCGTTTCGTTTTATATGCGTTCATTTTTATGTTGCTATTTTGCGTGAGCTAACAATGTGTTGCCTGGACAAAACTTTCATGAAAATCAAAACGGCAACATAGTGTTAGTTTTGGCCAGTCAGTACAAAGAGAATGCTTGTAATAAGTCGGTGTTTTGCGGTTGCGTCGATTTGCATTGTCTGCATCAATCGTATAGCTCAGTGCGAAAACTCTTTCGTTAGTCCCGTCACCCCTCTCGTAGCCTTGGATCACCCGTCTCGTGCTAAGAATCCCATTAGCCGCGCCAGCAACATGAATCGCGAGTACCACCTTCCACGTACAGCTGCTGGTCGTCGCATTGGGCGTCGTGGTTTGGTATTCGCTTCTGCATCATTGAGTCTCCGGTCTCCACTTATCAACGAAACACGATAACAGTAATGCTATCATTTTAGATTGGGGTTGAGACAGTACCGCTTCGGTCAAGTCGGCCCATTCGTGCTGTAATCAGCGAGAGTCTACTAGTTTTGCCTCTTGATCTAACTTCTATATCACAAGGATCTGTTTCAAAAAAGAGAAAGACAACCTCTTTTCACTGCCATTTTTCAGCGTAATTTGCTTCTATAGTCATCTATTATGACACACAGGGGATGAACAGATGTGGCGATACTCCGTATTGTGAATCTGTCATGGGTATATTACGCAGGAGTTTCAACAAAATAGTCTCTTACGTTAATATGTAAATTATATTTGTATGGAAAACCAACATGATTTGTACAAGTGTTCATGAAACCATTATAATGCTAATAAAGAGAAATATAGTTTATTTAGAGCAAACATATGCCTGATACGCCAGAACATGATACACGATTCAGTTTTATGTAAACTACGAGTAGTGTAAATAGTTTTAATGTTATTTTCTTAGTATCGAATTGTAAACCGGTGCGGTGGTTGAATACAGTTTTTGTTTCTACAAAAATATTTATTTAATTGTAAAGGTAATCTATACTATTGTAATTATAAATAACGGATCTACACGACGAATTTAATTGAAATGGCCGCAGTGCTTTAGCTTTGAAAGCTTATCTGACAGATATACAGATCTAGTTACGAATTTATAACATAAGTATGGATTATTTTCTTTCCTTCCTTGCGCCCTGCTTCATCTCAACTAAGGAAAGTGATTAGCAGCAAATGGATGAGGATTGGGATAGTCAAAGCATCTCAGTGAAGGATTTGGTTAGACAGTGGACAGTGGAGTGATAATTTCACAATGAAAATGCGAATGTTGAGAAATAACTCCATATATCCGAATATTTTTTTGGCAGGAGACACTCATGGATTAGCCGCTAGTATTACCCGAGACGACGTGCGGGGTTTAGTCGGTTCGAGTCCGATATAAGCAACAGCGGTTAGTATCCAGGAGGTTTTGCTCACAAAAAAACAATAGATGTAATATTATAGATGGATACATAAATATTCATGATTCATTATTGTAATTTGCTATTATATATGGAATACATAATATTTTATTATATTTATGAAGCCGAAGATCGAACCTAGTGGCGTAAAATTGGAGAGGCCTCCTGGAGAGTCCAGCAGTGGACTGCGATAGGCTGATGATGATGATGAATTTAATGATATTGATTAAAAGATCTGCCCCTTTAACCAAGATGGAAGTCTTTCAACAATCGCTTACACCTCCTTTTCTTGTGATATTAGGAGATATTTTGTTTTGAACATGTGAATTAAGGTTGAGATGACGTTATCCTAATTCATTTCTTAGTTTAATAATATCACTAAAGTGTGTAGATTGTCAATTGGGTTAGGGTGGTTGATCTAAACTTTAAATAGTTAGATAATAACAACGCCTAACGGTGAGTCCATAATTACCTTTTTTTGTTATAGTTCCATTATAATTATCAATAAGTATATGTTGTGTTCATTGTTGCAGATGCATTATAATTGGGCTCTGCTATTTTGGTTCCTCAGAGAAGTAACAGCTCAAGACAGTAAATGTGACTATTATCAAAGTGTAAGTGATTTTCTATAAATTTGTAAAAATATTAAATGTTCATGTTTTTACTGTAAACGGGACTTATTCGCGATAATATTATAAAGGTTACGATACCTTATATTTTCCGACGTTTCGAACGGGTTATACCGCTCGTGGTCAGACGATGCGCACAATAGCGGAACGAACGAAGGAACATATCACAGCTGTATAAAACCGCCAAACAAACAAGTCTGCCATCGCAGAGCACCTGCTGGAATCAGGACCGAACCACTGGATTGAACTACAGGACCCGCAGGTCCTCTCCACAGATCGGAACTATTTTCGCCGAATAGTACGTGAAGCGGTTGAAATCAAAACACACAAAAATTTCAACCGGGAAGACGGATACCGACTATCAACATCGTGGAATCCAGTCATCAGCGGGTATAGTCACCATCGAAAAGATGAAATAAGGCGTGCAGATGTTAACCGACTCCTACCTGCATCTGTGGAGTGAGACGACAGGTATAACATACCTACATTATTTTCACCGCAACCCATAACGTCCCTCTCTTGAGAGGGTTAAGGCCAAACGTCTCCACGCTGGCAAGTGTGGTGTGTAGGGGTACCGACACTACAAGAAATCAACGCGATCAAGTGCGGGTAGACACAACCTGCACATCACGAAGGCGACGCTAAGCTCACATCAGTCTACCCGTGACCACGAGCGGTATAACCCGTTCGAAACGTCGGAAAATATAAGGTATCGTAACCTTTATAATATTATCGCGAATAAGTCCCGTTTACAGTAAAAACATGAGTATGTGTAAAAGTCGCGAAAGTCTAAAAACAGATATTAAATGTTAGTGAGTTAATTTTGCTAAAATTGACAAAACATCATCTAATAAAAAAACATATATTCAATTAAAATGTATACAGAAATTTAAATTAACAATTTACGTCATTTAAAATAACCTACCCTGCATCGTTCTCGATGCAAAAGTATAAGTAGTAAATTTTAAATTTTAAATGGGTTATTTTTTTATTGTTATTTACCGTATATTGTATTTACCGTAGGCTTATCATTGAAATCTTTGCAATAGTTTAAAGCATGTTAATTTAAATCTCCTTTCAAGCTAACAAGACATGGGAATGAACTGTTTTTTCCTTCTTTGATTGATTACAAAACAAAATAGTGTTAAAAAATACATAAGATTTTAAGTTCGGAATATTAATCTGAATCTATAGTCAGTTCTCCGTACAATGATTTTAATTGTGCGATACACGATTTGTAGTTACGATTTAATGCAGCTTGTTTGTAGCAGATGGCGCTTTTATTAAAATTTTATTGTATACGGTTTTTGTTACAACAGTATTGATGATTTACGAAATTGGTATACTACAAAAAATATTTCTCAAAAAAATATTATTAGTTTCACTTTATGTTTGTGACGAAATAAAGCTATTCACTTTTATTTCAGTTATCCGCAACACAGACTGTGCCTATAATGAGTCCAAATTATCCTAACAACTATGGTCGTGATGTTCAATGTCGGTGGATTGTCGATTGTCCTACAGGGTACAATTGTCGTCTAGATTGTCCTGAAATAAATTTACCCCAGGTTAGAATTTTAAATAGTTAATTTGTCTTTCTCCATCATAGCCGTTCATCCATGTATTAAATAGTTTTTCTTTTACTGGTACTTGATCATATTTTCAAGTTATTCTTAGTTAGGTCCGCGTGAAATCAGCGTGGTATTACTTTTAGTAAAGCCACGCTAATTTCAGCACGAATGGGCCGGCTCAACCCGGGCAGTACTACCCTCACACAAAAGACCAACCTGAAAATGACAACATTCATGCTGTCGTGTTTTGTTGGCGAGAGAGAGACCGTAGGCCCAATGATACAATAGCATCTCACTGTCCACCATAGTGTGGGTCACCATGCTGCATTGTCTGCATTCACAATAAGAATGGTGACCCGTAATCTTGGATTCTACTCATGCTTTCCATCAAGCAGAGTAGAGTCACCACAGAGCAACTACTACTAGAGAAACCACTCACATGGAGCTGTCATATAATTGTTAGGGGGACCCCGCTCACCCGCTGCATAGATTTGGCGCCAGCGTCGGGCTATTTGATTGGTCTAAATTTTATGTCAAAATTAGACCAATCAAATCAGATATGATTTTCGTTTTCTATTCTAACCTTTCAACATTGTACTTTGTGTTTCTAACCTACAATAAATAAATGTTTTGTGATTTTTGTGATTGTGTACTGTGTAACGTTGCTTCTTTCAGTTATTTCTTACGCCATAAAAATATAGCCATGCCTAAATATAATAAAAAGTGTTGTGTTCCCAACTGCCAAGACATGGAAAGTAAACGGCATAGATTTCCCAAGTCTTCACCTTATCTTTTCGATCTTTGGTTGAAAAATATTGGGAATTATAAACTAAATGCTCTTAGTAAAGACAATGTATATAAATCACATATGGTATGTGAGAAAACTTATGAATTTTATCGTCAAATTCTAAGAATTCTAAAACTTTCACACATCATACGAGGTAATACTAATTTGCCTCAAAATACACTTATTTGGATTACCAAATCTAACGACATTAAGTATTAACTAAAAATAAAGATAAATTTACATGAACAATGAACCTAAAAACTAAAAACCTTAAAAATTATAATAAAACTAGAATATATTATTATAAGGAGTCCCTTTAGGCAAGGTTCCGAAGATACTGGCAGCGTTCCCCCTTTGAATAGCTATACTAATTCTTTGTCCGAGGTAGCTGCCAGCTCTTCGGTCCCCTGTGACGTCGACTAACCTTCTTGATATTTCTTTAAAAAGCGCTATAGCGCTGGGACCCCACGGACCAAGGGTCTCGACACCGAATGGGACAAAATCATATTCGGAGCCTAGACCCTTGTATTTGCATGCTTTAGCTTTTTCAGCCGCTTCACAAGCCGCACCAGCTCTGTTGTTGGTTCCATGTAGATGGGAAGGGGCCAGCGTGTCTGAACAGGTGGCATCCCATACCAGCACCCGACCCATCTTTCATGGAATCAAGCTCATACCGTCTGGTCTCTTGCCATCGTCTCTTGCAATACCAGTCGGCTCAAGTAGACTTGGCACGTTGACGGTGGCAAGGGACCGGCGTATGATATTGTTAAGTGCGGCATGTCTCGAGAAGCGACCTGCACTTTTTTGGCATGACAGTCCGTGATGTCCTAGCTTGTCGACTTCGCTGCCACAGGGACATTTATGAGGAGCGCAGACCGGAACCCCAAGCCGTAGACAGGTTGCGATTCGGAGCGTGTCAGGCTCAAGGAATGTTCCTGTATTTGACGAAGGGTACGCGTGAAGCCAGTAGCCGGCCTCATGTGCACCCACTGCCAAAAGCCTAGCACGCGCCGAACCTGAACTACAGCTCAAAAGATTATCAAAAGTCAATTTACAATTTATGTCGTCCCAGCTCCTCTGTGAATTTGGAGAAACTGGAAAACTTAGACCTGGGCATGCAATTAAGAAAGCGTTTCTAGCTTCTTTCAAGCCAGCAATCTCAAAGTTTGAAGGGGACGTTCTTAAAATTTTACTTATGAGATTTTCTGAACTATGAACAGAAGATAGGAAGGCTGGTAAAGCAACACTGGAAATTTTGCGAATCCCTAAACCGCCATAACGGATGGGTAGGGATGCTTGGGTCCAAGATTGCTCGTTTAGCTGCATATTTAGAATTGATTCTAAGCTAATTTTGATTAAGACGTCGATTTGTGTTAAAAGATCTGGGTGGTTCCAAAAGGAGCAGCAACGGAGCACATACGTAAATTTTGGGACGAAAAGACAGAATTTTAAGATACAAAGTGCATAATGTGGACTAATTTCAAGGAGACGATCAGCAAAATTTTGAAATTTAGTAATTGAATTATTAATATATTCAGAAATAGATTCATCAAAAATTGGAGAACCTAAAAGGTAAAGTGAATTACTGTGAACTATTTTAATATTTGGAGCCAACATATTAAATTTTTGTTTTATGTCACTTAAATTTAAGTCGCGGTTATTTATAAAAAGCTCGCATTTGCTAAAATTAAGCTCCAAACCAATGCCTTCAAATTTATTTTTGATTAAAGAAAGGTCCGATAACACAATATCCACATCACCTCCTAGGGTCCCGTCGTCCAAATACCAAACGTTGAATTTAGACTTTAAATTTTTAATTATCGGATTTATAGCCAAACTAAAAATTGCAGGCCCAAGGGGATCACCCTGTTGACAACCTACTTCCGAGGACAGTTCATTAGAACGATATAGCAATTTTGTTGGGTCAGCGTAACTGAGAAGAAGATAATTGTAAATTTCCGGTATGTGTTGTTTTATTTCCGTCAGCAGGGTATCCCTATTTACTGAATTGAAAGCATTTTTGACATCAATTTTGAGCAACACGTCAGGCTGTCCGTAAGTTAGGAAAGAGCGTAGGGCATGGACGGCTGCCTCACACCCTCCTTTTACACCGAAACCTAACTGTACGGGTTCAAATTCTGAGTTTAATTTTGGTACAATATGTCGAACAGCAATTTTGGAGGCCAGACGTCGTAGTGTTGATCCAACAGCAATTGGTCTCACCCCTCCGTTCTTTTTGGTGAGGGCAATGAGGTTCGCGCCGAAAAGAATGGGAACAATTTCTGGATTGACATTACCGGAATACATAAAGTTGATTAATTTAGTGATTGAATTTACAAGTTGCTCACCTGCATCACCCACAGAATGCGAAGTTAAATCTTTCAAAATATTCAAATGTTCTTCAAAATGTTTCTCACGCGTGAGAAACATTTTGAAGAACATTTTATTGTGCCAGGTACACGAAGAGGCCTTGTTAAGTAAACGACAAATAACGACGTAAACGACGTTGTTGGGTAAACGACGAATAAGTTTAGAAGAAATTAATTTGTTCCTAAGACAAAAGTGATTTATTTTGTTTTGTTTCTTACTTATATATTATATACCTATACCTTCTCTTTGATATTGGTGATTAGATGGTCTAGGAAATATGTATAAATAAACTAATATGTTTAACTATATAAATGTTTCTTTCCTCTCACCTCCTTACAAAGTAAACAATAACAATAATCAAGAACTTCGGAAATAGTGCCGATTTCAAATTACCCGCCATTATAAAGTAGTTCCCCGCTCAAACACTGGAGGCGCTGAAACTTTTTTCCAAGCTCTATGGGTAAGTTTTGACTCTAGTAGTAGTTGCTCTGTGAGAGTCACTTTTGTTGGCCTAAATATAAAAAAAAGTTGTGTACCTACATGTTCCAGTTTACGAGTGTATTTTAAGAGCAAGCAAGACAAAAAACTTAGTGAATTGAATTTTGATTCCACTATTTTGAAACTGAACTAAAGAATAATATCAAATACCGAAATCTAGTATAATATATATACATTCTAACTGATGTTATAAATGCGAGCATAACAAAGTTTGTTTGTAACAATTTCACGCATAAACCACAAAACTCATTTCAAATATTCTTTCACTCATGGCAAGCTACTTTACCAGTGAGTAACGCAGTTTATTTATAATCACCATATTCCATGGCAACAGGAACTACCTGTTAGACAGAGGCCTCCCATTACGTGTGAGAGAGTAGAGAAAGATAAAGAGAGAAGAAAGTAGTTATCAGTAGTCACTGAACAGTGGAAGCGGAGTCCTATTCTCCTTTAACTTACTGAACAACAGGAGACCATCCTGTGTGTGTATATATATCAGTTTGATTTCAAAACCACACATTTGCAGTCTACCGGCTGTATGCTGGATAAGCTGTTGGTGTCAAAAAGTGGGGATCCATATCTAGCAGCAGCAGATACATACTGTGGCGCAGGGGCCCTTTCTGCTGTGTCTACACGTCAGAGGATCACTTTAGGTAAGTATATGTCATCATAATTTGTCTAATTACTAATGAAAATTATATGTATGACTGGTTGAGTCCCGCGGTGTTGCCCGCGGTTGTTGTTGTATGCTGCGAGCAAGGATGTGGCGCGAAAGGTAGACCAAGTTACTCCTTAAATCATCAGGTATCTGCCAGTGAACGTCCCGTCGAAATCAATCCACCCATTCCTGAGATAAGCCCGAACAGATGGATTAAAAAAATATATTTTCGTATCATATATACTTCCAAATGTATTTAGTTTTTATTTAAATGTATATAGGTATATACAGGTTGCCTACCAAAGTGACTCTACCCTGCCTGATAGAAATCATGAGTGTGAGTGGGCCACCACACTAACTGCGAATGCAGACAATTAAGTATGAATAGTGAGATGCTTTTTCCCGCCCCGTTTATAGGACCCGGGATCATAGTGGGAAGGAAACACGTGAGCTGGTAGCGAGTTCGAGTTTTTGACTGCTCGGCACAGGAAAGCCGAGTTGCTTAGTTCTACTGCGTATTTCTTAGTTATTTCAATTTAGACTAAAACCCGAGTTTTTATTGGTTTTCTTTATTAGTTAACTATAATGCGACAAAAAGAAAACTAACTACAGGCACAAATATAGATAAAATTATTCTACAAATGCATCAATTTCCAGGTCTTATCACAAGTAGAACCACGAGTGGAGGCAGATTTCGTTGTCAAGTGTCGGCACAACCGGTCACCTCGACTGCTAGCTGCGAATGTGGAGTGAGACGACAGGTATAACATACCTACATTATTTTCAACAACAACCCATAACGTCCCTCTCTGGAGAGGGTTAAGGCCAAACGTCTCCACGCTGGCCGAGTGCGGGTTGGGGACTGTCAAGACGCGCTGTGGCTATGTAATCTTTCCATTGGATCTTTTTAAGGCACCCGAAGACCTCTAACTAAGCTTCACGACTGTTATGACATGCTTAACGTAATCTCCGAATCATGAAAACGCTCATACCATATATTTTGACTGCCTTGTTGGTCTAGTGGTTGGCGTATGCGGCTGCTGATCAAGAGGTCTCGGGTTCGATTCCCGGGTCGGACTAAATGTTTGTGTGATCCCACAAATATTTGTTTCGGAGTCTGGGTGTTTTCTATGTATAATATGTATGTATTTACAAAAAAAATGTATGTTTATGTATTTATATCAGTTGTCTTGTACCTATAATACAAGCCTTGCTTAGTTTGGGACAAGATGGTGTTGTGTGTAAGATGTCCAAAAAAAAACGAAAAAATAATAATAATATCATGCCACAAACGGTCATTCATATAGGTCTGACCACACCGTTGTTGCTTACCTTCAGTAATTGTATCCAATAATTTTTACCTTAATGTCAGTTTCTTCACGAAACTACTGGCATTCGTGTACGGCATTCCTGTGGACGAATTTTGCTAAATTGGAATGTCTAGTTCATTCGAGTTTAGCTCGCCCTGAATATATTCGAGAGTATAACAATTGCCATAGATGCTCATAGCAACCGGGACCGACGGCTTAACGTGCTCTCCGAGGCACAGCTGTGAAACACCGTAACATTTCATACTCTGTGTTGTTTTATTATAAAAAAAGCATAAAAAAGCATAAAAAAATCATGCAAAAGCAAAGTGTCTACTTTAGCGGGGCTTGCGGCGGGGTGGTGTGTCGAAATTGGACTTAAACCACACGATGTGCCACTCTGCGCCTGAGGTGGGAGAGGGTCATACTGTTCTTACGACATCTGAACTGGACCCCTCCCAACAGTGAGGGCCCGATGCTACGCTGCCCAGGGGGTGCAAACCGCTAGCGTATGCAGGGTCAAGTCCTCACTGCAGTCGCATTGGTGACAGGCGAGACTCATTGTCAGTTCCCGCTTAGCGACCGATGTAGATACTTCCCAAAGCAACCAAGCCCGGAAAGGATCCGCATAAGTCAGAAGGAAAGGCTCCCGTGTTGCCGCCCTGCCCACTCGATGATCACAGATCACAATAACCAACTTTTTGTATCGCACTTGATACCATTTGATTGGCTTCACATATGCTAGCCGCTAGTCCATGCGCATTTTAAGAAAATATTGACGCAGATACGAAAACTTAGTCTGATTGGTAAGGGTGCTAATTTAATCAATTAGTCCTTATTTATTTCTAAAATGCTTTTCCATATTCCAGAACCGCATCGTTGGTGGTAAAGAAACTGGCATCAACGAATATCCAATGATGGTCGGTATTGCCGACGCAAGGATCTCTCAGATCAAATGTGGTGGTGTCATCATATCAAACCAATATGTGCTGACCGCTGCACATTGTCTAACCAGCCTGGCTCTGGATCGGACTGCAGTTATCGTAGGGGAGCACAATGTATCTAAAAGTAATGGATCATAATTTGTATTTTTTAATTGTTATTTGGGTAGGGACGTGATAGTTTGTATTATTTATTACTAGCTCCGCCAAAGTTTATGTCGGTTATCGTAGCAAGATCCCAGGGCCCCCAGACGTAATAAATGTTCTCATATATAGTATAAAACGGGATAAACTAGTGTTAGTTCATACTATGTTTGTGTGCGTACCTGCTAGCTTGGGTCGACGGTCAATAAATTGGTACCAGATGCTGAAGGTCGATAATTATAGTACTCACTTTTCTTAAAGTCTCAGTTCTGATTTTAATATATTTAGATAATTTTGTCAAGAATTAATAATAATTATCGACAGACCCTTTTCGTTTACGCTTACCCTCACCAGACGCTTTAAAGCTCCGAAATAAATAATGTTTTTAAGCTGTTATATATTGTATAGCTTTTATCGCTGGCTTTGAGCGCGGCGACCGAATCAAGAAATTCCGTAACGAAATAACCTAACACCCTAAAAAAGGATAGAGAATATGATTATAACTGCAGTGCGACAAGGATGTGGCGGTTCTATAGGCAGATTAGCTCATGCGTGCTGCCGCCACCAGCCGTTATCCGTTGCCTTGACAACAAAGTAAATTTAGATTCTTCTTCCTTGCTTTTCTTGCGTAAGTTGCTAAAAAATTCTATGCAATAACTTTACCGCAGCAGTCCTCGAGTGCCACACGACTTTTTTTACTTCCGTACACCGTCGAAATCGGTCCAGCCGATCCAGAGATTCTCCGGAACAAACAGAGAGACAGAGACAAAAATTATAAGAAAATATGTTTTGGCTTAAGTACCGTGTATACATACACATGCATTTAGTAAAAAGCTGTTAATTTAATATTACAAACAGACACTCCAATTTTATTTATTTGTATAGATAATAAAAACACATTCATGTATAGTTTCAACTTTTCTTGAACCTTTTTTCCACTAACCGTTTGAACGGTAAGTCAAGGACGAACGGACGGACATTACAAAACCATAAGGGTTCCGAGTCATGAACTACGAACCCTAAAAACTGAGGGTATAAAAAACTGAAATGGAATAAAAAACTCTTCATAAAAAATAAAATGATACTCTCTATGCAAACTGTACCATCTTGTGCCTATTACACGCTTTTAATAGCTTCACCTGTATGTTTGTTTGTAACCGACTCCTTTGGGAGCGATTTTGACCCACTTTAAACGGCCAGGTTTCGTTCAAACTTTTTAGGTTTATCGAGGACCGATGACAATACACAAATTTGATAAAAAAAAACTTAAATAATAAAATAATAAACAAATTAGTCTTTTTTTAAAAAAATAGTTTTAAAAAACAAATAACGTCGCCCCACGCTTTTTACATTAAAATCATTTTCTACTTGTTACTTTAAAAGCGTGTTTGTTTAGTTTTTTAAAACTATTTTTTTTTATACTATACTTCACTTGCAGGTGACTCCCCAGCAACCAAGGGCTACAGAGTTGAGGCATTTATCATACATCCCCAATATTCAGAGTAAGTATTATAGGCTTAAATTATTATTTAAATCAAAAATGCAATGTTGTTAATTAATGTGAAATAAAAAATATTTAATTGGAATATTTAATTAAAATTTACTTACTTAAATAATAATTTAGGTGAGGAACAAAACGGTAATTTTGTAGGTTCATTATGCTTTTGTTCCGTGTGGTGACGGATTAAGAATACAGAGTGTCACCACCCCTATTCAACCCGCGGGTGTCGTAAAAGGCGACTAAGGGATAAACTACGCAAGACAACATCAATGCAAGGAGAAGGAAAACTTGAAATCAATTCTACACCAACCCGTCTGGCCAGCGTGGTATAGTAGGCCAAAACCTCCTTTCTAAGGAGAGGCCTATGTCTAGCAGTGGATTGTTGATGATGATTGATGATGATAGTAGGAATATTAAGCCACGTTGCAGAACAAGAATTATAAAAATCCTGACCTAAACATTCTATGGATGGTTCATAATTATAAATATAGTGAAACCCCTTCGTTATGAAGAACAGCGCGTGAAGCTGCCAATCCCCATAACATTACGTAAATGTTCTTAGTGCCTGTTTCATGTATATAAATAAAGTCGATGTGTATTCCCTAACGCGGGAGCAGTCATTAAAAAAGAACCGGTCAAGTGCGAGTCGGACTCCCACACCAAGGGTTCCGTACAGACCTGTAGCAGCTTAAAGGTATTATAGACCTGAGTATTTGATTTAAATTTCAATTGAATACCTCTACGCGTTCATGAGGAAAGGGATAGTAAGTTTTAAATTATTAAAAATATTTTTATTATAATAATATTACGTAAAATTTACGGTTTTGTGCTATATATTGTATAATAATAAGACGTTGCTTCGTACCAAATTTCAAGATTCTGAGTAAAAGCTGAGGGAAAGGTGTCGTAAAAGCGACTAAGGGATAAACTACGCAAGACAAAATCGATGCAAAGAGAAGGAAAACTTGAAACTAACCTTATACCATATATAGGCCAAAACCCCCTTTCTAAGGAGAGGCCTATGTCCAGCAGTGGACTGTTAAAGGCTGTTGATGGTTGATTATGATGATGAGTGAAAACAGACTAAGTTTGGGAAAGGATCGAGTGCACAGTCTTAAACGTACATATAAAATTCATATGTATAATGAAAAATATTTGTAATTACAGGTCTAATTACGACTATGACATCGCGTTAGTAAAAGTGATCTCCAAAATGGAGTTCAGTGACCGCGTGGGATCTGTCTGCCTACCCTTCAAATTCAGTAACGACAATTTCTACGGCAAAAAAGTTACAGTCTTAGGTATTTTTTTTTATATTGAAGCCTTCCATTGTAGTGAGTGGAATCTAAGAATAGTAGTAGACTGCTTGTTGATCTAGTGGCTAGGGTATGTGGCTGCTGATCAAGAGAGAACCCGAGACGGGTTCGATTCCCGGGTCGGACTAAATATTTTTGTGATCCATATATATTTGTTTCGGAGTCTGAGTGTTTTTCTATGTATAATATGTATGTATAGGGACTAGATAAATAAATAAATAAATATTTTGGACATGTAACACACAACGTCATCTAGTCCCAAACTAAGCAGTGCTTGTATTATGGGTACTAGACAACTGATATAAATACATAAACATACTTTTTTTTGGTAAATACATACATATTATACATAGAAAAACATCCAAACTCTGAAACAAATATTTGTGGATCACACCAACATTTCGTCAGACCCGGGAATCGAACCCGAGACCTCTTGATCAGCAGCCGCATACGCTGACCACTAGACCAACAAGACAGTCAGTCATTATAGTAATGGTCACCACCATGACCAACTGCTTAATGTAACCTCTGAATCATGGAAACGCAATATGTCATGCCACAAGCGGTCTCCCGTTTAGGTATTGACCGCGTCGTCATTGCTTACCCTCATTGATTCTCTCTAATCATCTAGAGCTACTCATTGCAAATGCAGGTAATGCAGCATGGTGACCCTCACCATGATGTCTAGTAAGATGCTTCTTCACAAACTGTATATTTTTAGATTGTTCTTCTATGAGAGGGTAATATCGCTGCGGTTGATCAGGTCCATTTGTGCTGACTCAGTGTGACTCCACTCTACCTTTTCTTATTATTTTCAGGTTGGGGTACCATTTTCATTGGTGGTCCAGTTTCATCAGTATTGCTTGAGGCGACTCTGGATGTAATAAGTCAGACCCAGTGCATGTTTAATGAATCATCTGTCACATATCGACAAATATGCACATACACACCGGGAAAAGATGCGTGTCAGGTGAAATATCACTGTTTATACATAATAAGACTGTAGATCCATAGGTCGCTGGTTCATATCCGGCTCGAAGGACCATATGTAGACGTGTAGTATTTGTGCTTGTTCTTGCGACTTGGATAAATAAAAACACATGCAAGTTGCGTCCATAAAAGATTTCTGTATTTCTTGATAGATAGACCACAGATAGATACATAGACCCGGAAGTCTATGGATTTTGTTGGGTTGCCAACAGTCGACTCCAAAAAATATTGGGAATTAGGCTAGGAATAAGATTCATAATATCTTAGAGGAGACCGGAGACCAGTTTTGGGACGTTATGGGTTGATAATGATGTTGTCAATAATCATAGTCTAGACAATACAGTCGCACCAACAATAACTTAGAAAAGTTAAAACGATTTTCTTTAAACTTTAATTTTGACGGTGTAATTTATTATCAGACTAGCTGACCCGGCGAACTACGTACCGCCTTAGAATATTAATTCATAATAAAGTATGAATTAATATTAATATTATTTAACGGTCCAGCCGTTCTCGAGTTTTAGCGAGACTAGCGAACAGCAATTCTTTTAAAAAAAAAAAAAAAAAAAAAAAAAAAAAAAAAAAAAAAAAAAAAAAAAAAAATTGTGTTTAGTTAATAACTGATAGTGACAAATTGAGAGCAGCGTCAACTAACGGGCTCCGGCCGGTACCGCCACAATCACTTTGTTCCTGCATTTTAAATCTGTAATATCTTCAAAAGTATTAATTTAAATTACATACTGTAAAAGGTCTTATTAATCTATATTAAATACACAATGTATTTAAGGTTCTTCATTGGATAAGGATTTCCATTATTTCTTATTACTCGTAAAAATAAAAAAAATAAAAATGGTTATTGTGGGTTATCCCTAAGAGATAGACATATACCATCGCGGACATTTTTGTAGACCTTTTTAAGATGTACAATACTGTAGTTCATTATTTTGATCTATCTCGTAGGGTACAGCCAGCGTTTGCAATGTAAGCGTAAAAAACACATTAGACACCTCTAAAATTATTATCTACTACATAATGCATGTATTATACTTAGAAACCTTCCTCTTGAATCACTCTATCTATTAAAGAAAATGGCATCAAAATCCGTTGCGTAGTTTTAAAGATTTAAGCGTACATAGAGACAGAGAAAGCGACTTTGTTTTATACTACATATATATGTATTGATATCGGATGTACTTAAAAAAAAGCGAACTTCATGATACTTGCAACGTCCTAATATCATTATTAATTTTTTATATATGAGATTGCCAAAGAGACTGTACACGTGTATAATCAAAGAGATCATCATACATGTCGCGCGAAAACTTACAATAGCGCCATCTACCAGAAGAAAGTACTGAACTACGGAGTAACTAATCCTGAATCGCGATATAGATTCTCGCACCGATTAACATATACACTTTGTCTGTCTAGACCTATTTTGGTGAGCCTTAGCCATTGGTAGATAGCTGATGACATAATCAATCACTTAGGGTAACATATTTTAGACTAGCTTCCCTCGGCGGCGTTACTCGCGATTTACAACAATAACTGCGTATAACACCGCCGTACTCAGTAGGTGTAAACATCTAATTGAGAGTTTACTGTGTGCAGGATGATTCCGGCGGTCCTCTCTTGTATACCGATCAAGAAACAGGTCTGCTCTTCTCAGTGGGTATTGTGAGTAGTGGGCGCTCCTGTGCAAGTGGCAAATTCCCTGGAGTGAATACCAGAGTGACTGCTTTCCTTCAATGGATCGTCGCCACAACACCTGGAGAACAATACTGTGTTAAATGAAATTGACTTTGCTTTTAGGTTATTTTTTGTCAATAAATTATTTATTTTCCAAACTGCCTTTTTATTTTAAACTAACTGCTACTTCTGACCCGACGAATGTCATCTTTATAGAAGTTCATATGTTACTAACTGATGCCCGCGGCTCCGCTCACGTTCTAGGGGTATCAAAAAAAGATGTTGGTCGATCCGCAGACCTAACCGATATTGCACACGAAATTTCATGAGAATCGGTCGAGCCACTTCGGAGTAGTTTAATTACAAATACAGTGAAACGAGAATTTTATATAATAAATAATAATAAATAAATATTTCGGACATCTAGTCCCAAACTAAGCAGAGCTTGTATTATGGGTACTAAACAACTTATATAAATACATAAACATACTTTTTTTTTGTAAATACATACGTATTATACATAGAAAACACCCATACTCCGAAACAAATACGTGTGGATCACACAAATATTTGGTCTGACCCGGGAATCGAACCCGAGACCTCTTGATCAGCAGCCGCATACGCTAACCACTAGACCAACAAGGCAGTAGTTATATAAGATTACATGAGTTATGTTTGTCAAGAAATGGCTAGTTTTAATATGGGGATTCTTTCCAACTTATGTCAAATTAAATTCACCTTAAAAGTTCACTATTTATATGATTTTATACTACCCATAAGATTTTCTCAACGGATAACTGTATTTTCGAAATATATATACATACATATAAATAAAATCTGCACATAAAATAAAATCTACACATATATACATATAAATAAAATCTGAGTGTCTGTATCTAATATGAAATGAACAGTTTTTAGGGTTCCGTAGCCAAATGGCAAAAAACGTAACCCTTATAGATTCGTCATGTCTGTCTGTCTGTCCGTCCGTATGTCACAGTCACTTTTTTTTGAAACCATAAGAACCATACTGTTGAAACTTGGTAAGTAGATGTAATCTGTGAACCGCATTATGATTCACATAAAAATAGAAAAAAAACAACACGTTTTAGGGGTCCCCATACTTGGAACTGAAACTCAAAAAAAATTATTTCATCAAACCCATACGTGTGGGGTATGTATAGGTCTTCAAAAATGTTGTTGAGATTTCAAATATAATTTTTTTCCAAACATAATAGTTTGCGCGAGAGACACTTCCAAAGTGGAAAAACGTGTCCCCCCCCCCCCTGTAACTTCTAAAATAAGAGAGTGATAAAACCAAAGAAAATATATGATGTACATTACCATGTAAACTATCACCGAAAATTAGTTTGAACGAGATCTAGTAAGTAGTTTTTTTTTAATACGTCATAAATCGTAAAGTACAATTTACCATTCATTCAATCAACACACTATTATAAGAACTTATAAATGATGTTACTTGCTCCTACGGAACCCTTCATGGGCGAGTCCGACTCGCACTTGGCAGCTTCTTTTACTAAATGTATTTCAAAGTTTAAACGGTACTAATATCTTAAAAAGGCTTATTTAAAATTTTTGCCTGTGTGTCTGTTGGTTGGTTGGCTGGTTGGACCAATATTACACATCGATTGGACACAAGGAGTAACTTAGGCGATTTTTTTTAGACTAGCTTCGTTCCACGGCGTTACTCGTGATTTACAACTATAACCACGGGTAACACAGCGGGACTCAGATAGTCAATAATAATTAGAGAGGGACTGACTGATTCTTACAAAATTTATATCACACTAGTTGACCCAGCGAACTTCGTACCGCCCAACTTTAAAATTCCAGAACTTGATCGCAGCGCCACCTACCGGGTCCAATTGCGAATCTAAACCCTTCCCAGATCCCCTTGAACACACACAAAAAATTTCATCAAAATCGGTCCAGTCGTTTGAGAGAAGTTCAGTGACATACACACTCACACAAGAATTATATATATAAAGATAGCTGACCTGGCAGACTTCGTACTGCCTCAATCGATAAATAGAAGACCTAAACTTTTATATAAAATAAACTTAAAACAAACAAAAGGAATCCATAATTAATAAAAAAAATGCAATTCATTTGTATATATTCACCTTTTAAACCTTCTCTGGACTTCCACAAATAATTCAAGACCAAAATTAGCCAAATCGGTCCAGCCGTTCTCGAGTTTTAGCGAGACTAGCGAACAGCAATTCTTTTTTATATTTAAGAAGAATTATAGTAAGTAAAGATATTTGCAAGCATAGCGCATTTTAGTCTTATTTTATTTTCTTGGGGCTGCTAAAAAAGCCTACAGTACCATTCATCATCTAAGACAATAGGAGTACCTTCTCCTTAACGTAAGGTCGGGTCATCGATGTTTCTGAATGTCCTATTGTATGACCCAATGCTATTATTATCTTTCAATAAATATATAAGAAACCATATCACGTCTCGATGTTTTGGGTTTAGATGTGTTTTTATTTTATTTCCTGTACCAACATTTATTAACAATAAACAAACCTTAAGTAAATTTCTTATTTAACAGTGGGTTTTTGGGTTTCCGCATCAATCGATTGCCAGTATTCAATTCCACTTCAAACTTATCAGTGATATTTTAAATCTCCATTTTTTTTTCTTTTTTGATATTTATATCAATCGTTTAACAAAACTAGCCTACCTGAGGTTTATCTACAAGGTAATTTTTAAACTTATTCAGATTACAAACCTAAAATAATTTGATTGCTTTTAGTATATGTGATCATCATCAAACAACAGTCATATCACTGTTTTTTTTTTCTTAATTTATTTAATTTCCTTGCAGAATGATTTCTACAATAACTTTACTTCTTTGCGTTAACTTGGCATCTTCTATTTATCCACTAAGTCTTCTAGTCCGAGACTGCGATCAGGTTGAAAAAGTAAGTGGTCCAGTAAAATGCGAATAATAAGACATCCTTCCATTTTTAGTTTATTTCATAAACAATACACTTAAAAATTATTTTTTTAAGTTGTATAATCCGTGACAGCTAGCTTGGAATTTTTTTAATTTGTAGATAAAATTGCTGATATTCATACATTGAATTGTAAATAGAAATTGAGTACCAAATAAACCGTGTCTTATCTCATTAATATCTATGTAGGAGACATAGATATAATTTAGAAATCTAATAAATTATTATGTGTTTTATATATTATCCACAGATTGATATTGACGGTGCGATTTCTTTTATGAATCCTAATTTCCCAAGTAGCTATCATCCCGGTACGATTTGTCGTTGGGTTTTCGAATGTCACGTGGGATATGCCTGCCGATTGATATGTCGAAGTATTGGATTGCCTTCAGTAAGTTTTTTGGCCGTATTTTTTATTACAGTAGCCTTTCGAATTTGTTTTAAGAGCTCCTTTAGAGCAGGTTCATGTAGTTTTGTGTATCCTAAACAAATAATTGGTTACGCAAGAATATAACTACTAACTCTATACTGCTTATCAAAATTCGCCCAGGGATCGACATTCGGTCCTAATTTAGAAACATTTATAAATCGTCGGCTTATTGCAAGAAGTCATTAACTGCAAAAAATCACAAAATAATTTTTTATCTTTAATGGTCTCACAATTATAGATAAAAACGTATTTAGAGATTTTTTGCAGTAATTATTATATCGTTGGCTTATTGCAGGAGGTTATTAACTGCAAAAAATCACTAAATACGTTTTAATCTATAATTATGAGACCATTATAGATAAAAAAGTATTTATTGATTTTTTGCACTTAATGACTTCTTGCAATAAGCCGACGAAATACACTAGACGTTTGCAGTTATTTATTTTAAGTTTTTATTTGAGAATTAAACTAAGTAAGAAGCTTGCTAATCAAATGAAATAAACCTCCTCGTTTAAAAATCTAAGAATTGCCCAAGAGGGAAAAAAGAGGAGAATTGTCTTGTTAATTGCCAATAAAATATTTATTGCCGATCCATCTTGTATGTATTGGACTCTGAAAATTGCCATTTATATTATATTTGTATATATTTTCAGTCGGAGAACTGTTCCATGGATAAAATTCTAGTGTCAACGCAATCTGGTGACCCGACAGTTGAAGGCTCCCGGGTGTATTGTGGAGGAATGACAATTAACACGAAGTCTGAAGGCCCGAGGATGAGCATGAGTACTATTTCTCATTTTTTTCTATTTCATATCCCTTAGATTGGTTGATCTGGATGCCAGTGGCTCCGTGGAAAAACTGAAATTCAGGTAAAACCGGTTGAACTAGTAGCCGACCCCAAATAAACTTGGGAATAAAGGCTAGGAAGATGAGATTGATGAACGTAGCATACAGACGCGTTAATGTGGGTAAAGTATGAGTTAATTTGATATAATGTCAAATACCCGTATTAAGAATATTTGGAACGTTAATCTGCAAATCTAACATGACTTGGTTGAGATAATCTTATAAATTCACTATCTAAGCTGTTACTCGCAGTTTTTGGTATTTCTTTACATAAAGCTAGTTTTATATATCCAATCAAAATCGATGAGGCCGTTCCAGAGAATAACTGGAATGAACAGACAGACAAAAATAATAAAAACAAAAACAGTGTTAAGTAAGCTGTTAATTTGACAACTTCAGTTTTGTACATTTGTACGGATACTCTACTTTTTTGTAGTTAAGACGTACGGATATAGATGTGTAGATATCCGTTTAAAAAGTATAAATGCGGAGACAACTACATGTATATAAAATCCGTTTTGTTTAGGTTTGTAAAGTCCCAAATCTCTAGTTTTATCAGTCTGCTAAATTGACTCAACTCTGCCTGATGAAAAGCTTGAGTAATCCAAGAGTAGGGGTCTCCATAGTCATTGAATACCGCCCACACTATGGCGGGATCATACCCGGGATCATAGTGGAAGGGAAACACTTGTGAGATTCAGGTTTTGACTGTTTTAATGTATTTTTTTTATTATTTCAGTGTTAATCGCGAGTGAATCATCTCTTGGAGGTAGATTTATGTGTACAGTGAGATCGGAACCAGCAATATTTAGTCGAATGATGAATGCAATCAATTAATGGCCAGCAGAAACAAGAATCACGACGAAAAATATCTAAGTACTGTATTATTAATGGTTTTTGTTTTACAGCGAAACTTATTTGCGATAAGATTATTTATAAAAGGTATATTTTACCCGTGACCACGAGCGGTATAACCCGTTCGAAACGTTTTAAAGTAGCAGTTATTGTAAATTTTTTAAATAATTTTATCGCGAATAAGTCAGACTGTAAAGCAAAAACAATGAGTATGTGTAAAAGTTGTGAACGTCTAAAAACAATAGCTTATACTTGTTTGTCATTTATTATTATATACTAATTAAGTACACTAAATACGTTGTTGATATTAAAATTTATAAAACCAGATCTTTTTTGTTTTAATGAACGCAATCTTATTTAATGTAAATTAAATGACAGTTTATCCGATAAAGGAGGATCATCTTTCAAGCCTTTATTATACCCAAGATGATTTGAGGTTATAAATAAAGAAGTTATAAAGAAAAAAAACTTTAGTTTTTGTGGACTTACTCCCTACAAGCATGTAAAACCGTCGGTCGTCTTCGTTCCGCCGTATGATCTCTGGTTGAGCCAGATAACCATCGAATATTGAGAGCGTGGCAACAGATAGTACACCTATGTTTGCGCAAATGCTTGCACACTATGATATCTCTTGCATAGTTGGATGGCATTCATTGAGATTGGCCTTTGTAGCCGAATTCGCCTAGGACCACATAAAAATGAATAAATATTACGGACATCTGACACACAACATCATCTAGTCCCAAACTAAGCAGAGCTTGTGCTGACTGCACGGTTGGCCTAGTGGTTTAAGCGGTCGCCACGCCGCTTTCTACTGCGCCAAGTGTCGTGGGTTGGAATCCCACGCGGGATAACACTTTGTGTGACTCCTAACTGTTGACTCACAAACTGGGTGTTCTTTGTGTCGGTTTCATGTATGTTTGTAAAGTCCCCCGCGACACAGGAATTCATATTCCTAATGCGGGAGTTGTCTTTTTAAAAAAACAAAAAAAAACAATTTTTTTCATGGTGTAATGGGTAATAGGAAACGCAGACAAAGTTGCCTGGGTTAGCTAATGTTATATATTTATAGCTCATATTATTGTAGTTTATTATCATATTAGTGTTATATATTTATAACATCATTTAAAACTTCTGACGTTCATATCATGATAATTATTTGTTTTTTATTATAATTATTGTATAAAAATTGTAAGTGCGTTGAAACAATGCGATAGTTATGGCTTGTTGTGTTGGTAAATAATATTTATAGTGGAATGTACCTCTGTTCTTTTCAGTAAGTGTTTGTCGGTGGGATTAAGTGTGTCTTTCAATAAGTTGTTCATTCGTGTCCTTCTTGGTTTTTCTTGCGTGTGTACAAGAAAGATAACAGCTTATAAATTAACCTAACAAGCGATAACAGAAAAATACTCAAGTGCGTAAAATTGTTTTAAGTTAATAAATCGGCCTTATTAGTCGAGCAGTTAGCGTTAGCGACTGTCAATCAAGAGGTTCTGGGTTCGATTCTTGAGTCGGGTTATTGGGTGTTTGTAATACGAAATTCTTAATAACAGCCTGAAGTATAGTAGTTTGGCAGTATTTCACGCCCGTGCCTCGGAGAGCATGTAAATTCGTCGGTCCCGGTCATCATGAACATCTATGATTGAACTAGCAGCTAAATACATGTCTCTGAATAACTTCCTACTATTTATTTTATTAATGCGTATCAACCCTATGACCTTTTACTGATATACGAGGAGCTTCTTAAGAGCGCCAACTATCTATTTTCAGGCACTCCATATGAGAAACCCTAAATAATATTGTATTACAGAATGATCTTCACAACACCATTTCTACTTTTGTTTGGCTTGGCTTCAGCTCGTCTGTATCAAAATAATGTTGACTGTACTTTAAGAAAAGTCGTAAGTACCTATTAAATACTTATATACTAATTAAAATACAGTTGAAAAAGAACACTAAATAATATTCACACACATCAACAGTCTTATTAGGGCGTTGCTGGATATAGGTTCTCCTTAGAAAGATGGTTTGGCCTATTCTACTACGCTGGTCAGAATACATTATTAGAAATGTTCTTAAGACGATTAGGCAAACGTAGTGTAGGACGCCCTTCTCCACGATGGAATACAACTTGAAGAAGATGTCTGGCGTAGTATGGATGCGGACTGCCCAAGACTGGGAGGGTTGGCGCTCTTTGGAGGTCGCCTTCTTTGAGAAGAGGACGGCAGCAGGCTGAAAAAAAGTTCATTAATTAAATGTACCTTTCTATTAATTTTCAATCAATTTAAGGTTATCTTCAACCACTCATAAATCATTTAAATAACGTATAGTGTTTTTAAAACGTGAAAATTTTAATTGTGCGATACAGGATTGTTCTTGAACGTAGTCCGGCTTGTCCGTACTAGATGGCGCTATTACAAATTTTTGTGACATCTTTTCACGTTTATTTTCTTATGTCCACAGTTTACACAAAAGAGAGTCGTTCACTTCGCTAATCCACACTGGCCGAGTCATTACAGAGCGAACTCACACTGTAAATGGATTTTTAACTGCCTTGAAGGCCATCTTTGTAGAATTCTGTGTGATATTGTTGGACTTCCTCGGGTAAGTTATCAACGTTTGAGGTGTAACTCATTTAGTCCGTACGTTGAAGTAGAAGCCTGGCCACGTCTCAAAATGCATGAAGGGTTGCAGGAGCCGAACTATGCTAAAGATCTCGATTAGACAAACGTAGTACAGTGCACTATGGATGTATGACTTTAAGAAAAATACAGACTACGAATAGATATGGAGTGCCTGAAGGTGGATAGTTAGCGCTCTTAAGGAGGTACTCGTAACAGTGAAAGGCCATAGGCTGATGAGATAAGAATTATATCAGTGGTTTTTATGTGGAAGAATAACAAATATCCATATATCCTTATTAACATTCGTATTTATAGAATTAGTAGGAAGTTATTCAGAGACATGAATTTATGTGTTTGTATTTTATTTCAGTCCGAGAATTGCACCGTGGATAAGCTCATAGTTTCTGATGGGAATGGTTTAAAGGGAAAAACTTTCTGCGGCCAGGATGTGATCGATATTGTTTCTAATGGCACAATGATAACTTTAGGTAATTGCAGTGCTACAATCCATACTAATATTATAAATAGGAAACATTTTTTTGTTGGTTTGACATGAATAGGCTCTGAAACTACTGGACCATTCTCCCAGGCTCCGGAGGCCGCGAGAATGATGCAGAATGATTGGTACTTGTATTGTACAAAATAAAATTTCTATTTACATCTAACGGCTTTCTTTCAGAACTAATAACAAGCAATCGTTCTCCAGGTGGCCGGTTCAAGTGTTCTGTACAAACAGCATCACCACTTCAAGCTAGATATTTATTTTAAAATACAGATATGATGTTCAAAAAATCATCATTAATGTCAGCTTTTTCGCAATCTATCTCAAAATAAATTAATCTTAGATGTTATCCTTCTTTATGGAACCAAAAATGTAATAGTTTTGTAAAAGCAATTCATGCTATACGTTTATCTTTAAATAAGCCTATTGTTATCCTATAGTCTTAAGTTAAATTGTTTAAGTTAAATTGTTAAATGAAATAGAAGCTCCGTGTTGGTTAGTGTTTTATAATTATAATGGACATATCTTCACAAATAAAAGTAATCTTATGGAATAAAATGTGACTCGGATTATCTGTGATTTTATTCAATTCAAAATGGGTTAAAATGACGCAAAGAACGAGAAGCCGAGGATGGCGTGAAATTGCAGAGGCCTATGTCCAGCAGTGGACTACGATAGGTTGATGATGATGATGACACAAACAACAACACCTTGTCATTGATCTATACTGTTTTTTTTTTTATTATTACAATATTAACATAAAGAATATTTAAATACAAGCGTCAAAAAGTTCCACCACATTATCGCTTACTAGTAGTGTTCCCAAAAGACTGGTAGTATTGACAAGTTGAATGTCAATGCTAATTCTGTGTGCTACAAAAAGGCCAGCGTTTTGGTCACGAAAAGCATCGATCAGCTGAGCGTCAATTGCTTAAAAATAGCACCAGCGCTTTGATCCCATGAACTAATTATAAAATAAACTAATTATTACTAATCCCTATTAATATTATAAACGCGAAAGTTTATGAGTATGTATGAAAAAAAGGTGAAAAGACTTGGACCGGTTACGATGCAGACTTGCTATAGACTCCCTCCATTCTATCCAGGTGACATATAACATTACATTATATGTTTGTTGCTCTTTAACCCAAATACTACTGAACGGATTTGGATGATACTTTACAGTATGATAGTTTATATATCAGAATAACGCATAGGCTACTTTTTACTGCAATATTCGAGATACACGCGGGCGGAGCCGCTGGTGAAAGCTAGTATTATAAATACTATTATATTACTAGAGTTTGTTTGATTTTTTTTATCTTGCTATATATCAGTACTCGTTGGATTTGAAAAAAATCTTTCAGTATTAGATAGTTTATTTATCAAGGAAGGCTATATATTAATACACTATATCCAATAGAAGTGGAGAATTAATGAAAAATGTTTTAAAAAACGAGGGTTTTAAAAAAGATTCGTGAAAATATTTACGAAAGAATCATTCGTCTTGAAAGTTCTAAATCTTTTAAGGCACTGTAACACTATAACCTTTTATATGTGAAACAAATTTATTTATGCTACACCTGATCGGAACAGTAGTCGGTATTTCCTAAAAATGAAAAGAGAACGTTAGTCTTTTTCTTGACCTGAATAAGCGGGAGGAAAAAATGTATGAAAATCCATTTCTAACGTGTTTTAGCGGGAGAAAAGTTGTATGAATTTTCGTTTCTCATGTGTTATCTTATCTATGGCGTGCGTCTGCCCAAGGAGTTTTCATATAATTTAAATATGGAATCTCCGTGCCACTGACATCCTTTTGTGAAGAATAAAAAAAAACAAAAGAAGCGCGAAATATTGGTCAAATTCTAAGCTAAATTGCTTCGATCAATAAAACTATTTGTGATCGAAGCTAAATTGTGTCTTACATGGTGTCTTACGTTTTGATTTTATTTTAAAAATACTTTAACTGTTCCTCACAGGTGTAGGTTAAAGCACTGTGTAGCACTCGGGTGAAAGTCCCATTCCTACCTCGAGAGTATTGTGGCCCGAAGGCGCAGCCTGCTCCCTCGCTGGTAATCGGTGCCTTTCCTCCCTCGGTGAACAAAGTACTATTCCATGCCTTAACATTTCGCTACAGGCAATAGAAAACACAGAACTGCGTGGGTCAGCTACTATCTTATAAAACGCTATTTTGATAGCTGACTGGCAGTCTAGAAAAAGGTGATGTTATATTGATCACAATCTGCAAGACCATTACTGAATGATACTGCTGAAGGACTTTTGGGTAATTCATAGACCTTACCCAAAAGTTTTTTATATTCATAGACTTACCCAAAAGTCCACACACACACACTACAACAGCTGATCCTGTAATACTTATATTCGTGCACAAATAAAACTCTCTATTACATACTGTGTACTATTTAATTTAAAACAAACAACCTGTAGTTCAAAGCATACGCCAATTTACCCGACTTTTCGTGCCTTTTTCTATGTTGTACTTTATTCTGTTTAGTTTCATCGTGAGCGGTACCACCGTGGCGTAATTCGTTGGTTGTTTCCACTTTTCAGTTGTTACGGTACACCTGAATCTTCCTCCTGGACTGTACGGACTCGTTCTCAGTTCTAGAATAAGAAAGACAATTTTACTGATTATTAGTTTCGGAGAAATCAGTGGATATACGTACAGTTTCAACGTATGTAGGTGTGAATGTAAAAAATTTGTAAAAGAGCACACCAAATTATAAAGTTCACATGATTTTAATTTCTGATGAAAATAGCTGATAAAATATATATACTGATAACTTTGCGTGTAAAAAATATCAAATGGGACTGTACTCATGGTAATCTTGGTGCCAGTGGATCTGACGTTAATTGTCTCTCGACCGCAAAACACGCGTGCACCTAAAGTCCTATCACTTGTAGTGGACACCAACAGCTTATCCATGTAACATCCGAGGGTCTGAAATAGAAAAGTATTATGAACAATACATTTTATTCTGAATCTGAGTAAAAACATTTCACATAACAATGGAAATAAAGTTGCAAAATGTTCATACCCAACGAACTTGCCCCCTAGTGTTGATCGATAGGTGTCACAATTGTTTCATTGGCTGATATTTTCACGTTATGATCACGTGTCTGAGTGACATTAGCCAATAAAACAAGAGAATAGAAGATAATATAGAATGGAAAACGAAAAACGTTTGCTAGGGGGCTGATTCGGAGCAACATTTTTTGAATTTTCGGCCAAAAATTGCTACTAAGATTTACAGCTCTTACCTATCTGATAATAAAAAATTGGCAGATTTTGAGTTAGCTTCAGTCCGAATTAACATTAAGATCGATTTACACTTTAACAAGTACAGTAGCGACTTTACTTGCGCCCATTTGCCTATGCATGGACGGTACTGATTAATTACCACTTGTTACTTAACATTGTACTTGTGTAAGTTTAAATGGGGCATCAGGCGCGATGTTAACTCATGGTGTTGATCGCCAGGTGTCACAATTGTTCTTTCCTTTTGACATAGGTAGTGAACGAGCTGAAGTGTCACCTAAATAGTGACTCTTAGAGTCTCAAGTGCGTTGTCGACCTAAATATACTTACAGCAGGCAGACCAACATCACGGCATTGCAACCGACAAGCGTATCCCTCTACACAGTTGAATGTCCACCGGCAGTTCACCCCCATGTCATAGGTGTCCGGCCAATTGTCGTTGGTGAAACGGTATTTTTGTGTGGGCAATATCTGTAAAGAAGAGTAAACTATTGCGAAATACTTGGATATTTTTCACTAGTTAAGCCCCGCGGGGTTAATCGCAGTGATTGTTGTAAGTCGTGAGTCGAACACCGCGGAATACAGCTAGACTATACACATGTAGAAAGAAGTAAAATTAAAGTGTCTGTTGAAATAAGTAGTTTTTACTAAATGCATATGAAGGTCTACTTACAGTACTTACATAAAAAATAAATAAGACAATTTTCGTTGTTCGGTCTGTCTGTAGGTCTGTTTCTTGCGGCTTCTAGAACAACTGAACTGATTTTGGAAGGACATTCACCGGTAGATAACTGATGTCAAAGGGAGTAACTAAGGTTGATTTTTAGAAAAACTTTACTCCGCGATGGTACTCGCGAAGTACAACTATAACCTCGGGTAACACCGCGGGCCTCAGTTAGTAATATACATGTGTTTGGTTTTAAGCAAATACACATAAAAAAGCGGCCAAGTGCGAGTCGGACTCGCCCATGAAGGGTTCCGTATCAGCAAGTAACATCATATAAAAGTTCTTGTAATTCGTTGTAACTTTCATCGATGTTTTTATACTAGTGTATTGATTGGATGAAAGGTAAATTGCGTGTACGATTTATGACGTAATAAAAAAAAACTACTCACTAGATCTCGTTCAAACCAATTTTCGTTGGTAGTTTGCATAGTAATGTATAACATATATTTTTTTTTGTTTTATCACTCTCTTATTTTAGAAGTTAGAGGGGGGGGGACACACATTTTTCCACTTTGGAAGTGTCTCTCGCGCAAACTATTCAGTTTAGAAAAAAATGATATTAGAAACCTCAACATCATTTTTGAACACCTATCCATAGATACCCCACACGTATAGGTTTGATGAACAAAAAAATTTTGAGATTCAGTTCCAAGTATGGGGACCCCCAAAAGGTATTGTTTTTTTTCTATTTTTATGTAAAAATCTTAATGCGGTTTACAGAATACATCGACTGACCAAATTTCAACAGTATAGCTCCTTTAGTTACGGAAATAATTGGCTGTGACATACGGACGGACAGACAGACAGACTTGACGTATCTATAAGGGTTCCGTTTTTTGCCATTTGGCTACGGAACCCTAAAAATACATGCGACACGCAAATTATTACAATTAACTGAGTTTTGTACTTGTAAACCTGATTAACAATTGTGTAAATATTTTCTGCGTCTAATAAATAATTAGATGATGAAAGCAAATACAATAATTTACTCAGTTTTAGGTCAAGCTCACCTTTGTACGTAAAATCTTGTTGTAACTTATATATTTATGTATTTCATGGGTAAAAATAAAGAAAAAAACTAAACGAAATGAAATAATTCAGTACTCACAGTTGCATTGAAATCACATTTGTCCGGCGGTGTATGGTGCACAATTATCAGCTTAACCGGCGTCAAATGAGAAAGTATAAATACTGCTGTTAAAACATTCATTCTGGAGTTCAGAACTGGTTACAAGACATCTAAACACCTACACTCTTGACGAAGTTACATAAAATGATACTGAAATATAAAAGGGATGCAGCCAACTGACTCTTCGACCCGGAAGGTTTTGTTTAAACCCAAAGTACCGCTGTCGATGCGCTATTGTTCGAACTTTGCTTGTTATTATAATTCGAAATAAATATTTCATGATATTAGAATAATTATGAGGTCATATTATAAAACATCTGGATAGTAAAGTTTTGTATTGATTTATTAGGAGTGAATTTAGCACATTAATCAAGGACCTAACCTTTTTTACGTGTGAAAACTACGTAAAAGCTTTTGAAAAAAATCCTTTTCTGTTTGACATAGGCCTCTCCCATTGCACACCACTTTGATCGATTTGGGCTTCTCGCATCCATAATTGAAAAAAAATGTATAGCCTAAATCACTCGGGGCTATTGTTAGGAATTTGATGACACTTCGTTCGATAAACCTTCGCTTTAACTTCAGAAGTTAAAGCGAAGGTGGAACAGGAAATTACAAACATTACGGAAATTCGTTTTAGTACTTCGTAGTAAAACATGTAGGTACTGCAAGCACGGATTCTAAATTTTTGACTATTTTCTGGATAACTAAAACCTATTTTCCAATCTCAAATTTGAATATATTACTATGTATTACTTTTGTGAGTAGTTGAAGAAGATATTCAAAAAATAAATAATTTCGAATTTAGAAAGTTATACGTTATTTCAGTTTCATCATACTTCATTAGTTCCATGTTTTTGGTTGTGCGTAAATACCCCGTAATACCACCGGTTGGTGGTTATGTCGGAAAACAGCACACCGTCTCAGGTATGGGGAACCAGGTGTACCCTAGAAAGGAAATCCCTGGAACCTCGGGCCATCTACCTTAGGCTTGCAGATGTTGCCCTCAATAATGGGAAGCACGGTTTCCCCTTTCTGGCATTCAGTAGTGCAGCGCGCATCCACCTAGCTGCTTCTGCTGGGGTGACAGAAAACCTCACTTGCCACCCCCAGGCGTTTATGAATGACGGAGATCGTTCTGCGACCTAAAGCGCCTGAGTCGTCTGTGGTAGCGTGACCGTTCCCGAGCCTGACGATTCGGGTCTAAGCCTCTCCCGGTCCCTCTCTGCCATCTTCTTCGTAAGCAAAACTTGCTGCTTGCCGAGCGAGAGAATATCCACTCCGATGGCGGACACGAGGTCATCGCTGTGCGCCGTACGATCAACAAACCGACCAACGTAGTGGTGGCACTCAGGCGTTGGCTCGTTTCAGAATAGATTATTCCTTCCACTCCTCCACGAAAACCTGACGGAGTTGGGATTTCTGATCCTCGATTTCTCGAGGTTCAATACTCCGGCCCAACTCCTGAGCCTTCTTGCGCCATTGGTAAAGAGCTGCAAGGGCTCTCACAGCTCTTTACATAATTAGTTCCCTATGATTGTCCCATACATACTGAGATACTATACACAATGAGACAACTGAGACCATGAATTTTTATTGTAACCTGTTGCTTGATTTTTAAATATGTTAAGAGTTATTCTCTTATGTCTACATAAACAAGTTCTAGAAATTAGAACCTTCTTCCGATTATCTAATATTTATTAATATTAATCTATTGGCGTATGCCCAAAAGTGAATTAAAATATTGGTGATAATTCTGTTAGTACTCACAAAAATTTCTCAAAAGTTCTTTTTAATGAAAATATTTTAGTGACGCGATTATTAAATGCTATTTTTTATGTATGTACTTAGATTTTGTTTATTTTTGGTGCGACATATCTAGTCTTAATCAATCTTTGACTTTTGGAGCGACGTTTGGCTGGACAAATCTTTAATGATTTTTAGTTTAGAGAGTTTTCAAACAATTGATGAGCATCGTTATCAACCAACTTAGCTTCTAAATTATTTAATTAACCTTCCGAATTTATGTTTTGTGTCTATGTGAGTGTTATATTTTGTTTCTTTTTTGGAATCTGAATTAAAAATCTTCTCTCGCAATCTATTGATCTAATGAAATGCTATATTCCTATATTATTTTACACAATATTTACACAATATCCAAGGTTTGAATAATTATTTTACATCATCTGTTTTACGATGAGATAACTATGGTTATGGACTATCTTTGTTCCTTTTTATGTTTATTTTATATAAATGGTTTGTTTTTAATGTGTCTCAGTAAAACAATAGAAGTTCACACAATCCGTATGATATTATATGTTACTTACTCCAGAGTAACTTCAGTCGAAGGATAAAGACTGTAAGACTAGCTACCTTTTACTTAAAATAAATAATTGTTAAAGGATTAATATTTTAACTAAGAGTTTGGTTAAAATTAAATTCAGTTTTTCATTAAAACTGGAACTAACCTGATTGCTGCTTTACAAAAACGTGAAATTTATTGTAATGTTCATTTTGTCCCAAAGTTCGAGGTTTAGAACGAAATTTAGAACAAGAACTCCATAGACTCCAACACTGTTGAGAAGTTTTTTTGCTAAAGAATGTTTTCTCGGAATATCCTACTTCTCTTAGTTGCTTCCGTTTCAGTGCTTTCCAAAATTACACGGCCTGGATCTGATGAATGTTTCTTCGTTGTTAACGTAAGTACAAGTGAATTGAAAAATATTTTAATAAAACAAAGATTTTTATATAGGACATTTGTTAAATGAAACGACAAAATGAATGTTTTAGAAATTTATTTTAATGGTTTATGTTATGATAAATAGAAATTCAAATGAGGAACATTCTGCCATACAATTACCAAGTTTATTCTGACGATCAATTTCTTCTGAATGCAGGTACCCGGCAAACGCATGGTGTCTTTCGGTAACATAAACTGGCCGGACAAGTACAACAGCGGAGAAATATGTCAGTGGGTATTCTTCTGCCCAAATGATTACTTCTGTCGCCTCCGATGCCATGATGTTGGATTGCCGAAAGTAAGAAAATTATACAATACTTTCATGTAGGGTAGTGTTGTGTAAAAATTATTGGTTTTGGGCAAGAAAGTTTTGGTTCATGTTACATAGATCTTTTTATTTCATGGTATGGGAAGAGTAAATATCCTTTTTAGGGTTCTGTAGCCAAAAAACTTTTACAATGGAATCCTACATCGGACGGGTCTTTATTTTGAAAAACAGTTCTTGTTATATTTACTTTGTCACAGAAAACTTTACTAGCATACCTGAAACTCGTATAAAGGACGGAGGTTCGGAGGGTCCGTATCCTATTTACCAGAAACAGGGATACGTAACTTTTCGTGGTATAGCAATCTCAAGGCAAGCTTATTGCCTTAACGAGACTTATAGTGTTTCTTAGTCTAGCTCCCATACCCTATATATATTTTTATTTACTTCTTTCCTTTTAAAAAATGCTATTATTCCCATTTAGGTTCAGCAGGACCCAGCAAACGACCATAAAAGGAATCAAACTAAACTAATAACTGATAAATAAATCTCTGTATAAAAAAAACACTTTCTTTTTTGCAGACCGACGAATGTTACATGGATAAATTGTTGGTGTACACTAAGGGTAAAACGCCCATTACAACGACGAAGCGGCCTACGAAACAACGCAACCCACACATTCGTACCATATCCAGTGAACCGGGCAGGGTTTATTGTGGCCGAACCACCATCAATGTCAGGTCTAACGGAACAAAAATCGCTATAGGTAACTTTATTTAGATTTGTGTTGCAAGTTTTTCTTAATCAATTCATATGATTTTTTTGCCGGTCTGGGGCAAACCACAAATCGCTGTGATTACAGGCTTCAAAATTTGCTGACTAAGAAAGAAAATTATACTCTCCCAAAAAAAAATTTAGATGAATGTCACTCTTAAAGGGGTTAAACAAGGAATCATCAATTATGTTTGTTTAAATTGTTATTTTCGAAGTTAGAAGTTCGAATATAGAACAGTATGAATACAGCAATAACATACATAGATATAGAATAAATTTCATCATGACGTCATCTTCGTCACGTTATTAAGGATTCACTGGCCGTCTTCTCATAAAAAAAATACGTCTAATGAAGCCTATTAGTACATAGCCTAAATTCTCAAATACTAAACATAACACATAATTTTGTTTCAGTATTAATATCACACGAATCAAGCCCTGGAGGTAGATTTAGATGCACAGTCACACCAGAGAAGTTCTCATCATTGAAGAAGAAAAAGAAATCGAAACGTCACAAAGTGACCACAAACTTCGATGAGAATTTCTATTAAAAATATAGAAAATGGTTATACGAAAACTCCTAATTCTGTCATACAAAAACTCTCTGGACACGTCCTATTGTTAGATATGTCACATTAAAAATAGACTTAATCTAAATACATAAAAATAGCCTTTTCAAAACAGCACCACTAAAGAGAATTTATGAGAGATTTTAGTTTAGTGACACAACATTAGAAGTAGCACCAATATATAGGATAGTATTCGTACTCAAACGTCAAATTAGAAACTCTGTAGTAGCACAGAATACCTAATAGTACTCATACAAAAGACTCACTCCGAAAAGTAATTTAAAGAAATCGGGACCCTAGGCGTCAAAAGATTAAGTTCAATTCAGATCGCAAAGCGCCGAATCAACTACAATTATATTAACCTACCGTTGCGTCTCTTTCTACCGTGTAACTCTTCCCTGTTTTGACGATGTATAGTCGACCGGCATGCTCGTCCGGGCAGGCAGGCGGCCGACTATACCTAAACTGCGGATTGACACCCCCCTGGTAGTAGTATTGTTTCAATAAATTAAAACGTATTGTACAAATTTCGTGAATACAAACTCACTTGAGGTAGGCCTTCGTCCAGCAGTAGACGACGATAGGTTGACACCAAATACAATTACTAAGTAGTTATATATTTGACAAATGAAAATTAAATTATCGCAAATTTAAGTGCCAGGAATAAAAATCTTTATTATCATCTACATTCGTAAGTAAGTTATAGTGACCGGCTACGAATATGGAATATTTTTCTCGTTTGATAACTAGCTGCGAAAGCGGAATTAGATTTCTATTTTTGTAACTGTTTTTCGTTTATAATTCTCGCAAAATGAGTTATGTTCAAAGTCTGTTTAGCTCAATTATTATAAAAAGTATGAAATACCATTTATTTTTTTATTTAATACTATCTGACCCGGAACCGAAATTCGTACCGCCTTAGAATATTAATTCATAATAAAGTATTTTGTTTAGTTATTAACTGATAGTGACAAATCGACAACAACGTCAACTAACGGGCCCCGGCCCGTACCGCCCTAATCGCTTTGTTTCTATCATGTAGGGTACAACCAGCGTTTGCAATTAGGCGTAAAAAACTGGGTTTATTTACGACGTCACAAAAACCTCTAAAATTATCAATGTTTCTCTACTATAATATTATACATAGAAACCTTCCTCTGGAATCACTCTATCTATTAAAGAAATTTGCATCAAAATTCGTTGCGTAGTTATAAAGATTTAAGCATACATAAGGACAGAAAAAGCGACTTTGTTTTATACTATGTAGTGAAGTGGGCCACGAACGGCTCGTACACTATTACAATGTAATTAACAAATTTATGGTTCTTAAAACTCAGCATCTTGCCACTTCCGGGTAAGCACAGCTAGGAATTGTTGTAAACTATATCCCGACGAACTAAATACTTAAATAAATTTATATAGCCTGTCACCTAAGGCACTATTATGAATCTATTGACATTTTATACATAAAATCAGTTCAGTCGTATTGGTGCTGTTCGACTCCCAGAACATTTCCTTTTGATTTCAACGTAGTCGGGTAATAACAGAGTACTCCTACACACATCCATACATACATTCGAGAGTATAACTTTTTGATTATCCGTCATTTTGACTGAATTGCGCTAGTTGTGATAAAATCTAAAAATATCATTAATTGTAATGATACTGAATCAAGTAGAGCTGTATAAATGGTACTGACATACAAACAAATTATTATTTTGTGTGCCTGTTTGTTCCGAATTATCTCTGGAACGAATAGACTGATTTTGATGGGAGTTTCACTGGCAGGTAGCTGATAATGTAGGGAGTATCTCAGGTTGCTTTTATTATAGACTAGCATCACCCCTTGGCATGACCCGTGGTTTTTATTATATTGTAAAGGTACAAGGATTCAGCTAGTGTGAAATGTAAGATAACCCTATTTGATTCACTCCAATGAAATTGTTATCAATATATTTGTATCGTTATATTTGTTACTGTGTTTGTTTTGAGCAATTAAATATAGTTTTAAAGAGTTTATTTCATTTTTTCATACTTCATCATCATCATCAGCCTATTGCAGTCCACTGCTGGACATAGGCTTCTCTAATTGTAGTTGATCTCTCCACTTGTTTCGATCATTGGCTTATATCATATTTAAGTATATTTCAAATTATATAGACATAGATTAGCAAGCTGAAGTGGCAGTGGGCTGGCCATATTAGCCGCAGAACTGATGGCCGTTGGAGCAGAAGAGTTCTTGAGTGGAGACCGCGTCTCGGTAAACGTAGTGTAGGACGCCCACAGGCGAGGTGGAGTGACGACCTGCGTAAGATGGCTGGCAGGAGCTGGATGCGAGAATCCCAAAATCGATCAGAGTGGTGTGCAATGGGAGAGGCCTATGTCCAGCTGTGGACTGCGATAGGCTGATGATGATGATGATGATATAGTTATACTAGCAGATGCCTGAATTCTACGTATGTAAAAAATGTTTACATTCTATTCTCAGACTACTGAATAATCACTTAAAATTTCATCAGGATCGATCAAGTCGTTTCGGAGGAGTATGGCAACTAACATCGTACACGAGAACTTTATATATAAAAGTTGTTGCGTGTCTTTGATACGAACACACAGACATCTTAAAAATATATTAAAAACCGACGTCAAAGAAAAACATTAGTACGCAAATCGCTACAGATATATATTTGAGGAGTTTACTCGATTTCTTTGGGTTCCTATCATCAGATCCTGGTTTCCTGGGACCATGTGGGATGTACCAGTTTTTAAATAAAAAAATATTATCGGTAGTACCAACATAAAAGAAATATAGTCGAATTGAGAACCTCCTCCTTTTTTGAAGTCGGTCCAGTCGGTAGTGTAACGTGCTGAAAAATTCATTATATAATGTACATTAAATAAATTCGAAATTAATTTTTGATCTTCAAGCAGTAACCTAGCTATAGTCATAGTAATTTTAAAGCCTTGCATTTATAGCTTAAAGCGGCTTCGCTTGCTCATAGCCAAGTGACCCAGGTAATTGAAAACAATCACCAAGGGTAAGCAACTACGGCGCGGTCAGTACCTAGATGGGTGACCGATTGTGGCATGATACGTTATGAGCGTTTTCGTGATTCGGAGGTCACGTTAAGCAGTCGTCCCGGTTGTTATAATGAGATAAAAGTCGTCGTCGTGAAGCTTAAATGGGAAATCATGGGTTGTTAATAATGATTTATAGTTTAAAGACTGCGTTCCATTGAAATTAACCTTTGCATATTTTTTAACCGACTTCATAAAAGTTCTCATTACAATTGTTTTTTTCCGTGTTTGTTACATAATAATTTAAAACAAATTTATTAATAGTTGTGTTAGAGTTTTAGTGAAATGCGTTAGCTAAGCAGCAATGATGTGTAATATTAGATTTTATTAAACACTAGCAGAGTCCTGCGGCGTTACCCGGAGTTGTTGTAAATCGTGAGTGGAGCCGTGGAGCGAAGTTATTCTAAACAAAATAACCTAAGTTACTCTTTATGTCATCTGCTGACAGCTATGTGAAAGTCTTAATAAAACCGGTCCAGCCTTTCTAGAGATTAGCCAGAACAAATAGGCAGAGAGACAGATAATATTTGTAAAATTGTTTTTTTTTTATTTAAGTACCGTAAATACTTTTATATGAATTTAATAAAAACCTGTTCATTTGATATTACATACAGACAATCAATTTTATTTATTTGTATAGATTACTTACAAAAGGAATAATTAATTATGATATGTACACAGTATATTTTCAAATATTTTATAAATTTCATTTAACAGTCCACTGCTGGACATAGGCCTCTCCTTAGAAAGGTGGCTTTGGCCTACTATACCACGCTGGCCAGACGGGTTTATATAGGATGAGTATATTATATTATATTTATTTATTTATGATGATGATATACCCTTACCGCTGGATGCGAGAAGCCCAAAATCGATCAAAGTGGTGTGCAATGGGAGAGGCCTATGTCCAGCAGTGGACTGATATAGGCTGATGATGATGATGATGATGTGAATAATTTTATTCTTTCAATACGAGACCTAAACTTTATACGAGTAAAAACTCAAAGCAGGTGTGCAATTGTAAACTTTATATAGTTCTATAACGTGATTATAAAATACATATGTAATATATTTTATAAGTTATTGAAATGATGATAATTTTTTTTAAATAATTAACAACTAGGACTGTCCGTGTGGTGACGGATTAAGAATACAGAGTGTCACCACCCTTATTCATCCCGCAGGAGTCGTAAAAGGCGACTAAGGAATAAACTATGCAAGACAACATCAATGCAAAGAGAAGGAAAACTTGAAACAAATCCTATATAAACCCGTCTGGCCAGCGTGGTATAGTAGGCCAAAGCCACCTTTCTAAGGAGAGGCCTATGTCCAGCAGTGGACTGTTAAATGCTGTTGATGATGATTGATGAACAACTAGGAATATACCTCATGTACCGCGGGGGACTTCAGAAACATACAAAACTTTACAAACATTCTGATTCTGGGTGTCATTTGTCTCCAGAATAAGGACAAGTTACAGGAGTTAGCATCGACACCGACAAACAGACTAGAAGCTATCTGTTGCTGTAATAATGTTACCCGTATAGTATTTCCCCTAGGAATGGATAGGGAGGGCTATCCGTATTATTTTTTTGTCACCACACTGATGGGAGGCAAATAATCTGATGGCTCACCCGACAGAATGACACTGCCGCACATAAATGTCTACAATTTAGGAGCGTGCGTTAGGATACGACTATCCACACCGGACGATCCAAAATGGATCGCCAATTCCTGCGATCCGCGATCCGGGAGCATGAGGCATGGATCATGGATCGTGTCGTCTGACGAACTTAACTTTTCTTGCGATCCCACCGCGTCGTACCGACACGCTCCAACAGATCCACACTGATCCGCCTAAGTATAGCACAGTTGAAGTTTCGGTCGCTATTGAGTCACACGTGCAGAAACGACGTCGAATTGCTGTGGCAACAACAACCTACATTCTTCTTAAATATTTACGAAATAAATTACAAAAACGAAAAAGTCGCTACTGGGTAGGAAATTTATATGAAAACCGATTGGAATATGGCACACAGCTTTACAAAGACTTAATTTCTAATGGAGTTGAGGGCAATTTTACACGGATGGAAGCAAACACACAAGGTCTACACCAAGCGCGCTTGTGTGCACATATAAAGTGCGTTATCGTAGTGTAGCGTAATCTAGCGTGCTCCTGCCGCCCGCGATCGGAGCGCGTGGATCATCTGGTGTGTAGCCGGCTATTGACCTTTGTGGTTTAGGCAAAAAAAAATCGTAACGCACACACCAGCATAACACAGTTCTTAAAATCAGTCTAAAGTACGAAATCACATTTTGAAACACGATGAAGCCTAGACATATGTCACTACTCATGTGACTCAACTAGAATTATTCACTTACTTTCATACAAATGCCCTCACACACACACACACACTCAATAGCATACATTCAATCAACAACATATATCTCACTCAACAACATACATCTCACTCAACATAAATATGGTCCTTTATGTTATTTTACTGTGAAAGCCATTTAACTCTTGTATACAGTAAAATGGCTACTTGCATGCGTAAAGTTATTATAATTTTAGAGTCACGTGAGTGACTGAACACTGCTACCCAAAACACAAGCATCCGCTTAGTTTGGGAGTCAGTATCAGTACCTAAAGCGCCTAAAATAATTAATTGTAACTAACTATAAGTCACCCTGTAATTGATAAAATTTTCGAGAAATAAATATTATTATTATTATTAATTCAAGTTTTTTTCATAATTAAGATGCAAATCACATCACATCAATAGCTTTTGACAGTCCACTGTTGAGTTAAGTTTGTTAACTACCACCAAGTTTTAACCTGACACATAAAACAGAATGATCGTGTGACGGTTAGAAAACAAATTGATCTAAAGAGTTTACTTTTATTTATATATTCATTTTTTTTTATTTTTTAAACTTAATGCACACGTGTTACACAAACGGACTTAATACTATGAGCCATTTTCTGCCAGTCAACGTTTGGGTTATGTGGTAATATGATATGGTAGGTGCAGAATTAGGATATGAAATCTGACAAGGTCTACTTACTTTTGATCACAACCTTTTATAAGGAAAGTTATGAAAACAAGAAAAAGAATTTGTTGAATCAAAACTGTTCATTTATTTTATTTAAGTTTAATTATTTTATTCATGATAAAATGATGCAGTAAACAGTGCTCTTTATAAGGTTAACCCTATGTTGATGTGATATCTTTCAAATTTCCATTTTGATTTTTTTTTCATTAATTTTATTGCACTCACAATGAAGTCTTAAACATAAAATAACAAATAACCGTTTTATTTAATTATCTAATAACAAATAATAACTAAAGTAAAAAAATACCCAACAATAAATATACCTAATTGTCTAATACCTATAAAATCTACGCCATAGACTTTTAAAAGTTCTACTATAGCTTGTTGTTTTTATATTGCTGGCAACAACAATTTGTTGCCTCACCAATGCCAGGACCAATACCCTAGGCCTCATTCACACGAGAGTTTTTTTAACGGACGTTAAAAAAGCGTTCAAATACAACAAATGCATTCCCAAGTATATGTTCACTCGACAGCGTTTTAAAAACACGACGCTTTTTTATCGAGCGGTGTTGCATTTTCAATTTTGGGCGTTGGAAATAGAACAAAATATTATGCAACTTCATACTTGAACGCTTTTTTAACGTGCGTTAAAAAAACTCTCGTGTGATTGAGGCCTAATAGAAAAAGATTTGCCGTAGAATGTAATACATATACACGTATACCAGTATTTTATTAACAGCTACAATTTAAATGGGCTATTCATCTGCCTAGTAATCACCAATCATCTTTTCGAAAAATAACTGCGAAACTAAAAAATCTATTAAAAACTACAATGAGGTTTACAGAATTCACTTAGGTCTTATAACTGTACTGAAACGTCAGAGCATATGTTAAGGCTATTCAGTCTTAATTCTGGGTAGTTTTAAAACTCAGTGTACAAAACTTTGGTCACAATAAGGCCCACATCTAGCTCGGTACCAAGGGTGCGCCCACTGTTCTGACCTCACAGTGCACCTGAATCTTCCACCTGGGCTGAACCTGCTGGTGATCAAAGCTGTAACAAAGTTTAAAAGAGAAAAGTTCAGTTATAGAACACATTTTAAAAAACATTCACTTATTGACATATTGAATTCAATATAAGTAATAGTAACAGTAATAAACCTTTTTCGAAAAATCTTTATAAAATATTTAAAGACTTGATATCTGCCAATCGACGATATTTTATTGAACTCATTACACATAACCCCATTATGATGAATAATAAAAAAAACAAGCGAATCTTACAGTAATCACATATGATCTGTGAAGATCTTTTATGTAGTACTATATCCAGTACATTAGTGAAAGAGAATTGCTACTTTCCCAGTTATCTGTAAAACATTTCTGTCAAAACGATGTACCATAGAAAACCTAATTCTATTTATGCTAGGTTATTAAAAATAGAACACCATTTATATTAAACAAATATTAAAAAGCAAACAATAAAAAAGTACAATTACCTATACTTAGACGGGTCTCAATAGATCTGACGTTGATATTCGTTTGGCCGCAATAGACGCGGGCATCCCTTAATTGTGAACTACCGGTGGCGGATACTAGCAGCTTATCCATGTAACAATTCGGCGTCTGAAAGTTAAATATACATATATAGATACATAATATACAGATCATGGCACAATGATGAAGGAAGGGAACTTTTGCCTTAAAAGAAGTCTGTGGAGCGGGGTCGGTAAAGGGCCGTTCTCTTGAATTTCCTATATCCCCAATCGTTGCCTTATGCCGTCACGAGACAGGTTTCACCCCGGTGCACCCGGGAAGGTAACTTGTCTTGGGACATCACTAACAAAAGATCATCAGGTAAAGAATTTGAAATAAAGGTTACATCTTTTTGCTGCAAGCACATAGTTTAACTATAAAAGTCAAAGTAACAAAATTACATTAAATTACGAAAAAGTATTGTCTTAATATGTAGAGTTGTTCAGAAATGTTAGGTAATTTTCCATGGGTCTATGTTACTGCCAATATTCAAATCATTCTCTTCTCAACAAAACTTTTTTATTTTTTTATTTGATGCCTACCAATGTGACTCCACTCTGCCTGATGTAAGCATGAATGGAATCCAAGAGTGGGGGCCACCAGGCTGTATGGCGATGCCAACCCAAACTATGGCGGCTTTGTGAGATGCTTTTACACCCCTCTTAAAGGACCCGGGATCGTAATGGGAAGGAAACACGTGGGATGGTAGTGAGTTCCAGTTTTTAACCACTCGGCACAGGAAGGAAGAGCTAAACTGTTTAGTTCTAGTGCGTATTTCTACCACTCTAAAGCGGTGACTTCCAAGGCCAGCACGTGTGTTCCTGTAAAGGAAGGGAGAAGGTGGTAAACTCATGTTGTTTTACAATTATTGATAACTTACAGCTGGAAGGCCAATTTCTCGGCACCGCAATCGGCAGATGTAGCCAGTGTGACAGTCGAAGATCCACCTACAGGTGCCACCCGGGCTGTAAGGGCTCGGCCATGCTGGGTTCGATATAACAGTCTTCTGACCTATGTTTATCTGTCAATATTAATAGAAATTATTAAGAAATCATTTTATCTATACAAATAAATAAATTGTCTGTATGTATTGCCAATTGAAAAGATTTTTACCATTACAAATGTAGACGAATGTTAATAATAAACTTACAAGAAGATACAAGATATAGAAGTAAAATAATAATAATAATATGCACAGGACATTATAAATAAGAAGCAATATCAAAACGTTTCAAAACAATACTAACTATAGTCGTCACAAAATAAGAAGCCCGGTTTGACATTTGTCATCGTGGCGTAACTAATACGATTAATTCGTGTTTTTGAGTGCAATTTTTCAATATCAAGTTAAACTTGATGCTTATTTATGATACGCGTTGTGATAGTGTATGGGTAACATAGTAATTAAATAGGATTATGAATTTGATTTTTCAATTTCTTACAAGCGGTATGTCAAATGACAAATGTCAAAACGGGCTTCTTATTGTGTGACGACTATAGCGGCTGAAGAAAGCAATATGTTTTGAATGAAAAAGAAAACTTTATGCATATTGTTTCATTCTGATCAGTTATTCATAGAGTCCCTGTTTTTCCCCTTAACTTTAAAAGACAATTTTTTGTTCAAACAGGGCTGGCTCCAAAAGTCTTGGAAAATTCATGACGGTAGTCCATAACATGTGGTAAACTTTAAAGGAAAACTATAACATCTTATATAACCTTGCTATTTTAGGAGTTGTAAAGGTTAAACGTATAAAATACACTTCCTTGGAAAACTTCGTACAAAAATAACGAACTAATAAGTAAACAACAATTATGTATGGGTGACTACGGAATCTATGCGTGGCCTGACATGCACTAGGCCGATTTTTTATATCTAAAAGCCTGCCAAAGTGGGCCTGCCTAAGAGATAATGCAGACATGCAGATCCTGCATACAATGCAGCGATGATGCATGAATTCAAATCGCCAATCAACAGTATGACTAGCTTTTGAGATGCTTCTGCATTATAGGGTTTTGCAGTCACCAACGAAATACGATAGCATGAATGATGTCATTTCAGGTTGGTCTTCTAAGAGGGGGTAGTATCGTCCCGGTCGAGACAGCTTGTTCCTGCTAAAATCAGCGTGGCTCTACTACTTTATCTTCTTATCTTATTATTAACGTTATTAATATTCCCCTTATGGTGAACTCACACTCATCCGCGCCGAACGAATCGAAGTCAAGGAGGCGTCGCACACTTATCCGCACCAGAAGAATCGACCGCGCCGAAAGCGTCGACCGCGTCGATGAAATCATTTCAAGAAATAGTACTCGTGCGTTGCTCTGTCATACGCAACTGATAGAATGCGACCGTATAATCCGCGCCGAATTTTATGACGTCATCCGAATTCGTCTAGGATTACTGGGGTTCTTCCAGCTGAGGACGATTCGACGCGGGTGTGCGAAGTTTCATGAGATTTCATATAAAGAATTCTAAAATTCGTTTCGTTCGGCTCGTTCGACGCGTTCGGCTCTGATAAGTGTGCGATTACCTTTAATAATTACTATTTTCATCAAGAAGATTTGAAAATTTTCTGATAATTACCTTTTCATAGAAGTCACAGTTGCTGTTTAGATGCTGTGAATTGGCGTATTGAATTACAATCAATATTACCAAGGCCGCAGTAGTCATCCTGAAATATACAATAATATAAAACATATTAAATAAAATAAATAATAAATATTTCGGACAACTTACACACAACATCATCTAGTCCCAAACTAAGCAGAGCTTGTGTTATGGGTACTAAACAACTGATATAAATACATAAACATACATTTTTTTTTGTAAATACAAACATATTATACATAGAAAACACCCTGACTCCGAAACAAATATTTGTGGATCACACAAATATTTAGTCCGATCCGGGAATCGAACCCGAGACCTCTTGATCAGCAGCCGCATACGCTAACCACTAGACCAACAAGGCAGTCAAGGATGAAAGGATGGCAATTAAGAATGAAATGTAATTTAGAGCCAGTAAAAAAATGATTAAATCGTAACATGCCTTAAAATTTAGCTGTACTGTGTGTCAACAAAAATATATCCTTCACAAAATAGCTAACGACTTACCTGTTAACCATTGCTACTTAAATCTTGACTTCACACAAACTAAATATTGTATTATTAGGGGGTATTCAACTGCTTATAACAGACCTTCAAGAAATGCAAGCGTATTGTATAGACCAACTATATCGACTGGACTATAAACGAAGAATCCTACATTAAATATCCCTTAGCCAATAACTACCCATAACAAATCCATTGTCCGCATCATGCTTGTTATTTGCAATAGTATTAAAAAAAACATAAGCCAAGATTCTTCAGATAATACACCTACGTAGGGGTTGCTTGTGATATTAAAATAAATAAATCATTATAGCATCATAAGTTTACACCGTCATTGAATATGTTAGTAAATAAAGTAATATATTGACAAGGGAGAAGGTTAAATGAATAAGAAAAAGTTGACTTAGGCCTCTCCCATTGCATACCACTATAATCGATTTTGGGCCTCTCGCATTGAGCCCCTGTCAGCCATCCTTAAAAACTATCATTTTTGATAAAATTTATACCCTTTGTCTTCTGGGCCATTACTATGAATCTATTGACACCTCATTCAGTCCAATTTAATAGTTGAGTTGAGTAGTCGGGTAAAAATAAATCATTCTTTTGTTGTGTAATAATTTAGACAAACTTAAGAAGTTTCAAAGACTACAAAAGACGCTGTGTCTTACAAACAATTTATTTATTGTTTTCGACGTAGAACAGCAACAGATTTGATTAAATGTTTATTTAATAAACAGGGTAAAGGTTTAAAATCCACTGCTGGACATAGACCTCTCTCGAGGAACAACACAGATCCCGGTCTACTACTTCAATGATAATAAAATAATATGATTGAGGTAACTATATTTTTTTTTTAATATAATTAGACCTGCTAAAGTGATTCTACTCTGCCTGATGGAAAGCATGAGTAGAATTCAGGAGTAGAAGTTACCATCGTCATTGTGAAAAACCTTTACCTAATCAGAAATATTTCAGTCTCTTAACATGTTGTATTGAAATTAGTCTTCATCCAATACAAATAAATAAAATTAATGTGACTGTAATTTCAGATTTTTACTGAATGTATTCGAAAGTATATACAGTACTTTATTCAAAAACCAATTCTTGAAGTGTTTGTCCATCTGTCTGTCTATTTCGCCTAATCTCTAGAAGTGCTGGACCGATTTTGATGGGACTTCCACTGACAGACAGCTATTAGCTAAAACTTTTATTTTCATTTTCCACGCGGTGTTAGCCAGCTCGGCTAGTAATTAATATGCTTCTGAGAATTGCTTAAAACTTACATTTATATCTTTTTACAAAATAACAATCAAAAATGAATGGTGCTCATTGTATCCTTTTGTTTTGTATTGAATAAGTCTTATTTATCAGAATGATTTTAAAAAATCAACACCATATTCAATTATAATACGCTATGTATAATATATTATTAGATAGATAGATAGATCTTTTTTATTTTCATTTGATTTTAAAATTTTTGTCGAAAACCAAGTTACATTGTTATTAGATTTAGTAGAATATCTATTGGAAGGCCCTAATGCTATTTTAAACATCATCAATCAACAGCCTATAACCGTCCACTGCTGGACATAGGCCTCTCCTTTGAAAGGAGGCACTGGCCTACTATTTTAAACACAGTTAGTAATTATAAATAAAACTGAGCCTGACAATGAATTTGAGCAGAAAGTAGCTAAAGCTTGATAATAACCTTATTTTCATCTTTTAATTTCATTCTCCACTCGTCTACTTCAGGTATTATAAAACAGTCGTAATTCTTAACATTTTATTAAAGTATAATTTATAATTAAAACATATATACACAATGTACTTAGTAATAAACATAGGAATGTGAGATGCGATACAAAGGTTTTTTAACTTTTTTACACGACAATCGAAATTCGAAACGAAAGTCGAAATCAAAAGCATGGATATTTTTGAGAGTATATGTGTGATGTTCCACCACATCGACTAAACTATCTTCTGAAGGGATTGAATAAGGCGTCAATGGAATTCTAAAAATGGCCCGGGTAGAATAGGCTGTGTACATTTTATCAAAAATGTGTTGATACTGAATAAACGTGAAACGAATATAAAGTTCTCTAAAAGCACTAAATACATACAATGTTGATCACGTCATAGACTGATCCTTAAGGATAAATAGAGACCTTTTTTTCAGACAAATATTTCAAATATATTTTCCAACATCATGCCCAAGATTATTCTGGGTCATCTACTACATACTCCATATTGTACATAGAGAATGTTTGGTCCGACACCAGAATTGAACTAGAGACTTCAGTATAGCAATTTGATTGGAAAAACATGTCTGTAGAAATAAATTTCGTGTGATGTGAGACAGAAGAAGAAATATAACTCCAAGAGAAGTCTATCTTCAACTAGTTTCTTTGATCTTATGGTAACAGTTCTATCTTTGGATACCCATCTTGTTACACCCAGTTCATTTTCTTCGCATCAGTCTTGATTGAACATCTAAATCGACCACCTGGAGATATGTAGCTCGCTTTTAATGCTGGAAGAATTTAAATTAAGTTAATTGCTTCTACTTGAAAGCTTCTTTAATAAATGAATATTTTCGACATCTAACACACAACATCATCTATCCCCAAAACTAAGCAGAGCTTTTACTATGGGTACTAGACAACTGATATAAAGAGATTTTTTTTTTTAAATAAATACATATTATACATAGAAAACACCCAACTTTAGGAAGGACTTTAATGTTATCACAATTTCTGTTTCACGGGTTCGGCTAAAAATCGGACGTAGTGCGAAACCTTCTTAAGGGAAACTACAAATAAATTAAGTACTTATAGCAGAACTAAGTAATAGAGTTATTTGAAATAAAAGCGGTGATATTACCCATACTTATCCTTGTACCGACAGACCTGACGTTGATCTTACGCCCACCGCAGTAGCTTCGGGCATCACGGAACAAAATATCACCTGTGGGTGATACTAGCAACGAATCCATGTAACATCCTTGAGACTAAAAAGTAAAGCATGTACTCGTGAAACTAAATTAGATCATTCTTTGTATTAGTTGTACTGTAGGTCAGTTGCATATTTGAATGTCTGGTGTACAAACAAGGTATCTATTTTTAATATTTTCGTAGTACAATTTTAAAATATCAGATACAAAATCATCAAGAAAATATTGCCTATTAAAAGATAACTTAGCGGCCTTTAAAAAAATCTTATTCACAAAAATATCTTTGATGAAAAGAGATCTATCAATTACATTTTGGAGCAATGATTGAGTCCTTTTAATTATATTGCATTAGATACACAAAAAAATATCATAAAATACTCACTTGAGGAAGGCCCACGTCACGACAACGGAGTCTACAAACATACCCATCGTGACACTGGAAATCCCATCGACAGATCTCACCAGGTCTGTACGTGCCTGGCCAGTTGGGATTGGTGAAGGTAAGCACTTTGTTGATACCAACCTGATAGAATACATGATAAATGATAACATACACACATATATGATATACCACCATTATTATAGTATAATATTAGAGAAATATGGAAGAGCGGAGATGAAAAAAATAATGAAAGTTTGTCAAATTTCATTGAACTAATTAAATTAGTTCTTATTTAAATCTTATTTAAGGCCTTTTGCCATATCAGAAACGAACCCATTAATATTCATCTTTGAATCCAAAAAATAGATAATGTATCTTTTTCCTTTTTTCATCAGGCAATCATTATATTCATTTAAATTCCTCTACTTCTCCGTTTTTAATATCTATAATTATTTAAGTATCACTTACAGCTTCACTATAACTGCAACTTAAAGGTGGATAGTCCTTCGCAGAAGAAACCATATCAACTAATAGTATCAGAACTGCTCCAAAAATCATTCTAAAATAAAATGTATCTTACTATTAAACAACTGCCAAAACTATTAAGAAGTCATTTTAAGAAGTCATTTTTGATTTCTCCAAGGGTGGTCCTTGGAGAAATCAAAAATGACTTCTTAAAAGTTTTAATTCTTCTTTGTTAATAGAGAGAAATCAAAAAAGACTAAGCTTTTACCCGAAAAATAAACTAATATCAAAAGCAATTAAAGTAACTATAAAAAGATTTGAATCACTGCGCAGCTGGCAAATCTTGCCAATCGACTGATAAAGAAACAAAAAAATCTATGTTAAATAAGGTAAGCTAATTGCCAAAGATAGCAGGCCCTATTGTCCCCACTTTCGTCAAAATTCTCAAAAATAATAAATATAGGACTCTATCGATTAAAGTAGACAATGGTGGGCAATTTAAAATACTATTTCCTTGTGTTATGATAGCAACTCAACTACAATCGTGGTTTTTAACCTTCCAATTCCATTGTTCATACAAAATTCGTTTAAGTTTAGGTTTTTCCATGACTCCGAATGGATTAATGGAAAACCAGGAGGTGTATAGGTTTTTTTATGACTGCCCTTGGATATATTATTCATATTTTAATTAATGTACATACTCGTATTTATGTTCTGTGTTGTAAATCTGTAACACGGTGTATAAAGGCTTTTCTATCTATCTAAACTAACTTCATGTACGTTGAAGAAATGGCATAATATATTATACTAAGCTTAGAGTCAAATTAATGACCATCTTCACTATTAAAAGTTATTTAAAACTGAAGCAGCTTGTATGTAAGTAATAAGTACATAAGAGGATATAAAAGTATGTGTATGTACTCGTAAGAAATGTTCTCGTCATACAAAGACAATGGAAGACAATAAATAAAAACAGCTCAGACATTGTGTGACAATTAATTGTAACAACTAGTAAATAATAGTACATTGTTCAACGAGGGAGGGAAGGGACCGATTACTAGCGAGGGAGCAGTTTGTGGCCCGAAGGCGCAGCCTAGGGCCAAAATACTCCCGAGGTAGGAATGGGACTTTCACCCGAGTGCTACACAGTGCTTTATACTACACCTGTGAGGAACATTTAAAGTATTTTTAAAATAAAATCAAAACGTAAGACACCATGTAAGACACAATTTGGCTTAGAATTTGACCAATATTTCGCGTTTCTTTTGTTTTTTTATACTTCACAAAAGGATGTTAGTGGCACGGAGATTCCATATTTAAATTATATGAAAACTCCTTGGGCAGGCGCGCGCCATAGTGATGACACATGAGAAATGAAAATTCATACAACTTTCTCTCCCGCTAAAACACGTTAGAAATGGATTTTCATATATTTTTTCCTCCCGCTTATTCAGGTCAAGGAAAAGACTAACGTTGTCTTTTCATTTTCGGGGAATATTGACTACTGTTCCGATCAGGTGTAGTATAAATTATTTTTACCATGGAAGAGCCATGCTTTGACACATTTAGGTCAATTCGATCATTGATTTATTATGATTGATGATATGTTTTATCATCATCGTCCATAACTTTTAACAGATCACTGTTGTTTGTAGGTCTCTCCTCATAAAGGTGGTTTTGGCCTACTATGAGCTCCAACGGTGTAGCTAGATGAGTTATATGAGGTTTGTTTCAAGTGATCCTTCTTTTCTTTTCTTCCCGTATTGTTGTCCTACGTGATTTGCTCCCTTAGCACTAGACACAACGTATTCTTAATCAGGAATAAGTGATATGTTTGTCTTAATAATGTCTATTTCATTTAAGTCAATGCTCAGCCAAGAAATACAAAAAATCATTATGATTAGAATGTAGTAATATCTTCCAGTAAAGATTTTTTTTATCAATTAAATTATGGCCGAAAATCCGTTATGATGTCAGTGTTATGAAAATTGTGTTTTGACCGTGATTCAAAAGAGTTTCGCATTATTCGGAACCCTATTCTTCTATTATAGAAACAATTCGGGATTGTTTCAACTGCACTATTTAAGGTAGATTTCTGTTCTTGAGTTTCATTCGATCACGTTGATCTACCAAGACCACTGCAGTTAAAATACTACTTTTCTTAAAAAAAAGTGTATTCAAAAACGTAGAAAATTTTGAATTGAATTTTAGTAACTTGAAATTTGGACTGTCCTATCCTACAGGTAACGTATAACATATCCTTTTTGTCAGGTTAAAATGGTGGAAATTAATGGAAGTTTACTAATTTTTGAGTCTGTAATTTCAAATTGTAACAGCTTAACATAATATTTTGTTTTAAACTTTCTTGATCAGTAACATTAGAATAGAAACCTGCGGGTTTGCTACCATTTACCTTTTTATTAATGAGTATCCGCCAAATAGCCAAAACTATTATGCTTCCTTTTGGCTTTTGCTGTAATCGGGTAAAAACTGGTGAGTAAAAAAATGAATTTTCAAGCGAGTGATTGTTTTTGAAATGTTATTATTTTTTACCTTTGAATTACAGAATGATTTTCGTAGCAACATTACTGATTTTTGTGAAGATAGTATCCGCTGATGACGTATTTTTTCCGGCCAGCAATTGTGACTTCAGCGTGTCAGTAAGTTATAATAATTATTATCATCTTCTTCTTCTTATCGTATCAATGGCAACACTACATGGTTTTGGCCTAGTGCTCGGCAACGCGGATTGCGTTTGGCCTTGTGTTGATCCATTGTGGTGAGAGGATTTGTCACCTAAACTCTGCGATACTGAGTGTTAGGTGTCCAGGGTGCGCCGGACGTCGGGACTCTTGTTCTCTTTTTTACGTCGCTCGGGGAGGCTCGTAAATGTATATATGATAATATCTACTTAAACGAAAATCTTGGATTAAAGTACGAGTTGTTCGGACGTAATTAAAACAATAAAACAATGGGGTCGATGATGATGATGACCTTTGTTTTTTTAACGTAACCTCATATATGAAGAAGTACACCACTTTTTCCTTCTTTGTCTTTTTATACATCTTACTTCCATTATGATGAAAAAGATACAGACATTCTCTTTCTTTTCATCGATTTAACTACATATTTAGTTGCATGCAGTAAACTGTGAAATCATAAAATTCTTTTACTGTTAGATGGTACATTTACCGAGGAGGTATATAAGGTATATAATAATACACTACGAACTATAGAAGCCGATCATCAATGAAAATTCAGCCAAACGATTTAAAACATAAGTTAAGCTTGTCAAACAGTACTAAATATTAATCACATTTTTTTTAAATGATTTTAAAAATATTTATACCTACAGGTTCTGTCACATCAAGTGTATGGTTTCAACAACCCCCATTTTCCTGGACCTTACCCTGCCGGTCTAACCTGTCGGTGGATATTTGACTGTCCTGAAGACTATACCTGTCGACTGCATTGTCGTGATGTTGGACTGCCTAAGGTGAGTAATTTGTACTACAGATTGAAGTTGTGCATGAGATGTCATCTCAAATTTTGACCAACCGTTGGCTGAAATAAACCATTAAATAAGATATCTATGTATATTTGTCTTTGGGAATGAGTAACCAAGTACTTTTCGAAAGTGATCTGCCACATCACTGAGCCGTCATTAGTTCCATGAGCATTGTAATAGTTACAGCAGCACTTTACAATAATGTTTGCCTTTAGCAGCCACAGTTTTTCTGAGTTTTCAAAAACACTCTAACTAGCATACAAGAGAGTCCTTCCAAACGCTTCACTTGTGACGTACCAACATGTACTTTTAGTCAGTTTGGTAAGATGAGGGGCTTTTCATACACCAACAAAAGGCATACAGTATCCTAATGACCTACTAAAATTTGAATGGTAATATCCTAAGCAATAAACTAAAATAGATAATGCAATCATTCTAAATAATTTCAAATGCAATAGATGATATACATTCAAAATAATTTCATATTGGCCCTACATTTAAAGCCAATATGAAATATATTTATAGCTTATCAAACGTCTTCTTTTTCACAAATTGGTAGAAGTTATAAAGCAAAAACAATAGCCTCATAATAATGTATGTTTTCAGACACAAGGATGTTTTATGGACAAACTTTTGGTCTCCATTAATGGTAATTTATTTTTTGATGGCGCCCAAATGTTCTGCGGTCGAACTTCCATCAATATGACATCAGTTGGCACCAGGATAACAGTTGGTAATTATCCTCACATCACCTCACATCTTAATCATCCAATAACCCGTCTTCTGTAAGGCTTTACGAGGAATGTAGATGACCCAAAGTAAATGGATTATTTTTCTAGGTTACAATTGGTTTCATGGCTAATTGTACACAAAATGGTGTATGGCTTTTAGTCGTTTCGAGTCAGATATACATAACCATTCTATTGGTGGGTATAGGGAATCCAAAGAGTTTTTTGTGTGAACAGGGACGGTTGTACGAGGCTCGGCTCCTAACATACATATATTGAAACATGGCAATCACTCTAAGCTAAACTACGCTCTTACGCGAAGTAATATGAGTTATATTTTAGGTGTCATTTGTTTACTTCTAAAGATTTTAAATTAATTTGAACGTTATTTTTTACAGGATTAAAGTCACGCGCAATGAGCCCTGGTGGGCGATTCAGGTGTACAGTAAGAACTGAACCTTGGGAACATCCATGGGCCAAATTCGCCCATTCTCCAAATGAGATAATTTCTGACGACAAACGGCGGTAGAAATAATATATCGTATAGTATTATAGTTTGCAGAAACAAGTGGTTTTATGATCCACACTGTACAATGTTCTTCTTGTACATAGCAATATATAGTTTTAGCGTGAAATGTACTGGTAACACTAGAACAATAAGTAAGACTGTTATTTTATTGATTGTATGAAAATATAAGTATGCATTTTTAATCAGTGATATTTGTTTTCTGTTACCTAAGCAAGGGGCAAATTGTTTATTTCAAACACATATATTATTAAACTTATCAAATTGAAAAAGCCTTGACTGAAGTCAATTAGAATAACCAAAAATACTAATTTCATCAGACGTTTTAACTTTGTCTAATGTATTTCCATAAACTAATCCATGTGCCGTGTGGTGACGGATTAAGAATACAGAGTATCACCACCCCTATTCGTCACGCGAGTGTCGTAAAAGGCGACTAAGGGATAAACTACGCAAGGCAACATCGATGCAAAGAGAAGGAAAACTTGAAACCAACCCTATACCAACCCGTCTGGCCAGCGTGGTATAGTAGGCCAAAACCTCCTTTCTAAGGAGAGGCCTATGTTCAGCAGTCGACTGTTAAAGGCTGTTGATTGATTGATTGATTGAATCCATAAAAATTGACGGAGAATCAAAGAATCGGGCTTAATGAATTGCAGTTTAATATCTTCACAAATCATTTTCTGACTTAAAGGATCTAATAAATCTGTTAAATAAGCTTACGAGTACGCCTTAAGAGCTTTCGTAATACATTATATGCCAACTCTCAAAAAACCTCTTATATACATCACATATTTGTTTATCATGGATAGGAATCAAGACCAACCCTAGCTCAGCAGTAAGAAAGTCAGAATAATTGGTCACCAGTACAAATTATGAATAGTTACTACATGGATTTAAATGAGGTTTGGCATGATTAATGGTTTCTACTACAAAATAGAAACTTTGATGGATTTTGTCACACAAATAACCTGGTCTCAAAGCAATTTATGAAAGTAGGCATTGGAGATAATATTTGTAAAGTCAACTCACATGAATTTTAGTAGATAGACTACCAAAAAACTAAAATAACATATTTTGTTAGGTTTCTCATTCCTACTACGTTTGTCTTTTCAAAATAGGGGATCAATGTTTGAATGGAAGACAGGTTACTTTAAATTGTTTAGATATTTTTTTGCGTTTTTACAGTACAGTTGCAAAATATTACATGACTTTTGTAAATTACCAATAATGTAGACGAAGGGATATAACAAATCCTCGTATTCATCATGTTTGATAAGCACGCAGTATATAAGCAAATTAAATATTTTATAAAATTTTTGAAAAGTGGGATTTCACCATACTTTGCAGAAGAGGGTCTTCCTTTAGGTTGGCTATTCTCCTGTCTTGCAAAAGACGCACTCGGTACTAGTGTGAACCTTCTTCCAAACAGGGTCCACTACTTCTTGAATATCAATTTTTCCACGGGACCAACTAGTTTTTAGAACTAGTCGTTATATCTGAGGGTACTGACTTCTCAATAACGATTGGCATAAATCTTCATGATAACCGGGACCGACAACTTAAATTGTTCTTCGAGGCACGGGCGTGATTCACCGCCAAACTTCCATACTTCGGGCTATTATTAAAATATTTTCATATTACGTTTTTGTAGTCAAAACAAAATATTATGTAATAATAAGAGTTAAAGGAATAAGAGAAAAGAGGTATTAGGAATGTAAAAAGAGAATCGCCGCGAAACACTTGTATCTTGACAACAAAAACAAATTTTGTTTTTTTTACTCCTCAGCATCGTCCTCATGGCAGTCTAGTTAGATGTTTCTGAAGCATTTTAAAATTAGGCATTTTAAGTTGTCTTCTATACGAGCCCCGTTCGAGCCAGCCTGTTCCTTCAGAAATCAGAGTGACTCTAAAATCTTGAAAGGTTTATGAATTAATTATAATATTTTATTTCCATTGTCTTTGGTAGACGTAACTGTTCTTTTACGAATTGTTTTAATTTGTTAATACTGTAGTAGAACAATGACGCATTAGAACAAATAACTTCTATGAAAGTAAATTACGTTCGCCCTTTCCATTAGATGGTGAAAGCATCTACTGAGTATTAATTACGAAAATGTACTTGACATCTTAATCTAAGAGCCAATAGTCAACAATGTATTAGTAATATAATCATCATCATAAACAGCCTTTAACAGTCCACTGCTGGACAGAAGCTTCTCCTTAGAAAGGAGGTTTTGGCCTACTATACGACGCTGGCCAGACGGGTTGGTATAGGGTTGGTTTCAAGTTTTCCTTCTCTTTGCATTAATGTTGTCTTGCGTAGTTTATCCCTTAGTCGCCTTTTAAGATACCCGCGGGATGAATAGGGGTGGTGACACTCTGTATTCTTATACGGCAAATATAATGTATTACGAATTTTATTACCTTTTAATTTGATTTATTTTTTATATTTATATTGTTTAAACTGTCCCTGGACTTTCCAGAATTATTTGAAGACCAAAGTTAACCTAGTTTTTCTAGACATTGATGTAGGAAAAGGAGATATGGCTAGACCCTTGTCTTAACAGTGCAATGCGAGTGATAGAGTAGAATAGAAGGATAAAATCTACCGCGCTGACCACAAATAAAATTGGGATAAGGGCAGACATATCGACTGCCTTGTTGGTCTAGTGGTTAGCGCATGCGGAAACTGATCAAGAGGTCTCGGGTTCGATTCCCGGGTTGGACTAAATATTTGTCTAATCCACAATTATTTGTTTCGGAGTTTGGGTGTTTTCTATGTATAATATTTATTTATTTACAAAAAAAAGTATATTTATGTATTTATGTCAGTTGTCTAGTACCCATAATATAAGCTCTGCTTAGTTTGAGACTAGATGACGTTGTGTGTAAGATGTACGAATTATCAGTACCTAGATGTGTGACCGTCTGTGACATGATATGTTATAAGCGTTTCCGTGATTCGGAGATTACGTTAAGCAGTCGGTCCCGGTTGTTATCTAACAGTCGTGAAGCTTAGTTAAAACCATCCAACAATGTGTCTTGCCAGTCCTCAACCCGCACTTGGTCAGCGTGGCGACGTTTGGCCTTAACCCTCTCCTGAGAGGAGACCGGAGCCCACCCAAACAGCTATACTATTCGTCTTCAGCATCCATTATAAGATCAGATCTAAGAAATACTCAGTTTGTAACATTGTCATCCGGACTTCCTCCATACTCGTACACACTAAGTGGTATGTTGATAAAACAACATCCGAAATAACTAATTTAAAGGCTTGTTACAATCAGCCATAATAAACAAATACAATTATATTCTACTACCTTTTGTAAGTATGTATAAATAAATCCCTGCTAATATGCATTTATAATGCGAAAGTAACTCTGTCCGTCTGTCTGTCTGTTAAGCTTTCACGCCTAAACCACTGAACCGATTTTGATGAAATTTGGTATGAAGATAGAACTGAACTTGGGAAAGGATATAGGATACTCTTTATCGCGAAAATAAAGGTAGAAGGGTTTGAAATAGGGGACGAAAGTTTGTGTCGAAGTTCCTTATTATCAAACATAATATCATATAAGATTGTTTAATCTACCCTTACCTTGTCGCGCGATATAAACGAATTCCACGAGGGCGAAGCCGCGGGCGGAAAGCTAGTAAATAAATATTTTGGACATGTAACACACAACATCGTCGAGTCCCAAACTAAGCAGAACTTGTGCTATGGGTACTAGACAACTGATATAAATACATAAACATACTTTTTTTGTAAATACATAAATACAAATTATACATAGAGAGACCCAAACTCCGAAACAAATACTTGCAGATCATAAAAACATTTGGTCCGACCCGGGAATCGAACCCGAGACCTCTTGATCAGCAGCAGCATACGCTAATCATTAGACCAACGAGGCAGGTTATGTATAAGTAGTTAGTATGTTTACAAGTAGCAAAGCCTATTATCTCACTCAAGAATTAAAGTTTCTACTAAAGAATTAAACTTTTTTATGATTGAGTTGAAATCTTCGGCTCCAGCTTACTACATGATACTAGGCTTTTCACTATGCTGCATTGTGTGCCCTCACAATGAGGATGGTGATCACCACTCTTGGATTCTGTTAATGCTTTCCATCAGGCAGAGTAGAGTCACTTTGGCGGAGTGATATACAAAAAACGCTATGATCATATATATTTTCCTTGCCGGTGTCGTGAATTTTGAAAGTGTAAATAGACATTGGTTAAGTTAATTTGTAAAACAAAAAGTAAATAAAACAAACAGTAAACTATTTTGCAGCCATTAAGTAAAAGGTATTAAAACAGGCTATATTTCAGATTCAGGTTATTTCTATACCTCGGTATATCCCCGGATCGTTTTCCTAGCCTTTACTATTCTCAAGGTAATACGAGGTCGGCTACTACAACTGTTTCTGGCATTGGACTTCCCTAAGGGCGCAATTGCATTCTAAAATTAAATAAATAAATATTTCGGACAATTACACACAACGTCATCTAGTCCCAAACTAAGCAGAGCTTGTATTCTGGGTACTAAACAATACAAATGTGGATCACACAAATATTTAGTCCGACCCGGAAATCGAACCCGAGACCTCTTGATCAGCAGCCGCATACGCTAACCACTAGACCAACAAGGCAGTCAAATTGAACTCGTTTTAGTATATTGTGGGTATAGACTTTCCAATAACAATGCCATAGATGTTCGTGACAACCGGGACCGACGGCTTAACGTGCTCTCCGAGACACAGGGGTGAAAAACCACCAACTTCAATACTCCGAGCCGCTATTAAGAACCGCTTGTAGTTAAAATCAAACCCGAGACCCCTTGATCTGCAATCGCATACTATAACCGATAGACCAACATCTAGCGGGTATGTAGGTCCACAATAATATTGATATTAATTCAAAACAGCGCGGTCTTGTTATCATAACTATTTTATTTACATAAACTATTGACCATAAATACCTGTTTTTTATTTATTTTAATAAAATAATAATCGGAGTAGACAATAGGGACAGGAAAGAATATTTAACGACGACTTCTGGGTTCGTAATTCAGTGTGCCGACATGGATGGTTTGTCTCACTTGAGTTTCCAGTAATAAAATTAGCTTGCAGTTTATATTTGAGTGTTCTAGTACTAATATTACCGGGAAAAAGCAACTAATTCGACTTTAATTGGAATTGGAAAACGTAATCAGGTTTGTTATTATTTTCTACTTCTTATTCACAGATAAGTTACTTCTTCTGCTTCTTCTTCCTTGCCTTTATTTGAAAGAATCTTTGGGGTCGGCTACTAGTTCAACCGGTTTTACCTGAATATCAGTTATTCCACGGAGCGACTGGCATCGGACCTCCACGATTCTGACGGAGAACTGAAATTCAAAGACAGTATATTTGAAGGCACTGACTTAACAATAACGATAGCCATAGATGTTCATGACAACCGGGACCGACGCCTTAACCTGATGCACAAAAATAATATAGAACTAGTGGTGTTACCTGCGGTTTTTGTTGTACTTTTTCAACAACATCAATTAGATTACTTACTAACAGGTGACACTATTTTGCCTAGTATAAAACAAACATATATTTTTTTTATATTTCCAGAATGGGTTTAGGAGCAGCATTACTTCTCTTAATCAATCTGGGCTATGTCCAGCTACTCATTCACCCAGACAATGGCTGTGACTTCGTTGAAAGAGTAAGACATTACACTGTTCTATTATACTAAACTATTTTTTTTTTACGTAAGTATGCGCCAACGTGTTTGAATACTGAAGACGAAGACTGGGGTAAATTATAAAGCACACTTTAAGCCCAATTTATTTATAGCAGCAATCATGTGCTGTCAAACTGGATACGCATCACCAAAAACCATGCTCTTCTTCGAAAGGAGGTTTTGACCTACTATATCACTCTGGCCAGACAAGTTAGGATCTTGACCTCAAGTCAAGATCCTAACTTCTCGTCTCGGATTCAAATCCTGGATTGGACCAATTGTTTGTGTGATCTACAAATATTTGTTTCGGGGTGTTGTATAGGTGTTTTATATATTCAAAATGTATTAATGAAAAAAAGTATATCAATAATTGTATTAGAAAATCTAGTTTTCATAGTACAAGCTCTGGTAAGTTGGAAGCTAGATGTCAACATATATAATAAAAAGTGTTAAATAATAATCATCACCACACGAGTAAAAACACAAAACATAAAAATATATTTATAAATAAATATCACACACACATACACACAATTTATGTCCTAATAATATCTTGTCAGACATCTTACAATTGCTTTACAATTAATACAGTTGTCAAGCCAGCAAGCATCTTCGTTTAAGAACCCACATTGGCCCGCCACGTACGCTCCTGGTACCACATGCCGATGGACCTTCGACTGTCCAATATGGTACGCCTGTCGCCTGCTCTGCCTCGATGTTGGTCTCCCTCAAGTGAGTACCACTGATGTTGTACAAATTTTATTTTTATTTATCTGTTAACTTTTTTACTTCTTTGAAAAGTTATACACACTTCGTGAAGCTTAGTGGAGGCTTACGAGCGGCTTAAAAACATTCAAGATCAAGAAACGTAGCCATAACATTGATTTGCCAGTCCCCAACCCGCACTTTGAAAGCTTGCAGAAGTATGACCTTAACCCTCTCCTGATCTCCTACCTGGTCTCCTATCAGAGCATAGCAGTGAGACGTTTTGGGTTGTTGATAATGATGATGTACCTAATTCATGATAAATATTCCATGTTCTACCTATATTAGTAAATATTTTATTCGAAACAAGAGTCCTTTTTTAAACAAACGAAATAAATCATCAGAAAAAGAAACTAAGTATGTGCCATCATAAAAAGTGGCGCTAAAGAGGTTTTTGTAATTTTTTTAATGCTTATTTCAGACGGATGACTGTTATATGGACAAGTTACTGGTTTCCGGCTCAGGAAACGCACAGCTGGAAGGGGCACAAGTCTTCTGCGGTCGAACAGAAATCAACTTCAGATCCGTTGGCTCAAGATTGACTTTAGGTAAAGTAATTTTCTACAAGTTAGGTTTATTTTTTAGTAACGATTATTTTTTAAAATATTTAGTTTTTTTAAGGTCGTTGTTAGACGAAAATAATAGAGATATTATTAAATGTTGATTTCGTTATTTTCAGCTCTAGTCACTAACCGCTTGAGTCCAGGTGGTAGATTTAGGTGTACTATAAGATCTGAACCTTGGACACAACCATGGTTCATGTCCCCTTGTACACCCAACCCGATGCTGGCAAATCGCAATGGAAGTTCTCAGGAAGAAGAGGAAGTGTCACAGAAACAAAAGAATATTACATCACCTAACACTAATTACAGACGCTTAAATTCAGACTTGCCACACACTGGTCTGGTTCAATCAAGAAAATCGTACACTGAACCTGAATTAGAAAGAAACCCGCACATGAAGAATGAAAAACCAAAAGGTTATTCGAATAATATTAAGGCAAACTCTTCGTATGTGAGGTTTATAAAAGCAGAGTCTATAAACACCAAGCGTCCAAAAGCTAAACTGTCAATCGGTAATCTAGGAAGTGAGGGTATGTATGCAGACAGTATACAATCCGGATCCCCTTACCTTAGCAACTTTGAAGATGGATCACCGCGGCTTCAGTATCCAGGACCACGTTACACACACGTAAGACATATACAAGCAGAGACCGCACCAGTTGAGCTAGATCAGGGCGAACATGGCTTTACTGAAAATATAAAACCAAAAATCTCAAATGTTCGGCACCTAAAAGCAGATTCACAACATGGTAAAAGTTCTAAACATCGTTTTAGATCACAACTACCTTATCTTGAAAATGTAGAATATGTAACACCTCAAACTGCGTATGGACGTGAGGAAAGTACACACGTAAGAAATATACCAACAGAAACATCACCTGTTGACCTTGTCGATGAACACAAGCATGTTAAGAATTTAAAACGAAAAAATTCACACATGAGGTATTTACAAACAGATTCACAATTTGGCAAACCCAGACTCTATTTAAAATCACGTTTACCGTACCTTGACAATGTTGAAAACACGACACCACATATTATATACGGGCAAAAAAACAGCCCTCCTGTTAGACACTTAGAAGCAGAGTCTTCAGAAATAAACAGTGATGACTCTCATGCAAAGATAGATACACCTTATCCAAACAATTTAGAAGTACATGGTCTACCAAACATTAACGAAGCAGAATCAAGTGCCGTTCATGTGAGGCGTACAAAAGCAGCTTCTCCACACTATAAAAACTTCCAATCTCATAAAAAGTTAGATTCGTACGTTGACAGTGCAGAAGTTGAGTTATCACATACTAAGGACAAACTGGTTAAAAATCCTTATTTAAAACCTGCAAGCTCAAAGTTATCACCCCCAGAAAATTTTCACACTCTTAGAACATTTCGTCATACATTCGACGTGCCTCCGCTAATTCAAAAATCTAAGTCAAATACCCCGCGATTGAGGCGTGTGAAGTCTGGATTGCCCTACGCTAACAATTTTAACCCTGATCAAAAAGTGAACATACCATTCCTAGAAAATATGGCAGAGAACATTAAAATAATACAAACAGAACCCATACACGTGAAGCCTCTAAAAGTGGATTTACCGCATAAGAGACGCACAGCCCCAGAGGAGTCCCGCCGCAAGCATAAAGTCGTGTCTCACGTCAAACGAACGCAACAAGGAAAACACCGAGGCTTTAAACATAAGTATGGGCATGAGGCATCGCGCCGCGTCAGGCATGAGATTATCCGTACACCGTACAAAGCTAAGCAGCTACCAGCAGGTCTGCCACGTATCACACACCAGCGAACAGGCATAGCACATAATAGGCGTGTACGTACTCATTTGAAACGAGTTACGCCCTACAAAGGCGATAAAAACTCGAAATATGAAAAACTTCAATCATATTTTTAACGAGTCTTACGCTGCACTGTCATACGCTGTATGATACAAGGCTTTCTTCACAATTTTTAATTTCAAGTGTTACTTTTTTGCTTTTACTTTTTTAATAAAGAAAGGATATTGTTGACGAATTGTTTTGTTTTACACTTTTACCTTACATTCCGTATTACCTTAAAAATATTACAGACTAGCTTTCGCCTTTCGCTTTCTTTCGATAATACATGAATACATTTTCATCGAATCACAAATTATGAGATTCATCATCATCATCATCTTATCGCAGTCCACTGCTGGACATGGGCCTCTCCCATTACACACCACTCTAATCGAGTTTGGGCTTCTCGCATCCAGCTCCTGCCAGCCATCTTACGGGGGTCGTCACTCTACCTTGCCAGTGGGAGGTGGAGTATAAATATATTCACCTATGAGAATATATTGTTGTACCTACTTCCATCAATAATCATCAATAACCCATAATGTCCAATGGCTGGGCTCGCGTCGCCTCTGAGAGAGGTTTAAGACCCTTCATCAGCCACACTGGTCGAGTGTGGATTGGGGACTGGCAAGACAACGTCGTGGCTACGTCATCTTGCCTTTATATGTTTTTAAGCTGCCCAAATGCCTCCAAAAAACTTTCACCGTCCCTTCTATACTTTAATTACATCTGTCTGATCATATCCTTTGAAGGAGATTGTTATTATGTCATAAATTTTATCCATGTAAAAATTGAAAATCAAATTATCAACAAATCTTCATTACCATTTATTACACACGTCATCTTGTTTCAAACCAAACATAGCTTGTACTCGTAGTATACATTTTTTTTGTAATGATCATTCAATCATTATCCGAATTCCAAAACAAATATTTCCAGATCATACAAACATGTCCGGATGATAGACTAAGATTACGGAGTGTACTGATTTCATGGGTGACGTAAGAGGCGACTAAGTTAGCAAGGTACGCTGGACATCATTGCAAAAGGGAAGGAAATCTTGTAATATCATCATCATCAACAGCCTCTAACAGTCTACTGCTGGACATATGTAGGTCTCTCCTTAGAAAGGAGGGTTTGGCCTACTATACCACTCTGGCCAAACGGGTTGGTATAGGGTTAGTTTCAAGTTTTCTTTCTCTTTGCATCGATGTTGTCTTGCGTAGTTTATCCCTTAGTCGCCTTTTACGACACCCGCGGGATGAATAGGGGTGGTGACACTCTGTATTCTTAATCCGTCACCACACGGTTAATCTTGTAATAAGCCCTATGCAAACCCATATAGCCAGCTTATAGGTAGGTATAGTAAGCCGCAATCTTCTTTATAAGGAGAGGCCTATGTCCAACAGTGGACTGGTAAAAGCTGTTGCTAATGATGATGCACACATTTGGTTCGATCCGCAAAACAGAAACAACTTAGCACAGCAGTCCCTTATATAGGCAGTTAAAACTATCATCCAGTGCTATTATCTAAGTTTCTTTTAATGTAAATAAATCATTATAATAATTTGTTGGAATTTAATGTTTAATTAAAACATCAGATGAAACCAGTGATGCCATCTATTGATAAATGTAGTATATAACAATACAACTGAACTCGTTATTTGTTCATTCAGTAATAAACTGACAGTTATTCGTTAGCCACCGTTGAACACGAACACGTTTTGTTTTATTTTCACAATATAATTTAATGTGATATACAAGTCCTCAACATTATCTTAATACCCTGACTGTAACAGGTAGACGTGATAATAATAAGTGTGTTTTTACATTTCCCTGACATTTCTTCTCGTGGGTGTCACAATAGACCTTTATGAGATTATACTACGCACGAGAACTGCAAAGAAATGGAAAACTCCGCAAAGCCCTCGATCACTTCCTACAGGAAACTGGGCTGGAGAGTTTCCGTAAGGGGGGGAGGGCGTCCGAAGCGCCGAGCTATTGTCGCACCTGACGATAAAGGCGACCCCAAGAGTAATGATCGACACTCTCCAGCATATCTTTTCTCCTTACATCTTTGGCTATTCGGAGTTCTCCGCGCCTCTTCTACTACTACTCTACATGAAGCCTGTTTTAATGTATTATGAGTATTAGCATCACTATTACACATTGTATATTATATTTCAACGTAAAGATTAAAAAAAAACAATAAAAACCGAAGAGAGGTCAGTCTATTCACAGTGAAATCCAAAGTGCTGGCCGTTTAATGTGTGGTCGAACATCTCTTCGGCCTTCTGCCTTCCGTTCGCCGCACTCGTCCGATTAGTTCCGCCGCACGCCGCAGCGCTGATGCTCTCTACGATTCGCTGTAGATGGTGCACTATGGTATATTATTTTTAACCGACCTACATATCTTCATTTTTCTTATTTGAAACACCAATGACATTTGAGAATTCTCGATCTCTCCAGAATTCTATCATCAGATCCTGGCTAATCATAGGACCACATCCGAGGCACCTTACATAGATAGAACATAATAAAATACAGTAGAATTGAGAAACTCCTCCTTTTTTTACTCCTCCTAGCGGCTGGCCACTGAAGCGGATGGAGGAAAAAACCGATCCCATCCATCCGCGGCCATACTCAGGGCGGCATCCGACTGCTCGTTTGCCCCCTATAATATAAATAAATAAAAAAAAACAAGATTGGGTCTTAGTGAAGGTCGTTTTTACGGGCCTTCTCCGCCGCCTCCTTGCGGTTGGTTGCGACTGCAGTAAAACAACTGTATGACGGCCACTGGGGAGAGATCTCCTCCGATGACTGCAGCGTGTGCTGGGCCGATTCCTCACTGCAGTCGCGACTGGCGGGACTCAGTTCCCTCCTAGCGACCGAGTCCGAGCACCTGCGTCAGTCGAAAGGAAAGGGTCCCGTGTTACTCCCCTGCCCATTCGGCGATGACCAGCTGGAGAGCCTCCATGGCAGCGAAGCGAAGCGAATATTCATTTACCTTTTTTTATTTATTTAGGTTATTTTGCAGAGACAGACTTTTTTTATATTTGAGTCTACCAAAGACTGACCTGACTCCACTCTGCCTGATGGAAAGCATGAGCAGAATCCAGGAGTACAAGCAGACAATGCAGCATAACCCACACTATGGCGGCCTGCTGAGACGCTTCTGCATCGTCGGGCCTCCGGTCTCCCACTCACCAAAGAAATACAGCACGAATGCTTATTTGAGGTCGACCTTCTGTGTGAGGGTAATACCACTCGTGCTACTATATATAGTACTAGCTGATGCCCTCGGCTCCACTCGCGTCCTAGGGGATGAAAAATAGATGTTGGCCGATTCACAGACCTACCCGATATGCTCACAAAATTTCATGCAAATCGGTCCAGCCGTTTCAGAGGAGTATGGGAACGAACATTGTGACACGAGAATTTTATATATAAGATAATACTCGTAGGTAATAATAACTCTATTTAAAAACAAAGGTAAATTGTGAAGTTTAATCATTTAAAATATTTTCAATTTCATCATTAAACAACAAGTGTTTTACATCGAATTTCTTTTTACAATCGCTAACGCCTCAATCTCATAATTGGATTTGAATGCGATGACGTCATTCCCTACATTGTTTACTTTTCTAATTACGTATACGTTTTTATAATGTCTTCTTGGCTAGGGAAGCTGGCAGTGCAGGATTTAAACTATAATGCGGAGCCCGATCGCGTGGAATTACGATGCCTCCTTCTGCAAGTAAGTCATGTTTTTAAAGGGGGTCGTGGAGCGGAACCAAAACACACCCGGTTCGCCAGGCCTGGGAACGAGCCAGGTACCAGACGACTCGTATTTTTAGTTAAGTCTAAAATAGCTAAAGGGGGAGCCGGACAGATAAAGACTGCGTCTATTTCCTGTTCTTCGAAGGTTCTGTGTAGTAAGGTCTTAACAACACAAGTTTTCTAATACAAATAAACTATTTATATTATAACAGAATTCTAATAACATCACAATTGTTTCATTAACATATTGCATAGGTAATTTATTTGTTTACCTTTAAACACTGAACAATGGGGCTTTTTACCTATTGACAGGGTTTATTTAAACCTATTCCAGAGCTGCAACACAAGTAGTTGGTGTAGACTAGGGTGCAAGAATATCAATACTTTTAGCTATTTGATCCTAATATAGAAATCAATTTATCGTATCAAATATCTCGGAACTAGTGGTGTATAAAAAAAAACAAGGTTTTTTCGATAGGCTTTATCTGTGAATTTTATTTCATAATGTTTTTCAGTTATATATTTCACCTTTTGATTGTCATCACATCAGCCAGAATGGCTGAAAATCCTGATCCCCAATGCGATTATTTAATACGAGTAAGTATTTTCAAACTTTATATCTTTTATTTTCCTGGGTTTTTGCAGTATTTTTATTGATGGATGGAATAACCAAATCGACGAAGTTAAATTTTGGTTCCTCAATAAAAAACTAAAATCAATTTAAACTTATGATTCAAATACTTTTGATACACGTTGTAATAAATAAATAACAATATTTTGAGCAACTTATTGCTATCAAAATTAACAATGTGGTCCGGAACCAGATGCTGCAGTGCTGCACTAGGCATGATATAAAGTTGACTGACTCTTTGGTACTATCGGGTGTTGTAACGTCTGTAAAATATGTCTTAGACAATATATATCATTTGTATCCTCAATATAAAACTAATGTCCATAGGTACCAAATCGACAGATGATAACGATTGCCAACGCAGAATGGCCGAGTCCTTACTTGCCGAACCTAATTTGTAGGTGGGTATTTGATTGTCCGTCTGGATACGCATGTCGACTCCGGTGTCGTGATGTTGGGCTACCTAAGGTAAGTTATAGTCGACAAATAGTAATTACCATATGCGATTCATGCATGCGACCGACTTGCTAACCTTACATTCCGAAATAAAAAGCCCTAAAGAAGCTGCCAATTGAGCATCCCAAATTATTCACGTGAGCAAAACCCGTGTTTTTAATTGATGAAAACAATTCTCGAGAGTTTTTATCCAAATTAGATAAATATTTAAATATTTTTGGACATCTTACACACAACATCATCTTGTCCCAAAGTAAGCAGAGCGTGTGTTATGGGTACTAAACAACTGATATAAATACATAAACATACTTTTTTTTTGTAAATACATACATAATATACATAGAAAAACACAGAGACTCCGAAACAAATATTTGTGGATCACACAAATATTTGGTCTGACCCGGGAATCGAACCCGAGACCTCTTGATCAGCGGCCGCATACGCTAACCACTAGACCAACAAGGCAGTCAACATGAGTTAGATGTTACATAGAAGAAGTTCTGGCAATTAAATATTCAATGAAACTATTCTTTCTCACTCTTGTCAAACGGTTAACCTTATGTGGATATGTCTTACGGTAAATAATTCTAGGTTCCTATAGGTTCAGTCTTTTAGAACTAAACCCTACGTCTACTAACAATGTTACACTGTCACAGATTTTGATTCTGCTCTCGCTCTCTTAAAAAACCTCTTGTATTGAGTAGAAAGTCTTTCAATTCTAATAGCAAGGAAAATTATACGAAATCAATTTGAAACATAAGGTCGCACTAATTAACTCTTAACTGTAGTCATCGTTAATAAGGGTGGAGATGGTACGAAGATGGATGTGTCGTCGAGTATAGGCATCAAATTTAATTAAGTTTTACATACATTATTAAATTTCAGACCCATGGGTGTTTCCTGGACAAGTTAATGGTTTCTACGTCGGGTAGTTTGGATCTGTCTGACGCCCACGTATACTGCGGTGGGAAGAAAGTCAATGCCAGATCTATTGGCTCTAGGATGGTCATGGGTAACATGAATTCTTATTTATTACAAACTATACAATACTAAGAAACCGCCTAAGGTTACAATAGAAATATGCAACGTGAACACGATCTAGCAAAGATTATTTACATTGGGATTTAGGTTTTTTTTCTCAAAGTACAGATTTACAGTTCATGTCCTGCCTGACTCATATATCCTAGGACCAACTATCAAGCCAAAACCACAAATTGATATTTTACACTCACCCCTCCCCCTCTTCAACCTCCTTGGGGTTATAAAGGGAACAAATAGTTCATGGAATTTTATGAAAACATGAAATTGAATACATGTATATGCTCCTGGTTGCAATTAAATGGCTTCGGAGGTTTTTATAACTTATAAATTTGTCAAATTTCGTCCAGTAGTAATATTTATTTTTTTATTTCAGGTTTAGTATCAAGTGAAACGTCTCCAGGGGGTCGATTCAGATGTAAAGTGAGACCAGAACCATGGGTGTAAGTAATGAATACCATAATCATTACAAAACAATATAAAAATGTATACAAATATTTTATAAAATTATATAACTAGGGGATATTTATAAAATTATCTAAAGTCGGAATTTGGTGAGCGCTTTAATCTCTCGTTGTGACAGAATAATATGGACATGGCTTTGTACCTGGGAATTTGATACAAAATAAAAAAAAATCAGTAAATATATGGTATTTTCTTGTAACATACGTACGATTTCATATAAAATTAAATGGGTAATCCATTTACCTAAAAACAGTTAGATGAAAGAATCAGCATATATACTCAAAATTAGTCGAGGAAAAACGAAATAAGTAATACTGTCTCATCAGCCTTAAAATTTATAGAAATATCATGTATCTTTGTATATGTGAAATAATTTTATATTACGTAAAAAACAGGATTACTAAAAATCTCGATTTCTCTATTTACAGCTGTTTACATGTTCATTTTATTAGATAACTTGTGATATATGATATGATAACAATTAAGTTTAATGGACAAAATAACTTATAATAATATACTTCCTCGTAACAAACAAAAGTTATAATTGATTGCCTATTAACTTTTTTTTTGTATTACATTGTCAACATACTTAAAGTAAGTTTACTAATAAACGAATTACCTACTATTTCCTCAAAAATATAGTTATATTTCAGTGAATAATGTGAAATCAACATTACAGAACTAAAAATGTTGACTAATGGTACCTAGGTTTTTAGACGAGAAAGGTACAATCAAATTAGTTAAATATTCTTTGTGTAATAACTACTAACTGCATAATACTAACATTCCCTATATATTTGCGGAATCCCGGATAAAGAGCATATCCATATTAACATTCTATTAAATAGCTCACCTAATTCCTATTCATACTTATGTTTTTATAATTATAACGAATATCAACCCAGTTTATACACAGATTATTAACCAAATTTTATATTTGTTCGTAACAAACTTTCTTGATATTTTTCACTAACGTAGTCTTATTTCTTTTAGGGCTGATGACCTCAAGAATAATTCCTTTTACAACTAATAAATACGGATCTATTTTAAAGACTAAAAGTATAGCCATTTACTTGTTTCTGATTTTGTGCAAAATTTGAAGGTTTTTGATCCTTGCTATTAAACTGTATAAGATAATTAAACTCTCTTTATGCAGTTCATTGCATTGATGCAGTTGCACAACTCGCTCTTGACTGTGACGGTTTGTAGTTGCGATAGGGGAGGATAAATGTTGGGTTCACTAATCGCTATGTCCAACGCGGTAACCAAGTCGGTGCGAAATACATTCACACTTGGCCTCAGTATATTATAATGAATAGAACTCGATGATTGAAAGACCAGTCAGTGACCACAAGGAATCACTGAAAAACATAACTGAGAGTAGTTGCCACAAGTTGCCGTGCGAAGTCGACGTTGTAAAAAGAGTCGGTGCTAGAATCCAAGTCGGATCATGTTTATAACAACTATCATGTTTCCATTCATGTGTGGAAACATTCATTTCAGTGTGATGAATGAGGTCAAATACTTTCAGTTCAAAATTTTCGAAATGTTTTAATGTTAGAAAAAAAGTTTTATTTTTATTAAATATTTTGTTTCCCAAAATGTGTATTTTAATTGTTATTTTAATAAACTGGTGAGTTCTTAAAATGAAAAATAAATCTTTTGATCGAAATTGACCATAAATATTCTTTTTTATTATTCTGAAATGGAGTCCGCGTCTCGGTAAGGGCCACCGCAGACTAGCTACTTTTAGCATCGGCGATCGGCGATTTGGCGACTGCATCGATGCTGCATCGCGTTTTAGCGACTTCCTGCGTTCGATCGCGGTATCGGAAACACGCGTTTTAGCGACTGCTCAGATGCTAAGTCGCTGCTACCGGCATTCGAATGTGTAAGGAGAGTAGCGTTTAGCTGCTGTGTCGCGCTTCTAAAAAGCGACTCGATCGCCGCGTTTGGCATTTTTAAGTGTGCGGTGTGGAGCGTTCGGTCGCCGTATTTAGCTTCTAAAAAGCGACTAGTTGCCGATCGCCGATGCTAAAAGTAGCTAGTGTGCGGTGGCCTTAAACGTAGTGTATGCAGGTGAGGTGGAGTGACGACCTACATACCGGGCTTCTTGCATCCAGCTCCTTGCAAGAAGCCCAAAATCGATCCGAGTGGTGTGCAATGGAAGAGGCCTATATTCAGCAGTGGACTGTGATAGGCTGATGATGATGATTCTATTTTAAGGATTTTTATTAAACCATGTAACTGATTGTTCAAAATTGTTATTCTTTTGCACTCTCAGTAATTTCCAACAGTATATATGCAATGAACAACCCTCTTCCTCTTGTAAATCATAAACATGGTTTACACATTACAATATGCGTCAGTGTTCACACCTATAACTTTAAAAAGCCTTCAATGATACAATGAAGTAGTTAAATAAAAAAAAAACTTCATAATTATTACAATTTATTTCTGTTATATTTTATTAATTGAAAGCGTTAGTAACAACAATATGATTACTAATTATTATTATATATTAACATATTTTTGAAACAATACTAAATACAAGTGGCCGTTCAGTGGTCAAAATTCGACCAAAATTCATTATTCTTTCTATTTTTTTTAGCTTTGTTTACTCTTCCTTCCTACAAACTTTAACTGTGCCCAATTTTATACTCCATTGTCCGCGCAATTTTTTTGGAGGTCACGCTGATTTCAGCACGAATAGCCATACTACCTTCGCACAGAAGACCATACTTTAATAATGACATTGGCAGAATCATTCTTCATCATTCTCCCGCTCTCAGGAGGCCGGGAGAATGATGCAAAAACATCTGATCAGGCCGCCATGGCATGGTTCACCATGCTGTATTACCTACCCTCACAATAAGCATGGTGACCCCTACTCCTGGATTCGACTCGTGCTTTCCATCAGGCAGAGTGGAGTCACTTTGGTAGGCTTGAATATAGAAGAGATTTTGCTTCACGTATTAATGTATAAATAAATAAATCTGTGTTATTTTAATGATATAATTGGTATACAGAGTTTTATAAAATATCTAGCACAGTATGGGATATTTACTAGCTAAAGAACACATTCTAATTGACTAATTTCTAGTTATAAGCAGTTTCATCAACAACCCATAATGTCCCACTGCTGGGCTCTGGACTCCTCTCAGGAGAGGGTTAAGGCTATACGTCCCTACGCTGGCCGAGTGCGGGTTGGCGACTGGCAAGTCACGTTGTGGCTACGTAATCTTGCCGTTGCTATCCGAAGGCCTTCATGACTGTTATCATAAGATAACAACCAGGACCGACTGCTTAACGTGACATATCATGCCACAAACGGTTACCCATCTATCTATGGACCAACTAGAAAACGTTTGCAACTCTGCTAGAAGCTGTACCGCAAAGAGAAGGAAAACTTGTATAAAACTCACCTTCCTAAAGAGAGGTCTACTAACTAAGCTTACAATACTTAGTAACAAGTTACTATAATTTTTGAGATTCTAGGCAGTCAAGGTGACCATAAGTTATGTGACTAGAATATATTTTTTACTAGCTTTTGCCCGCGGCTCCGCCCGCGTGTATGTCGGTTATCGCGGTAAAAAGTAGCCTATGTCCTTTTCCATGTTCAGTTCTATCTTCATACCAAATTTCATCAAAATCGGTTCAGCGGTTTAGGCGTGAAAGCGTAACAGACAGAGTTACTTTCGCATTTATAATATTAGTAGGGAAGTAGGGATCTAAACAAATAAATAAAATTGGAGTGTCTGTTTGTAGTATTAAAATAATCGCTTTTTACTAAATGTATATGTATACACGGTACATAGCTAAAATATTTTCTTTTTACAATTTTTGTCTGTGTGTCTGTTTATTCCGGGTAATCTCTGGAACGGCTTGACCGATTTCGACGCGACTTTCACTGGCTCATAGCTGATGATATAAGGAGTAACTTAGGCTCATTTTTTTAAACTCGAGATTGATTAAAAGAATATGCAAATCCTACTAACTAGCAAGAAACTCTAGTTTTAATATACAGGTTTTATTTAATATTTTTTTTAAATTGCAATATCCATTAATATCTACTAATAAGTAAGCAAATTTCCAACATAGCCAATAGCCCTCCTTTAGACCTTAACCCTCTCACTAGAGGATTAGGTCATACGTCCCAAAGCTGGCTACGTGACTACGTAATCTTGCCGTCGTTGGCTGTTCTTAAGCCGCCTGAAGGCCTCAAACTAAGCTTCACGACTGTTATCCTATGATTACAATCAGGATCGACTGCGTAAATCTCTAAATCATGGTATCAAGCCAGTAACGGTCACCCATCCAACACCTTACTGACACCTAAATATAATAATACTATTTTACATCTCTCATGTTCGGTAAGTAGGTTCTTATTACCTCCAAACGGGGCTTGTAGGTGACTTATTATCGCTCTAGGGTAATAATGTAGCTAGAAAGGCCCTAGGGCGGTAAGTAATTAAAAAAAAACACTTCTTGCTTTCAAAAAGTTCGCGCACATCTAACCATCACACTGGCAAAGACATCATGCATTCAGCCCAATGACCAAAGAGGTCGCTTTGCTATTCAGCCTTTTCTTCGTGTGAGTTTATTAGTCATCATTTTAAATATCGAACGGCGAAGCTCAATTTCATTCTTGAAAAACAATTTAAAAATTTCTTTACTTGTTTCTTTTTAATGAAAAGAGGCGGGAATAGAAAACTTTTAATTTAAATATTGTTTGTTTTTGTTTTTTTTTATAATTACGTGCTAATTAGGAAAAAACATGAGTTCTTCAAGTGATGAAGATATAAGCTGCACTCCCGATTCAATGAAAATGGAAGCTGAAGATAAAATGTTTTATTCTTATAATGCCGGCTTTTTTCTACTTACCTCACAATCGAGATGTAAAGCAGAATAGTTAGCTCGGGTGTAAGCACCAATTACACCTTCGAACTATAGGTGGGCGCCTAAATATCTCGGGCTGCAATTGATGCCTTACAGCCCTCGGCTACTAATCTACTATTAATAATATTTGCCAATCATGTAATACACTAAGCCATCTAGTTTCAATCTAAGCAGGGCTTGTGCTATAAAAGCTAGATTGACGACAGAACACTTGTCCAACACGGGATTGGAACCCAATACCTAAATACAGCAGTCACATCTGGTACCACTGCCATGCACCTTCGCAGTCTCAGTGACTGCAACACCAATACAGTCACTGAGGCAGCTAAGTTGTAACCAGTAAATCCAATATTTTCTGATATATCTGTCTCCTTCACTTGTCAGCCCTTTTCTTGGTACCCTTTACTTCCTTCTCGAGGAAGTATCCTCCATGACCAGGTACTAGTTTTATTGGCTGTTTACTTCCTTGATTTCGTTCTGGATTCAGCGAGGTTCTCTCAGGAGATGAATCGGTCACGATTCCCTGGAGCCGATGGGTGTTCGTCTGACTTAACCTGAAGATTTAAAAATTAATATATTGATATATTGACTCAATAATTATGTAGGACGTCGACAGGTTAGGTGGAGTGTTTTTTTTATTTTTATATTAGCTGCCAGAATGACTCTGCCCTGCCTGATGGAAAGCATGAACAGAATCCAGAAGTGGAGTCCACCATCCTCACTACCACAGCGGATAGTGCAGCACGGTGACCCACACTATGTGATTTGCGCAAGACGGCTGGCAGAAGCTGGATGCGACTAGCCGAGGATCAAACAAAGTGGCGTTGGAGAGGCCTATGTCCAGCAGTGAAATACGAAAGGCTGATGATGATGATTGACTCAATGAGGATTCGGAGTTCAATGAATTAAGATTATAAAGTCAAACATTATAAGTTCGATGTACCAATAGCCCTCAACAGAGTGGGTCACCATACTGCACTATCTGCATTCGCAATGACCATGTCCACAACTCTTAAATTCTACTCTTGCTTTCCATCAGGCAGAGTAGAGTCGCTTTAACAGGCTACTTTCTTCTTCTTCTTCTGTATCTCTTCCCTTTGTTTGGGATCTACCCTCATCGTATTTCAGTGCCAAGTCAGTCGATGTTGGGTTGTCCTTTCATCTAAGTTTGCCCGTGCCAGATCTTTAGCTACAGTTGTCCATCACGTGGCTTTAGGTATTCCTTTTAATTTTTTTGTGTACAGTATATGGTACTTTGGCATTCTCATACATATAAAAAAAACGTTTTTAGCGTTATCAGAAATATGCAAGCTTAAAATAAATAAAAAATTGTATGCATCAACATCATCAACATCAACAGCCTTTAACAGTCCACTGCTGGACATAGGCCTTTCCTCAGAAAGGAGGTATTAGCCTTCTATACCACGCTGGCCAGACGGGTTGGTATAGGGTTGGTTTCTCTTTGTATTGATGTTGTCTTGCGTAGTTTATCGCTTAGGCGATTCACACACTGGCAACGCGCCCACGCGCGTAGGCGCGGGGCAGCAGATCCCGAATTTGCTAGTGGCACGCACTCACGCGTCGTAGCGCGTTTTTGTTGTGTTGGACCTGGCGTGTTTTCTATACTATTCGATGTACTTGCATACAATATTAAAATCTGCCACTCCGTGTTACGCGACGGAGCGCGGGGCAGTGTGTGAATCGCCGTAGTCGCCTTTTACGACACCCGCAGGATGAATAGGGGTGGTGTATTCTTAATCCGTGACCACACGGAAAAAAATGCAAAAAAATAAAATTGTATGCATTTAAGTAGTTCTAAAATATACACTCACCTAACTTCTTCGACATCAGCCACCTTATCAATAAGACTACGTATGATGGCTTCCTTGTGCTCCAGGGCGAGGGAAGCGCGTTCCAGTTCCCGACGATACTCGGTGTGAGCAAGGGCCGCTCGCTTCTCTTGCTCCACTATACGGCGTTCCAGCTCTTCTAAAGAGGAGTAGGCTCGAGATTTTACTGCCTAGAAGATGTCAATAGTACTCAAAGTAAACCATGTGTTTTTGTAACATTTTTACTTATCATTTGCAGGATTTAAAGACTGAGAAAGAACTAAATGGATACTAGAACCAACTAACAAAAAAAAATGTGAGCCGTCACGGGACGCCTGGCAGATGTGAAACATCGCCATTATTTTGTAAAAGTAATATGCAGAAAAGAACATATTGTAATAGGAACTAAATATGTCATAATGATAAAATAAAATATTACTAATTATTAAAATAGTACAGTACACACTACTGCATATAGATTGTATATATATACCATCGTATAGCGTGCCGTGGCGACGCGGCGCCAGGCCGTGGCGACGCGTCGCCAGGCGTCGCCAGGCCAGAAATCTGTTTTACGTGCGGCTATAGATGTTTCACATCAAAAAAAGATAACTATTTCCTTTCGGTCTAAAGTAACTAAACAAAATGAATAGGAAAAAAGGACAAAGGCTCTAGAGCTATACCAATGAGCCGAGATCTCTTGATCGTCAGTCGCATGCCCAAGAGTCTAGGGTATGCGACTGCCGATCAAGAGATCTCGGATTCAATACTTTGATCAGGCTGTTATTGATTTTTTTCTTACAAGAAATTCTTAATTATTTTCTAAGCCTTTAATTCTCAAGATTATTTGGGGTGGGATTATTAAGACGGAGTTTACCTAAATATCTATTTTTACACGGAGCACCTCTGCAACTCTAAGGGCGAATTGAAATTCGAAAGTTGAACTAATTGTCAGTATATTTGAGGGCACTGAATTTCCGATAACGATTGCCATAGATGTCCACGACAACCGGAACCGGCGACCGACAACCTTTTATACTCCGGCCTATTTTTAAACATTTTTGAATCGACAAATGTATTACTGAATTTCCCGTTTGTTACGTACCTTAATTTCGTGTTTGATCTTGTCTAAGGCGTGCAGGGCCTGCCTTAGCGGCTCGTTGTTGTTTCGCACGCGACGAGCGCTGGTCCGTACGCGCGTCGCACGTGTAACAGCCGCCTTCAGCCGCTGGCGGAATATCACGGCAGCTTTGCGGTACAACCTGCACGTTACCGTACTACATCATCATCATCATCATCAAGAGGTCTCTGGTTCGATTGACGGGTTGAACTAAAAGAAGTTTGTATGATCTGCAAATATTTGTTTTGGAGTTTGGCTGTTTTCTATGTTTAATATGTATGTGTTTACAAAAAATGTACATTGTTAATGTATTTATATTAGTTGTCTAGTACCCATAGCACAAGCTCTGCTCAGTTTGAGACTAGATGAGTTGTGTGTACAATTTTGTTTTTATTATTATTATTTATTATCATCGTCTTTGATAGATAGCTGTACTGTAGAACATTGACTTCTCCGTAGAAAGAAGGTTTTGGCCTATTTTATCAAGCTGATCAGACTGGTTCATAGTTGTATCCAGATTTCCTTTTCTTTTCAGTTAACCTGCCTAGTTTGATGCCTAAGTCACCTTATATAACACAATAAGGGTGGGAACACTCCCGTTTTCTTAATCTGTTTCTACACGAATAGATAAGTTTTTGTTGAACTAATCCCTCCCATTTAAAGTAACTCCTCAGAACATTAGGATAATCCAAGTTCCACCAAAACACCAAGTTATGACACTCAAGAAGTCCCAGGAAAGGTATGTACAAATAGATAACTTCAAAAAGATAAAATCACAGTTTTTTATAACCATTAATATTAATTTTAACATATTCTATAACTATTTATTATTTATCAACTTGCAGAACTATGATTAGATCTATATTATTAGGTTACATGCCTATTTTATTATAAACATCATACCTGACATTCTTCAATGCCTTTTCCAATTCTTCTTTCATGTTATCATTTTCTTGGCAAGCTTTGGCATATTTTTCTTCTACTATACGCAATTGTTCTTGCAGTTTGGTGACTTGCTCACTCTTGCGATCTGTCTCCATGCCGTACTGATGTTTTAGCTCTTCTAGTAATCTGTAAATGCAAAGTCAGTCTGCAAAGTCAGAAATCGCTATTGATAAAAAGTCAATTTTGCAAAGCTACTAACGAGATATCATTGCAATTCTAAAATGTTTATTATTTGCAAAAATTTAAAACTCGAAAATATAAACTAACAACTGCCACCATTTATAGCTTTAACACAAACAGTAACAAAAAATTATTACTCTTTACCACTGTGGTATTCTATTATATCAGAAACCTAACTGTACTAGTCACTATTCGCTCTTAATACACATTGTAAAAAATAAAGGGGACAAAATGCTACCCTGTGGCATTCCAATGAGGTTTGGGTTACTTGGCATTAAAAAACTTAATTTACATACGAATTTATGAACATTATTCAATAGAATATATATATAAATAAGCAAACAGTAGTATATTTGCTAAGAGAGTGAGTTACAGTCTGTATTTTTATGTTTACAGTGTCAAAAGCATTACTGAAGTCAAACAATGCATTGAAATTTCAGACATTGTACCTTTTACAGTGATCAAGTCGTCTTTCGTGCATGTCAGCAGGCACAGTGCGCGATCGCATAGCGTCCAGCTGCGCCAACTTGGTTTCTGACATTTCCAACGCGCTCTTGACGCTAAAGTATTCTCGATGGACGGTTTCATAGTCACGCATCATTGCAGCCACTATAACATGTAAGTTTAAAGTCTAGATTTTTATAAAGCCACGAAAACTCAATACATTAGAAAAAATAAATTATGTAGTATATATTATTTGTTGATTAAGAATACAGAGTGTCACCACTCTTATTCATCCCGCGGGCGACTAAGGGATAAACTACGCAAGGCAACATCTTTGCAAAGACAAGGAAAACTTTAAACCAACCCTATACCAACCCGTCTGGCCAGCATGGTCTAGTAGGCCAAAACCTCCTTTCTAAGGAGAGGCCTATGTCCAGCAGTGAACTGTTAAAGGCTGTTGATGATGATGATGATATTATTTGTTTGTTCAAAACATAACAGGCAAGCAAGACTTGTGTTTTTAGAACTCCTGCATTAAAATTCTTAAGTTTCAACGCTACCACTGAGCCACCGAGGCAATGTTGTATTCAAGGCAGTATTTCATATACTAACATTATATAACATTTACAAACAGTATAAAATCAAAAGCACCTGTCAGTTTCTTTTTCATATCAAAGTGACTCTACTTTGCCTGATGGAAGGCATGAGTGGAATCCAGGAGTAGGGGTCACCATCCTCATTGTGAGTGCATACAATGCAGCATGGTGACCCACACAATGGCAGCTTAGTGACTTCTTTGTCAGTCAGTTTACTTGTTTCAGCTTATTTTTATTGATCAATTATTATCCTTTTAAATAAAAGCAAAGAATTTAAAACTTTTAGGTAGATAGTTAAAAATTTACTTACTCTTATCTTCGTATAATTCGTAAACCTCCTTTAACTTAGATTCAGCTCTTTCAGCCCTTTCAGCGAAAGTTTTCTTTTCAATATCAGCAGTCTCTTTCCCCACTGCCAACTTCTTCTGACTCTGTCTCACATGCGCCAATTCATCTTCTAACGCCTTCACTCTTTCCGTCAATGTTTTGTTTTCGGAGACAATTTGTTTTGACTTTTTGTTGATATTTTCGAATTGTTTTTCGTAATCTTGTATAAGGCTGTCCTTTTCTTGTAGATTTTCTTGGTAAGCGTCGAAGAGCGGTGCTGTAAATAAGTACATTCATAGCTATAGAGTAGTAAGGATTAAAAGAACCAAACCATTTATGATGACCTTACTTTTAATGGAGAAACAATCATATCTGACGCTAAATTAATGGAAAGAAGAATTATATTTACAACACCATCAAAATTCTTCACAAATAACCAGTACAAATCACATCATCATCATTAGCCTATTGCAGTCTACTGCTGCACATAGGCCTGTCCCATTGCACGTCACTGTAATTCGTTTTGGGCTTCTCACATTCAGCTCCTGCCAACCAAATCATCACTCAACCTGGCCTATGGGCTTCCTAAACAACAGAGCTCTTCTACCCCAACGGTTGTCAGTTCTGCGGCTAATATACCCAGCCTACTGCCACTTCAGCTTGCTAATCCAGTAGGCTAGATGACCTTAGTTCTCTGCCGGATCAACTCATTTCTGATACGATCCCTTAGAGAAATACAGAGCATAGCCCTTTCCATAGCACGCTGAGCGAATTTGAGCCTGTGGACCAATCGTACCGTTAGTGTTCACGTTTCGGCTCCTTATTTTTTTTTTGTATTAAGTCATCCAAAGTGACTACCCTGCCTGATGGAAAGCATGAGCAGAATCCAAGAGTGGGGGAAACCACACATCATTGCTGCAAATGCAGACAGTAAAGTATGGCGGCTCACACTATGGCGTCTTAGTGAGATGCTTTTTAACGCCCCGCTTAAAGGACCCGGGATCATAGTGGGAAGGAAACACACTAGTGTTGCCTAAAATATATCTACTTATATCAGGCGTGTAAAGTCTACTCACAAAATCTACGTACCTAGTGCTTGAGCACTTAACAATCCTGATAGATCAACAGTTCGACTCGTATGAGATATATCATCTGGTTTTGGCGTCTGTCCGTCTTCAGCACTTAAATTATCTGTAAAAATATACAAAATTAAGTTTGCCACTAACTATAAAATCCTATTAATATTATAAACGCGAAAGTTTGTGAGTGTGTGTGTCTGTATGTTTGTTGCTCTTTCACGCAAAAACTACTGAACGGATTTTAATGAAACTTTACAATAATATAGCTTATATATCAGAATAACACATAGGCTACTTTTTACTGCAATAATCGAGATACACGGGCGAAAGCTAGCTGATTTTAAAATTAATTAAATCGTAGATGTCAAAATGTATCAATGTTTATCTCCTGTCAAAACTTCACAGGTTGCTATGCATAACACACTTGCATAGCAACCATAATGATACGCGGGTAACACCGCGGGGCGCAGCTAGTAAAAATATATATCGGTTATCGCGATAAAGAGTAGTCTATATAATTACTCTAGAATCGAAGTATGCCCATGCACAATTTCATATAAATCCGTGGAACGATTTAGGCGTGAAAGCGTAACAGACAGGCAAATAGATCAGACAGAGGATTTAGTGTACTCGTATTATTTTTTAAACGGAAGGACTGGTATCGGACCTCCGAAATCCTGAGAGCAACTGAACTGAAAATTGAACTAGTTGTCAGTACATTTGAGAGCACTGACTTCCTAACTATGATTGCCATGGACGTTCATGACAACCGGGACCCACGGCTTAAAGTGCTTTATGATTTCTGGCAAGAAAAACCCAACAACACGGATGTGAATCGGATCGGAAGTGGCGTACGCTAACCGCTAGACCAACGAAACAAACATAAATAGGAGCAAATAATCAAGTTGCCCTTGATGATTCGAAACAATAGCTGATGGTAAGCAACGAAGGCGCGGTCAGTACCTGGATGGGTGATCATTTGTGACACGATACTGCGTCATTGTGATTCGGAGGTCACGTTAAGCAGTCGGTTGTTACTATAGGATAACAGTCGTGAAGTTTAGTTAGAGATGGCAAGATTAGGTAACCACAACGTTGTTTCGCGGAACTTCAACCCGCTCTTGGCTATCGTCGGGGCGTTTAGCCTTAACCCTCTCCTGAGAGGCAACCCAATCCCAACAGTGGGACAGTACGGGTTGTTGATGTCTATACAAATAAATACCTGGTCCTTTATATCCTAAGCTGGCAGTGAGGAGAGAGTCCAAGGCATCATATTTGTGGTCTGGCAGTTTATAAACTTGTTCGCTTTTCTCACCAGCCATAGATTGAATGCTCTGACGAAGCTTCTCTTGGTAACGGGACAGTTGTACGTTCAGTCTGGAATTTTGTGCAATATACGTATATTAGTATAGGTATTCTAATTGTCTATTTTTTATATAATTTATAGAAATAAATAAAAATGCTATGACTATTAAATGTTGGAATAGCAGCTTTTTTTTTTCTTAAAAAGACAACTCCTGCGGTAGGAATATAAATTCCTGTGTCGCGGGGGACTTTACAAACATACATGAAACGGACACAAAGAACACCCAGACTCAGAACAACAAATTGTGAATCACAAAAAGTGTTATCCTACTTGGGATTTGAACCCACGACACTTGGGGCAGTAGTAAGCGGTGTGGCGACCGCTAAGCCACTAGGCCAACCGTGCAGTGGATGTCGATGCAGTGTTTGGTATACCTATAATTCGTACGAGCTAAGATGGTACCTAGCTCAAAACGAAACCTGATGCTGTTCCCCGCTTGACGCCCCTATGTCGTCTTGTGAGTAGTTTTAGCATCACTATTACCGTTATAGTTTATGAGGTATTACCTAATATGTATTATTTAAATCACTGCACGAATTATTAAATAAAAAAATTCATTAGATTTGTCTGGTTTTTTTTTTACAAATCACTATCACAACTTTCTTTTGGCCCCTCCATTCTAAAATGGCAACCATTATTTATTTTTTACTTCGCAGCTCAGGCGCCTGCACTGATTTAATCATTGCTATTATTGATATTGTAATTTATATTTTGTTAATACTTTTTTTGTTTTATGAAAAAGATATTGAATAAAATGTATAATAAATTGATTGTCTACATTGTTAGCCATCAAATGACACCTCTTTTGTCTTCCTAAGACGTCTACATCGATAGCAATTACTAAATCAGTGCAGGCCCTTGAGCTGCGAAGTAAAAAATACAAAATGGCTGCCATTCTAGTATGGAGGGGCCAAGAAAAATTTGGGATAGTGATTGGTCGATATAAATCCCCATATTTTACTAAGTGTCCGACACTGGTTCACGGTCACATTGTATAAGACTAGTTGGTGAACTTTGTACGCACCTGTATAACACATCTTTAAGGGCCTGCATATCTTTCTGTAGCCTAGCGTTGTGTTCCCTTGCTTGGTTGAGAATGATCTGACGGCTGCTGCAACTCATGCACACTTGCACCAACGGGATTGCTGTTGGCGGTTCTTGGTCTGAAAACAGATTTATATCTTTTACTAGCTAAGTCCCATCATGTTACCGGAGGTTTTTGTTGTAACCACGAGTAATGCCGCGGAGCAAAGTTAGTTTAAATAATGCAATTCTCGTCAAACTCGGCAAAGTCGTTTCATAGATTAGCCGAAACAAACAGAGAAACAGACAACATTACATTTTTAAATATTGCTTATTTAATGTAAATAAATAAATAAATATTTTGGACATCTTACAGACAACGCCATCTAGTCCCAAACTAAGCAGAGCTTGTAAGTACCATACTTTGACATGCATTGTAAAAAACTGTACATTTGATATTAAAAACTGACACCTCAATTTTATATACTATACTTGTTACGATGAAGTACTCTTGAAAAAAATATAACATAATAAACCTTCAAAATGTTACCTCTATCAGGCAGCTCATACTTCTTCATTTTTTCTTGCATCTCTTTTCCTTTCTCCTCTAATTCTCTATTCTTCTCTTTCTCTTCTCTAATGACTTTCTTACACTCTTCAGCATATTTGACAAGTGTGTCGTATTGGCTTCTTAGCTGATCATTTTCTTCTGCAAATAACTTGTTGTATTCTAAGACAGCTTTCAATTTTTCTTTTAGCTTTGATACTTGGGTATCTTTTTCTGATAGCTGCATAAAAACAATAATTCATTATTAAGTATTTTCAAGTCTAATTTGCAAGGAACCGAGTAGCCACGTTGATTTCAGAAGGTTGGTTACTATGCTGTATTGTGTGCACTCTAAATGAGGATGGTGACCCCTACTCCTGGATTCTACTCATGCTTTCCATCAGGCAGAGTAGAGTCACTTTGACAGACTTTAATATATAAAAAAAATTTATAATGATGCTGAGACAAATGTAAATAATCAATCAATTAAACACAAACCTGGAGAACATTCTTTTCACACCTCTCCATTAATGAATTAATAAGCTGCTCATACTTCTTGGTAAGCTTCCTCTTCTGTTCCTTAAGAAGGGACTTGCCTTCTTTAGACCCTCGGGGAGATGTAACAGCTATCCCCTGGATGTTACGTTTTCTTGCAGGTTTTACAGGCTTCTCTCCTATAGATATAATTTTACAAAAAAAGTGAGAAGGGAGAAATATAATCTATCCGAATTTAATTTGTTGGAAAACATAAGTATGTCAAAAGTATGTCAAATACATACATAAGTATGTCAAAAGACCGGTGATGAAACTTCTTCCTCAGATACTCAGACTATTGCTGACTACTCCAATCCATAGGTACTAATATTATTAATTCGAAAATAACTCTGAAAGTTACACTTTTATGACTAAATCGCTGTATCAATTTGGATAAAATTGGACATTGAGATATATTGCTGATGTAGCATTGATTCTTGAGGAAGGGGATAGGCTGCTTTTTATAGTGAGTGCAATTTTCAATAAAAAAATATTAATCCTAGCTACAAAACAACTATTTTGTTCTGTGTTTCCATACTAGCAAGCACGATGAAATATTGTATACAGATTGCCTAGGATAGAGTACAGTGCCTGCACATCAAGAATATTCTTAAAATATGTAAAGAACACAAGCACTGTTCTTTTCTTACAAAGAGGTCAAGGGCAAATACAGATTAACTGATGTAACTCAAGCGTCACAAGTGAGACGAGAGAGAGAAGCACTCGGTCAAGTGACGGTGTGGTGTAACTACAGTAATCATTTCATTATTAGTTCAATAACAAAAGTAAACATACCAATTACATCTCTGGGATCCTCATACATTGGGTTTTCATCAAGCTCCTTTTCCTGAACCATTCTCGACTCGGACCTCCGTGTGACGGCTTCCAGTATATCTTGTCTCATGCTTGCTCTTCTTAGTGGAGCGAAAATGTCAAATTCCCTATGTTTCTGACTAAAGTTTCCTGATAAAGTCAACTTTTCTGGAGAAATATGAGCTGAGCATTTTTTGGAGACTCTTCCATAATAAGAAAGCTGAAATTTAAAAAGAAGTTTCTTGGCTTTTACATATTGGTCTATGAGTATTTAGAAAAAGGAAGTTAAAGGCATAGACACCCCATGAATTACATATTAAAAAAGTATTATTCCTAAATGTTTAGATATTCACATTACAATTGAATGAACATACAAAATGAGGAAATAGAAAGAAAACAAAAGACAAGGTATATAAAGCAATTATTATTTTCTTCAGTGAAACTTCAAGGTTCATCAATATAATTTCTTCATTTTCCTAGCCTCAAGCAACTGGTATCAGACCCCCACAGTGATGACTTCCAAACATCAATTTTCACCCACCATGCATGATCACCTAGCCTTATCTGAGAAAATACTTGCTTTGTATTTGAGTGACAAGACACTTTACGGATGACGGATTAAGAATACCGAGTGTCACCACCCCTATTGCTATTAAGGTGATTATTAAGGTGACTAAGGGATAAACTAAGCAAGACAACATTAATGCAAAGAGAAGGAAAACTTGAAACCAACCTTACACCAACCCGTCTGGCCAGCGTGGTATAGGGTTGGTAGGTACGTGGTACATAGGTATGGTAGGCCAACACCTCCTTTTTAAGGAGAGGCCTATGTCCAGGACTGGACTGTTAAAGGCTGTTGATGATGATGATGATTGATGATAACACTTAGAATCCACACCTATAGTCATCCACACCTTACTTCAGATTTTTTGTAAGTTTAATAGTTATTTTTATGAACATATTTAAATAAGAGTGAGTGCAGTGAGCAAATAAATTAAACAGAAGAATGAGTATTTTCATAAGATAAAACGATTATAATAAATATACTCACTTTGGGACTAGTCTCATCCATACTTTTGTCAACTTTTCGATTTACACATTCTTCCTTCAAACATGTTATATTTCTTCAAAAATGTTTAAGAACAAATCTCTAGAACAATGGGTTTCTATTGTTTTACATATACACTACGTGATAACTAGGTCACTAGAGCAGATACATAATTAAAATTAAACAAGTTTTTTTTTTCTGGTCTTATTGAACAAACTTGGAAGTGTTGGAACAAAGTTTTTCTAAGTAATATTAACATAAAATAAAGAAAGGAAATTGTTATTTTCGCTTGATATACTATAAAGTGTAATGATATCTTCAATAAATATTTACATATTCAATGGGAATTACATGTATATATAAAAAAAATATTAATTAAATGTTCTAGTAAACACCGGCAGTTTGACAGTTTTGTAGTCATGGTAACCAAAACCAAAAATCCATAGTTGTCATCTTAGAAAGCCAGATCAATTAGGTCTTAGTATATCAAGTGGGTTTTAGCAGACATAACATTAATGATTCTTAAATGACATTTAAGGCACATCTAATAATATTCCTTACTAGCTGACCCCGCGAACTTCGTACCGCCAATTCAACGTCACTCAATGGCTGTGAATGACATTGACATTCGCTACGCGCGTTTTTTTAAATATGCAAAATTAAATGTATATTTTTCAATATTTCTGAGAGATTTTCTTAATATTTTTTTCCGTAAGAACCTTCTCCTAATAATAACAAATACAACAAAAAAAGAATTAGTGAAATCGGTCCAGCCATTCACGCGTGATGCCGTGACCAAGGAAAACGGGTTTCATTTTTATATATATAGATATAAAAAAATGGTACCTTAAAATTTGTACTAATAATTTAATGTAATGGCAAGTGCAAAATGTTAAAATGACGTTGTTTTTTTTATGATTGGCACAAAGCAAGTAGTAACTATAGGTATATAGGTATATAGTAGTTGCTTTCAAAGAGTATGTTACTTAGAGTATACTAGCTTATGTATACTCTAAGCAAGGGCGGATCCAGCTTTGGCGCCAGGGGGGGGGTCACATAGCTGTGATCAAGTTAGGGTTGCCAACCTTGCAGCCTATAGGCCCATCGTGTTGCTGAACGAGGCGGGTAAGTTGTTTGAGACGGTTCTCTCTGCCCGCATCGTTCGGCACCTCTGCGAGGTGGACCCCGACCTGTTGGAAGCCCAATTTGGTTTCCGAGAGGGGCGTTCCACGGTCAATGCGGTGTTGCGCCTTAGGGCCGAGACCGAAGAGGCAGTGACCTGCAGCGGAGTGGTGTTGGCGGTGTCCTTGGACATCGCCAACGCCTTAAATAGTCTGCATCATATGCATGCAATACCTGCATCAGGGAAGCGTTCCGCTATCATGGAGTGCCAGAGTACCTGAGGCGGCTTGTGGCAGACTATTTAGAGGGGCGTACCGTCATGCTCGAGGACCGAGATGGTGCCTTGAGACACAGGGCCATGTCGTGCGGTGTTCTGCAGGGGTCTGTCCTAGGACCACTCCTGGAACATGGGAACTGGGCCCTACGAGGGCGTCTTCCACCGGGCTGGGCGTAATTTGCTAAGCCGATGCCACTTTGGTCACGGCCTGGAGGGTTAACTTCCAGGACGCGGCCCGCCTGCCCACCACAGGGGTCTCTCTAGTGGTCGGGCGCATTGAGGCGCTGGGTTTACGGGTGGCCGTGGATAATACGGGGCCCCTTTTGTTTCATGGGTTCCGTCGTGGTTCACCCGTCGGCGCCTCCATCGAGGTCAACTCTGTCCTCGTACCGGTCCGGGCCCAGATGAGGTTTTCTGGGCTGGTCCTAGACGGTAGGTGGCTCTTCGACAAGCACTTCGCCCTAGGGTTACTATTGCCCATTTGGGCGGGGCCAGTTTTCCACGAGGCAGCTGTACACGGGGGTTGTCCGGTCAATGGCACAGTACGGTGCACCGGTGTGGGTGGCGGCTCTGACCGCCCAAAATAGGGCGCGCCTCTTTCACCCCCATAGGATATTGGCGGTAAGAGCCTTACGTGGATACCGCACGGTATCCACAGAGGCGGCATGCGACTTGGCCGGAACACCCCCGTAGGATTTGGAGGCGGAAGTCTTCGCCGAAGTTTATCGGCGAGTGGCTGACTTCCGGGCGGAGAACGGTTTTCGCCCACCGCCCGAGGACTTACGCGAGTGGCGTGAAGCCGCTCGCCGAGCCACCATGGTCAGATAGTCGTTCCGGCTGGAGACTCCACGCGCTGGCTTCCGACTGACGCAGGTGCTTTCCGGGCACAGTAGCTTCGGAAAATACCTGCACTCGTTTGCTAGGAGGGGATCGAGTCCCGCCTGCCACCACTGCGACTGCAGTGAGACATTGGGCCTGCACACGTTGCCGGTTTGCCCCGCATTGGCAGTGCAGCGTCGGGACCTCACTGTAGTCATCGGAGAGGATCTCTCGCTACCGGCCGTCATAAGCTCGATGGCCGGTAGCGACAGTTGTTATAGCTCGGTCGCAACCTTCTGCGAGGACGTGATCTCTGCCTGGACTCCTCCTAAAATTGAGGCGCAATGAGGTCACACCGTGTGGTTTTAGTCGGTACGAGTCCAACACGTAAAAAAAAAACAAGGGTTGCCAACTTGTTAAAATTGCAAAAATATATAGTTTTTATAAACATGTAACAAATATATACAAATTCGGTTCGGTTTTGTTAGACGTTAGACGTTCTTCAACCATTGAAGCTTAGCGTAACGTAGAGAAAGATCTTTCCGCTGTCGCTACTAACTAATACTAACAAGTAGCCAGTCATCATTTGGGGTCTACTAGTTCAACCAGTTTACCTGAATCCAGTTTTTCCACGGAGTGACTGGCATCGGACCTCCGCAACCCCGAGGGAGAACAGAAATTCGAAGGTTTGAAAAACAGTACATTTGAGGGCACTGACTTCCCAATAAGATAACCATAGATGTTCATGACAACCGGGACCGATGGCTTAACGTGCACTCCGACCTATGGGCGTGGATCATCGCCAAACTTCCATACTCGGGCTATTAATAAGAATTTGCTGTGAGAAAAACCAATAACACTTTTGGCCTGTCTTTAGAACTCCCAGGACTTGACCTCATGATCAGCAGTAACGGGTAATGTGGCCATAATACACGCTACTGTCGCTATCGTATTGGACTCTACAGTCATGCTAAACATTGCCACAGAGATGATGTTTGAATCATCTGACAGGATGTTATGGATAGGATTTTTTTGCTGTATTAGAGCCATAATACCATACGGGTCGTACGAGGCTACCGCACGATTTTGTACAAGGCGGCGACGGTCCTGGCACGATCTCCACCCTTCGACATTCTGGCCGACATGGACACGATATTCTACGACCAAAATTCGTTCTATCGGTCGGAAGAGTCAGTGTTGGATCACGAGCCCGGAATGCTACTGCGGAACGCGTATAGGCAAGCTCTGCGGGCTTGGCAGGCACGGCTCGTAACTCAGCGCTGTGCTTGCTAACGCGCTGTTGGAGTCGTTCTGCCGTTCTGAGTAGGAGACAGATCGGACGAAACATATCACCGTCAGCATTGATCGCCGCAATGCTGGCGAGTGACGAGGAATGGGAAGTGTAGGAAGAGTGAGGACGTTATGCTCCAGAATGTGTCCGCTGAGAGGGATCGGGAAAGGGTCGATCCTGCTCGAAGGAGGCGGTGAAGGGGACACGGTCCTCTTCCGCTAGTCCCTCAATCGTCTTTTAAGGGTCGCTGCAGCCACATATTGGGGAGATGTGACCGCTGCAAACGACCCGAGACAAGTGACACCCCTGGTGCGGCCGGAGGGTGTCGTCTAAGGTAGATCGGTGTTGCGGCTCTTACTGCGTAGAGCGGTGATAGGCGCGACAGCATCCTGCCCGGGGGGTGAGACTAGTCACTCCGGGATGTACTTCAGCCGAAATGTCCGGCAGGAGGACTCCAAAAGCCGCCGATGCGTTCCTAGAGTTCCTCCGAGCTGCCGAGGTAGGCCGCCGTGGGGTTTAGTGGGTAGACCGGTTCACCCGGTAGTCCTACACACGCCCTTCTTTTACCCTACGAAGGGTATGGTGCAAAAAGATTTCCGCGCGTAAAAAACAAAAAAGATACAGCTCAATATCGCAATTTAAAATTATATTAGAAATCGACTGTGGTATGGACTAACACCGCTGCCACTTCACCATCCAGAGCCAATATTCATTTACAATGACAGAAACTGGAGTAGTATCTACAAAGTAACAATGTATAAGGTTGCTAGTTGTTTCACAGTGTCAATGTTTAAATAATATTCTGATAAAAAATCTAAAATTATGTTTTAATTAGTTTTACGCCTAAATCCCGGACCGCGCCCAGGGGGGGGGTCATGACCCCCATGACCACCCCCCTGGATCCGCGCTTGACTCTAAGGTATGTTACTAGTTGCTTTGTGATGATTGCTGTCACTGACTGAAGTTTGATTGCTGTCTAATCACAAAAAAATTATAATTTTACTTGGGCAAACAGCAGCCTGTTCTCCTGATGGTAGGTAACTACTACTACCAACAAACACCAACAACTGACGAATCACATTTTAAAAAGTTTAGGAGTTCTACATCTAAAGTGAATATCCAGAAATTAAGGACAATTCCGAAACACCAACAAACACCGAGTGAAAAGAATTTTCGTCTTATGGTTGAGTGACTAGCTTTCGGCAGCGGCTCCGCCAGCGTGTATGTCGGTTATCGCGGTAAAAAGTAGCCTATGTCCTTTCCCAAGTTCAGTTCTATCTTCATACCAAATTTCATCAAAATCAGTTCAGTAGTTTAGGCGTGAAAGTGTAACAGACAGACAGACAGAGTTACTTTCGTATTTATAATATAAGTAGGGATTTATAATATTAGTCGGAAATGTAGCAGTATTACAAACAAAAACAGTAAAACCTCTTGATTTGGTTGATGAACCTCTTGATTTGATTGATGAACCTTGGTTCATTATTATAATTTCATCATCTTCATCCTTCGTCTTTCGCAACTCTGAGGGCAGAGCGAACTGAGTTCGAAGGATAAACTACCTAATTGTCAGTAGATTTGGCCGCACTTACTTCTTAATAACGAGCGAGAATAATAATTAAGCCGTATGTCCTATTTGTTATTAAAAATGGGACCTACGGCTTAATGCGTGCTCTCCGAGAAACGGATGTGAAACACCGCCACCAGATATAATACCTAGTCATCCTCAGCTTTACTATCTTCAGCATTTTCTTACATATAAGATTTATTTTAAGAGCATATTTAATTGTGACTTAACAAATAAAGAAAAGAAATAATCAACAACATCCGACCCGGGAATCGAACCCAAAATCTCTAGATCGGCAGCTACATATGCTAACCGCTACACCAACGGGTGCCACCGAGGAGGCAGGTTGCTCGATATTATTTGGATATGGTTTAAGGAGGACCTTTACACCCTGAAAGCGAACTGAATTCGAAGGTTGAACTTAATTTTAGTGCCCTAGGAATATATTCCCCAAAATGATGATGATGATGATGAAAGTATGCTTTCAGAAAGCGGCGCGCCTGGCCACTTCAAGAGTCGGCGGCGTCTGTACGTGTTGGTTCTTACAAGTAAAACCAAAAAAAAGTGGTCAGTGTATAATTATGACGGTAGTGACTTCATGACCAACGGGACCGACGACTTAACGTATTCTGCGAGACAAGGTATTAATAATTTCTGTAAGAAAAACCCACCAATTACAGATTTTCGTGATAAGTTATAGTTACAATATGGTAACGTTAACTTTAATCATGAATAATAATGAATATTGAAACGAAAAATAATATTCAAACGGACACTTTCTGGCAACATTTAAGAAAAGAAGCTATGTCAAAGTCTGACAACTATCGGCTTATCAGATTTTGATGATTTTGTATAGGTGGCAGTAGTAGTATCAATAACAACATTACGCAACAAAACAGAAAAGAGTTGCCAATAGAACTGAAACACTACGGTGACTTTTAAATTTCGTCGTTTACTAATCTGAGTGAGCATGCGTGAAAACAGCTGAGCGATTACAGCGACTTGAAGCGGCAAAGTATAGAACTAGGCAGTCGCATCATGTCTGCCTGCCGGTTCGGTGTATGACGCTCGGCGCTTAGGATAACCTCTAAAATAGTTTGTTATTACTCCGTTCCTTCTACCGGAGTTCCTTTGTATTGATTTTACATTTGTTTTAGTAACTGCTTAGTTATTATTGTTTAAGTGTTGTTTACTAGTGAATTGTATTCGTGTATTTGTCGACCGTCGGGTACGCACTTGCTGTCGTATCCTTGCCTGAGTTTATCGATTTTTATTTTACAATGAACATAACGTTTTGTTTACTTATTATTGGCATATAAAATTGTGAAAATCATGTTCGTAATGTGCATAATTCGACGATAGTGCTGTGAATTGTGATCGATTCAAGTATGTGCGAGAGTTCGCGCGAGACTTTATGTTTTGGATGACAGAAAAATGGAATTTGAGAACGATTTCAGCTTGAAAGAATGGGCGAAGGACAAGCCTTTGTCCATTCTACAGTTGGACCCGGCCGACCGTGCAGTTTTAAGGATAGCAGGTTTGTTTCAATGACTATATTCAGGGCCTCAAGGGGAGATGTTCCGCGCTGCGAAATTACACGTATCCTTGTTTTTCATGCAATCAGGTCACGTTATCGTTCACAACGATAATGACGACAGTTGAGATTAATATGCAGTGTAAACTTGATAAAATGTAAAGTGTTACCTATTATTACAATATCTAGTTGTTTACTTTCGCGTCTATGTTTCAGCGCTTAGCTTGATGTTTTTTTTCGCGTGATCACGACTGAACGGCCTCGCATAGTTTAGTTTTCACTTTCATCCAATTGAAGTTTGTACCTATTTAGTATTCTGTATTTTTACTTATTAGTTTACACTTGTACCGAATATAAGTTATGAAAGAATGAAAAGAAACCTTAGCGTACGTACGAGTATTATTTTGATCTGTTGATGGTTAAACTATCATCGGGCACAGGTAACGTCGCGTAATCCTAATCACTTCGTTTGCCTCGTCGATCCTGTCGATTAGGTAGGAAAATTCATCAAATACGGAAATTAACAAGATTCCAGTCTGATGGAGCTATCGAAGTTTCATTAATTAGTACGTGTTTGATTAGAACCTTCTTCCTTATATCGGGTTATTAGTGGTTTTAGTATTATACCTAAGTACTACTTAATAAGAATGTTACATAGCTTGTGATATCAGATGCAATCATCGTCTCTGCACATCCCATTTTCGTTGAATATTATTCGAAATACTATATTTAATAGGTCCAGTTTTATAACCTAAATGTAAAACTTTGTCAAACTTAATATGGGTAATCTAGATATTTTCCTGTCCATTAATTTAATATCAAACTAGGTACGTTAATTAAAAAAAAACGCGCCGGTTGTATAATTACAAACTAGAACATTCCGAATTTAAATTTGAACAGTTAGATCAAATAACAAGTAAAAGCAACAAAGTTTCCTGGTATATTTTACAGTATTACGTAGGTACACATATAATCCTTTACCGTAAAAAAAAAACACATAATAGGTAGGTTACCACCTTGCAATATCGCGTTTTAAGAAAGCAAGCACTCATATTATATAATTTTATATTATTCTAAACTGCCAAAAAGATAAATTTTTATTCGGCCAAAGTTTTTTTTTCATGGATATAATTGCGAGGTTCATAGAACCTAAAATTACATAAATAAATATTAAAATTCAAAAACTCCTACCGATTTCAATAAAATTTTCAGGCGAAATTCATATCAGCGTAACTGCTGACCTTTTGAACCAACAGGTTATTTTTTTATTTATTCGTGTACCTAAATAATTAAGCTTTGTAATAACAAATTGAGTGCTTCAGCCATTAGAATTTTTACGGAAGAAATATTGAAAAGTTGATATCATTGTTACTTATAATAATACCTACCTAACAATGATTTCAACTTTTAAAATTGTGATTACTTACAAAAAAAAAATCGTGTATTTTCTAGTTGCCCATAGTTACTACACGTCAAACATTTATTGCACTACTCCAGAACCCTTGCCCCAGCATTAACGCTTGGGTAACGAACTAAGGACTGTGTACTTATCATGAGTAACACTCGTTAGTAACTTTAAATTTATTACCCTTATAGTCGTGCCGGTATTATCATTGCGAACCGAGAACTTATTTAACCGCTTCTAGGCAGGTGTGCCGCGCCACCATTCGGAATAATAGCAAACCTAATTGTAACTTGCCACACTCCTGAATATCTTATCCCGTTTTAGCATATGAAAAAAATATAACGTCATCCCTTTCTAGAAAGCATCATTTTTTTTTCCATTGTTACCGAACGCTTTGTGCCTAGAGTGTTCTAAATTTAAATTCTCGAAACTTAAATATGAACAAACAAAAGACCGTTAGGTAACAATTTTTATCTGTTTTATTTACTTTAATTTTTAGTTTTAAGTTGCAAATTCATTGAATTTTTGATGATTTTATCGTTAAGTTTAAAGCACAAAGTTCCTTATCGAACGAACTCGAAAAAGATCCAACCATAAATTACCTTTTCTTTTGTGCCGGGTGTCGAACGCAAGGGAACTAAGTAATTAAAAAGAAATAACGCCCTACACTTTCAAGATAACGTTTAACAATGAGCGGCTAATACAAAGCTTTTTAAAAGTGTTACGAAAAAGATTACAAAAATTTATTGCTTCTTCTTTGTTTATCAGATTCATTTATTTGACAACAATAATTGATCTCATATGTCTATGAATTAACAGTTCAGTCAATGATAGAAACCCATTGAAGTTAACGGTCTGAAGTTGACCGATATTTTTTACTAAACGTGTTTGTTTAATTGTTGTATTTTGAAAATGGAAGAACGTTACTACATACTGTAACGATCCCTGTGTTCAACTTTATTTTGTGAAAATCTGTGTGAATAAATCGATTATCGATCCGATGATCACTTCATTTCCGTGTCGCTACGCAAGATGTTCACAGTGACAAAAGTATTAATGGAGCAATTTCGTATTCGATTTTTTTTTGTAGTAGCAAGCAAACCATGTCTTGCTTTCACCATTGTAGTCGATTCATTAGAGTGGTGACGATCGATTCTATCATGGTCCAATGAGAACGATTATGGTGCTATCTAGATTTACTCATCTGCAATCTAATGGCGGTGCTGTGCTGTTTGAACCGATCTATTTTCAATTTATTACTTTATCATTACCATAGCATGTAACTAGTAGCTAAGTACATAACTGATAACATCTAAATACTTAACATTTATTACAATCTTTCTTTTTTCGCATTTACATTTTGATAACTTTGTACATAAAAAATATATTTACGTAAATATAATTTCAGTAATAATGTTATCATAATTTATTTTTCATACAGCAATACAGGCTCACGGACCGAAGGGAGTTGCTATGGCGTCTTTTTCCGATAGAAAACAGTGTCTTTTTTGCGGGGTAAACATACACATTTAAGACTCACACAACAAAAGAATCGCCTGTCTGAACTCACACGTGAAAATTCTACACAAACACAAACACATTCTGTGACATAACCGTGTAATGAATATATACCCATTTGAGCTTATTCTATGACACAGGGTAACGCCAGCGTATGGCTATTCCTTACCGTGTTGCTTTATGTTTCATTAAAATTTGGCGCTTGCGTCATCTGTAACTTTCACATGACCAACCCTTAACAACCGTCTTCGTGTTTGTGTGATTGTTGTTTTTTTTGTAATCGGGACAAAAAAAGAAGACAAGTTCTAGGAAAGAATACGAGTATAAGGGAGGGAGTAATAGTTTGGAAAGATCAACTGGCACCCATCTTTATAGGTTGATAGGTTCCGTGGAGGTAATTAGACTAACTAGAACAGACTGTTTGTCTTTCACTCAATTGACGATTTGTTTAAAAATTACACTTTTATTATATACTGACCGCACCGGGTGACAACACGAGGCTGTCGGGGGGGGAGGTCGTATAAGACGGTCGGTGTTCAACCTTTTACTGTGTGAGAACCGGTCCTACCCCAGGCGTGACTGGTCTCTCAGAGATGTAGCTCAGTCATTGAGGTATGACAGGGATGAACTTCAGAAGCCGCTATTGCGTTCCTGGAGCTTCTCGCTACTGCTGAGGTAGGCCGCCGAGGGGTTTAGTAGGTAGACCGGTTCTCCGGAAGTCCCACACAAGCCCACCAAGATGCGAAAAGCATTCCCTACGTAAAAAAAGTATTTCCTACTAATATTATAAAGGCGAAAATTTGTGGGTATGTATGTATGTTTGTTGATTTTGATGAAACTTCACAATAATGTTGCTCACATATCGGAATAACACATAGGCTACTATATACTGCCATATTGAACCTACACGCGGGCGAAGCCGCGGGCAAAAGCTAGTATGTAATTTACCTACATTTTATTAGCAAACTGAATTTTGGATAATATCGAAATTTTCTCAATACATCTTTCTTTCAATCCTAGACATATAGACCAGTGCTTTTAATGTTTGAAAACAAAATAAATAAATGGGTTTCATCCTAGTATAATTTATGTTCACTTTTTGTTATTTTAAAAGGCTTCTACCCTGGTCTATTATGTGAATACCCGTCAATAAAGAGTAGTACAGAAAAATGCTGTTTATAATTCATAACAACACAATTATATAACCTTCTTGTCTTAAAACTGTAGCAATAAAAAGAAAACCTTGATAAAAACAACTTATTACCTTAAATTATCATAATATCTATTCAGCACATCTAATGTTTAAATAGCACAACTACGAATGAATTTAAACCAAAACTGTGCGAACGTGAGAAAGTCATTAATTGTTGAAATTGTGGGTACTAACATTTCAACCGGATACCGGTTAATACGTATGTACACCAGTTTGGAAATATATAACACTGGCTGCGCCCCGCGGTGTTGCCCGCGTATTTTCGGAAAACTATAATTATGGTTGCTATGCAAGTGTGTTATTTATAGCAACCTGTGAAGTTTTGACAAGATAAAAAGTTTTACATTTTGATATCTACGATTTTTGTATTTTTATAATCTAACTAGTTGACCCTCTCTTGAGAGGAGACCTGAGCCCAGCAGTGGGACGTTAAGGGTTGTTGATGAATACTGATGAATGAAAACTAGTTGACCCAGCGAACTTCGTACCGCCCAATTTTAAAATTCCAGAACTCGATCGCAGCGCCACCTACCGGGTCCAATTGCGAATCTAAACCATTCCCAGATCCCCTTGAACACACACAAAAAATTTCATCAAAATCGGTCCAGTCGTTTGAGAGAAGTTCAGTGACATACACACTCACACAAGAATTATATATATAAAGATATAAAGATAATAATATATCTCAATTATTGAATTAAAAAGTAGCCCTATGTGTTATTCTGATATATTTATGCTATATGAATGTAAAGTTTTATCTAAATCCGTTCAGAATGAAAGAGCAACAAACACATACATACACACATACATACTCACAAACTTTCGCGTTTATAATATTAGTAGGATAACTTGCAAAACAGGTTATTTCGCACAAATAAGGATATTATGTAATAATTTGAATACACACATACATACTCACAAACTTTCGCGTTTATAATATTAGTAGGATAACTTGCAAAACAGGTTATTTCGCACAAATAAGGATATTATGTAATAATTTGAATACACACATACATACTCACAAACTTTCGCGTTTATAATATTAGTAGGATAACTTGCAAAACAGGTTATTTCGCACAAATAAGGATATTATGTAATAATTTGAATACACACATACATACTCACAAACTTTCGCGTTTATAATATTAGTAGGATAACTTGCAAAACAGGTTATTTCGCACAAATAAGGATATTATGTAATAATTTGAATATGTATGTAACTTTTTGCTCTAGTTACGTAGGTTTGTATTGCAAATATTTGTAGACTTTACTTAGTCCCGTGTTACCTGTAGTTACTGTGGTAAATAGCGAGTAACGCCACAGAGCGAAGCTATATTGCCCTAAATTACTCCTTGTGTCATCCTTCAGCTATCTGCCCTTGAAATTCCCGTTAAATTCTGTCTAGATATTCCAGAGATTAACCGGAACAAACCAACAGATAGATATAGTCCGTAAGTACCGTATGTCCTCTCTTAAGCATTCAGTAAAATATTTCGGACATCTTACACACAACTTTGTCTAGTCCCAGACTAAGCAGAGCTTGTATTATGGATACTAAATAACTGATATAAATACATAAACATACATAGGGTCATGTAACGTACCTATGGACATTTTTGACTACCTAACATTTAAATCGACATATCTTTGTATATACTCAAAGTATATAAATAGTTAAGATCTTATATTGTAGGGCAGACGGTCTAATATGACTGGTTTTTTTTATTACGTCTTTAGTGTTGCCATTATATTATTTTCAAACATTATTTGTAAGTATGGTGTTTTGTCCTAAGGTACGTTACTTGTTTGTACCTTCGGACAGCCTTTTATGTACCTTGGGACGAAACAAAAGACAAAGATTTCTGTCTAATCAGTCTTTTAATCATCATTAAATTAGATAATAGAACTGTAACAACGTATCTTCTGCTAGTTATACAACAAAATCAAATGATAGTCTTAGGTAATAATAAGAACACTTTAATTTAATTAGAAAAAAAAAGAGATCTAAGTCATCCAAAATATTTCTAATGATTTCGGAGCTAAAGTTTTTTCAGGCTTATGAACTGTAGAACACCCAGTCTATCTGAACAGCCATTGCCGGCCAGCCATTCCATCACGATTCCAAGCTTCAGGACTCTTAATGGAATGGCTTTGAATCGTTCTGGGCTAACTCCTTTTCTTTTAACGCCGGGTTTACTCCTTGGCACTGCAGGCAAAAAGAAATGGAACATCATCAAATAGTGTCCATAGGTACAAACATTGTTTGAACCTCCGGACGTGTCCCAAGGTACATACAGAATTATGTCCAAAGGTACAATCAAAGCTATTTAAAAAAGAAACGAATTATCTTGACTTGTAGGTTAAAATTCTGTGTTGTTGTAGGTTAAAATTATTATAGACGCAACTACCTTAAGACAAGTAAATTAATTAATTGTAATAAATATGTGCATGCATGTCGTATATAAATCTATAATCAAAACATCAAAATACTTACTTTTGAACACGAAAAACTTCACAAAAATTTCACACGTCACCCGATGTCAATACAATTACGCCACTAACTGTCGTTGCCAATTAGGAAAAATACTATCCGTTTTGTAGAATTTTGTAATTTTAATGTTGGTACTTTTCAAAATATAATCTGTGTCCAAAGGTACAAGCGTCCCTAGGTACGTTACATGACCATACATATATTAAACATAGAAAATACACAGACTCCGAAACAAATATTTGTGGATCACACAAATATTTGGTCCGACCCGGGAATCGAACCCGAGACCTCTTGATCAGAAGCCGCATACGCTAGCCAATAGACCAATAAGGCAGTTAAAACTGTTCATCTAAAATTTCATACAAACACTTCAATTATATTTATTTGCTTAGACCATCTTCGTTCTGCGGTTTTACCCACGATTTTATTGCTTTTAAATCCTATGATTGCTGTATGTAACAACACATGCACGCATGATGTGCACCGGAGGGATGCATGTCTCGTTGAAATCGGTGCACCTGTTTAAAAAAAAGGGCAGGCAACCCTATTAAAACTTGATATTTATGTCAGTACCTTATTTACTTTCATATATAAGTAATGTATGTACAATTAAATTTTATAATAATAATAAAAAAAATAGGGGGGGGGGGTTCAGAAGAAAAAACAAAATATCACAAGGTGGAGAGAGGGTGTAGTAATATATCACGTGTATTTATTTTTTCTGCAAATTTTCGCATTTCTTTCATTATTTTTATATCGGTCAAAAACAAACTGCAACCTTTTTACACCTCTGAATCTAATTATTGTAGTCTTTAATTTGCTATAAAAAATTTGTTGATACCTGTATTTTATAGTTAAAAAAAGATTCTTAAAAAAAGAAAGACTAAAGGGGAGGGAGGGGTAAAAAATGCCAAAGAAAAAGATCACGTAATTAATGGACGGCCCCTATACTAATCCTGCCTGTAAATCAATTACTTATATCATAATCCGGCTATCCGCAAACACCGATCCTGTAATACAATAATCCTTTAAAGGCTAAGCCCTTTGTAATTGCGAGTTAATGCAATTATTAACTGTAATAATCGGCCGCAAAACCATCTAACTAGAGATTATAATATAACTGGCTTTCGCCCGCGTCTCCGCTCGCGTGTATGTCGGTTATCGCGGTAAAAAGAAGCCTATGTCCTTTCCCAAGTTCAGTTCTATCTTCATACCAAATTTCATCAAAATAAGTTCAGTGGTTTAGGCGTGAAAGCGTAACAGACAGGCAGACAGAGTTACTTTCGCATTTTTAAAATACTAGCTTTCGCCCGCAGCTCCGCCCGCGTGTATGTCGGTTATCGCGGTAAAAAGTAGTCTATATCGTTTCTCAAGATCAGTTCTATCTTCATACCAAATTTCATCAAAATCGGTTCAGCGGTTTAGGCGTGAAAGCGTAATAGACAGATATACAGATTTACTTTCGCATTTATAATATTAAGACTAGTTGAGCCCCGCGGTGCTACCAGCGGTTGTAGTTATAAGTAACTCTTAATCTAAAACCACCGTACAGGTACTGCCGTACTGTAGGTCGACACTAGTCTAAAAGGTTACTAAGTTACTCTTTATATCCTCAGCTATCTGTCAGTGAAAGTCCATCAAAATCGGTGTAGCCGTAACAGTTTACACAGAAAAGACCTAGCCGAGTATCGCGGTGTTACCCACGGACATTTCTGTAAATCGAGAGAGAGTAAAAAAGTATTGATAAAGTTATTCCTTATATTATCAGCTTTCTGCCAATGAGAATCACGTCAAAATTGGTTCAGCCGCTCCAGAGATTACCCGGAACAAACAGACAGATAGGCACATTTTTTTTTTATTTTTTTTTTTGATGTAAGTATCGTGTATACTTTCATATGCATTTAGTATAATTTTAACAAAAAGGAACCGACTTCAATGAAAAACTATTCCGAGTACCCAAATCGCGATATTGTGCCTATGATATTTGAGGAGTTCCCTCGATTTCCTTGGGATCCCATCATCAGAACTCGATATGGTGACGATGGGACCACCTGTAAGCTACGCCCATTCCGATGCAAAAAGAATTTTTGAAATCGGTTCATGAACGACGAAATTATCGCTGAACATACATAAAAAAAAAAAAAAGATTCCGACGATTGAGAACCTCCTCCTTTTTTTGAAGTCGGTTAAAAATACTGTACATTTGATATTACACATAGACACTTTAATTTTAATTAATTTTATACTACGCAAAGAAATATGACTGAGGTAAATTATTTATACTGCAGCAATAATGCAGCTCGTGTTAATAAGTATGCAAAAACCTGCAGCAATTTTTGATGTGAAACATCTATAGCCGCACGTAAAACAGATTTCTGGCCTGGCGACGCGTGCGGCCTGGCGACGCGTCGCCACGGCACGCTATACGATGGTATATATATATACAGTCTATATGCAGTAGTGTGTACGGTGTACACACTACTGCATATAGACTACTATTTTAATAATTAGTAATATTTTATCATTATGACATATTTAGTTCCTATTACAATATGTTCTTTTCTGCATATTACTTTTACAAAATAATGGCGATGTTTCACATCTGCCAGGCGTCCCGTGACGGCTCACATTTTTTTTTTATTAAGTACTAAAAACTTACCTACGTGTTGAGTTTTAAAGTGCAATGCGGAGGCTGCAGTAAAAATTTGTACTGTATAATTTTCTATATCAACATTGACAGTTTTTTTTATTTGATGCCAGCCAATGTGACTCTACTCTGCCTGATGGTAAGCATGAATAGAATCCAAGAGTGGGGGCCACCAGACTGTATGGCGATGCCGACCCAAACTATGACGGCTTTGTGAGATGCTTTTTCACACCCCTCTTAAAGGACCCGGGATCATAATGGGAAGGAAACAGGTGGGATGGTAGCGAGTTCCAGTTTTAAAACAAAACTAAAATACCGGTCTTTGACTGGGTACCAGTTTTTTCATTTTAGCTTCTGTATTTATTGTCTTGTTCGGTCAATTATAACATTCAACGATGTTCCCATTAGGAAATTAAAATATCACACACTTCACACACGTCACAGCCACTTTTTCTCGAAACTATAAGAGCTATACTGTTGAAATTTGGTCAGTAGATGTATTCTGTGAACCGCATTAATATTTTAACATAAAAATAGAAAAAAATCAATAAATTTTGGGGGTCCCCATACTTAGAACTGAAACTCGAAAAAAAATTTTTGATCAAAACCATACGTGTAGGGTATCTATGGATAGGTCTTCGAAAATGATACTGAGGTTTCTAATATCATTTTTTTCTAAACTGAATAGTGTGGGGAACACACTATTCAGTTTAGAAAAAAATGTAAGTGTAAGTTCTGTAAGTTCTAAAATAAGAGAGTGATGAAACAAAAAAAAATATATGTTTTACATTACCATGTAAACTACCAACGAAAATTGGTTTCAACGAGATCTAGTGAGTAGTTTTTTTTTTAATACGTCATAAAGCGTAAACCGCAATTTACCTGTCATTCAATCAATACACTATTATTAAAACATCGATTAAAGTTACAACGAACTACAAGAACTTTTATATGATGTTACTTGCTGCTATGGAACCCTTCATGGGCGAGTCCGACTCGCACTTGGCCGCTTTTTCTTACCTTGTAGTTTCCGACGTTTCGAACGGGTTATACTGCTCGTGGTCACGGGTAGACTGTCTACAAGTGACTACGAGATAGTCTAGAGATAACCTATGTCCTTCATCAGGTTCTACCGAATTTCAATTAGGTACATCAGTCAATAGTGCTGTGTGAAATCGCGAAAGACAAGACCGACAGAGCTAGTTTCCCATTAAAAATATTAGGATAAGTAATTAAATAAGAAGGGAATAATATACTCTTGGTTTCTGCTTATGCTTTCCATCAGACAGACTAGAGCTACTTTGGCAGGGTCAGGTATACATAAAAAATCTGGTCATGAAATTAAATATTAAGTCAAAAAAATATGGTGAAAATTCCACCTCTATCGATGAATCCTGCAATAAATCATTCCGTAACAGTTAGCTTGCTTTATACAATATACAGTTCTCGTAAGTAACAGTAAGTTTAAGAAGTAAAGTAAAACATCATAAATCTCCTCGCGATAATAATCAGGCATTAATCCAAAGGTGTACCCGGAAGTGAGGCTGATTAACGGTTTGAGATATTATTTATAACACCTCAAAGAAACTTGGACCAGTTAGGTGAATTTAACGAAAACTATACAATAAGTTTTGAGCAATATAATTTATTACTTTTTTTAGGCCAAATCCCTTTTAAGCAATTTAATAAAATACTGTTTCGTTATGGTCAAATGTCACGTCACTATAAGCGCCTATCTATCGAAGATAAACTGTACTGTTGTAACGCCACTCGCGTAATGCTTAGCAAGCAAAGGTAAAGTTCCATTCTACATACGTAAACGTTAATAGAAAACTAAAGAAAATGGGAATGGCGTCTATCAATGTTAGGTCACGTGATCCAAACAAAATATTTGACAATATTACTTTTTAGAAAGAGAATCTATGCGAAAAACTATGTATGTAAGTACAATATACATACTATGACAGGTCCCACAATCTATGTCGGGTACATTAAAATAATACTAGGCGGTACCTTTGTAAACTTTTGTTGTACGATTCAGAAATAGGGTTCTTCGTCAAATTGCTCTAGATATTACTCCACGACGTATGAATACTGTAAAAGGTTTATGGAGTGGAGGTCGGTTCTAAACGACTAACAACTTATAATAAACTTCTTATTCATATAAAAATAAACGTTTAATAAATTCCTTAACACCTCAATAAATCGTACTTTAGAAGGTCTAATTTTTTTTTAGTTTTTACTAACTTTCGCCTGCGGTTCCACCCGAAGTCGGTTATCGCGGTAAAAAGTAGCCTATTTCGTTTCTCAGACTATCTGGTTAAAAAACCATAATTTAAATCGGTGCAGTGATTTTTGAGTTTATCGCGAACAGACAGACAGACTGTCGCGGCGGAGGACTTTATTTTATAATACTCGTATATAGTGTTTGCATCATCGAACGTTGTTATTTCGTCAAAACTACCAAATCATCACAAACCTTGACAACACTGCGCATGAGCAACTTATTAATTTCTTATTACGTTACTCAATACACAAATCGAACAATTTATTATCTGAATAAGTTCAATTGAAGCCGATTTAAGTAGGTAATGATTAAATATGCTTAAGCTCGGTTAGCTCCTTGCACATATGCGTTCAAATTTATGATCATCAATCATGAGAGATAGGCCATATTAGAAGATGATTATGAGGCTTAAAAATATGTTTTTGACTACTTGTGTAACATACTTTTATTTTCACATGTATTATACTACATTATACTACAATATGATTAAATTATAATAATTTAAATAAAGATCAACTTATACTAATGTAATGATGGTTGGCAGGAGCTGGATGCGAGAAGCCCAAATCGATCAGAGTGGTGTGCTATAGGAGAGGCCTATGTCCAGCAGTGGACTGCGATATGCTGATGATGATGATAATGGATACTAATGTAAACCTTGAAAATTTATTTTGTCCTGACATTAATTATCGTATCAGAAAACTAAAACTTATAATATTATTATTCGTGTGGTGTCTTTGCGAACGTACATGAAACGGTCACAAAAAAAATCCAAATTCAGAACAACAATTTTTGTTGTTATCCCATCATGGATTTGAACCCTTGGCACGGTAGAAAGCGGTATGGCGACCTCTTAAACCAGTAGTCGAACCGTGTAGGTTAATAGCTTAATTATATAGTTAACATACTGATTATGTATGCAATATGCACAAAAGGTAGATATTATGACTGCGAACTTTAGCCGTTGGGATCGGTCGAAAGACGTTCCCCATTTCATCTCATTCACATTTTTTATCGTTAACTAGCTTTCGCCCGCGACTCTGCCCACGTCTATGACGGTTTTCATGGTAATAAGTAGCCTATGTCATTTCCCAGGTTTTAAACTATCTGGGTACAAAATTTCGTTTAAATCTGTGTAATGGTTTTTGAATTTATGGCGAACAAAAAGATAGAAGAAGCCGAAGACTTTATTTTATAATATGTTCTTAGTGAAGACGAAAAAAAAAAACAAATTCCTAATTGAAATTGGCAGAAATCCTCCTCCTAGCCATTATTCCCAAGCTTATTTGGGGTCGGCTACCAGTTCAACCGATTTTACCTGTATTTCAGTTTTTCCACGGAGCGACTGGCATCGGACCTCCAACCTCTATATACTTACCCTAAGGGAGAACTGAAATTCGAAGATTGAACTAGTTGTCAGTATATTTGAGGGCACTGACTTCCCAATAACGATTACCATAGATGTTCATGACAACCGGGAACGGCTTTACGTACTCTCCGAGGCACGGGCGTGAATCACCGAAATTGGCAGAAATAGCTAATATTATTTGGCTGTTTGCCTTCTCATCAGAAGAAAAAGGACTTTATCCGCAATAGTTACCATAGATACAGCTCTAGCAGCGTGAGAAAAAAAAAGTTCCCTCGCTAACGGTAGACACTACGCTATACCTAATTAAAGAGGCTATATAAGAATAATAAACAACAGAAAATTTGCTTTCAAAATTTATTGTTCATTGTTAGTGGAATATGATAGTTAGTTATCCTTGTGGCATTGGATTTTTGTCTTTACCATGATTATTATTTAAAATACGGTTTTATTTTTGTCTATAATTTTTAAGTATTCATTACTTTCTCTGCAAATAATTAATTCGGATTTTGTGTAATTTATATATATAATATAGCATGTGTTTGTACTTATGTATGTTTTTATAAATGAAAAACATATTATTTTTTCCACTACGGAAAGCACCCCCCTCCCCCCTCGGATACCACTAGTTGATGGCGTACTATAACTTGAGGAACCAGGTGTACCCTCGAAAGGAAAATAAACTAAAAATCTGCCAAGTGCAAGTAGGACGCGCAGGAAAGGTTCAGTACCATTATCTATACATTTCAAGCGTCTACATGTTGCATTTATGAATATCGAGCAAAAAATCGCCTAAAACAAGTTTCTTGTATGGCAGCCCCTCTTAAATATTGATTATGTTCTGTTTTTACTATTTGTTGTTATAGAAGCAACATAAATACATCATCTATCAAAATTCCAACTGTTTAACTATCACGGTTCTTGAGCTAAGCCTAGTGTCAGACTGACAGCGGAGTCATAATAATAGAATCCCGTTTTACCCTTTGGGTACGGAACCTTAAAAACGACTACGCACTACCACCACAAAGTGTTACATTAACAAATAAACCTGCCTGAACAGCCGTAAAACAAAGGGACAGGTCTCGACTCTACCGAAATTTTACAATAGCTACATAACAAGGATAAGCTCTAATTTCGGAGTACATCGACCTTATATCTACAACGGTCCAGCCTATGTAGACGGAATGTACTTAAAATTCATTAGTACTGTTCAATTTGCGAAAACATGGTCCTCGGAATGGTTCGGACACGAGAATGTACTGGAATATTAATGCTTGTCTTACAATTTACAGTTTTTTTTATGTTGTATATGTTGTATGTAAAAATTTTAAAATACTTTTATGTACTTAACATGAAAGTATTTTAAAATTTTTGACACTGAAAAATTATTATAATTAGTAGAATTTTCATAAATTTATGGCCAAAGTTTAAGTAGATCCGTTAAATGGCCTAATATATACCTACATGAAGTTTTTATACCTGTATCGGACACATATGACTCGCAGAAATTATTGCGGAGTAAAGGTGGGAAAATCGGTGGTGAGGGTTATGTAATAAAAACATTAAAGAAAAAATCTTCATTCATTACAATACACAAAAAAAAAAAAAAAAAATAAACATTCAAAAGTTTACAAACTTTTAATATCTCATTAAATAAATATTATAATAAAAATGCTTGTTGCATACATTATTGAACACTTTTTTTTTATTTTACGTATCAGATAGGATCTGAAACTATTTATATCAATAGCATTGTAAATTTATCAAAACAATTCTCAAAAAAAAACATTTTTTCAAATATGTTTCAATATGATAGTCTAATTTTCTTAAAAGTTTGTTCATCGCATAAATCGCATTACATTTAAGAAATACACCTATGTCTAATTTGTAGTACTAAGCCTTTTCGAATAAAAAAATATTTCGGACATCTTACACACAACCCCGTTTAGTACTAAACTAAGCAGAGCTTGTATTATTGGTAACTAGACAACTAATATAAATACATAAACATACTTTTTTTGTAAATACATACAGTGGCGTAACAATACCATCTGGGGCCCGTGGCAAATTCTTTTGATGGGGCCCTATCAGTAAAAATCGTTACGTTATACTCAGTTTAATTTTAATAAACTACGAGATTTTCAGCGTACATTACACGTTGTATAGGTCCCACTAGAGCGGGGAAGACCAGGACGTGCTCGGAATGCGGCGGTGGCGTGCGCGGCTGGAACAGCCGCATATCGCGCGTCAACGCGCTGTTGGTGCCATTCTGCCTAACCTCGAAGCTTGGGTAGGTAGGGAGGGAGGTCATGTCACGTACCGACTTACTCAGATACTCACCGGGCATGGCTGCTTCGGTGAGTATCTGAATAGGATAGGACGCGAGGAGACGGCACAATGCCACCACTGCGTAGCCGACTGGGACTCTGCCCAGCACACGCTGGAGGACTGCCCGCTTGGGTGTCTGAACGCGAAGTCCTAGTTGGCCAAATCGGACGAGACCTGTCCCCGCCAGCAATCATTGCTGCAATGCTGGCGGACGAGGAGGGATGGGGCGCAGTGGTCTCTTTCTGTGAAGCTGTAATGCTTCAGAAAGAGACCGCTGAACGGGATCGGGAGAGGGCCGATCCTGAGCGTAGAGGACGTCGGCGACAACACCAGCCCTCGAGGGCACCGCAAGCTACCAGAGAGTGGGGATCTTTGGTAGCAGATTAACTGTTGCGGTTAATAGAGAGGAGGAAAAACACGCCAATGGAGCCGTTAGTTAGGGGGAAGCCTCTCTGGCTTTCCTCGGGATAGAGCCTTGATAGGCGGCATCAATCCTGGGGGGACCTGAAATAATATGGTCCGGGTCCTCCCTAGAGCAGGGTGCATGAGTCCGGCGATCGGGGTGGGTTTTAGTGGAAACACCACATACCCCTGGCTTCTGTATCCCCTAGGAGCCGGGGATCCGAAGGGATTTCCCACCTCGTAAAAAAAAAAAAAAAAAAAAAAAAAAAAAAAAGAGTTCCCACTAATGACCATAGGTCTCCTCTCTTAGGCGAGAGGCAAAGATCTGTAGTGCCCACGCTAGCCTAATGCGTATTGGAGACTTCACATTCATCCACAGAAGAGTTAGCGCTTTTTGGACTTCAAGAACTTTTAAAGCAAACACGGCATCGTAACGTCCAGCTTATCTAGTAGGGTTTAATGTTTTTAATGTTATTGAAGTTGAAGACTCAATTTCTTTATTAGATACATAACTTGATGAAATATATGGAATATCTTTTGATACTATGCCCAAAAATATTATAAACTTGTTGAATCGTTTTAAAAAAAATCTGAATATCAATAACCTCTTTCACTGCATCTTTGAGTACTAGATTTTAATTATGAGCAGCACAGTGAACATATACGGCATTCGGCTCGACATTTTTATGAATTTTTGAACTCCACCATAAGCCCCTTTCATTTTGTTAGCACCATCATATCCTTGTCTTCGACACTTATTTAGTGGAATATATTTGTCATTTATGGATTTAATAATTTGCTTGGACATTGCTAAGGCAGTTTGATCCATAGCATCATGAAATCCTTAAAATGTTTCTTTAGTAACAAGTGCCTTTGGGATCCCATTACTTTCTTTTTTGATCATACAATCACGGTAAAGTTCACAAGCTTGATCAATTTTTGAAATATCTTGAGTTGTATCGAATATGATAGAGTAGAATGGTGCGGCATTACTTCATTTATCAGTGATTTTCTACTTTTAGAACCAGAACAGAAATAAGCTAATTTTATATTTTTGGACTTAAATATTTTACCTGGCCCTTGGGTTTACTTAACAATTCTTGTAAAATCGAGACGTATTTACCTAATAACTCAACAATACTCAAAAAGTTTCCTTTAGAGCTTGGATCACTGCTATCTGCGTTTTCTCTGTGGCCTCGAAAGGCTAAAGAACACGTTGAAAGTGTCAGAGTAACATCAAGAAGCCTAGAAAGTACTTGATGCCAAAAATAGTTTTCTTTTATCATAGACCCTTGCTCTTCATCGAGTGTTCCATGTAGCCGCCACTGTTGATACGAAAGACAGGCATCCAGATGAATTTTTGATGTCTCGTGTCTTTGTAATGGCATCTACAATATGTTTCCAGTCGTCATAGCCCATAATCCAAACATTTTGTATTTTCTTAGATGCCCGATTTGCAAATAACCAACACGTTTCACAATACGCCTTCTGAAGTATTATAGAATAGGATAGCCATGTAAGGTTAAGTTTCATGCCAGACTTGGAAACAATATAGTAATGTTTTTCTAGAAAATATCTATTGTCACTGTCTTATAAGATGTCCGATATTTATTTAATATTTGTCCGAAATATTTAAGAAAGGGCCCTTAGGTTTACAATGTCCGTTTTCAATCACGAACCTGTTCACTTGATCAGTTAGCTCTTTAAAATTACCCTTATCAGTAACATATGGCAAAGATACAATATTGTTCATGCTAAAATACGATTCTCTTAGATTTTTGCTAGTACCTCGTTGTGGTTGTTGTTGTGTTGTATTAAGGTCTTTAATTGTTTTACTTTGGATTTTAAGCAGAACTTATAAAAATATACCTTTCAAATAAAATACTCAGGTACAGTGTAAAAAAAATTTTTTGAGCTCGCAGCCTCTTGGGCCGGGGCCCTCTAGGGTCGGGGGCCCGTGGCATTTTGCCAGCCCTGCCACCCTATTGTTACGCCACTGAATACATACATAGTATACACAGAAAACACCCAAACTCCGAAACAAATATTTGCCTTTCACACAAACATTTGGTGCCACATACGGGAAGAAGCAAGCAAGAAGGCGACTGCCTAGTTGGTCTTGTGGTTGCTTTCCTTCATGTCAAGAGGACGTCGCACTCGTTCCTTAACAATAGATTACAACGTGTGATAATAAAGTATATCAAATATGTACACAGGTGCTTTGTCGGTGTAAACACATTTTTTGTTTACCTTTCCGAATTATATTGTGTAGCTAACAAGGCACTCATGATTCAGTTGCTCTAGGTAGATGAAACAAGCTTCCAGGGTACGCAACGATGGTGCGGTCCGTACCTGGATTGGTGACCGTAATTGGCATGATACCAGGAACGTTTCCGTGATTCAAGGTCACGTTAAGCAGTCGGTCTGGTTGTTGTCATAGGATAACAGTCATGAAGCTCAGTTGGAGCCCTACCCTTTCCTATAAGATTAAGTAGCCACAATGTTGTCATGCCAGTCCTCAACCCTCTCTCGACCAGCATGGAAATGACTTTAACCCTCCTAAGAGGAGAATCGAGCCTCGCAGTGGGATGCTATGAGTTGTTGATGACTGTAGTTTACAGACAAATATAACTACATTGTCTAATGGCTTCTTTAACACAAGAAGTGAAGGAAAACAAACATGTTCATTTAAGCTCCTTTGTTGCCATGTTAAAATATTATACAGCCTGCGTCCAATCTTGAAGCGAAAGCAAACAACTCACTATTCAAATCTTACAGTCGACTTAGGCACCGTTCACAATCAAACACTTACTAAAATTTGTAGACGATTTATTTTAAAGTACCTACATACAAATCTGAACAGGAAATAAATTATTTAATAAAAGCGACTGTATCTTATGCTCTCCAATTATCCTTTTGCTAACCGAACCTGCCCCCTCGGGTCAAGTTACAAGCATTTTTAGTTTTCTGTTCTATTCTCTTCTTTTATTGGCTAATATTTTGTTTTGATCACGTGACTGAGTGACATTAGCCAATAAAACAAGAGAATAGAGAAATGGAATAGAAAACGAAAAACGTTTGCAGCTTGCTTAAGGGAGCTGAACCGATTTCAAGGAATTTTTTCATGGCGATACTTTGATTCTCGAAGTAATTAGTATTAGTTAACGTATTAAATAGTAGTCTATATCATTATTTAGGAATCAAATAAATAAATAAATATTTCACACATATTATGGGTGGTGTAAACGATCAAATTTGTTTGACAAATTTGTTGGTCAAACTTCACGTTTACATCAAAAGAGCCCTGTAAATGATCAAACTTGTTTGACAAACGCGTCAAACACAGCAGCACACTATCAAATAATTTGACAAACACGTAAATTTGTCAAACAAATTTGATCGTTTACCGGGTCCATTATTGTTGGTGTAAACGATTAAATTTATTTGTCAAATTATTTTTGATAGTGTGCTGCTGTGTTTCAGGTCTCTTTTGATGTAAACGTAAAGTTTGACCAACAAATTCAAACATATTTGATCGTTTACCGGGCCCATTACACACAACATCATCTAGTCCCAAACTAAGCAGAGCTTGTATTATGGGTACTAAACCACTCATGTAAATACTTTTATTTTGTAAATACTTACATATTATACACTAGCTGACCCGGCGAACTTCGTACCGCCCTAAAAAATAGGGGTTGATCGTAGAAGGGTGAAAATTTAGGATTGATTACTTACTCAACCCAGTCGAAAGGTATCGACATCTGTTAGAATCATTTGGAGTTAACAGATAATTGTGACTGTCAAATAATAACAGACAATAATTAGCAATAAATTAAAATTGCGACTATAATTTGAGATTTAAACTATCCTATCTCTCAAGTTAGATCGAACTGCACATGGTGTGCGAATTTTATTATAATCGGTTAAGTGGTTTAGAAGTCCATTGAGGACAAACATTGTGACACGAGATTTATATATATTAAGATAGAAAACACCCAGACTTTAAAACCAATATTTGTGGATCACAAAAATATTTAGTCCGACCTGGGAATCGTACCCGAGACCTCTTGATTAGCAGCCGCCGATAACCACTAGACCAACAAGGCAGTCCATAAATATGATAACCGAGCAAAACTCAGTCACCCAAGTATTTATTAAGTAACTCGCCAATAATATTTCAAACAAAGTCTTATATCCGTGTTTATGGAAACTCAAATCAAAGGAAGGAAAATTGCATTTTAATAAATATGCAAAGGATATTTTTTGCAAATTTATCCAAAGTCCATATATCCAAGGACAGAGAGACAGAGTTACTACCGAGTTTAGAATATCTATTACTAGCTTTCGCCCGCGGCTCCGCCCGCGTGTATGTTAGTTAGTTATCGCGGTAAAAAGCAGCCTATGTCCTTTTTCAAGTTCAGTTCTATCTTGATACCAAATTTCATCAAAATCGGTTCAGTGGCTTAGGCGTGAAAGCGTAACTCTGTCTGTCGACAGAGTTACTTTCGCATTTATAATATTAGTAGGGATTATTAGAGTGGATTTGGTAATTTACATCTTCAGTGTGAATACGGTGTTACCGTCTCACACGTCAGAACATTCTTGCTAAATAAATATGTACACTCAGCGCTATTGTTCAGGTGTTTGGCACTCTGCATGAATGACTCACAGTCTTGTGAATTTTCTGTAAGAGATGCCTTTCTTCGTGAGAAACAAAAGCTCGATGCTAAAGAGAAGTAGGTTGAAAAGCTTGAATGGGCATTAAATGCATAGAACGGATGTGAAGCACTAAAATGGGATTAAGATTTTATTTGAATATATGCCGCTTATGTCTTTCCTTACAATTAGTTAAAAATGGTGTTAATTCAACTTCTACTTATGATATGAAATGTAAAGAAATTCATAAATCTCTTTGTGCTATAAATAAATGGTTTGTATTATCGAGGACTCCATCGTGGTAATTCGAAAAAAGTTTTAGATTTGTCCGATTATAAAGTACTGCTTGCCTAAGAATCCCTATAAGCAGTTTTTTTTAAAGAATACCATGTAATCCGATAAGTTACAGATCAAAATGATAAAATTATATCCTAACTACAAATTATACTACAAACGTGCAAGTTGTAAGCAAATAGCGTGGCTTGAAAACTGTTCAAATTCAAATTCATGTCCTTTGTGTTAAAATTATGTGTGTTAAAACTAGTTGTCAGTCAATTTGAGGGCACTGACTTCAGTATATCAACCGGGACCGACGGCTTCACGTGCTCTCCGAGGCCCGGGCGTGAATCACCGCCAGACTTCCAAACCTCAGGTCTGCTATTAGAAATTTCCTAAGAGATACCCAAAAGCTCTTTTTGGCCCGACCCGGGATTTGAACCCGAGACCTCTTGATTAGCAGTCGCATACGCTACCCACTATACCAACGAGGCAGTTAAATAAAAAAAAAACGCTATTGTAGAAGTATAAGTGTACTGTATAGTATACTGTAAAACTTACACAGTAAAAATCCAAATATTTTATCGAGTGCCTACATATTCATATATCTAATTGGACCATTTCTACTCTAAACTTCTCGGTGACAAATGCATCCATATGTAATCTCGTCGACCCGACTACAGACAGACAGATCGATAAAACTTCAGCGTAGGTAGATTTTATATTTAACTGAGAAACTAACGAGACTATCGGTTGAAAATCGATGCAATGGCGCCGAACTTGTTGTAAGCTGGTTTATACGGCTTCTCCTAACTCCCATAAAATGTAACCCAATAAGTTTTGACATTCTTTGACAGGTTGTTAGGCGTATCTATTACTATAGTTTGTATTTCAATTACTACAATTGTCCACCAGTATGAATCCTAAACTAGGCAGAGCCTGTAATAAATAAGTGACCTTAATACCGCTGAATACGTGCTTAAATGTATTTTAATACATTATGTATATGTATAAAATAAAATAAATGTTTCGGACATTTTACACACAACGCCATCTAGTCCCCAAACTAAGCAGAGCTTGTATTATGGGTAACTAGACAACTAATATAAATACATAAACATACTTTTTTTTGTAAATACATACATAATATACTTACATAGGAAACACCCAAACTCCGAAACAAATATTTGCGGATCTCACAATCGTTTGGTCCGACCCGGGAATCGAACCCGAGACCTCTCAATCAGCACACACTAACCACTAGACCAACGAGGCAGTATGTATAAAATACAACCAACAACAAAACAAAAGATTGTATTCGTCACACAATATTATTCCTGAGTGGGAATCAAACCTACGAGCTTTGAATTAACACTAATCGTAATAACCAATAAACCAGGTTAGCTCCTATTAAGTTTGGAGAACTAATTTTGTAAATCAGAATAAGACTTTTTGTGTGTAAGTCGAACTCATAGAAGGTTCAATGCAAGGGAAAGTTCTTGATAGACCCCATCCATGTCTTCTTCCCAACCTTCATTAAACTCAATATCAATTTAAACCGCCTTCTAAAAAGGAGGAGGTTTTCAATTCGACAGTATCATTATCGAGGGAACTCCTCAAATATCATTGGCTGGGATGGATTTGGGTACTCGGAATAGTTTTTAATTTGTAGTCTGTTTTTTTTTGTTAAAATTATTGGTCGGCTACTTGTTCAGCCCGTTTCACCTGAATATCAGTTTTTCCTCTGATGGACAGCCATCAGACTGACTTGATGGCATACTAAATTCGAATGTTTAACTAGTTGTCAGTATATTCGAGGGCCTAACTTCCCAATTACGATTGCCATAGATGTTCATGAAATCCGGGAACAAGGGCTTAACGGTCATACATATATGTATTCGTACCCAGGTAAATTTAACAATAATATAGCAATAAAGCCCTTTGTGTACATACCGTGGTAGTTAGTTCATCTCTCAAATTGTCCATCTCCCACACCTTACTAAATGAATGATTTGGTACACAGAGGATGTCATTGTCAAATTTGACTCAGGATGTTAATTCCCTGTTCCTTACTTTATATGTTGTTCAATTACACGAACATCTGCGTTTATCGTTACGAAACGTTCCGTTTTGATTGCAGGATACTATCATTTCTTAAATCGTTCTAATTTGGTGTTGACATACAGAAGTAGAGCTATGAAACGGAACGACCAAAGCTTCTAATGAAAAGAAATGTTGCAAAGACCACCTAAACTAGCAGGAAATAGTGGCGAAATCTCGTAATATGTGTACGAAATCTATGTAGAAATTCTAACTGCGAGTACCTGTAAATGGCTTTGTTGTTAACTGTTTAATGTTTGTCTTTATAATATTGAAGCTGTTGGTATTCCGAACAAAATAAAATAAAATAAAATTGGGCTTGTATATTTTACTTATTTTGATTGGATCCAAGTTTAGGATCAAAATTTTTAGGTATGTAACATAATATAGAATGATCTCATTTGTTTTCCTACTAATATCATAAACGCGAAAGTTTGTGAGTATGTATGTTTGTTCCTCTTTCACGCAAAAGCTACTGAACGGATTTGGATGAAACTTAACAGTAATATATAGCTTATATATCAGAATAACATATAGGCTACTTTTTACTGAAATAATCGAGATACACGGGCGAAAACTAGGTGATTATAAAAATACATAAATCGTTGATGTCAAAATGTATCACTGTTTATCTCCTGTCAAAACTTCCCAGGTTGCTATGCATAACACTTGTATAGCAACCACAATGATATACGCGGGGCGCATCTAGTTTCCAATAAATGCCAGTATTATAACAACATACCTACTAAATATTTTCAGAAGGGAAACAATTAGTCTGTGTCAAAGTAAATTTTATAAGTTCATTCTTTATAGCCTCTTTTCGTAATACACGTGCACCTGCCATGTCCGTTCCTAAACCATCTAAAGGTTATCTGATAGGTAATGCCATATGACATTCAACTTCGCCACATGCAAATTATAATGCCGGTAGTGTTCAAAATAACCATATAAATTGAATAGTATTTAAGGGTTCACGCTCGTACATGTGTTAACTCCACAAACTTTTTTTTAGAGTTTTCATATGTTTGATATCTATTGAAAATATATTCATTTGTAAAAGATACATTTCTTATGTAAAGGCGCAAACTACTGGTACTCTTCGATCAGTGCAGAAACTGAGAAATGTTTAAAGAAATATGTTTTTTGAGAAAAGAACATAGCTTTTCAGGTTTTCATTCAAAGGAATTCATTTTGTCAATAGTAGACCATATATGACGAAATCTGTGTGATCGTATGTGACTTTTTTGTGTCTTTTCTAATATTGAACATATTAGAACAGCCACAAAGTCCCGGCCACAAACATGTTCCTTTCATAACTAGAGTGTGTTTAATAGATACATTTTAATGGCTTATTTGTAAATACTGTTGCCAAAGACACTAATAATAGTTAAACCTAGAATATTATTACCTAGAACTATCTAAAATGTAATGTATCTTGGACAAATAAATATTACATAAAGCAATGATTCTCATTTGCATTGTCGCCTGAGAAAACTATGACATATAAGTAATATATTTGAATAATTTATATAAGTGTAAGTAGGTAGTTAGTAATGGATTAAATTTGCATAATATAGGTATTAAAACTGTTCTAAGTTTGTTTGTGATAAAGTTTTGACCACGTAATATCTGTTTTCCTGTGAACTTGTTACATGTACATTTAAATTTGATATAGCATATCCTTGTTTTGGAAATCTTTAACATATATTTATACACATCGGACTTGACACTCAAAAGGCGCAGGCATTTCCTAAGACTCGCTCTGAAAAGAATGAGGTCAGATAATATCCAAGTATTTTTATTATCGCAAACCAAATTGAAATGTAATTACTTATTCCTAAAGTATTTTTAGTATAGTCTAGGTTACTCTGCTTTTCCCAAGTAAACACTTTGAATACGCAAGTACCTTGAATAGCAATTTATAAACGTAATTTTACATATAAATTGAACGATACATCCAAGAATTTTACATTTTAAATTCTTGGAACGGCTTGGTAATAAGTGTGATAATATTTTTGGAATTTCATTAGTTTAAGTTAGTCTAAAGAGTTTTTCTTTCCTTTCTTTTATATATAAAAATCAATGACTATTATTTTATTCATATTCATATCTCGTATTTTATTCAGTACCAGCTGTGCCTGATTGCACCTCTTTGAACTTTTGAATCGTCATATCTCAAATACGGGGTCTTTGAAAAAAAAAAGTATTAAATAGATAAAAAACTATCTAATCTACAATTTTTTCCGGGCTAATTTTGTGATAAACTTACAGTTCTACTGAAAATCGCGGAAAAATCGTTTTTTTGTGACTTTTCACCAGGGTAGTTTTTTTTCTAGTATTGGATCGATGAGGTCTTTCTAGGTTCGATTTACAATGGTGTTTTGAACAATCATATCAATTTTTAATTAATTGCGAATTATTGTGACCTCGGATGTCTAAATGGACTGGAATAGTTGTAAAAAAACATTCTTAAATCTGTATTTTTACTACCCACACTACAATACATGTAATAAATGACTCGGAGTCAATCTAAAGGTCAATATGTTCAACCCTATTAACCCCGAACTGGTCTGCAATGCACCATCTTTACGTTAGTATGTATAATATATTAATCCAAATGTTAAGGACTGATAAAATTGAATAATGTTACTAGAATGTGGAGGCCGTTTAAGACACTTAATGGTCGTTTCATATCGTTTTATTTTCATGTAAAAAGGTATACCTATTTACTAGTTTTTTTATTGCCAGCAAAAGGATTTTTACGGGTTATTCTCATTGCAGACATTACGAAAATGCTGATCAGTATTAGCAGTAGTACTGTACTACAAGCCGTCGTAATTTCGGGAAATTATGCGATAAATTATCTATTCTAAACTGCATGAATGACGTAGTGCTTCAAGCGTTCGCCACGCCGTTTTCTTCTTCGCTGAGGTATTGAGGGTTCAGATCCCACATGGGATAACACTGTGTGATCCACTAAGCGTTGTTCCGAGTCTGGGTGTGTTTTTTTCATGTATGTTTGTAAAGTTCCTTGCAACACTGGATTATATTTTTAAAGCTGGATTGTCAAGGGCATTGCAAAATTAAGCGCAGGTAACACCGTGGGACCCAGCTAGTTCTACATAACTACAAATGGCTACGGCTCCTAATCATACTTTTATGTATATCGTATCATACGTGACCTTACATTAATTTTAACAAAAGGAACCGACTTCTAAGAAAAACTATTCTGAGTACCCAAATCGCGACAACTGTGCCTCTGATACAAATATCATAAGGAGTTCCCTTGGGATCCCATCATCAGTTCCCGATATGGTGATGACTGTAAGCTACGCCCATTCCAATGCAAAAATGTTTTTGAAATTTTCGGTTCTTAAACGACGAAATTATCGCTGAACATACATAAAAAAAAAACAAAAGATTCCGATTCTGACGAAATGAGAACCTCCTCCTTTTTTTTGAAGTCGGTTATAAAAGATATGTGATTATTCCTGATTTATTAGATAGTGATAGTCAACTTTGCTTTCACACTTACAATCTGTTCGTTAGTACAACTCTTGTTTACTGCAATATAGATTATTCGTATAATGTAGTCTGACTAATCCTTCGTTACGTTATCAGCTGATTCATAAAACTGTTAGGCAACCTACATAAAAATAAATAGTTGTGCAATATCATATGAAAATTTTCGCTCCTCAAACAACAAACCTGATCACCGTGGCAGTCGATAAAATAGTTTAAAAAAAATAAAACGTAGAAAATAATTTTAATGTAACAAAGTGACGGGTGCTTTCTGAAAATATTTCAATAACGTCGCCCCACGCTTTGTTACATTAAAATTATTTCCTAAGTTTTAGTTTATAAGCGTGTTTGTTTAGTTTTTTAAAACTATTTTTTAGAAAGACTAAAAAAGACTTAAGTATTTGTTTTTTTTTTTTTAGTTTTTTCTTTCAAATTACTTAGTGTATTGTCATCGGTCCTCGATAAATCTACAAAGTTTGAATGAAATCTGTCCGTTTAAAATGGGTCAAAATTGCACCTAAATAAGTCGTAAAAAACATACAAACAAACATACAGGTGAAGCTAATAAAAAGCGTGTAAAAATCTAAACAAATGCACATAAGATAGTTTTCACCACCATTTGGGGACACATAACTGCTTAGATGTCACTTAAATTTTAGGGGCTACCTTCGTAAGGAGACAGTTTAATTATAGTAGATAAAAATGGGCATTAATAACATGTTTTTAACATAAACACTTAATTTGTACAATATTACGCAAGACAACATCAATGGAAAGAGAAGAAAAACTTAAAACCAACCCTATACAAACCCGTCTGGCCAGCGTGGTATGACAGGCCAAAACCTCCTTTCTAAGGCGAGACAGTCCAGCTGCGGACTGTTAAAGGCTGTTGGTGGTGGTGGTGGTGGTGTACAATATACATCGTACATATCTACTTATTGCATAACCAGCGGAGTCTTGCGGTTATTGTTGTTAATCACTAGTAAAGCCGCAGAGTGAAGCTAGTGTAAAATAGTACATTAGTGGCCAGGTTAATCCTTATGTCGTGAGCTTGCTGTAAGTGGAATTGCCATCAAAATCGGTCTAGTTACAGATATTAGAACAAACAATTATTACAAACAAACACTATTTATTTTTATAGATCATTATCTTCCGAGCCTTTATTCCCAAGTTTATTTGGGGTCGGCTACTAGTTTAATGGTTTTACCTGAATTTCAATTTTTCCACGGAGCGACTGGCATCGGACCTCGCAACCCTAAGGGAGAACTGAAATTCGAAGATTGAACTAGTTGTCAGTATATTTGAGGGCACTGATTTCCCAATAACGATTGCCATATATGTTCATGACAACCGGGACCGACGGCTTTACGTGCTCTCCGAGGCACGGGCGTGAATCACCGCCTAACTTCCAAACTCCGGGCTGCTATTAGGAATTTCCTAAGAAAATCCCAAAAACACTTTTTGGCCCGACCCGGGGTTTGATTTTTATTTATTTGTACAGATATTGTTGTTAAATATGTAAATTTTCATGCATTGTTGTTAAGCAGTTAAAATGTATCTTTACAGACGCGTTAACTAAGTTAATAGCGAAATTATTTAAATCTTCATGTACATGTCTTAACTCACTGTCTTACAAGATCTTACTTATAATTTTTAATGTACACCGTATATTTGAATGAACTAGTACTAGTAGCCGACCCCAAATAAACTTGGGAATAAGGCTAGGAAGATGATACTTGAGTGTAGTAATCCAAGGAAACAGCAATACTCAGAAATTAGAAGTGTTATGCCTACTTGGAAGAAGAAGGAGAGAAGAGTTGAAGAAAGATACTGATATGTTCAAGTTATCGTATGAGATGTAAAAAAAGGCAGGTTTCGATTTTACAACACTATCTAATCCCAAACTAAGCAGAACTTGTACTATGGGTACTAAACAACTGATATAAATACATATAAAAATCCCTAGTAAAGCCGCAGAATGAGTGACTGAGAGAAGTTAAGTTTTTTTGTAAATACATATGTACATATAATGCTTAGAAATTATCCAATCTTGAAAACAAATTTTACACACATTTAGTCCTACCCGGGACTCGAACCCAAGACCTCATTATATGCAGCCGCACACGCTAACCGCTAGACCAACAAGGCAGTTAAATTATAATTTTAAGCAATCATTTTTTAACCTCATAAAAAATATAATTAAAGTAAGTGTGTGAAATTTCGTCTTGGTGATTAGAACAATAAAATGACGTTATTTAGTACATCATTACACAAATTTCTATTCGTTTATTGCACTAGAAGTAAGCTTCATAATCGTCAATCAGCTCCTAGAACAGCCCGAAGTGGAAATGCAATTGAGACTCTGCTGCGTCACGGATTTAGAGTCTGTGCTGTCCCCAGGAGAAACTTCACGATGCGATTCGTCTCAGTACTATCCAACACATAATGCATAGTAGAAAATAAATGGTCGTACTTATAGAGGTAAAGATAGTAGAGCAAGATTGATTACAGTACGAAAAGGCCAACCAGACCGGGGTGATATTACCCTCTCCTCAAAGAAACAGAAGCATGTCAATAAGCCGCCATAGTATGGATCACCATGTTGCCTTGTCTGCTTCCACTTGAGTATGGTGACCACTACTCTTGGCTCAAATAAAAAAAATATTATTGCCAAACATTAAAATCAGCCTATTACTCGTCTGGCCAGTGCGGTATAGTAGGCCAAAACCTTCTTTTTTAAGGAGAGGCCTATGTCCAGCAGTGGACTGTTAAAGGCTGTTGATGATGATGATGTTTAACCGAAAGACAATGACAACTAAACAGAGAACATAATAGTAATATGAGCATATCTATTGAATAAAAAAACACTAAGATTCAATAGACGGTATTGGAGGACGCGGACGCTATGTATTGTGTAAAGTAGATAATAATTATATATTTTGTAATTAGTTTTTTACAATAGGATTATAGAAAAGCAAGGAAGAAGAATCTAGAATGACTGTGTTGTCAAGGCAACGGATAACGCCCGGTGGCGCCAATAGTTTAAAAAAAACATACAACGCATTCACTTACGCGGTTACCAGTAGGTCACGAACTCGTAAATGTCTAGCTCATTGTTCGAAATGACAAAGCTACGTAAAACCCCACACTTGTTTTCTAACAACTCCGCTCTATTTAACTCATACTCTCTTGAACGGTTCAATGCCCTCATATCCATTCATTTCACTTTCTCTATTAATTATCTTAATAATCCATTGTGTACACTGTAAGACGTCAACAGGTACATTTGTGTCACTTAGATTGTTAATTTATTTATCGCAATGTAAAATTACCTAACATTAGCAAATGTTTTCTACATTAAAGGCGTTTTGTTGCGTATTATCAACACGAATTTAGACTTTGTTGTTGGAGTTTTAAAGTGTATAATATTATTTATTGGGATTGGTGGACTCCCTTAGAAGTGTGGACATAGGTTCTTCAACATTAAGTCTTAAAGGAGAACATGGTAATTGATTGCTTGTAGTCACTGGACTAGATTCTCTCTTATAGAAGTACTTGTATACTGTAAGATATAACTTATGGTTTTATTATCATAATTTACATAGGACACCATCAACTCTAACAAAGCCCTCTCTTTATTACTTCTAAAAAGACAAGTTAACCTTCAGTAAAGGTCTTATATAAGGAACAAAACCACAGCATTTAGTAAGTGGTAATGTACATCGGTAATTACCGATGAGGAATTACTCAGAATCGTTGAGTAACTGATAGTGCCATAAATTATAAATGTACATTATGGTCAAGAATGAGAAAGTATCTAACGAGATAAATTTATCGCCCATAAAAAACAAACGGGTTGGTACTCGACCAGCCCGCCTGGCCAATTTGATATAATAGACAAAAACCTCCTTTTGAAGCAGGAGCTTTTAGCGAGCAGTGGTCTTTTTTTTCTTTTTTTATATATAGCCTACCAAAGTGACTCTACCCCGCCTGATGGAAAGCATGAGCAGAATCCAAGAGTGGGAGAAACCACACATCATTGCTGCGAATGCAGACAGTAAAGTATGGCGGCCCACACTATGGCGGCAATATTTACTTTTAGTAAAGCTACCTATATACATTACCTCAGATTGCATGGTTGGCCTAGTGGTTTAAGTGGTTGGTTGCGGGCAGGCGCCGGTTGGAGTCCAGAAGGAAATCCCCTCCCTGGACTCCTTCCAATACAAAGGCGCAGAGAGGGTCACACCGTGTGGTTTTAGTCGGTTCGAGTCCGACACACCACCCCGCCGTAACCCCCGACGGGGTGACGGTCCGCGGGGATTTCCACACGTAAAAAAAAAAAAAAAAAAGTGGTTTAAGTGGTTGCTACGCCGCTTCCTACTGCGCCAAGTATTGTGGGTTCAAACCCTACACGGGAAAACACTTGTCTTTTTGTCTGTGTGTTCTTTGTGTATGTTTCTTCTATGCATGTGTAGTCTCCCGCTACACAGGAATATTTTAGCCTTCAGCCTCCATGATTAGCCTTCAAAATTCATTTTCCACTGGGTTTAAGAATTAGTTTTTGGCCTACTCTACCAACTACCTACTATATCTGATCAGACGGGTTGGTATAAATCTTGTTTCATGTTTTCCTACTCTTTGCAGTTACGTTGTGTTATGTAGTTTACTATATTATTCACCTCTCACGAAGCTCATGGGATGAATAGCAGTGGGGACACTCTGTATTCTTACTCTTTCCTTAACATGGAGAAATCCATAATCGTTATCACGAAACGAGTTGCATAAGCCTCACTGGTTTGGTACAGAGCCAGCAGACGAATTTATTGACCCAAAACAGTGTGCAAGTTTGAACTAGATTTCAATGGAGACGAGAAGTCTCGACGCCCGGCGCCTATCCTGTGACGTAATAGGTTAGATGATAGCAAATGTAAAACCTTCATCGAGAATTAATTTTAGAATAGTTTTGTCATAGTATTCATCATCAGCTTATGCTTGTGATTTTCTTGTTAACTTATATCTAGGGATCAATATATTTTTTGGGTGATAGATCGGTTTCTATTCTTCTGGAGTTCTTTTGTTAAAGAATTCCGCACAAGGAATTATCCTGTGTGATACATAAAACTTACACATAGATCACCTAGTTGTGAAAGAACATCAGTTTGACGATCCCATTGAGTTATGAACATAATATTCAGGGCAGTAGAAGTGAGCGAGGTGACTGCTTAACGACTACGGCATCCGTGCAGTCAGGTCTTAACCCTCGCGAAGTAAACAAGTTTCATATGTTACGTGGGAATCGTCAACAGGCACTTTCCTATCTACATTTCGTTTGTACCTCCATTTGAATATTTAATTCTAGTGTTCTCAAATGGACACTCTAAAGTATCTATTTTGAGAACACTACGTGCTTAAGTCCTATAAAAGTTTTAGGAAAATAGAAAATCACTATTTTCTGTAAATGTGGAGAAACCCCTTAGGTGCAAAACCTTTCATTCTTAGTAAAATGTAGTGTTAGCTAGACTACTACTGCTTTCGTACCTGATAGTGTAATGCTTGGAATGTTAATTTGATGCCGTACTGAGATGGCAATTACCTGTAATAATGGCAGCCAATAACATTCTTCGAATGCATTTCTTTTAACGTCGCATTACATTTTGGTTGGACGTTTAACGAGCTATTCGTTGTGAAGGAAATACTTGTGGGCTTGATAATTTGACCAAAACGATGGACCATTTCCTGGATGAATAAGTTTTGGTCACTCAATCTTTTGTATAATTATAGCCGAGGATCGAACCAAGTGACGTGCAATTGAAGAGGCATATTTCCAGCAGTGGACGGCGATAGGCTGATGATGATGGTAATTAAATAAAAGGAGCTTATAGCCAAGTCTTATAGCCTTACTTTTTTTATTTAAGCCAGAATCCAGGAGCATTAGTCACCATCCGCATTGTGCTGCGCGCTGCACGGTGACCCACAGTGACCCACACTATGGCGGCCTAGTGCGTTTAGGAAACCGTTAGTGGCATGCTAGCGTCTCCTTGATTGACCTTCGTGACGTGAAGCAGGGGCCGACTGTGGTATCATAAGATATATAGTCGGGAAGCTTAGTTGCAGTCTAAAAACAACTTCCAATGGTAAGATTATGTAGCTACAACGTTGTCTTGCCAGTCCCCAACCTGCTCTCGGCCAGCGTGGGGATGTTTGGCCTCAACCCTCTCTTGAGAGGATCCCGTTTAAAAAGTGTTGTGAATGTACATATAATAATTGTTATATAAACACGAAAATGTTATTCCAATCATGTTTATTCAATAAAAAGAAAACAGCACGTTGTTCAGTCTTTTGTAAAGTCATTGAAGCTTACAATTGCTTTTTTTTGTGATGTACTTTCAAAGAGCTCTTCTATTAGTTTTTACACAGATTACATTCTTTGGTTTATGGTATTCCGAGAAACTGTCATAGCAGTACCACATATATTGCCATCGACTTTTGAATTCTGCAATTACCTCAGATAGACAGAACTGGCTGTATCGTAAACGGATCGGTGCTCGTAAACACATTACGACGGAAACTAAATTAAGGCCATGATGCAAGTCTTCCGGCGGTTTGTTTCGTATTTATTGCACTTGTTATGATAAATAGAATCGATATTAGTATGACTTTATTAAACTTTTATTTATGTAGAAAAAAACCTGAATATTTAAATATATAAGATGTATTTTTTTCGGATATCTGACTACTTTGTACTATGAGTACTGATATTAATACACATAATTATAGTTTTTTTGGTTAAAATATACATACATATCATACATAGAAAACATCCAAACTCAGAAACAAATATTAGAGGATCATACAAACATTTGATCTGAGCCGGGAATCGAACCCGAGACCTCGAGCACAACAGTCGCATACGCTACGCGCCACAGTCTCAATGAGATTTGACATTAGAAACATTAGAAACGATTTGACCAAACATGTTTTATGGGTGACCATTAAAATTTTCTGTTCACTTCACCTCGTTCAAGCAAAATTAATCCGCCGAGGTACCTTTAAAGGTTATCGAAGTCTTGGTTTTTCAACGAGACTAAAATTGCAATAGCTTAAAAAGCCAAGGCTACGAATCCATTTGTCCGTTCCACTGTTTTAAAAGCCATTAGGGTATTCATTCGCCTTACCCTGCCCCACCTTCCTAAGACGTATAGTACCTAGATTCAGTAAGAGAAATAAAACCAAGCTCAGTGTGACTGAAAGAGTATGAAATTGTTCATAATCCACACACATGAACCATCTTCTCACATACATTGAAGCCACATTGTATAAACCTTTTCAAATATATGCTTGTTGTGCCTCAAGACAGCCATTTTTTCATTAATTCTTTATTCAATAACAGTATGTCGTCACAACACAGTACGTAATGTAGTTCACGTCAGATGCTCCAGTAAGCAGGTATATTGCTAAACTAAGAAATAAGTAATATAAAATGTTTAAACAATCTCACTTTTCATCACACACTGATTAGTTTCGCATGAGTGAAATTACGTTTTGTACAAACGTAGGTAAACAATAATACTAATTGTAAAATGAAAAGTAAAAGCTAGATTGTCCTATTAGTCTATTAGATGCTTTTGTCGTAACGTAGATAATTATCATTTCGTAATTTGTTGGCACTTGTTTTTATTTATCAATATTTTTATTATAATATAAACTCAATTTTGCTCGCTTTTATGACTTACCATAGTATCTACCATTTTCGAGATTGCTAAACAGCAATAACAATACTTTTAAATGTCAAGGACATTAGATAATTTAATAAAAATTGACAAAAAGTTAAGTAATTAGAGTCGTTATTAACTATAGGGAATTCGCGCCACAAAATGTATTTAAAAGTTGTTTTCTTTAAAAAACCAGGCTCAGTCAAAAATTTGAATTTGGAAAGTACTCTTATAAACATTATGGCACTTTTATAACTGGCCAGTAACATGTTCAAATAATTAAAACCTTTTTGGTATTTTATTTTTTTCAGTTGGAAGAATATCGAAACCGCCCGTTTTTTTGCAAATGAGTGTATTTAATATATTTATTATCAGGAATAATAAAAATATTTTGGACAACGAACATAACGCCATTTAGTTCCAAACTAAGTAGAGCTTGTACTATGGGTACTATACTACTGATATAAATACATATTACTAAAAAAACACCCTAACCCGTAAGATGAAGCAAGTACTTTAAAATCATACAAACATTTGGTTCGACCCGGCATCGAAGCCGAGACCTCACGCACAGCTGCTTCACAGCCAGTCAAATAAAAACAGGCTGTGTTAAAAAAAACGAAATATCTTTATTTTGTTTTTATACTGTATCGTTTTTACTAGAACGATATTTTTTTCACAACTATCAATTAAAAAAATATATGCAAAACTGGAACATTAAGTATTTCTGTTTTTATTTTATTATCAATTTTGAAGTTGTTATTATTGTGTTATTAAAAGGTAATTTGTAAAAAAAGTTTTAAGCGCTCATAGCAAAGTGGCCTTACGTGATTAGAAAAGTAAGCACCGACGGCGCGGTCAGTACCTAGATGGGTTACCGTTTGTTACAAGATGATGATTTTTTTTGATAACACGTTTGTGTCCAGTTTTTATTCTTTTTGCAGCACTTTTATCCCTAGTTTTCGTCCTTAGTCAACTCTAACTACACCCACTTACCACAATACTTAACCACACGAGCGAAGTAATAATTTGGCAAGTAATTGATGAAAATCGAAACTCAGCTGATATGATAGGTCCACGGATTTTGTGATATTCACAGTAATCGATAAGTCAAATACAAGCCTATCTTTTATGAGGCCAAGGGCGAACGACCCCTGGTAATGAGCTCGCTCTATAAGCATAGGGTTGCTCCTGGGATGTTTTTGATTAAACTTTCGTATTATGTCAATCTTAGGACAAGGACTATAATACTACCTTTTTGTTATTATTTTAATGTTAGTTTTTTGTTTTAGTAACTTTATAGTCTCTGGTGCTGTTTAGTGGAAAATATTCGGAATCGAAAGGGATTTGAATACACCAAAAGGCATGTCCTTCGGTTCTGCGGAGAGGCCTATGTCCAGCAGTGGACTGCTATAGGCTGATGAACTAGGTAAATTTAAGTTTTCGTCATTAGAACAAACTTAAAAAAATGAAAAACATTCTGATCTGAGTAATCAGTTTTTTCTTTTTTTTATATTTAAGCCTACTAATGAGACTCTACTCTGCCTGATGGAAAGCATAAGTAGAATCAAAGAGTAAAGATCACCATCCTCATTGTGAGTCCAGATGCAGCATGGTGACCCACACTGGCGGCTTTGTAAAATTCTTCTGCATTTTTTTCTTAACTTAGGTGACAGATTTAGCAGTAAAACTGTATTTTTTTATATTAGCTGCTAAAATGACTCTGTCCTGCCTAATAAAAAGCATAAACCGAATCCAAGAGTGGCTGACAACCCTATAAAACTCTCCTGAATAAATCGTGCTGTGAGTTGCTTACTCATTCCCCTCGGCTTCGGTCTACATTCATAACAGGAACTAGTCATGCTGCTTGTTAAGTTCAACTCGCCTCTAAGGCTCCTTATATTTTTGAAAAGGTGAAAGAAGATGTAGGTATTTTAAGGAAGAGACTAAAATACCTTTCCTTGGAAAGGTATACTTATGTTCAGCTGTGAACTATTAATAGCTGTTGATGGTGATGTAAAATGGACCGTTAAGTATATTTCTGTATATGTTACAAGAAAATTGCTTTGTTGTTATTTACGATACATTTTGTGCTACGAGTATAATCTTCATTTTTTTTGTAATATACTAGTTTAAGCGACACAACTTTTGTGTACATTTGCGTACTTAATACTGGAGGCCTCCACTAATCAGAACACATGTTTATAATTATAACATACTTATACGAATATAGCAATATATCAAATTTGCTTTCATTATTTCGACCAAACAATTATCTTATAAATTAAGTGAATTACCTAGACTAGCAATATTTTAAGAAAGTTCAACTCATTCCAAAATTCAAACACTTTATTTTTTCAACCCGTTCTTTAAACAATGGCCGTCGTGACAGTACTACAATAATAATTCTTGTTTTAAAAAAAATAAAAAAAAAACTAGCATTAATGAACTGACTTTTCAAGCCTGTGTGTGTGTTTTGTATACTAACCTTCTTTCGGCGTGAAGAAAAAATGTCTAGTCTATTACTCTATTACAGTCATTATTATTCAGTTACATTCAAAGGCCGTGTATTCAAATTTTTCTTCAAGTAAAGAGTAGAAAGTGCGCCATTTTGTGGTTACGCTTCAGTGTCCCCATATGATATGTGAGTGTTGTTTTCTACGCAATAAGATTACTTACATGACTGTAATGATGGCAGAACATTGCCGTTAATTTACTACTTTCTTTCAATTTTTTTTTAATTTTGTTTTTTTAGCAGGAGCTAAGAGCTTTAACTAATGTTCAGAATGGAACGTCACAGTGTGATATCTAGATAATGCCACACTCCTTGTTTTTTTATTAACTTTGAAAGTTTTTAGATAAGTATTCTAAGTATGCTTTTGTTAATTTCGAGTTCTTTTTAAATAACCTTTCAAATAAAAACACACGTACCAAATCAATGATAGTGCAAAATAACTTATTTTAATGCCGGAAAACGGAAAAAGCCACGGAGCCAAGATAGTTTGAAGAAAATTGTCTAAGTTATTCCTTATGTTAATCATTTGTCAATGAAAGACCCGTCAAGATCGGTGCAGCCGTTCCAAAGATTATCCAGAAAAAACACTGTTTAGAAGTTTTAAAACTTGCATTTTGTCGTAAATTCCGTATATGCTTACACATGCATTTAATAAGAAATTGTTCATTTGATATTACAGAGACTTTTTGATTTATATAGATGGAACTGACGTCAACGACTAGATTTAGTCTAACTTTTATTTACTAATTCAGCGATTGCCGTCATGCTGATGACGCATACGAAAGGGCAAAGATATTATGACGTCACGATGTACAAGTAATACGATTTGATAGACAATTAATTGTAGAAGTAATATTGGTTTATAATGAAAATACACTTTCTTTTCAAATACGAAAGAAATAAAGAAACTTATTTAATGACTGCAATTACACTATGTTGAAACATGTGCATTTTTTTTAAATAATCACTGCCTACAAAACAAGTATTTTTTACTATACAAATGAAACATGTCACACACACACATAAAATTTAAATTTAGAACTTAAACTTTTACGACGAGAATTTGAAGCCATGTCTTCAAATTATCGTCGTAAAAGTTTTCACCAACATCCCTAAATTTACATGTCCATTTAGATAGAGCTAGGTAACGCTTAGTGATATTTTCATTTTTGTGACTTAGGTGCTCAAAATGAAAATATCACTTTGGGACTCAGGACTTAGGTGCTCTTTACAGTTCAGGGGCTACCTACTATAAATTGTACCGTACAAAGTATTAACATCATAGGGTATAAACATACTTTATACCCATTATGATCTTTCACGAGCGGTACATAAATTCAAAGAAATCACGTTTGACGTGTGTGTGGCAAGTGGATTAGTGAGGTACCGTGATGCTATCGGTGGCAAGCGTGCCACTGCCAATCGGATTGTCGTACGTAATCCCTCACTTGGCATTTAGTCCTGCATTTTAAATATGTAACATGCTATTTTTGCCATTTTGAGGGGTGTAATATTAATCCAGATACATCTAGGTATACAAATAAATAAAATTGAATGTCTTTTTTTTTTTTCTTTCTTTCTTTTTTAAAAAGGCAACTCCCGCATTAGGAATATAAATTCCTGTGTCGCGGGGGACTTTACTAAGGTGTTTTACTAAATGCATATCAAAGTATTTATCGGTACTAACAATAATGAGGTTTTTTATTTAAATATTTTGTCTTTCTGTTCGTCTGTTTGTTCCAGAACAGCTGGACCGATTTTAACTGGACTTTCTCTGGCAGATTTTTTTATAGACTAGCTTCGATCCGCGGCGTTACTCGCTATTTACAACAACAACGGGTAACACCGTGGGACTTAGCTAGTGTCAAATAATTCATGTAAAAGTTAAGAGGTATATAGTAATTTATTTGTTCAGAAATAAATCTTTAAAGCCCATGTTTTAATGAACACTATTTTTGTGTGATATCTGTTTGATAGTACTGGTAAAAGTCTGCTGGAACAAAAATCACATGAACTGACGTATTTGTCTTTGAAAAGAGGTGTTCGAGAGTTCAGTTGGAATCAATTTGGCACGTTTTATAACAAACATGAAGGAAAATTTGCGAAAAGCAAAAATTGTTATCTAAGTTACATCACTTATCATATTTTTTTTTTAATTACAAACTTATTACCTTGGTCGTTTTGTATCGAACCCTCGATGCTAGTTTTCTACCCTCCACTGGCATTAACACTGTTTCTTTTTAATCTTTCACTTTGCAGATAATAATATGCAGATGTGACAAGTATATCTGCATAAATTAAATTCAACTACGTTTTCACGATTGCGTGTTAAATGATGTTAATGTTTTCACTTTCAGTCATATGTACAGGCGTGTGTGAAAACTGGTATTCAGACATCACTATCAATACTTAATTTACATACTTTAACATGAGAACGGTACCGTTCAATTACTCGTATAAACACTTTCTTTCTTTATTAATATCACTAGCTCTGCCCTGCGATGTTACGGTTATTGTCATATCTTTGCAACAAGTGCGAGGTATTACTTCTTAAATCATCAACTATCTGATAGTGAAGGCCTCGTCACAATCGGTTTAGCTGTTTCAGAGTTTAACCGGAACAAACAGAGGAACAATTTGTGTAAGTGCCTACCGTAAATTCTTTCATAAGCATTTATTGAAAAGTTGCTAACTTGATAGTACAAAGAGATATTTAAATTTTTCATTTGCATATCTTTATATATATGTCGGAGCGTCAATGGAGGCCTCACAGCGGTATTAGTTGGGGCTATACATCGTGGGCGTTGCAACGGCAGGATTATCAAAATAAGTGTACACTTGTGTTGTTCAATATCGTATTATTTAAACATCTTGCATATTAACTTAAAATCATAAACGATTAACAAGATTAAAACGAGTTAAGAGCCAATAGGTTAGCGCATGTGCACCGTGCGGTAGCCGTCAGTAGAATGACCGACCGCCATTACTAGTGGCGCGACATCGACTACTCCCATTCGGATACGATCATTCGAATCCGCTCTTATCATTCATTAAATACATTCAACATCATTCAATATCGATTACAGAATCGACTAAAACAAACAAACTAATACATTGAGCTATTATTACAATAAATCATTATTAACAGTCATGTAATTTGTGGTACATAATCACGCGCCGTCACGGCCGTCCTGCATCGTCACACGACCTCGTGTGTATGTGTCTCATCTGTGAACAATAGATATAGTGCTATGTACTATGCTCTGTTCGGTCCTCCTGACCACACAATAGTCTCTAAGTTCATATTATACAACTTTACAGGCTTTTCCAGGTACTTTAGAAACATCACAGTAATGACTGGTTGCTCGGTTCTAAAATCTTTAGAGAAAAACCTCCCTTTAGAGAAAAACCGGCAAAATACTTCAATACAACTTAAAAGTTCAAATACTATCGAGTATTTTCAGAAAAGGTACATATAACTTATTATAGACAGGGTTTCATAATTTTCACAAACGTTATACATGCCACACAGGCTATTCAACAACACAGGACAGTCAGTGCCACACAGGCTCGTCAATGCCACACAGGCTAGTCAATGCCACACAGGCTACTCAATGCCACACAGGCTACTCAATGCCACACAGGCTACTCAATGCCACACAGGCTACTCAATGCCACACAGGCTACTCAATGCCACACAGGCCAGTCAACGCCACACAGGCTAGTCAATGCCAGATAGGTCAATAACTGTCACATGTGATGGAAAAGAAACTAAAGAGAGTGTTTAAGTAATGTGTACCTTAACTCTTTACTGTGGCCGTCACTGTCACATTCTGCACATAATTCAACCACTTGTTATTTTAACTTTGTCTTACGTTTAAAGAAACCAATCTCATCTCAACAAACGTTCGTTTCTATTGCTCGTGTCGATTGTTCTCAAACAAGACTAAAATTCACTGCTCTACATCCTCCAACGACAATAAGTTTAGGGAGCTAATAAGCCGTCCTAATGACAAAAAATCTAAAGGACTCGCCTTAGTAGTCTTACTCGTAGTACAGTTAAGTTAAGCTAGTCGAATGTCAGGCAATGCCACTTGCCATCACTTATTAAAGAGCATTTGACAACTGAATCAAAACAGAATGAAAACTTCTCACCAAATTCATCTAAGAGCTGATGAAGAGCTGGTTCGATCGAGCAGACATCCACTTGTTATTCGGCTCGTGCATCATTGGCTCTGGCATTCATACTGGAACAGTGCGGTGCTGTAGCCCCAACCACCACACTTGAATCAGTCTTTTTCTACGGCTACGGCTTCCTTCATATGTTGAGGGTACCTGAAATCTCAGATCGTGTATTAGTAGTGTACTACTACAATTGCCTCGACATTTACTTAATACATCACCCATCCTTCCAAAGCTGTAGTATCGCCGTGCATGCTCCAGACACGACTTCTTCACTTGGAGTAGTCCTCTCAAAAAAAATCAGCGAGTTCTTATTGCAATTTAACGTGAATGTCAATCTAGTAGTGAATATTATTCTTTGCAATCGCGACCCAACTATTGAAACATGTCCGTGAGTAAGCGCGAGTGAAATTTGTTCTTTCAATAAAGGCTTCCGTCGTGCTAGTGTAGAGCTCACAAATCGCCCAGCATAAGCAGACAGATACTTCTTCTCATGAATTACTATTAAATAAGTCGTACAGTCGGTAGCTGTACATAGTTTCAACGGTATCATATCTAGCTAGGAACAGATCGTTTAACTGTAGCCACGTAATCCGGGTTAAACATAATAAACCGGGCTAACTAGCTTGAGCAAGCCATGTTGACGCCGATTTCTTGAACATCTTACTTAATGTGATTATCAAATAACTACTAGATGTAGATTTCTCTAGTAAATCCATCACAATAGTGTCAAGATTAAACTCAGTTATTGTTATATTTGTACATAACGTATTAATTTTATCAAATTTTATTGTTGCATTTCAAAAAGTTATTTACAACGTTCACACTCCTTATCAACATGAAATATAAACACTCTGACCTGTATTTTATTCCTGATCCGTTGTTGGTAATCTCACTTCCCTCAGACAGTGAGTAGCCAACAGGTTGGGCCTCGCGCACAACTTTAGCCGGCTGTATGCTGCTCGTCACGCAGACGAGGCGCACACCGCAGGTCCTCATCTCACGGAACGGCGTGCAGACCGCACCTCAGCAGGCGGCGAGTAGACCGGAGATCCGCTCCTCACCAGGCGGCAGTAGACCGCAGATCACTGCACGCGCTCAGCTCGCGTAGACAGCGAAAAGACGCTGTGATAGGCATTAGGCTGCTTACGATTACCGTCACTAGTCTGCAATAGAACGACAATATGATGACTAATCTCGGACACGGCGGCTAGTCTTCACGGAGACAAGCCACTTACTCAAAATTTTTTTTAGTACACAAGTGTGCGTAACCACTCGAACACTGAAGAAGGAACGATTTAAAATACCCAGCACTAGATCACTTGTCAAGCTTCCAATAATGTCTTTACAAACCTTTGCTCGTCATCCCGTATAGTCAAAACTTAAGGCCATTAAACTTAACATAGAAAATAGACAGCCAGTTACAGAAATTGTCCGATGGCTAACACGACTTAGCATTCTTGCACCGACTAGTGCTTAAACCTTTTATAAGCTCGGCCTAACTCAACACTGCGCCTAGCAAACTTAACACTTTTAAAGTTCATTGAAAACCTGGCACTTAATGGTTTTTAAAATCTTCCGTAATGTCCTAATAACTTTAGCAATAGCACGAAAGAACTTGCGCTACCAAGATCGATAGACAACACAGTCTTTACCTGTGTCAATACTTTGAATTTCGATAAACACGACCAGTAATACAGTGGTTTACATGTTCGTTGTGGTATACACATTGTATCTTGTTATAATCTGACACGCATCTTTTATTTTCGTCCCCGTAAATAAAATAATTTAACTAATTAATATGGTGGGTATTTTATCTTTTGCATACTTAATGCGTTAGAAGTTACTTGGTTTTCTTGTAGTAGGTCAACGTTGCATTCACTGCTATTAATTCGTCACTCATTCGGTAAACATTAATCGTAATATGGAACGCCTAGTTCATTATGCACAAGTGGGGTAGTCATACAAATTCGTTATCACGTCAAAATATTTGCAATACGAAACCATGATTGGCACAAGGTATGAATTTACTCTTTAAATTCGATAAACTGCGATTACTACTAACCCCTTTGTTAAGCCACATCTTGACGCCAGCCTTAAGCAATTTCTTACACGCGCTATCGATCGTTTTATCGCTTTAAATCACACGATTCACTTTCGTACACGACACACAAAAATTACGTAAAAATAAATCAAAACTTGATATGAAAATATGATTCGATCTTACCAGTGTAATTACCACTCACAAGCTTTTTCGGTAACCTCACATATTACCGTATCGGTACAGCTGAACTGCATTGCACCTCTTTCACATTGCATTCTCTGGCGATCCCGTACAAAGCACGGATGCAGATTCCATCGCTTGGCACGATGTTTACTATCTGGAAAAAAAACGTTATACACGCGAACACACTGAAACATAGAACACACTGAAGTACCCGCATTATTATTACTTTTTTTTTTCTAAAGTACCTCACGTTTAACAGCATCCCAGAAAACAAACGATTTAAATTCGTTTGCAACTATTACTCAAAACTAGACATAGCCTACATGTCACTTAATTTACGATTTCTATGTACCGGTGTCGTTAATTAACTTTTCATTTTAATTTCCTTGTTGTTGCCGGTAGTTATTTTTACCAAAACTTTATTTATCGATTTGAATGAAGAAACACAACGAACACTGATTTTAGATAGCGAACAGCCTTGAACACGTGGTAATCCCAACTTCTGATGTCGGAGCGTCAATGGAGGCCTCACAGCGGTATTAGTTGGGGCTATACATCGTGGGCGTTGCAACGGCAGGATTATCAAAATAAGTGTACACTTGTGTTGTTCAATATCGTATTATTTAAACATCTTGCATATTAACTTAAAATCATAAACGATTAACAAGATTAAAACGAGTTAAGAGCCAATAGGTTAGCGCATGTGCACCGTGCGGTAGCCGTCAGTAGAATGACCGACCGCCATTACTAGTGGCGCGACATCGACTACTCCCATTCGGATACGATCATTCGAATCCGCTCTTATCATTCATTAAATACATTCAACATCATTCAATATCGATTACAGAATCGACTAAAACAAACAAACTAATACATTGAGCTATTATTACAATAAATCATTATTAACAGTCATGTAATTTGTGGTACATAATCACGCGCCGTCATATATAATTCTTGTGTGAGTGTGTATGTCACTGAACTTCTCTCAAACGACTGGACCGATTTTGATGAAATTTTTTGTGTGTGTTCAAGGGGATCTGGGAATGGTTTAGATTCGCAATTGGACCCGGTAGGTGGCGCTGCGATCAAGTTATGGAATTTTAAAGTTGGGCGGTACGAAGTTCGCTGGGTCATCTAGTATATATATTATAATAATTTAGATGCGAGAAGCCAAGGATCGAAAAAAGTGGAGAGTTCCATGTCCAGCAGTGGACCAATGCGATAGATAGACTGATGATGGATTAAAAATATTTTTTTCAAGGTTGAGAAGTCACAACTATAGGGTTTTCCAATAAGAGGTGTTATTTTGATATTCAAAGAAAAATGCATTTTTTTAAGATAAACGATCGGTTGTTTATTTCATAATAAAGAGGAAGGTATGCCGTTAATAATAAAAAACAACATCAGCCAAATGGCCACCACGACCACGCTTACAGGAACATATCCTTTTCATGAAATTTTCCATATCCAAATCGGAAAGTGGCTGCCCTATGTCCTCGATTGCCTCACGAATTCCATCTTTTGAGGTCTTGAATCGACGCTGGGCTGTTGGCGTAGACCTTATCTTTCTCGTGGCCCCAAAGGAAGAAGTCGCAAGGTGTTAAATCACAAGATCTCAGTGGCCAAATTGTGATCACCTCTTCGAGGGATAACACGGTCGGGAAACTTTTCCCGTAAAAGATCAATGGTTTCGTTGCTTGTGTGGCACGTAGCGCCGTCTTATTGAAAGTAAACGTTGTCCAGATCAATACTATCCAACTCCGGCCATAAAAAATCTTTAATCATCTCTCGGTAGCGCAATCCATTCACCATAACTGTTGATCAACACTTTGGGCTACAGCAGCAATATTCTCAGTTGTTCTTGAGCGACGTACACGGGTTTTTATTCTTCACATCACTAACTTGTCCCAACAGCTCAAATTTTTCCACCAATTTCTGTATTGCGGTCCGACAAGGTGCTTCACGACGACCCAAAAATGCTTTAGTTTTGCGAATTATGACTACAAAATTTTCACCATTTTTGTAGTGAATTTTAATAATTCCAATGTGTTGTTGAAGCGTGTATCGTTGCATTTTTAGTAATGGCGTAGTTTCTACTTGTCAGATGTCAAAGAATAACAGCTTTAAAAGTGACATCTACCGAAAAAGCGGGCTATTCAAAATAACACCTCATATTGGAACACCCTATATTATTAGTGAAAAAATGTGGTTTCTTTGATCTTTTATTATTAGGTGTATAAAACAAAAATCATAATTTTAACAAAAAGGAACCGACTTCAATAAAAACTATTCCAAATCGCGACACTTGTGCCTATGATATTTGAGGAGTTCCCTCGATTTCCTTGGGATCCCATCATCAGATCCCAATATGGTGACGATGGGACCACTTGTGAGCTACGCCCATTCCAATGCAAAAATAATTTTTGAAATCGGTTCATAAACGACGAAATTATCGCTGAAAATACATAAAAAAAAGAAGATTCCGACGAATTGAGAACCTCCTCCTTTTTTTTAAGTTGGTTAAAAAACTTTTTTAAAATACTAGAAAAAGAGAAAGACAAGTATAAACCAGGATATGTCACTCACTCACAATATTAAAATATTGACATAATATTAAAAAAAAATTAAAGGCTGTTGATGTTGATGATGATTAAATAAATAGTATAAGTCCATACCCATTACCCATAGCTGTTGAGAGACATTTAATATTTTTCTGACATCTTACACACAACGCCGTCTAGTCCCAAACTAAGCAGAGCTTGTATTATGGGTACAAGACAACAGATAAATACATTATAAACAAACCTTTTTTCGTAAATACATACATAAACATAGAAAACACCCAAACTTCGAAACATTTGGTCCGACCCGGGAATCGGACCCGAGACCGAGTTCAGCAGCCGCATACGCTAACCACTTTGTTACCGAGGCAGACAAATTATGCCTTTCTGTTCTAATAACGGATACCAATACGGTTGGGCGGAACCGTCGGCAATTAAATAAATCAGTAACCCTAGGAGTTGATATACGACGTAATCAACGTTCTAGAGCTAAGATATGACTGTCAATCTTCTAGTTCCTGAGATACATATCAAAACATGATTAGTTTAATAATTCAAAACGTCATTATTGCAATTTATTGAACCAGGTCATTGGAACTGCGCAAATGAAACGCAACCGATTACATTGACTGTAATTAATTAGTCCCGTTGATAATAAAAACTATTGTGAATGAAATACTGACAATCATCTTCCGAGCCTTTATTCCCAAGTTTATTTGGGGTCGTCTACTAGTTCAACCGGTTTTACCTGAATTTCAGCTTTTCCACGGAGCGACTGGCATCGGACCTCCGCAATCCTAAGGGAGAACTGAAATTCGAATATTGAACTAGTTGTCAGTATATTTGAGGGCACTGACTTCCCAATAAAGATTGCCATAGATGTTCATGACAACCGGGACCGACGGCTTTACGTGCTCTCCGAGGTACGGGCGTGAATCACTTCCTAACTCCGGGCTGCTATTAGGAATTTCCTAAGAAAATCCCAACAACACTTATTGTAAGTAGGTTTTATGTTGAATAGGTACATTTTCACGCGCTCACGTTTTTCTATTTTTCAGCCTATATGTATGATCAGCTTATTTGTAAATTAGGCGCAGCTTTTAGCAAATTAGTAGTTTTTTACTTTAGGTAATCAGTATACTCTGACATAATTCTAACTTACATGTGTTTTGTATGTTAATTAATAAGTATTTAATTAAATAGGCACGTGAACCATGTTATCTTATAAAATCATCATAATTTATTATATCACGCAATTTATGCTCTTGTCAGCTATAAACACGCTAAGAATATCGCGAAAGGGGATGTATTAGGATTTGGACGATCTCTACCACTAAACTCAAATAATATATGATGTAAATTACAAAGGAGATTCTTTGGTTCTTGAAGAAGGAAGGCTACTATTTACGGCAAAAACAGACATACACGCGGATGGAGCAATAGCTAGTCTTTTACTGGCAGAAAGCTGATGACGGGAGTAACTTAGAATAATTCCTTTTATACTTGCATCGCTCCACGATGTTGCGATTTACAACAATAAACGCATGTAACACCGCGGGAAACAGATATATAGATAACTTTAAATATTATCCATGAAAATTAAAAAGAAATAATAGAAGTCATCATACATAAATATCGCTTCATAATACATAATGGATTATAAAAACACTGGCTGACATTTAAAAATTCAAATAAGGAATATGCAATGTCAAGACAGGACCGTGACCGGACATTGGTCAGTTGAGCCACGGAGGCCATTAACCCGCGGTCGCGGTTCTAGATAGGTGGATTACGCGCATGCGTCTAATACCGCGGGAAACTAGGATTCGAATTTTTAAATACTTGTCAATAGAAGTTGGCTGGTTTTATAATATGAGTTTATGTTCATAAAGTTCTTGAGGTCATTAATAATGTTCAAAATGTTTTTAAATTTCCATAAGTTTCTTTTTTGCTAAAAGTAATCTGGAAGTAAAAATGTATGTACAGGATCAAAATAAATCTGCCATTTTCAAATTATTACTTGTAATTTATCCGAGGTTAGCAACATCTTAAATAGCAGCCCATTGTCCCTAAGGCCACAACTAAAATTCCGTTCTAACTGTTACTGTTTCTAAGTAGTGCTTTAAGCCAGTTTCTCTTAACGATTGTCATTCATGTCGTTCAGCGTGAACGACAACTAGAACAAGCGAGTTCACACCGAACAATAAGGTTTGTTCATATGGGTTAGTCATTCGGTCCATTCCATTTTTAAATTTCAAACACGTCTTGGAAGTAAATCTGTTGGAATGACAAAGGACTCAATGTTATGTAAAAACCTACTATTGCAGTAATTTTGAAGCTGAATAATACCTACTATGTTCAAAAATTTAAAAAAATATATATTGTAGTTCTCAACTAGCCTGGCCTATTTTTAATTCTTTCATAACTCAGTGCGATTCCTAACGTACTTCTGACGTACTTGTTTAGCTAGGTAGATATGTATATTCAATTTTTATTACATGTATATACAAAAAAACGGTTACAATTCTGTATTGTAACCGACTTTTGTGAACTTTCTTTTTAAACTATTATTTCACAATTAATTAATGGAGTAACGAAATAATGAGATATCATATTTCGTTGAAATATTGATTCAATCACTGTCATTCATTATATTAAATTAGAATTTATCTGCAAGATGAAATTCTTTAGAAAGAGTGCAATTTATACCGAAATAAGGTTTTTCGTTTATAAGTCCACAAAATCATCAAAATAACTCTAAATTATTTTAAGATTACTACAGTTTTTTTTTAATGACTTATATATATATTCAACAAAGAGGAGTAAACTGACAGGTTTTAAGGCCCACTCAGTCACTGGCTTGTCAGAGATAAGATTTAAAATACGCTTTACTTATTATAAATACTTTACAAATGTCATGCTTGAATTCGGTAGTAGTTGCTTGGGTTCGTGACCTCAAGAATCTTTAGCAGTAATGTTCTTAGCAGTGATAGACCCTTATTCCGACCCTGCAATCGAAACCAGTGACGTAGTCCGTGTGGTGACGAATTAAGAATACAGAGTCTGCACCCCTATTCATCCCGCGGGTGTCGTAAAAGGCGACTAAAGGATAAACTACGCAAGAAAACATCAATGCAAAGAGAAGGAAAACTTGAAACCAACCCGTTTGGCCCGCGTCGTATAGTAGGCCAATACCTCCTTTTCAAGGAGAGGCCTATATCCAGCAGGGGACTGTTAAAGGCTGTTGATGATGATGAATGGAAACCAAGAACTCTTGATTGCATTTTAATCTCATAACAAGAAAGAAAAAATAATGTTAAAAGAACACTCAATGGTGAACTCGCCCTAACGAGTAATTGAAGTTAATAGGCCTTTCTTTTTATTGTTTATATGGCTCCAGCCTGTTCGTTAGTAGACGGTGGTGCTTTTGTAAGAGCTTGTCGTCATTTTCTGTGATATATGGGACCCTGGGGCTTTAACGGCCATCTTGATGACGTAATAGCATTTGGGTTAGTATATGTTGTTAGCTTTTGATACCACTTCTAGCTGACGTCTAGCTGCTCCACGCAACGAACTTTGAAAGGGGAAATATCCTACTAATATTATAAACGCGAAAGTTTGTGAGTATGATGTATTTTTGTTGCTCTTTCACGCAAAATTACGTAATGGATTTTGATGAAACTTCACAATAATATAGCTTACATATCGGAATAATACATAGCCTACTTTTTACCGCCATGACATACACGCGGGCGAAGCCGCAGACAAAAGCTTGTGGAACGGCTGGATCTCTCTCTCTCTCTCTCTCTCTCTCTCTCTCTCTCTCTCTCTCTCCCTCCATTCCTCCCTCGATAGGCCACGACACCCACTTTCTCCTTTACTCATCAGAAATCGTTCCAGTAACCTCTGTTACTAGACTGACACACCCGTCAATACATCGACCATGACCTTAATCTAATTAACACGTTCTACTATAAACGGTAGAATAAATAAACACATTTTAAGGAAATTAAACACATTAACCATGGAATTTGACGGCAATGTTACGTAATAGAGATATTTATAACATAACTAGTTGAGTCCCACAGTTTTACCTGCGGTTATTGTTGTAAATCCTTAGGAACGCCGCAGGGAGAGTCTAGTCTAAAAAATAGGTTTGAAGAAAGAAAGAAAGAAAGAAGAAAGAAAGAAAGAAAGAAAGTAGAAGAAAGACAGAAAGAAAGAAAGTAGAAGAAAGACAGAAAGAAAGAAAGAAGAAGGTTTAAGTTACTCATTTTGTTATCAGGCATCTATCTGCCAGTATAAGTCGCGTCAAAATCGGCCTAGCCGTTCCGCAGAATAGCGTTAACAGAAATACAAAATTTTTGAAAATTGCTTTATTGATATTAGTACCGTATACTTAATATGCATTTAGTAAACAATTGTTCATTTGATATTATATACGTCTGTATGTTTCCAATTTTATTTATTTGTATAGATTAAATTAAATCTAGATTTAATTTTAATTCAGTTGAACCTTCTCAAATCTAGACCCTACTAATAGTTTATTTTAAATAATGTTTTTTTTTTGTTACAGGTACTTACTTCATGGTTTAAATTATACTCAAGTATTCTCAAGAAAGGCACTCATAGTCGAGTGGCGTTAGGTAATTGGAAACAATCACTGAGGGTAAGCAACGAGGGCGCGGTCAGACATAGATGGGTGACCGTCCGTGGCATGATTTGTTATGAGCGTTTCCGTGATTCGGAGGTCACGTTAAGCAGACGGTCCCGGTTGTTATCACAAGATAGCAGTCTTGAAGCTTAGTTTGTCTAGCGCGCTCGGTCAGCGTGGGGACGTGGCCTAAACTCTCTCCTGAGAGGAGCGGGTCTCCTCAGGAGACCAACAGTGGGAAGTTATAGGTTGTTGATGATGGTTCTCAAGATTTACACAACACATGCCATTGAGCTATTCTACCAATCATAAAATATTCATCCTTGAAAACAGTCGTGTTGGTTCAACTCCATAAATAATCTTGATAAAATCTGTTATCTATGTTGAAATGTTTTATCTACATCATTAAATAAATAAATACATATTTCGTACATCTTAACATACAACATTATCTAGTTCCAAACTAAGCAGAGCTTGTACTATGGGTACTAGACAATTGATATAAACTTTTTTTGTAATACATAGAAAACACCTAACTCCGAAACAAATATTTGCGGATCACACAAACATTTGGGCCGACCCGGCAATCGAATCCGAGACCTCTAGCATAGCAGTCGCATTTCGCTATCATTGCGTCAACGAGGTAGTCTACTAATACTCGGGAATTACTAGCTATGCTCCGCGATGTCACCCGCGTTTAACATGGGGAGTCTTGAGGAAGACTCTCCTCCAGCAGTTCTCGTCTTTCGATTGAGATGATAAATAGTGCATTTAATTGGAGACCGCGTCTCGGTAAAAGAAAGAAAATCCACAGGCAGAGTGAGGTGACGACTTGCGCAGGATGGCTGGCAGGAGCTGGATGCCAGAACCCTAAAATCTATTAGAATAGCTTTCAATACAAGATGTCGTGTGTGTGACGGATTAAGAATATAAAGTGTCACCACCCCTATTATAATAATATAATAATAATAATTTATTTCAAGTAATGTACAAGTGCACAAATGGATGACTTAAATACTAAGAAATTTTATACAGAAAATTTTCCAAATGGACACCCCATCCTAAACTAGGCAGGTGGAAACCTGTCTGTATCTTAGGAAAAAGTATCCAAATTCTTTCAAATTATAAGTATTTGAAATTTGAGTTCGTGCAAAGGGGGGTTGACACATGAATTAACAAAAATTAAACATTGAGAAAAGAAGAAAGATAAAAAATTGTGTTTGTGTGTGGTGTGTGAGTGTGGTGTGTATGTGTGGGTGGTGTGTGTGTGTGGGTGGTGTGTGTGTTCGTGGGTCGTGGGTGGTGAGTGTGTATGTGGGTGTGTGTGTGTGTGTGATTTATGTTGTGTGGGTGGTGTGTGTGTGTGTGATATATGTTGTGTGTGTGTGTGTGTAAATAAACAATCTATATGGCAGTGGTTAGTAGTTCTTCGGTATCACTATAGGACAAAGTTAACAGCCATGAGTTGAGTTTGCGTTTTACCTCACTTTCATTCAATGGGTGTCATAAGAGGTGATTAAAGGAATAAAATAAGCAGCTAACATCACTGCCAAGAGAAGGAAAACTTGAAGCAAACCCTTTACCAACCCGTCTGGCCAGCGTGGTATAGTAGGCCAAAACCTTCTTTCTAAGGAGAGGCCTATGTCCAGCAGTGGACTGTTAAAGGCTGTTGATGATGACTAGATGTCTAGCAGTTGCCTGCAAATATACTTATATTATGATAATGATGATAAATTGTAAATCCTGGTTTTTCCTATTAGTCTACTTATTTGTCTACAAAAACGGTCATTAAGCTATGGTTTCCTGTACAAACAAAAATGTTAAAAATAAATAAAGTTTCGTAATCAATCTATGACACAAACATGACGCCATAACTTAGCCTTGCTTACTTATTCACACGTGAACTTAGAAATACTATGTCAGTGGTATATTGAATGTTGATCCAAATGATTATATTATTGAATTACATGATATGTGCCCTTGACATTATGTTAATATAAAATCAAACTACGTACAACTTTATAATAATAACTAGCTTTCGCCCGCGGCTCTGCCCGCGTGTATCTCGATTATTACAGCAAAAAGTAGCATATGTGTTATTCTGATATATAAGCTATATTACTGTTAAGTTTCATCCAAATCCATTCAGTAGTTTTTGCGCGAAAGAGCAACAAACATACATAGATACATACATATTTCGGACATCTTACACACAACGTTATCTAGTCCCAAACTAAGCAGACCTTGTATTATGGGTACTAAACAACTGATATAAATACATAATTACACTTTTTTTGTAAATACATTCATATTAATATAGAAAACAACTACCCACAAAACACTTTATTCCAATGTAAATGATTAAGTATCTTTTGCTATATCTATACATTTCATCAATCATCATCAACCGGAGAACCAATGAACATGCAGAAGTATATCAAATAGGTCACAATGCTGCAATATCTGCATTCGCAATGATTGGGTACGGTGACAATCAATTTTGAATTCCATCAGGCAGAGTAGAATTACTTTAACAGGCTTTCATATTAAAATGGAGTAGGAAAATTCTATAAGAAACTAAGCAAATTCTATGAAACATCGTACAAAACAAACATTATATCTCTAAGCCTAAGATTATCTCAAAAACTGATGTGAAACTGACAAAATTTGGACGGAACAATAGACGAAAATAAATGGATACCGATGTCCATAATAACCAATTTGTAAATAGCATTCATTCATCATCAACAGCCTTCAACAGTCCACCGCTGGACATAGGCCTCTCCTTTGTAAGGAGGTTTTGGCCTACTATACCACGCTGGCCAGACGGGTTGGTAGAGGGTTGGTTTCAAGTTTTCCTTCTCTTTGCATTGATGTTGTCTTGCTCACCCGCGGGATGAATAGGAAAAAAAATCATTCATTGACAGAGATAATAAAACAATTTATAGTAATATAAAGCTGAAGCACCCGATAAACTCAACCACCAATGATCCTATTTAAAAACTGTTTTCACTGTTAGGTAGTTCATTTATCGAAGAATACCTACTACAGGCTAACATCATCCACCGCCAATGGGAGCGGAATATCTATGAAAATGATCTGGAAAAGTGCATTTTTAAATTATTTCTTGTGAGAGTTAAATATTCGTGAAAATAATTTATGAAAGTTTTGTTTTGTAAAGTTAATGTAAAAATGTATCCTCTTGAAATTTCTATACAAAGTCTGTGTCAGCATATGCTACGGAGCTGCATCGGTCAGCTAGTAAGTAAATATTACTGATCATGACTGTTTGGGGACTGGCAAGATACGTACCTACGTAATATTGCCATTAGATGTTTTATGCCGCCCTAAGGCCTCCAACTAAGCTCTTGAGAGGAGACCGTGTGACATTATGAATTATTGATAATGATGACGACTGTTTAAAACATTTTTGCATGCCTTCAGATCTTAATCCATTAAATTTGGTAGGTAATAAACTATGTATATGTAAATCCTTTGCAATTTATACATTAAACTTTAATCCTCGAGTCACACTACGACAGGTAAAGACCTTGACAATGATCAGCATTGATGTAGTATTATTCCAATACTGATAGAGGGGATAACAACAGACCTCGAGTTAGCGAAACTAATGATGTCACCGGGCGCGGCCCACTTGTGTGCTACCTGTAATAGTTTATTTAGCTGGGTGAGGTGCCGCGCCGGTTGCAGACGGGCGACTGTCTGACTGGCGATACGAGGTTTATTGATCCGTCGCCGTTCTTGCTTCATGTCATATAACAAAGATTTGCTGTCTTCTGGATAACGATGGTAATTTCACCTCTTTTAGATAGCTAAACTTAGTAGTAGTAGTAGAAGTTCAAGAAAAAAAAGAGAAATATTTTAACCCGTTTTAATATCATTTTTTATTAATATTCTTCAAAGTAAGATATTAAACGTTTAGATATCGATATATCTAAATACAAAAAAAGCGGCCTAGTGCGAGTTGGACTCGCCCATGAAGGGTTCCGTATCAGCAAGAACTTTTATATGATGTTACTACATCATACAAAAGTTCTTGTAGTTCGTTGTAACTTTCATCATGTTTTTATACTAGTCTATTGATTGGATGAAAGGTAAATTGCGTGTTACGATTTATGACGTATTAAAAAAAAACTACCTACTAGATCTCGTTCAAATTAATTTTCGTTGGTAGTTTGCATGGTAATGTACAACATATATTTTTTTTAGTTTTATCACTCTCTTATTTTAGAAGTTAGAGGGGGGGGGACACATTTTTCCACTTTGGAAGTGTCTCTCGCGCAAACTATTCAGTTTAGAAAAAAATGATATTAGAAACCTCAACATCATTTTTGAATACCTATCTATAGATACACGTATAGGTTTGATGAAAAAAAAATTTTTGAATTTCAGTTCCAAGTATGGGGACCCCCAAAATGTATTGTTTTTTTTCTATTTTTATGTTAAAATCTTAATGCGGTTCACAGAATACATCGACTGACCAAATTTCAACAGTATAGCTTTTATAGTTTCGGAAATAATTGGCCGTGACATACGGACGGACAGACAGACAGACAGACAGACAGACTTGACGAATCTATAAGGGTTCAGTTTTTTGCCATTTGGCTACGGAACCCTTAAAACATTCCAGGAGTAAGAAATGTGAAAAGAACTTAGTTTATGATAGCAATGTATAAAACATATCACGTATTCTCTCTTACGGGAGATGAGTCATAGTGGTCCGATGTTTTGAGCATTGTATACAGCGTGCTAATGAATTACCTACTTAACTGGTATTTCAACAAAACTTGCATAAATTGTTATTGTGTCGTTTTCCTCTATTTTTCATTCTGAGAGTCATAGGTCGCCACCCTTTCTTATCTTGAGCAGTGTGTAGGCAAAGTAGAGCAAACTTTGTCTGCCCAGCGCAACGGCTTACGGCCTCTGGGTCTTAACTCCTCTATCTTACCTTTCACCATCACTCTTTCGAAGTACAACCTCTCCTCTTAACTTATATAAGTAACATTTAAGTTGTTGAATCGAGTGAATCTAAACCAGTTACAACAAAAAAACATTAAGCTTAACCTGTTTTTTTTACTGAAACTACTGTTAACAGTTTATCACAAAGCAACTTAGTTGTCTTAATCAATCAATCTACAACCCATAATGTCCCACTCGGCTCGGCTCTCTTCTTAGGAGAGGGTTAAGGACATACGTCCCCACGCGTGCCGAGTGCGAGTTGAGACTTTCAAGACACGTTGTGGCTACGTAATCTTGCTGTTGGATGTTTTTAAGCCGCCCGAAGGCCTCCAACTTAGCTTCACGATTGCTATAATAACAACCGGAACCGACTGCTTAACGTGACCCGGAATCGCGGCAACGATCATAAAATATCACGCCACAAACGGTCACCCATCTAGATTTTAACCGCGCCGTCGTTGCTTATTTTCGGTGATTGTTTCCAATTACCTAAGGCTATGGGCGCTTCAGTTATCTTAAGCAAAAGAGAAATAGACGAGTAATACTTATAAATCTTTTTGGGGTTCGAGACACTTAATTGAGCTTGACTGTTAATTACAGCTATTATCGCGTCCGATTCATTTATTTAGGCAGCTGTTAGCTGAAATACGCATTAGTATACTTAATGTGTTTGTTTGTTTAAGAATAATAAAAATAAATATTTTGGACATTTAACACACAAAATCATCTAGTCCCAAAGTAAGCAGAGCTTGTGTTATGGGTACTAAACAACTGATATAAATACATAAACATACTTTTTTTCTTTGTAAATACATACATATTATACATAGAAAAACACCCAGACTCCGAAACAAATATTTTTGAATCACACAAATAATATTTGGTTCGACACGGGAATCGAACCCGAGACCTCTTGATCAGCAGCCGCATACGCTAACCACTAGATCAACAAGGAATATATAGTAACTAGTCTTTGACCCGTGCTCCGCCCGCGTGTAGGTTGGATATTGCGGTAAAAAGTAATCTTATGTGTTATTTTGAAGTATTAGCTATATTACTGTAAAGTTTAATATAAATCCGTTAGACTAGCTGAATATTCCCACAACAATGTAAGTGCATATCACTTAAAATCAGAGACATCACAAATATAAACTCTGTGATTAGTTCAAACAGCGTGAAGAATGCATGATGGCTGGATCCAATCACTTGGTTCTTGGCGGGCGGTTTGATCGTTGACGGCGGGACTTTTAATAAGCACGTGTTGAATTGATCATGTTTGTTTTTGTTTAATATTCTTTTAAACAGTTGCATACACACTCAATTTTACCTACAGTAGGACTTAATTAAGCATCTTACTAGGCCGCCATGTTGCAATATCTGCATTCACAAGGAGTATGGCAAACTCAACTCGTAAGGCAAAGAGGTGTCACTTTGGCAGGGTCAAGTTAAAAAATATCCACACTATATTTACCTTTAACAATAAATATTTAATAACACGAATATTACTTGTAACTCAAACTTTGTAGTACTTTATAAAGTCTCAAATACGATGAGAGTTTAGCTTCTTATTACGCTCTTGACTTCACTCAACTTGTAAGTGAAGTAGAACTTTGTAAAACTTGCTTCGGGGTTTATTAGTTCACATAAAGAAATTCACGAACTTTGAGCAACACGATAGGGAATAGCCATATGCAGGCGTTCCCCTCTGTAAAAGCAAAAGCCCTACATATACACTATTACGACGCAGAATGAGTTTGTGTGTGTGTGATTCTTTTTATATTTGGTTTTATTTGTTATATTTTATATTATGTTAATTTATAGCAACAGGTGATAAATAATAATATTAAATATTTAGGACATCTTACACACAACGCCATCGAGTCCCAAACTAAGCTGAGCTTGTATAATGGGTACTAGACAACTGATATATACACATAAACATAGTTTTTTTGTAAATTTGCCAATCACTCAAACATTTGGTCCGACCCAGGAATTGAACCCTAGACCTCAAGCACAGCAGTGGCATACGCTACCACTTTTATTGTAAATTTAAAATGTGTATGTGTGACGATTACCCTTGCAAAAAATCAGACTGTTTTGTATCGGATTAAAACGCAAAGGGTACTCCCCGCCGGTATGCGGGCCTGTGTTGCACTATGGCCACAAAGTACTCTCTACACTAATTAAATAAACTACTGCATCTCTCTTTTGTTCGTTAAGTTTAAATAAAGACGACTATCCAAAACGTCACCTTAATAATAGTACAATTTACTAGTTAAGATCAATTTAAAAAAGCCGTTAAATTAAACGACTACAAGTCGTCGGTTTGCTACTTACACGACTATGGTCTAATTCATGTAATTGATGGTAAATACACAAATGAGCTTACTAATTTTTTAGGAGCGAACGTGTCAAAATAGATTATTAGTATATACGGATACACCTTTTCCATGACCTTAATCATCATATTATAAAATAAAGTATTTTGCCACGTATGCCTGTCTGTCTGTTCGCGATAAACTTAGCTACTCCTCCGATTTTATTCTGTTTTCAGCAATGGATGGATTGATTCTCCAAGAAGGTTTTAGTATAGAATTTGTCAAGTTGAAAATGTTTTAAATAACTTGTCGTGCAACGCCGAGGCGGGCCGTAAGTTAGAAGTTATTTTTTTAAAATCTGACACAAAATCATCGAGTCCCAAGCTAAGCAGAGCCTGTATTATGGGTACGGGTACTAGACAACTTATATAAATACATAAACTTACTTTTTTTTAAATATATACAAATTATACATAGAAAACATCCAGACTGCGAATCAAATATATGTGAATCACACAAATAATATGTGTCGAACCCGAGACCTCTTGATCAGCAGCCGCATATAGGCCAACAAGCTAGACGATGTTCAACTATCCAGTGCTACTTTAGAACTTGTCTATAATAAGTACTTACACACATTATGCAGTTCCCTTAAGTACTACTAAGGGCAGCTGCCATTTTATGATCTAATCTTGTTAATGACATCCATTTTATCTCTGATATTAAGTACTACTACTACATAAATATTGTAGTTAACTAATCAACCATTTAATTGCATGGAAAGTACGACATTAGATAAGGATCGATAACGATTTGTTGATGCACAATTATGATGGCAGTTACATGACTACGGATTAAGAATACAAAGTGTCACCACCCCTATTCATTCCATGGGTGTCGTAAGAGGCGACTAAAGGAACAAAATAAGCAGCTAACATCACTGCCAAGAGAAGGAAAACTTGAAACAAACCCTTTACCAAGCCGTCTGGCCAGTGTGGTATAGTAGGCCAAAACCTCCTTTATAAGGAGAGGCCTATGTCCAGCTGTGGACTGTTAAAGGCTGTTGATGATTGATGATACATGGCTCTACAGATTTAGGGAAAAATGACTAGTACAAATTATAGACTTTAAAATATAGTTTGATCGCTGTGACAGTTGCCGCTACTGTCATTTTAGACCTTACGTGGTACATTTTAGGTGTGAATTTTAATAATTAAAACTAATCGAGTCCCGCGTGTCCATTTTTGTATGTTTGTTAAATCCCCCGCGACTTAGATATTATTACGAATTAGGAATATATCCTGTGTCTATTACAAGAAAACAGAGCTTAACAACAATTTAAAAACTGTTTAAACAAAATATTTGAATATTTAAAACTTAGGAATAAACACTTTAATGAAGATAAATAACCATCTTCAATATAAATAATTATTCAATCAGTTCTAATTTAAATGATAATCATCTTATTTTATGTATATCTGTCAAAACAGGATTTAAATTAAGCTCAAGGTATAAACTTAAATTAGAATTGTGTCACCTTGAAATATAAAAAATATTTATATACTATACTGATTATTACTAGTTGTCATGAACATCTATGGCAATCGTTATTGGGAAGTCAGTGCCCTCAAATATACTGACAACTAGATCAATCTTCGAATTTCAATTCTCCCTTAGGGTTGCGAGGTCCGATGCCAGTCGCTCCGTGGAAAAACTGAAATTCAGGTAAAACCAGTTGAACTAGTAGCCGACCCCAAATAAACTTGGGAATAAAGGCTCGGAAGATGACTGATTATTAACAGTATTGAAGAATTTGTTTGATTCAGAAAAAAATCTCAACTACTGCTGGTTCCAATTGAAATTCTTTTAGTGTCCGAATCCTATAGGCAATTAAATAACATCTTACCACGACCAATAGGAGTCAAACTACAATGAAAAATGTTTGCTGAAAATCTTCAGTTTCTTCCGGCTTATCACTAGAACAGCTAGTCCGAGTTTGACGGGATTTCCACTGGCGTATGGCTAATGACATAGGGCATCATAATCATCATCAGTCCACTGCAGGACATAGGCCTTTCCAATTGTACGCCACTTAGTTCGAAATAACTAAGTCTAATTTTATTTAGTCTAGCTTCGCTCCGCGGCCTTGCTTGCGCTTAACAACAATACAAGCTTGTATTATGATAAATAGGCATAATATAGTTTTCGTAACGTATGACTACTAGTGTAGTGACGGATTAAGAATACAGAGTGTCACCACCCCTATACATCCCGCTGGTGTCGTAAAAGGCGACTAAGGGATAAACTACGCAAGACAACATCAATGCAAAGAGAAGGAAAACTTGAAACCAACCCGTCTGGCCAGCGTGGTATAGTAGGCCAAAACCTCCTTTCTAAGGAGAGGCCTATGTCCAGCAGTGGACTGTTAAAGGCTGTTGATGACTACTAGTTTGTGGAGACGTTAAGTCACCACAAACTGGAATACCTACAATTGACTTACCTCATCAACAACCCATAACGTCCCACTTCTGGGCTCGGGTGTCCACTCAGAAGAGGGTTAAGACCTTAATTGACCTTATTTGACCTCTCTATCTCTGGTTCATTCCTGAGATAGCTCCACCTGTTTTTAGACCCTAGTATCATTCAACTTTATATCGAAACTAATCTCTTGCCGTAATTGAGGCGTTTGAAGTAGTATGATTCTAACTTTTCGTGTTGTGATAACTGATTGCCTCATTATAATAGTGGCCCTGTTATAGATAAAATCTTAAGTACCAGACGACAAAGATCGTCAGAGATAAGAAACAAGGTCGTCTTTGTAGGGCAAAGTATAAGGCTAGAAGAGTAACGTGTTTATTTTATTTAAATTTAAACATGTTTTGGACATCTTACACACAATACAGTCTCAAACTAAGCAGAACTTGTATTATGGGTACTAGACAACTGATTTAAATACATAAACATACCTTTTTTTCTATATATGTACATACATATTATACATAGAAAACACCGAAACAAATGGATCATACAAACATTTGGTCCGACTCGGGAATCGAACCCGAGATCTCTTGATCAGCAGTAGCATACGCCAACCACCAGACCAATGAGTTTTACATTAGTTTTACATTTTCAATATTTAAACTTTTCTTTTTTATTTATATCTAATAATGTTATATTTATGTTATGTTGTTATTATTGTAGTACGTTTCAAAAACTCCAAATGTTTAGCACACATCAAGCATTCAAATTATTATAATAGAAACAAAAAAGCCGACTGTTTACAAGCAATGAACTGAAAAGAGAAAAACAAGTATCCCAATATCTGTTTAAAATTCGACATACGCATTGTTTTGTAAGCTTACTAAACGCATAATGTCCTGATGATTTATGCCTTTATAACCTTCTTTTGCCCGTAGGTATCTAAATATTGTTTAAATTTTAATGTAGGTTTAATGTACATAATAAAAATAGTTGACCAAGGTCAACATTCTTATTTTTATGGGAAACTAGCTTTCGCCCGCGGCTCCCCCCGCGTGTATGTCGGTTATCGCGGTAAAAAGCCTATGTCCTTTCCCAAGTTCAGTTCTATCTTCATACCAAATTTCATCAAAATCGGTTCAGTGGTTTAGGCGTGAAAGCGTAACAGACAGACAGACAGAGTTACTTATTTATAATATTAGTAGGGATTAAAACGATTCAATGCGCAATAATTAGGTACTTTTGTAACAGTTATATCAATTACTTATTTTTATCGACTACTGTAACTATCTATTCACAATATTATGTAGTTTAAGAGCAAGCTTATAAAGTTGAATGCTAATAGTACACAACAACAGCTTAGTGTACTTCAGCCCAACCATTTTTAGCATGAGGAAGCACCACAATTGGGACTGTTTATAAAACAAACTCTTAGTCTCCTCAGATAATCCTTTTGAGGAGTTATAAACAGAGTTATATTTATTTTGTCGTCTGAGTACGATTGCCAGGTGTACTCTGTCGCCAGGAATTCCTTGGAAAGTTGGTGTCGAATGTTTTGTTTATGCAACAGTCACGGTCAAGCTGTGAGTGGCAGGATTTCGGGTTACTTCATTAAATTTAAAACTTATTTTTATGGACCGTGTTATGGTCGGAAGTTAATACAGATCTAGTTTGAATATCTACTCTTATAAATTAATGTGAATGATTTTTCTATATATAGATTTAATTGCGTCGTTTGACTTCCTAAACGAATTTACAAAAAGAATATTATCCTTTCTCAAGCTTTAGACTATCTAGGTACAAATGTTCATTAAAATAGGTGCATTGGTTTTTGAGTTTATCGCGAACAGACAGACAGAGGCGTCGGAGGACTTTATTTTTTAATATATAGTGATATGTAGTGACGTTACAGATTTGATCAGCAAACATTCTACTTATTAAATTATGTCGTACAATTACGCACATAGTACAAAATGAAGTCAAATTCAGCTATGTATTCGCTAAGATCTTTTTAACAACTTAACGGATTTTAATGCAGTTTTCAGCAATAGATAGAGATATTTAAGAGGAAGGTTTATATGCATAGCACCAGCATGTTATACCATCATCAGTCTGCAGTCCACTGCTGGACATAGGCCTCTCCTTAGAAAGGAGGTTTTGGCCTACTATACCACGCTGGCCAGACGGGTTGGTAAAGGGTTTCTTTCAAGTTTGCCTTCTCTTGGCAGTGATGTTAGCTGCTTATTATGTTCCTTTAGTCGCCTCTTACGACACCCATTTTATATTACATTTCAATTTAAATTTTATTTATATATATATCAGTCTGTAAGTTTAACATTTTTGACCTTGTTTCGTCCTTTATCACCTCCAGACGATCCGTGTGTCAATTATAATATACAAAACAAGTCCTTTCTGTTTGACCTTATTGTCCAACTTGAATACAATAGGCCACTTAGTTAAAACTCATGAAAGAATACTTTTAAATAATAAATGAATAACATAAGTCAATGTATGCCTGTATTTTAATCTCTCCAAGAAATTTATCACAACTCTGAATAACCAGTCCATAAACGGCTCGTGTTACCATCTGAACTATAATAAAAATAGTAAAAAAAATCTCCTAAAGGATCGACTATAAACAAACTATCCAGTAACGCGAAATTATATTTGTAAAATCGATTGAAACCTCTTTTAGAAAATCAAGCAACAATTAAAACAAAATGTAGGTAAGATTAGAAATACAGAACTCCCCTTTTCTAGTCGTCTTAATAACCTATCCTTTTAACTTTTTCATCATCATTATCAGCCCTTTTGAGTCCACTGCTAGTCATGGGTCTCTTCTAAATCAGACCACAGAGCCTAGTCTGCTGTTTTTGCATCCAATCGCCGCTTATTGCCAGGTGGCTTAGGGCCACAGCACACTAGCTACTTTTAGCATCGGCGCTCGGCGATTTTGCGTCTGCATCGATGCTGCATCGCGTTTTAGCGACTTCCTGCGTTCGATCGCGGTATCAAAATCGCGCGTCATGTTGTATCATTCGCGACTTTCTGCGTTCGAACGCGGTATCGGAAACGCGCGTTTTAGTGTCTGCTCAGATGCCTGGATCGCGTCGGCTGTAGTGTTGTCTATAATTTTCCGACGCCAAATCGATGCTTCCGGCATTCTAATGTGTGCGGAGGGTAGCGTTCAGCTGCTGTGTCACGCTTCTAAAAAGCGACTCAATCTCCGCGTTTGGCGTTTTTCAGGGTGCGGAGTGGAGCGTTCGGTCGCCGTATTTAGCTATCCGTGTGGTGACGGATTAAGAATACAGAGTGTCACCACCCCTATTCATGCCGCGGGTGTCGTAAAAGGCGACTAAGGTATAAACTACGCAAGACAACATCGATGCAAAGAGAAGGATTACTTGAAACAAACCCTTTACCAACCCGTCTGGCCAGCGTGGTATAGTAGGCCAAAACCTCCTTTCCAAGGAGAGGCCTATGTCCAGCAGTGGACTGTTAGGGGCTGTTGATGATGATGATGATGATGATTTAGCTTCTAAAAAGCGACTAGTTGCCGATCGTCGATGCTAAAAGTAGCTAGTTTGCTGTGGCCCTTAATTCAGGCAGGCGGCAAAGAGATGTAGTTTTGACTATTGATGGGTTATTGAACATATTATTAATTTACCTTGAAAAGAAAGTATTCGTTGTTTCTTTTTTAAAATTAATACTCACTAGTAAAATTAAATGAAAGTATCACTCATATTAATAAAAACAGTCAATCTCCAGTCTTAACCAGAGATATAATATGTTATTGATTACGTCAATAAGACTGGGTGATGCTGTACTGAAATCATTTGCAATCTCTATCAAATCAAATCAAATCATTTATTCTGCAATTAGGTTACATGAACACTTTTGCAAGTAAAACTTTTTTGAGCAGATGAGTTCGGCCTTTCCTAACTGGACTAGCCCTGAGAAGAAAGGACGAAACAAACTCAGGGATCACAGTCTCTTTTAAAGTCCAGAAAATATTCTTAAATGCAAAAGACATATAAAAGCGATAATTACAATTATGTCACAACTATAATAATTTAAAAAATGTCAACAATAGCAACAATTTAAAATAAATTTGTTAAATATGTAATGTAAATTTAACTATAAATTATCGTCACATCAACATAAATTTAAACATTCAAAATAAACAGCATGTGCAGAATGGGCAGCTCAATGCCAGGCGGTTTGATCATCAATATATTCTGCTATGGTTTAATACCCCTTTGCTATTCCCTCATCTATCGAGCACCACAAGACTTCTCTTCTATTGCATCTACCATGTCAACGACCATTTAATTTTATGACACGTTAAGTGGTTACCTCATTCTCAAACACTCCCGAGCCTCCGTGAATTAAATTGGCTACATTAGAGCTTCGTTCATTTCAATTGGTTTTACGATCGACATTTCGCGTAATATGATCGATTGGGTGTTTAGTGAATGGAGTATATCAATTTCCTATTATTTGTGTCAGTGAAATAAAGTTATTTAACAATAGCAACATACATAGAATTTTATTAAAATTTGATAGTACAATCTTACGAAACGGAATTTAAAATACCCCTGTATTGTAATCTGTTTTGTTAATCAATACAAACTTGTTAAAAAGTCCTCTGTGCTCTATTTTAGTAGTCTCTCCAAACAAAATTTACATACAAATACTCAAAAAGACCGGATTTAAGCTGCTGAAGTCTTATGTGTCCATCCATACATAATGGCCCAATAAACGTGTTTGGTTTTTCCGTTTTTCTTTTATGGTATACAATACTTAAAATAAAAAGCTTATTATTAAATTGCGCCTAAGTACCGCATCTCATTTTTATATCACATGAAGTTCGACTGGGAGAGAATGCCTCATGGCATTAAGCCCGCCTTCGTACAACAAGTTTCAAATAAATAAATGATGACTCTTGGTAATCAGTAACCAACACTCCAACCAACCTACCATTCCTCGAGAGTCACATTTACGTAGCTGAGTCCTCTCACCAAAATCACACAAGTAGTCTCCGTTTTAGTGTAACCGATAGACGCTCTCAAACTTAACGGTTCGGCTCTTCCTTAATCTGCCGATCAATTAAAACTGGAACTTATCATCAACGCACGTGTTTTCGATTTTTGTGCCAATGCAAGGTTCTCCCATGTTAAAGAGCAATAATCTTTATCTTCTAATTTACATATCTTTTTCACTAGTTCGTTCTGAAAATAGCCCCCTTAGGGCCACAGCACACTAGCTACTTTTAGCATCGGCGATCGGCAACTAGTCGCTTTTTAGAAGCTAAATACGGCGATCGAACGCTCTACACCGCACACTTAAAAACGCCAAACGCGGAGATTGAGTCGCTTTTTAGAAGCACGACACAGCAGCTTAACGCTACTCTCCGCACACATTCGGATGCTGGTAGCATCGATTTGGCATCTGAGCAGTCGCTAAAACGCGCGTTTCCGATACCGCGATCGAACGCAGGAAGTCGCTAAAACGCGATGCAGCATCGATGCAGTCGCAAAATCGCCGATCGCCGATGCTAGAAGTAGCAAGTGTGCTGTGGCCCTTAGCCAATTTGTGTTAACGTTTTTCGTTTACTGTTCTGTTCTCTTGTTTCATTCCCAAATGTCACTCAGTCACGTGATCTAAACAAAATATTAGCCAATGAAGCAAGAGAATAGAGAAATACAATAGCATAGAAAACGAAAAACGTTTGCAACTTGATTAGTGTGGGACAGTTACATTCTCGTAAAAAAACGAGTCAAAACCCTTGGAAATGTTGCGCCTCTCAGCTGTCAGTTGTACTATTGTCTGTCATACTCCATTACCTCGACACCTATTCAGATCACACCTAAAAGTCTCCAATAAAATATTGTGATGCCCCTTGTTTCTAGCCAGTCATGCATCACAAATGCGTTCACGTTTGTATTGTGTTCATTGATCTGATCGTGGCAGTTCGATGGCATAAAGGCTCTCCCACGCAGGTGCGTTATTATCAGTCTGCTAGGTGATCCACGTAACCTTGTTCGCATCTCCTATTGTCTGTAGCGTGTTGCTATAATAACGTGAACAAGTTTACTTTTAAAATAGACATATTGTTGAGGATATTTGAGGTATATTTGAGGATTTCGGTTAAAATTGAAACTCCAGCACATGACGTGAGAACCATGGTTGTATTCAGAGAGAAAAGGTGACGCCACATACGTCATAACCGCAAAAAAAATGTTGCCAAGTAATTTCTAAACACGTACGCTATCGCGTTTTTATAACTTTTAAAGTAGAAAAAAAAATTGTATATTGTTTTTGGCAAAGTTTCATTTTTATTCCGCTCCTATGATAATAATATTTATTTCATAGACCGACACAGACATGTTATAGTGTAGGATATTTTGTATGAAATTGGTTCTTAAGGTATTAATTTGACTAAGTTACATTAATGTAAAATTAATATAATACAGCAGCTGGGGTTTTGGGAGGGATCAAATTGTATGAGCTGAGGGGTGTTACTTACGGATTGGTGACAGGAATCCTCTTCGGGTGGTCGGCTTCGTGGTAGTATCGCACTGATTGTTCGTGGCACTGTAATTGTTGCTGTACGGCAAGCAATGAGCTGATTTGGGTTATTTCACTTCGTTTAGTCTGAGCAGAATAATTTTTACACTTCACAATAGCTCGCGCGCCGGGTTCTCACTTCACAAGTTGTCTTGTCACTTTGACGTTTTGTTACTTTGACGTCTCGCTAGTGGCGAGAACAATGTTATGATTGTAGCGTGATGATATACAATGCCTTGTCGGGTCTTCTTATATCTGGGATATCTAAAACAGTTTTTTTTTAATTATTCCTGAGATAATGCAAACAATCAAATAAACTATTGAGCTTTGTAACCTAAGAATGTATTAATATAGATAATACCAGATGCGTTATTATGATATTTTTTTACTTACCAAAACCACCAAGAAGATTCATTCTTTTGTTTCTGCTTACTTTGGGACTATGATGATGTTGTGTGTAAGATGTCCAAAATATTTATTATTGTTTATTATTATTATTATAGTATCTAAAATATCTTCGACTGCCTCGGTGGCGCATGGCGTAGTCGTGGCGTATGCTACTACTGTGATTTAGGTCTCGGTTTCGATTCCCGGGTCGGACCAAATATTTGTGTGATCCACAAATATTTGTTTCGGAGGCTGGGTGTTTTTCTATGTATAATACGTATGTATTTACAAAAAAAAAGTATGTTTACAAAAACCGGGCCTTTCATTTTAGTAATCTGTAATAGTGGAACAAGAAGTCCAACAAGTTACTATTATGCTTATTGTAAATACGATTGTACGACATAATTTATTTATTTCTTTTTTTTAAAGACAATTCCCGCATTAAATCCTGTGTTGAATCCACGACACTTGGCGAAGGAGGAAGAGGCGTGGCGACCGCTTCACCCGCTTGTCCAACATTCCAATCCAAATTTTGACTGCACGTCAAAATTTATAACATTAAATATTCAGGGATCACATCTGTTGTATTACAAGATAACATTTCTTTGTAAATTCGTTTAGGAAGTTAAATGACGCCATTAAATATATAAATAGAGAAATAATTCTCATTAATTATAAGAACGTCTCCGTGCAGCATTTAAAGATAGAAAAAGCGTTGTGACAATAAAAAAGTGCTTTTGATAGTTTATTTTTGAGGTTTCTGAAGCAACAAAGGACGTGCGTTACAAATAGATAGTTTTTATTTAGTTTTGAGATCCGTATTTCTTTTACTTATTTGTAGTTATGTAAATTTAAGACATTTCTCTGCTTTGTATTCTACTTTAAGATTTAGTGAGATTGAATAGTAACTTGCCTAAGAATAAAAGCAAACAGTAGTAAACTGCAGACAGTAAACTGAAAATTCAGTATTTAAATCCATAAATTTATGTACGTAGTGTAGGACGTCCACAGGCCAGGTGGAGTGATGATTTGCGCAAGACGGCTGGCAGGAGCTGGATGCGAGTAGCCGAGGATCGAACTAAGCGGCGTGCAATTGGAGAGGCCTATGTCCAGCAGTGGACTGTAGGCTGATGATAATGATGATGATGAAACAATTAATTACTTGAAACGCTGAAGTAATTTTATTTAAGAGTAGACTTACTTTGGTAGGATTAAATATTAAAAAAATATAAAATTCTTATTTCCTAAAAGTCTTAAAACTAATGTTCTCTATACTTATTATTGTTGATTTACAATGTAATGTCTTAAAGGACTTAATTAATTATTTCACACACATTAATGACTGCATGCATTACCCACACTTGACAGCCTTTGTCACATTAACTAAGTGCACTACAAGACGTACATACAAATGTAAAAACGGAACTTACGTACTTGAACTAAACTAAAACTGCATTACTATTCATTGCTGGTCTTCAATGGCTCAGTGGTTAACGGGTACTGCACACGTGGACTGCATGCCTGGATTGATATTCAGTTTTGTGCTCACTAGGCAACTTTTTTGTTGCCAGTACGACTTTGAGCGCTATTTTCTATGTTGAAGAATATTAAGGGCCACTATAGTAAATTTACTAATAAGTAATCTCCAGAAAGAAAAAATCTACTTCTACGTGCAACTTATATCTAACTTTTCTTATTAAGTTATTTATTGCTGCTGTGTGTTTTACTGATACAGTAAGGAGGCAACATTAATTATTTTACCTTAAAGGTTTTAATGATTAAATAACTCTTCACAGCATTTTGCGTTGGTACAATGTTTTACGTCTATATTTTCAAGTTATTATCAGCGCAAACATATCGCGAGGAATAACTGATGCTCTCCGTTTAGAACTCTGTGATGCGTGGCCTATTCTGTCAATTGTATCTGGAGTATTTCTAGCAAGCGCTTGGTATAGTCTTCTGTATTGATAATAACTAACTTCACTCAGTAAATCTCTTTTAAAAAAAAAAACGTGTAAATATTGTTATAAGATTAAATTTTAATACAAAACTCTTCCATTTTTCAGCAGTAATTTTCCCAAATTAGGATTTTTTTAATACCAATGATAATGTTTAGTAGACTAGGTATTTATATCATCATTTTATAGCGCAATATTTGATAGGCTTCTTAAAGTGGGTGCACGTACATCTATAAGACCATTTATAACTACGCCGAAACTAAGCCATCAACTTTTAGTTGCCTAGTGCAAACCAACAGCTAGCTTTTCCTTTGCCGATTGTGTATATCTTTATTTTTTCTTTGCAGGTATGCGGGAGATGTCGATCATTTCAAAGAAAATAAACGCAGGGGTAATGTAGTAGCGCTACAATTTAATTTTTTATTCATATTTATTATTCGTTGTGTACAAAAACGTTTAACTGACCGTGGCAGAGTTTCAATGGTTTTAATTGCGACTGCCTTGTTGGTTTAGTGGTTAGCGTATGCGGCTGCTGATCAAGAGGTCTCGGGTTCGATTCCCGGGTCAGACCAAATATTTGTGTGATCCACAAATATTTGTTTCGGAGTCTGGATGTTTTTCTATGTATAATATGTATGTATTTACAAAAAAAATGTATGTTTATGTATTTATATCAGTTGTTTAGTACCCATAACACAAGCTCTGCTTACTTTGGGACTAGATGATGTTGTGTGTAAGATGTCCAATATATTTAAAATATTTAAATTACATAGATACATCTATTCATGCCACAATGCTGTCATGAGGTAAGCAGAGATGATAGAATGTAATTGGTCAAGATTTTGACATACAATTGCGTTTGTTTTATTCACCAGAACTTTTAGAAGCGCTCGCCGGTCGTGTATGTTTTACTTTAGTCCTAGATAAAGCTTTAACTCTGGGAAAATTCTCACTATTTTAATTTTAGAACTTGGTGCATTTTAGGTGTGTTTTTTTTTTTTGTTTTGTTTTGCGTCTCCGCCCGAGTGTATGTTAGCTTTCGAGATAAAAAGGAGCCTATCTTCTGACTCAGGCCCTAGACTAACTGAGTATCAAATTTAATTTAATTCGGTTTAGTAGTTTTGACTTGAAGGCGCAAAAAACAGATATAGTTACTTTAGCATTTACAATATTAATAAGAATTGCACTTCATTGGTAACAAAATCTAGCACGTCAAGAATAAATATATAGGTGATATATTATAAAATAAAATAAACAAAGTCGTCGGTTTTGAGGCCATCTGTCTCAGAGATCAAGCTATGTTTTAAGCACTGTGGTGACGGATTAAGAATACAAGTGTCACCACCCCTCTTCATCCCGCGGGTGTCGTAAGAGGCGACTAAAGGAACAAAATGAGCAGCTAACATCACTGCAAAGAGAAGGAAAACTTGAAACCAACCCTACACCAACCCGTCTGGCCAGCGTGGTATAGTAGGCCAACACCTCCTTTCAAAGGAGAGGCCCGTGTCCAGCAGTGGACTGTTAAAGGCAACAACAGTCAGGCCTTTAACAGTCCTCTTTTTGACCCTAGGCTACATTGCTTCTTTTTGTCTCAGCAAATAATGTGGATTTATATCTAAATCTGGGGTTTTAATGACAGTTCTTTATTTCAAGCTATAACGGGACCGAATACGAAGAGGTTTCGTGACTACGGCTTTAAATACTTTATTTTATTTGTTTTCTAAATAGATACAAAATGAATAATCTGAACTGTTTACTTTATTCATGAGATTAAAAGCTTAATTTAATGAGATAATAGTAACTAATATTGAAGTGTTTAAATATCAAGAATGCAGTGTATTATGTTTATTTATGGAATCTAAATGTAAGATTATGGATTTTATAGTGATGTTTGAAGTTGTAAAGTTTTTCAAACGTGTTAAAAAAATAATCGTGCTGTATATCAAATCAAAGATGAAATACTTTGTTTCAAGCAGAAAAAAGAAATTGAATAATTAAATAAATAAAGATATGTAAACACTTTATCGCTTTTCGTTGGTCTTGTGGTTAACGTTGATTGCCGATGAAGAGGTCTCGGATTCGATTTCTGAACTGGGCTGAATGTTGGTGTATTTTTTTTTAAATAAAATTTTTAATGACAGCCCGGAGTATGAAAGTTTGAAGTCTTCCCGAGGGCTCGGGCGGTATAACCGTTCGAAACGTCGGAAAGTAGAAGGTATCGTAGCCTTTTTAATTTTATCGCGAATAAGTGGCATTCACAGCAAAAAAACATGAGTAGGTATGTGTAAAAGTCGCGAAAGTCCAAAAACAGTTTGAAGGTGATATATAAATATATGACTGCCTTGTTGGTCTAGTGGTTAGCGTATGCGGCTGCTGATCAAGAGGTCTCGGGTTCGATTCCCGGGTCAGACCAAATATTTGTGTGATCCACAAATATTTGTTTCGGAGTCTGGGTGTTTTTCTATGTATAATATGTATGTATTTACAAAAAAAAAGTATGTTTATGTATTTATATCAGTTGTTTAGTACCCATAACACAAGCTCTGCTTACTTTGGGACTAGATGATGTTGTGTGTAAGTTGTCCAAAAATTTATTTATTATTATTATTTATTATTATAAATTGTTGTTGGATAGTCAGTGCTAGTTCAATTTGCGAATTCCGTTCCATCCCAGGGTTTCGGAGGTCCGTGGTCGCTCCTTATAGTAAACTGATATTCAGGTAAAACCGGTTGTACTAGTATTCGACCCTAAATAGTCTTGGGAATAGTTAAGGCAAGGAAGGAATTCATATATTTTGTCGTTAAAACGTGGTATGTTACTATCAAAGTTTCACTAAAGCATGGTTCACGTAGTGTAGGACGTCCACAGGCCAGGTGGAGTGATGATTTGCGCAAGACGGCTGGCAGGAGCTGGATGCGAGTAGCCGAGGATCGAACTAAGTGGCGTACAATTGGAGAGGCCTATGTCCAGCAGTGGACTGCGATAGGCTGATGATGATGATGATGATGATGATGGTTCTCCCACGATAAGTATATATTTACAAACTATGTGAGATAAACCAATAATAACCTATCAGTTCAATAAATTTGCCAAGAAAAAGTATCAATTGCATTCCTTATCAGTTACCTACACTCTATAAATACATCGATATAAGAGCACCACTAACCGATAACAGGTCATTTACCTCACATACATTACAAGTTACTATTTAACTTAATACGTATAAGGCAATCAGACAAAAAGCCGCCAACACGTGTTCTAAGGTGTGCCCTGACCTGCCTCAATGTGAATCGATAACAATCAGAGAGGTCAACTCTCTGATATCTATCGATTCAATCTGTGACTCATGCCTATTCGATACAGATTGTTCTGGGATATACTTTTTAAAATAACTCTGTGTTTATTGTTATGAATGGAAAGTATCGTCCTATTTTCAGTAATAACAACACTTTGTTCAAATTTAGAATTATATATTGTTTTTTTCGTACAAGGGTGTCAAACACATTTGTTCATTAAACTTAAATTATTTTAAGCTTCCATTTCGTTCAGTAGTAATTGCATGAAACAGTAACAAACTTTTGCAATCATAATTCTGGCAAAATTAAAACGTGCATGAAATATAGGCGCTACAACGTCACTAACTTTTAAATATCATAATATTTGAATTACATTCATTTCTGCTAGAATTTTAGTACTCAACCCACCGTCACCTTCTGCAAACGCTATCCTTCAGATAAATTAATTCTACCTACTTTTGTAGTGTCATATCTGCGTAAATTTCTGATCTATGCTCTCGACCGAGATGTAATAATATTCGATACCGGCCCTGCCCATATTCTACATCATTACCTGTCGTTATGACACGTTTTTGTCCTAAAAAGGGTCAATTCGCTTTAATCCTCTTGATATTTAATGATGGAAATAGTTACATTCGTCAGGGTATGGGGGCCATTCATTTATTACGTAGGCGGGGTCGACCATGTCTTATTTTCTGTTAAAGGGAGGGTGGCAGGGACTCTTGACAGTTCTTATGTAAAATCTCAAAAATTAAGTTAAAGATAGTGGTTATATCCACATGATTAAAATAATTCCATTCAACATGATTGTAAACTTCTCTAAAAACCCTTACTTTAAAAAAAAAAACCAAAAGTAATCATTTTTTCGTTAAAAATCTTTAAGTAATAAATATGAAACCTGTTTCATATTATAATATATATAGACAAAATAATCCATTCTTATTTTGTCTTATTTAGGGTAGTAAAACAAACCTAAAAAAAAGTATAAACGAATGTCTTTTATAGTCTAGAAAAAAAAATTGTTTTAAAAAACTAAACAAACACTCTTTTAAACTAAAAAGTAGAAAATGATTTTAATGTAACAAAGCGTCGGGAGCTTTCTGAAAATATTTCAATAACGTCGCCCCAAGCTTTTTACATTAAAATTATTTCACACTTTTTAGTTTAAAAGGGTGTTTGTTTAGTTTTTTAATTCTTTTTTTTTTAGACTAAAAAATACTATTTTGTCAAAACTTTTTATTTAGTTTTATTTTTTTAAATATTGTATTGTCATCGGTCCTCGATAAATCTACAAAGTTTGAATGAAATCTGGCCAATACAAGCATGTAAAAAGGATCCAATGTCGATATTTTAATTTTAAATTTATTTGCAGAGTTTGTAATAAACACATGAATATAACGTATTTAATCATACATAGTAAGATTCGCAAATGGCGTAACACGCTATTGGCGCCGCTGAGAAAGTGTTCGTCACGGTACACTAGATATCGCTTGTTTTTATGCAATACTTCATGCACCCGCAAGTCATGAGCGACGGCGATTATAATTTTTGCTGTGAGTATCTTTATATTCATGAAGTTTTGGAAGTGGATACGCCTATGACCCTATAATGAAAAATGTGCAACCGTTAGCCTTATTTGTTCAGTAAAATATCTTAAAAGTTTTTATAACAGGAGATCAAGGTTAAACTGGCAGGGAGAAAAGTACGCGCGTCACCCTTAGTGAAAATTTATACGTTGAAATGCGGAGCATAACGAGACAATACATTTATTAGAATAAAATACGGAGTTTGTGTAATCGTCGTATTCATTAAAATATTGATAACAATAAAGGTAAGTCCACATGAAACAATAAGCTGCAAATAAAGTACCTTTTTCTGAAAAAAATTATGTGGTGAAAATAAAAAGACTTAAATGCTTTTAAAAAATAACTAGCTGAGTTTCGCCGCTGGGTAAAATTGGTATAACATAAATTAGCCTAAGTTACCACTTATTTCATTAGCTTCCTGTCAGTGAAAGTCTCTTCAAAATCGATCCAGCCGTTCCAAAGATTACAGACATAAATTGAAAGATGTTGTTTTTGTGGTGTAATTTCTTTTATACGTATTTAGTAAAAAACGGTTAATTTAATATTACAGACACTTCAATTTTATATATTTTTTTACTTTTATTTATTTAAATTCAATTATTGAGTATCCAAGGTATTATCCGCCGCTATCAGGCATGCTTACACGCTCTACGGCCGTAACTTAAACCATCTCCATTTTAACGTATGCTTACATTGAGAAACTCTATTTAAATCAATACGGTTAAGCATTTACTAACTAAAGATTTTTTGTTTGTTTTTGTGCGGTGCGTTTATATGAAGTACATTTTCTAATATGTTTGTTTTTGCAACCTAGTTAGTAATTATTGTAACATTTGTTTTTTAGGGTTCCGTAGCCAAATGGCAAAAAACGGAACCCTTATAGATTCGTCAAGTCTGTCTGTCTGTCTGTCCGTCCGTATGTCACAGCCTATTATTTCAGAAACTATCAGAGCTATACTGTTGAAATTTGGTCAGTCGATGTATTCTGTGAACCGCATTAAGATTTTTACATAAAAATAGAAAAAAAACAATACATTTTGGGGGTCCCCATACTTAGAACTGAAACTTTAATTTTTTTTTTTCATCAAACCAATACGTGTGGGTTATCTATGGATAGGTCTTCAAAAATGATGTTGAGGTTTCTAATATCATTTTTTTCTAAACTGAATAGTTTGGGCGAGAGACACTTCCAAAGTGGAAAAATGTGTGTCCCCCCCCTCTAACTTCTAAAATAAGAGAGTGATAAAACTAAAAAAAATATATGTTGTACATTACCATGCAAACTACCAACGAAAATTGGTTTGAACGAGATCTAGTGAGTAGTTTTTTAATACGTCGTAAATCGTAACACGCAATATACCTTTCATCCAATCAATACACTAGTATAAAAACATCGATGAAAGTTACAACGTACTACAAGAACTTTTATATTATGTTACTTTCTGGTACGGAACCCTTCATGGGCGAGTCCGACTCGCACTTGGCCGCTTTTTTTAGCATGTGGTTGGGTGAGAGTAATTTCACCCGCGAAATGTGGTACAATTGATACAATTAATCGATGGAAATAATTTATCAGCTTTGGTAAGGTTACTTTTATATTGTTATTAGTTTAATTTAAAATCTTTACTATTAATATTGTAAATGCGAAAGTAACTCTGTCGCACTGTCTGTCCGGCCTTCAGGGCGAAACTACTAAATCAATTTAGATGAAATTTGGTACACATTTGGTTTAGAGTCTGCGAACGGACTTAGGCTTATTTTTACAGCGATAAGATAACCGACATAAGCCGCGTGCTAAAGCTAGTCTTACTAATATTATGAACGCTAAAGTGTGTGTGTAAATGTTTGTTGCTCTTTCACGCAAAAACTACTGAACGGATTTGGATGAAACTTTACAGTAATGTAGTTTATATATCAGAATAACACATAGGTTACTTTTTACTGCAATAATCGAGATAAACGGGCGAAAGCTAGGTGATTATAAAAATATATTAAAGCGTAGATGTCAAAATGTATCACTGTTTATCTCCTGTCAAAACTTCACAGGTTGCTATGCATAACACACTTGCATAGCAACCATAATGATATACGCGGGTAACACCGCGGGGCGCAGCTAGTTTGATATGAAATAATATGTTGCCGATATAGCTATGTAATGTATCATAATGTTTTTACCGATATACATTGTAAAATGTAGGTATATACAATAGTAAAACTTACTTGAAGGTATCGTCATACAAGTGGGTTAATTATATAGACATAAATTTTAAAATAAATATTTTGCAGTACTCAAATGTTTAGAACAAAAACTTGCTTGTTTTGCTTTCATAGAAGGATTTGTTTTAGTATAACAAAGTGCTAGCTATAAAAATAAGTTGCTTTTAATGGCTTACTTGAACTTAGGCCACAAAGTTGGTTATAATCTTTATTGTGCAGAAAACAATGTAATCAAATTATAAATGCTGTAGAAATGCTAAATTCTAACTTTGATTTGATATTCACAGATGATTTGAACAGGTATAAACTCTTCCAAGATAATATTTATTTTTTACAATAACAATAGGAATATGAATTCCTGTGTCGCGGAGGCTTTACAAACATACATGAAACGGACACAAAGAACACCCAGACTCAGAACAACAAATTGTAAATCACACAAAGTGTTATTCTACGTGAGATTTGAACCCACGACACTTGGCGAATTAGGAAGCGGCGTGGCGACCGCTTAACCACCGTGCAGTCAATATAGAAAGCCAATTGCAATGTTTCTGACATAATTATTTGTAAAAACTTGTAAACTATATTAATTAGTATCATTTAAACTACCCGTAAAACCGTTGCCCCTTTAATTACGTTATGTTTATGTATTTATATCAGTTGTCTAGTACTCGTAATACAAAATCAAAATCAAATCAATCAAAATCAAAGCATTTATTTCAAGTAGGCCAGTTACAGGCACTTTTGAATTGTCGAAACAAAATTGAAAATTAAGTGTAGCTACAGTCCCAGTCACAAGACATAAAAACTGTGAAAGTACTGTAGTTGCCCATTCCCTAGCGTAGATCTCTGTGGAGAAGAACGGGCAAGAAACTCAACAAGTACTGCTTAGTTTGGGACTAGAAGACGTTGTGTGTAAGATGTCCGAAATACTTATGGTCCAAGATCAAGACTGAATAATTTTTGTGTTTAGGGGATGTTTGGTCACTCGAATTTGTCTGACTGATGAAATTTAACTTTGTAATAGTTACTTCATTAAAATATTTAAAAATCAGACATGTAAAAATAAGTAAAGTTCATTAATTTTTTGTCGACCTTTAAAGCGTCTGACACAAGCTCTGGTCTATGAAAAGTGTCTGACACTTTATGAAACTAGTTTAGAATAATATTCTACAATATATATATAAAGATCAACCATACTAATTTAAGTTAGATAACTCTTATTTTTAGTTACCTTTGTCACCTGGTATCTGCCCAGGTGTCACAGGGCTAGTTCCACAAACACGCAGGTATTAAAAGTACACTAGACGCTACTGAGTAATTAAGGTTTCATCCATGTGAAAATAAGTTATGTTTGATCGCTCTGGGCTCTTACTCTATTATTTCTTTATATAAACCAACAACATATGTATTTTAGTTTAGACATGTCAACAACAGAATTAGTACCAATGTTTCTTAGCAATCGCCTACCAAGGTGATGTCGAATTTCTAACAATTGATAGAAGCACTCCTTGACTTATTACTAGAATTTTAAAAGTAATTTAATGTACCTTGAGATAACGATTAAACTATAGGGCACTGTAAACATTTGATATCGCCTGCTATAAACATAGATTATATTATATCGTTCTAAGAAATCAAATCAATCAATGTTGAAGTCATATGATAACGTCATAATTAAGAACCTATTTGTTGTTATATAGGTTAGAATAATATAAGCTAAAATGATTACCATATAATTTTCTCACACATCTATGTTAACCAGAGATAGAACGAGACCCTCATGACTGTAAGCAACGACTGCGAGGTCAGTACCTGGATGGGTGGTCGTTAGCGACATAATATCATGAGCACCTCCGTGATTCGGAGATCACGTTAAGCATCGGTTCCGGTTGTTATCATAGGATGACAGTAGTGAAGCTTAGTTGGAGGCATTCGGACGGCTTTAAATCATCCAAGGGCAAGATTACGTACGCTATCTTACCAGTTACCCGCACACGAACATAGGGATGTATGGCTTTAACCCTCTACTGAGAGAAAGCCATAGTCCAGCAGTGGGACTTTATGGGTTGTCGTTGTTGTAATTATTTATCCTTATCTTATCCTATCTTATTAATTGCCTCGTTGGTCTATGCAAATACTAATCAAGAGGTCGGGCCAAAAAGTGTTTTTAGGTTTTTTCTTAGTAAATTCCTAATAGCAGCCCGGAGTTTGGAAGTTTGGCGGTGATAGTGAAGCACGTAAAGCCGTCGGTCCTGGTTGTCATGAGCATGTATGGCAATTGGTATTGGGAACTCATAGCCCTCAAATTTACTGACAACTAGTTCAATCTTCGAATTTCAGTTCTCCCTTAGGGTTGCGGTGGCCCAATGCCAGTCGCTCCGTGGAAAAACTGATATTCAGGTATAACCGGTTGAAATAGTAGCCGACCCCAAATAAAATTGGGAATAAGGCTAGGAAGATGATGATCCTATCCTGAGTCGGAATCCAACCCCCTAACTAACCCATGCTTAAAAGTCATGACAGCCAACCTCAAAACCAACAGCCCACTCGAAGTAATATGGTTTGAATAGGCCGACAACATGACGATAAAATTTTTCCAAGAAATACCTACTTTTAATTAAATACAATACAACAATGAACAGTCGACAGGCGCACAAAAACCGCCGTTACATATTGTCAATAACCCGCCGCTGCCTACGCTTAATCAGTGCACGATTATTTGTGGCCCAAGTAATAAGATCATAACGATTTTTTTATATATGTATATTTTAGCCTACCAAAGTGACTCTACTCTGCCTGATGGAAAGCATAAGTACAATTCTGGAGTAGTGCCCACCATCCTCATTGGGGATGTACTCAATACAGCATGGTGACCTACACCATGGCGGCTTAAGGTGCACGTCCATTGACCCGCGCCGGATGCACCGCACGCACGGCACGCAACGGATTGAACGGAAGTGCCTTGCTCATAAATGCCGGCGTTCGGTGCGGGCGGCGCGGATAGTGGACGCAGCACTATGTGAAATCATACTAAGTAAAATATAATCCGTTGAGTTCGGTGCGTCCGGCGCGGGCCAATGGACGCGCACCTTTAGGCTAAGTACACACGAAGCGTTTTTCTCCCGTGCCCGCTGCGGTTGCGGGCCCGCAGCTTCCGTAGAATGCAGATTTATATTAAAAAAAAACAAAGCACAACACACGACGCGTTTTACGCCCGCGGCGTGCGCGGTTGTATGCGGCTCCCGCTGCACCGGCGGGCAACCTGTAGAACCGCGCGGGTCGCGGTCGCCCGCGCCCTCGGCGGGTTGCGCCCGCGCGCTCTTCGTTCGCTTGGCGGGCGACCGCATCGTGATATGTTTGTATACCTCGGCCGACGTATCTTGGCGAGGCTTTTAATTCTTCTGTGAAGTAAATATAATGCAACAGCTCGTTTCTGGTGTGTGTCCATGGCGGTCTGAACCTCAACTGAACATTACCGCATCTTGCAACCGCCTGTCTTGCGATCATTGCCCGCAAACATGGCGGGCGAAGATCGCAACCGCGACGGCCGCGTAACCGCGCAAATAACCGGTTTCGTGAGTATAGAAAAAAAACCGCAGTTCCACCACCGCAGCGGGCACGGTAGAAAAACGCTTCGTGTGTACTTAGCTTTAGCGAGATGTTTCTGCATTATTATCTGCAGAGTGACTGGACCTCCGGTCTTACACTCACCAAAGAAAAACGACAGCACTAATGCTGTTATTTTAGGTTAGTGTGTGCCCTTTTTAATTCTAAGACAACCAGTCTAATGCTTTCATATGATGGCCGTTTGGGACTTCAAGGATTTATTACATACACATTTCTATAGATACAAACTATCGAACATTACAGAAATGTATTGTAATTATTTCAAAGGACTTTTTTTATAAAAACGATAATACAGTAGAACCTCGATAAGTTAAAGTCCAAGGGAAACACAAAATATTTTAAGTTATAGAGGTTTTAAGTTATCGAGGTCTATGTTAGCCGAGGATCGAACTGAGTGGCGTGCAATTGGAGAGGCCTATGTCCAGCAGTGGACTGCGATAGGCTGATGATGATGATGATGATGATGTTAGGGATAGGTTAATATAGAGGTAGGTATGTTGTATTGTTCTAAATTAGGGAATTCGGCAATTTTTCGTCTTTTACACTGAAGGCTTTCTCCTGATTCTTGTTTCTTCAAGATTTCAGCTTCTTTTTTAATGATGATTGATAATGTACTCTCATGTATCCCAAACTGAGCCGCAACTTCCTTCCTTTTCAATCCATTTTTCACTGCTTCTATAGCTTTTAATTTATCAGCGTATGTGAGTGTTGTTAGTTTTCTTTTTGAACTCATTTGAAGCCAGTTTTATCACACAGTAGGTAAAGCGATGTTTGCAGGACAATAATCAAAAACTTATGATCCAATTAAGTCACGGTCTTAAGGCTAACCGCCGCAAAGCTTTAAAGAATTTCGAAAAAGCAAACAATAGGTGACATATGTATTGTTTACGTTAACAATTTAACTAGTGAACACGTGCAAGCAATAAATACCGAAACATTTTGTTTTGCACACTCTTTCAAAATGACTCATTGGCAAATAATTTTATGTTGTAGAGGTTGTGAAAACATTTCTTTAAGTTACTGAGGGCCAATACAGAGATTATTTGTTTAAGTTATAGAGGTTGTGTATTTTAAGTTATAGAGGTTTTGGGCTCTGGTGGGAAGGGAACATATTATTTTTTGAAGTTATAGAGGTTTTTAAGTTACCGAGGTTTGAGTTATCGAGATTCTACTGTATCTTTTAATTTTTAACTTCATCGCTTATATTACCATTTTTTTCAAACTTCTTGTGAAAGAAAGTAATTTCATTGACTTGTAAAAATGGATAGAATAGTTCGATGGATGAATTAAAAAAATATTATATAAATTTACCGTGATGAAATTTAAATTAACTAGTTAAAAAATCAATACATACATATATAGTTACAGCGTACGTAAATTTTCTCAGTCTCGTTTACTGTTCATATTATAATGAAGTTAATTAAAATGTGTATTACATCTATATTGCTGCCTAAGGCTCATTATATTTTGTCAAACGATTTTTGGACAGTTTTATTTTAGTACGTGTTGTTATCTAGATCCGGTTCGAATTGATTACTTGCATATATTTTTATAACAAGCAGTAACAACTCAATCAACACTGTAATAAAAACATTGTTAGTTATTGTTCGACACTATTTTGATGAATGATTTTGTGTTTGTTTTTTAGACTATAAAACCATCGCCTTTATTGGCCTACACTCTTCAATTGTACTCATAATTTCCAACAGTCAGAGTAGAGAAAATAAAAATGTACAAATTATTTAAACAAATCTACGAGAAATCACATACGTACTGCATATAAAAATATGACTATATTCCTATCTAAGAACAGGTCTAACTGTGAACTATTAAAGATTGCTGGAACTAAAGATTTTGATGATGAATACTCCATATTGGCACAAATCTTAAGGCTAAGTACACACGAAGCGTTTTTCTCCCGTGCCCGCTGCGGTCGTGGAACTGCGGTTTTTTTTCTATACACACGAAACCGGTTATTTGCGCGGTTACGCGGCCGTCGCGGTTGCGATCTTCGCCCGCCACGTTTGCGGGCAATGATCGCAAGACAGGCGGTTGCAAGATGCGGTAATGTTCAGTTGAGGTTCAGACCGCCATGGACACACACCAGAAACGAGCTGTTGCAATATATTTACCTCACAGAAGAATTAAAAAAAGCGGCCAAGTGCGAGTCGGACTCGCCCATGAAGGGTTCCGTATCAGCAAGTAAGATCATATAAAAGTTCATGTAGTTCGTTGTAACTTTCATCGATGTTTTTATACTAGTGTTTTGATTGAATGAAAGGTAAATTGCGTGTTACGATTTATGATGTATTAAAAAAAAAACTACTTACTAGATCTCTTTCAAACCAATTTTCGTTGGTAGTTTTCATGGTAATGTACAACATATATTTTTTTTAGTTTTATCACTCTCTTATTTTAGAAGTTAGAGGGGGGGACACACATTTTTCCACTTTGGAAGTGTCTCTCGCGCAAACTATTCAGTTTAGAAAAAAATAATATTGGAAACCTCAACATCATTTTTGAACACCTATCCATAGATCACACGTATAGGTTTGATGAAAAAAAAATTTTTGAATTTCAGTTCCAAGTATGGGGACCCCCAAAATGTATTGCTTTTTTTCTATTTTTATGTAGAAATCTTAATGCGGTTCACAGAATACATCGACTGACTAAATTTCAACAGTATAGCTCTTATAGTTCCGGAAATAATTGGCTGTGACATACGGACGGACAGACAGACAGACAGACTTGACGAATCTATAAGGGTTCCGTTCTTTGCCATTTGGCTACGGAACCCTAAAAAAGAAAGACCAGAAGGTTTTGGGTGCATCCACTAATTCAAATATATAAACATCCCGAGGTATACAAACATGTCACGATGCGGTCGCCCGCCAAGCGAACGGGCGCAACCCGCCGAGGGCGCGGGCGACCGCGACCCGCGCGGTTGTACAGGTTGCCCGCCGGTGCAGCGGGAGCCGCAAACAACCGCGCACGCCGCGGGCGTAAAACGCGTCGTGTGTTGTGCTTTGTTTTTTCAAATACAAATCTGCATTCTACGGAAGCTGCGGGCCCGCAACCGCAGCGGGCACGGGAGAAAAACGCTTCGTGTGTACTTAGCCTAAGTCTGATTGCAAAAAAAAAATCGACTCAGGAACTTTTTTACCGCTTCTTGCTATGACTTACACATACGTTTCAATATATGAGACCAGACAACGCCTTGTAATCTCTTAATTCGAATGCAAAGCCAGTGTCAATGATTCCGAAGCTTTAATTTACATCTTAATGTTTTCATTATTGAAAACTTGTTGCGTTTGTGTATCTATCTTTACGTACAGTTGTATCATCCATCAAAAATATATTACATACTATCTTTCGCCCGCGGATCCGCCCGCTTCTATGTCGCGGTAAAAAGTAGCCTATGTCCTCACTCAGGCTTTCGACTATCCGGGTACAAATTTAATTTAAACCGGTGCTCTGGTTTTAGAGTTTATCGTGAACAGACATACAGACGCGTCATAGAAAATGAAAAAATAAATATAATTATAATGAAACTTCATAAGGATTATCTAATTGGGATTGTATAGTTGCATTTTATTAGTATTTTTTCAGTTTCATAAACATATTGCCACTTGTAATATATTATATATGTCATAAACATATCGTTATAAACCGCATTTAATAGTCCACCGCTGGACATATTCCTCTCCTTGTAGAGGTTTTTCCTTACCGTAACACATTGGCCAAACGGGTTGATTTAGGATTTGTATCAAACTTATCTTCTTTTAGCAGTACTGTGTCTTGCTTCGTTTGCTGCCTTAGTTTCTTACGACATCTATTTAACGAATAGGAATAGTGACACTCCGTATTTTCAATCCATCACCACAAAAATAATGTTCCCATGATGTTTATAATTCCCTCCCGATATTTAGTATTATCAGATAACAGTTGTTCTATTGTTACTAGTATACAATTATTATAACGTGCATGTGTATGCAAAACTTGGACCTTGCACCACGAAACTCACTAATTTGCAATAAGGATCACGCAACCACATACAAATGAGAATTTTATTCACGACAGCAAAACAACAACGCGATATGATAATAAATCTGTAATGTTACAAAATACTATGTTATAATCAGGGTTGATGACAATCTTCATATTTATTCTCTAAATCGTGTTCATTACTATAGTCGGTAAAATGAAGCTTGATCTTAGTGACAGTTGGCATTAGTGTCTGGGCTGGACGACCGAGCTTAGCTCAGTTAATATTTAATTGTTAAACAACGTCATCTATTCTCTCAAGAATATGTAAAAAAGATAATATCTTTATGTTAGGTTTTAGAACTTAAAGGTAGAGATGTGAATTTCATTTTTATAACAATTTCACATCATGTGTAATAAAAAATTCACGTGAAGAATTAAAATATAGGTAATACAAAACACGATGGACCGATGATTTGAGGAAGGTGGCTGGCGGCGGATGGATGCGGACTGCCCAAGACCGGGATGGTTGGCGTTCCTTGGGGGAGACCTTCGTCCAGCAGTGGACGGCGATAAGTTGACACTAATACAAATAAAATCGCTTGTTCAAAGTTGCTTTTTCGAGGGTCATTCATTTGTTATGTAAGACAATATTTACAAGATTTTGACCTTACTTTTTCTTATTTTGGAAAATTAAATAAAAAAAAAACAATCAACGGACCTCCACCACTTTTTATATTTAGTAAATAATTAATGAGGATCTAAAGAAAAAAATGTGTGTACTTTTAGTTGGTTTTGATGTTGATTTTTGAAAGGAACACTTTTACTTGGATATATCACTACTCTTAACTTTTCGTATTTACTCCTTCCTTCCTTCTCACTCCTTCCTACCCCCTTTTAACAAATAGTAAGACACGGTTGTCCCCTCCTCCCTAAATCACCAAATGAATAGCTCCTTCATTTTTGCAACTGTCACAGAGATCAAACTACATTTTAAAGACTGTACGTTGATTGGTTACCGGAATCACTGGCAATTGAAAATTTACTCACATCCTAAATATTACACCGGATATCTTAAAATTTCCGGCTCACGAAGTTTGATAGCATTTGACTTTGTGAATAGGAAATTTTGAAATATTAAAGCACGTAAGAGACGCTAATGAGATTTTGCTTTGAATGTTTTGTACTGTTTAGGGTAGCAAAGGACCGGTTGTTGTTGCAAGTATGTCCAACAGTGGATTTCTTTCGGCTAAGATGATGATGATGTCCAGAAAAGGACGTTCTTCGTTTGATATGAAGATGATGTTTTCTCCGTCGGTAGCAAAGGACCGGTTCTTGTTGCAAACTTTTGTGCTATGGCCAACAGTGGACTTATTTCCGCTAAGATAATGATGATGTCCAGAAAAGGACGTTCTTCGTTTGTTTTAAAGATGATGTTTTCTCGGTCTCGCAGTCAGATGTGGTCGTAGCTATGAAACTTCGTAGTCAGCCTGAACGAAGGCCTCTCCCAAAGAGCACCAACCGTACAGGTATTTGAAACTTTCACCAAGTATTTATTCAGATTTATTTGTGAGTTGAAAGCCACCAGGGTCCCTACTTATTGACGAGATTATTTTATTTATAGGATAACATTACTATGATTATTATAGCCAATCATTCATGTAAGTTCAAAAAGCTCAGAGCTGACGAACCTATCGTCCTTATTTAAATTAAAAATGCGGGTCTAATTTAAACAAAATGCCTGCTGTAAAGTGGAATAAACCAAATCAAAGTAACTCTTTAAAAAGTGTACCTAAATCTTACAAGGTTCCTGAAAATAAATCCATATCTAAAATAGGCTCTTTATTATTATAACTATAAACAGTTTTAAACTAAATAACTTATACTCCGTACTGGTACTTACAAACGGAACTAAAGCTTTCAACTGAAGCACTTGAGACGTACGTACTTATCTCTAAGTTGATGTATGTTTGGATAGTCTCGAGACATTCTACGAGTACCTTAGCGCTTTTATCGATGTGGTGTAGTGCATCCGAGGAATTTAAGACGGGAATGTCTGAGGGAATCGGTCAGACAATCCCTCGGTATGTAGGATTTCATTTGCTAGTAATAGGAATGAATCGAAATTGGAGTACGTTACTAGTTTTTTTTAAATACACATAGTCGATTTTATGAGTTAGCTATTGACTTTTAGTTAACAAACAACTGTCACATATTTACATTTAGAAAAGAAACTTTAATAATTACGACAAATTTTCAGCTTATTCTATAAATATCAATATATAAGTCAAACATTTAAGCATAGTATTTATTTCATCTAATCATTTAGAAAAGTAAAGCTCCTTCAAGGGTATAAGAAATTTTCAATTTTTGTAAGAAAAAAATCTCAATATTACACAAAGAAAATGTATAATATGTATGTATTTACAAAAAAAAAAGTATTTTTATGTATTTATATCAGTTGTTTAGTACCCTTAATACAAGCTCTGCTTACTTTATGACTAGATGATGTTGTGTGTAAGATGTCCGAAATATGTATTTATTTATTATTTAAAAATACTTTATATCCTTATCTTTATCAATTTTATAAATAAAGGTTTTTAATTCCCCCATAGTTTTTTACAAAAAACTATACTTCCCTAACTTAGATATCCCCCTTTCACATATTGAGCTCCGTTATTGAAATGTAACTCTACAATTACTAACAAATCGATATCCAAACAGTAGCGTGCAATGCAAACAGCACGCGAATGACGTCACCATAGGAAAAACCAAGAGAAGTAACCACTCATAATTGATCAAACGCATAATTATAGATTTTCTAATCAATTATTTAATAGCGATGACAACAATAATGATGAAATTATCATTAAAAGATGCTATGTTAAAGGTTTTTTTTCTCTGGTATAGTAATACCGGAGTTATATTCTCAAGACAAGGTATTCGTGATAAGTACAAATATATATTCTTAACTTGATTGTAATATACTTTATTATTGTATTTTATTTAGTTCGTCATAAATATGTAACGTTATAAATGCATTTGTGTGGTCTCACAATCGATCGCAGGATGAGTTGGAATGGGAATAATGTTGTTCTTGTGTTTTGTGTTTTGGCGCTGCTTTATAAACTTTGAATGCACAAAATGATCTCTCTTTAAAACTAACAGTTAGATTGGAAAACTTATTTTTCATTTGACAGGCAATATCAAAAAGGCTTGTAGGGTAACTAAGACCACCTGTAATTATAAACGTTTCTACGATAATTTATCATCTTATTGTCCTTCATATTCAATCTACAGCAGATCCATATTTAATTAATTGCTCTTCATACTTTATTTTGTTGTTACCTTTTCTTGTATTCCTCAACCACCACTCATAAGTCTTGACAATATTTTGCTCATACTTCCCCATTGCATTTTACTGCCTTGTTGGTCTAATGGTTAGCGTATGCGTCTGCCGATCAAGAAGTCTCGGATTTGATTTCCAGGTCGGACTAAATGTTTGTATGTTCTGCAAATATTTGTTTCGGAGTTGTCTAGGGATCAACATATATTTTTGCAATAACTTTTCTCCTGATTGATATTAATTAAAAATTTCTTTAAGGATTCATCAAATAAAGTGTTTTCGTTTGTCACAGTAGCGATAAACCAAGTCACCTTTGCATTAGTAAAGAAATTTGCCATTTTCCTAATAAAGGGATTTTTGACATTTGAACCACTAACATTAAAGTTCGAAAAAAAGACTGAAATAACAGTTTTCTTTAAAATTTTATTAGGTAACTTAAACAATTAATAATCCGTGTTTCTACCGCGAACACTAACAACACAAGAACATCGGTTTGGCATACTCAAAATGAGTTCATCCAAATCACGCTGTGGAATGGCCGCCCATGTTCGTTGCAACAACAAAAAAAGGTCTTCTTGCGACTGGATACCCTCCATATTCGGCAGAGCTCTTCTCTGTAGCATATCCCATGCATGCTCAATCGGGTTCAAGTCTGGCGACTGAGCAGGCCAGGGCAGGACATTGATGTTAGCTGCGGCGAGAGTCTGTCTTACAACTCTTGCGGTGTGCGGTCGTGCATTATCATGCATTAACTGAAATAAGGGACCGATTTGCACTTGTAGAGGAACGATGACGTCTGATACAATCGTCTCAGCATAAATTTGAGCGTTGAGGTTGCCTCTGATCCAAATCAACTCAGTTCTTCCGCCGATCCAAATACCCGCCCATACCATGATGGTTCCACCACTATAAGGATGGACTTCCTGGCAGGATTTTAATCGCTGTTGGCGTCCAGGGGTTCTCCAGTGTCGTATACGTCTTGTATCCGGTCTCATACCAAAACGAGACTCATCAGAAAAGCACACGAAACGCCATTGTTCTTCTGCCCAATTTCTGTGTTCAAGAGCCCATTGATATCGAATCCTACGATTGTGCATTGCTATAGGTGGTACCCGTAGCGGTCTTCGGGAATGAAGGTTCACTTCATGCAAGCGGTTTCTGACTGTTTGGTCGCTAATTAAGTTCCCTGAAGAGTGATGAAGCCTCACGGCTAACATCATGGCGGTTATTGTTGGAGCTCTTCGAGTTAAGATTTGAATGTATCGGTCTTGTCTCCGTGTGGTGCAGCGATACCGTCCTCCATGGCGCTCAGCCACGGTACCAGTGCTTCGGTAACGTGTCCAAAGTCGACTGATAACACTCTGACTTGTATTCAGAGCTAAAGCCACAGTACGTTGCCGGGAACCAGCTTCTATCATTCCCACGGCTCTGAGCATTTCTTCCCTGCTTAAATGACGTCGCCGCTCCATAATAACGTTGGTTTTAATCAGTAGTAGGGAAACAGTAGCACTAATAATTTCTTCAATGCGTTGTATGTTTTTATAGGGAAAATATTGGCAGCTGATTTTCATCTTTTAGTCGAATTTGATTGACAGTTCCTGATTCAAATTATGAAATGCACCAAAAAGGATCCATATAAATTTATAAAATCATAAATTTATTACAAAGCCACATCTCAATCTCAAGAAATCCGCATAAAAATGCTTGATCCCTAGACACTTTTGATGTGTGTATTTACAAAAATAATAATAATATGTATTCTATTATAATTATATCAGTTATCAAGTATTCATAGTACAAGCTCTGCTCAGTTTGGGACTAAATGGCATTGTATGTAAGATGTTCGAAATATTTATTTTATTATATCAGTAAGACAATATCCTGTTCTGTTGCTCCTCATCTTTTCAATTCTTCTTTAGCTTCAGTACCTCATAGTTCGCCATCTATCCCGGCCTTAGATAGTCTAGTCCTTTCAACTATTGTTGTGATATTAATATTTTATGATAATGTCTATTACGTCATCTAACTTTTGCATGCGGAACTTTCTCGCAAACATTAACAATTGTCTCCCTACGGGAACAAGCTGCATACGTTATTATTTGCCGGCGAACCCTCCTAGCGCTTAACCTTGAGGTTTGAAGTGATTATCCTTGACCCACTTGCACCCTCTTATTCGCGGGACCCTCAATTGTGATATTTCGTCTGTTAGCGTTTCACTTCAACTATTGTTTCCGTTAATATATATGTACAGACAGACATACACATGAACACACTCATGTGTATATCCATCAAAGGACTATGGACAGGCTAGTTAAGCACTCAGTTATAGCAACTATTTTAACTTTGATAGATAGAGTTGGACAGAGTGCCTTAATCGATAACGGAACAGTATGATTTTATCATAATTAAATAATACAAAAATTTCACTCACTCTCTTACATGCAACTCGCAAGAACCTACGGAAGAAAGGCAGAAGACTAATCGTCCTCTTCTCTCGAGCTTCTTCTTCATATAAACATTAAATATCTCATGAATATGCTTCCGTGTGCGATAATTGTATGAAATAAGTTCAAAATAAAATACGTATATTTTTTTCTTCGAATGATTTATAAAAAAAAAGCGGCCAAGTGCGAGTCGGACTCGCCCATGAAGGGTTCCGTATCAGCAAGTAACATCATATAAAAGTTCTTGTAGTTCGTTGTAACTTTCATCGATGTTTTATTAATAGTGTTTTGATTGGATGAAATGTAAATTGCGTGTTACGATTTATGACGTATTAAAAAAAAACTACTCACTAGATCTCGTTCAAACCAATTTTCGTTGGTAGTTTGCATGGTAATGTACAACATATATTTTTTTTAGTTTTATCACACTCTTATTTTAGAAGTTAGAGGGGGGGGGGACACACATTTTTCCACTTTGGAAGTGTCTCTCGCGCAAACTATTCAGTTTAGAAAAAAATGATATTAGAAACCTCAACATAATTTTTAAAGACCTATCTATAGATACCCCACACGTATAGGTTTGATGAAAAAAAAAATTTAGAGTTTCAGTTCCAAGTATGGGGACCCCCAAAATGTATTGTTTTTTTTATATTCTTATGTAAAAATCTTAATGCGGTTCACAGAATACATCGACTGACCAAATTTCAACAGTATAGCTCTTATAATTTCGGAAATAATTGGCTGTGACATACGGACGGACAGACAGACAGACAGACATGACGAATCTATAAGAGTTCCGTTTTTTGCCATTTGGCTACGGAACCCTAAAAAGCGGCCAAGTGCGAGTCGGACTCGCTCATGAAGGGTTCCGTATCAGCAAGTAAGATCATATAAAAGTTCTTGTAGTTCGTTGCAACTTTCATCGATGTTTTTATACTAGTGTATTGATTGGATGAAAGGTAAATTACGTGTTACGATTTATGATTATGATGATGATTTATATTAAAAAAAACTACTCACTAGATCTCGTTCAAACCAATTTTCGTTGGTAGTTTTCATGGTAATGTACAACATAAATTTTTTTAGTTTTATCACTCTCTTATTTTAGAAGTTAGAGGGGGGGGGGACACATTTTTCCACTTTGGGAGCGTCTCTCGCGCAAACTATTCAGTTTAGAAAAAAATGATATTAGAAACCTGAACATCATTTTTGAACACCTATCCATAGATAGGTTTTAAGAAAAAAAAATTTTTGAGTTTCAGTTCCAAGTATGGGGACCCCCAAAATGTATTGTTTTTTTTCTATTTTTAGGTAAAAATCTTAATGCGGTTCACAGAATACATCGACTGACCAAATTTCAACAGTATAGCTCTTATAGTTTCAGAAATAATTGGCTGTGACATACGGACGGACAGACAGACAGACAGACAGACTTGACGAATCTATAAGGGTTCCGTTTTTTGCCATTTGGCTACGGAACCCTAAAAAGGGAAAAAATATATATTTTGGCATTTGTATTTCTTATGATTTCTTCGGATTTCGAAACATAAATCATTATGTATTTATATTATGTATATTCGAGGGTGTTCTTCCTAAACCTTCTTAGTGTACTTTTTCGCTTCATACCCTCGATGTGTGGATTCCGGAGAATCCGGTCTACCCAATAAACCCCGCGGCGGCCTACCTCAGCAGTCGGAAGGAGCTCCAGGAACGCATCGGCGGCTTCTGTAGTCCCTTCTGCCGTACCTCATGATTGAGGTACATCATGTACCTAGTCAATTTTGTTTTATTTTAAAAAACATTCCTGTGTCGCGGGGACTTTACAAACATACATGAAACGGACACAAAGAATACCCAGACTCAGAATAACAATTTTGTGAATCACACAAAGTGTTATCCCACGTGGGATTTGAACCCATGACACTTAGCGCAATAGGATTTGGCGTGGCGACCGCTTAAACCACTAGGCCAACCGTGCACTCAGTTTTAGGAGTGATAACGTCTTACAAGTTTATTTTTTCACACCTGTATGTTTGAGCAATTTATATATCTATGAAACTAAAGCGGATTAAGATTAATACGTATAGGTAAGCCTTGGTCAATTCCTAGAAGAGACCGTGATATGATTGTTATCTTTGACCTAGGACTATTTTGCATAAGCAATATTATTGGAAACGTATAAGCCGCTTATAATTGTTAGTCTAGCCTTCGATATATTCTCATACTGATATGTCCGTATAAAAACAATAACCCAATAGAATCAACTCCCTTATACGGTTTTTACAACCATACAAGCAATTTTTAAATTTTTGTGTCTGTATCTGATTGTTTGATCCGAATCTCTGGCACGGCTTGACCGATTTTGACGAGACTTTCACTGGTAGATAGCTGATATAATAAGGATTAACTTAGACTACTTCTTGTTTAGACTAGCTTCGCCCCATGGCGTTGTGTATGTGTTAGCTAGATGTGCTCATTAATTTTTAAAAAATATCTTACAATTTTTTTTTAAAAAGTATTACATGCCAATGTATTTGTAATTTACTTATGAAATTGGTAGACAGATGCCATTTATACTATACCGCAGAAAATAGGGAATAATTATTCCTTGTTCTGTGGTCTACAGAGTGCGTTTGCAGTTCATAATGGTTAAAAATAACCATAATGATTTTTGGATAATTAAGGCTTAAATTATCCTACTAACAATTTACTCTTTTCAGAAGTCGGGACTCGGGATGGGATATGTTACAGATATAGAGCATTTTTACACTACGGTGATGAAAAACAAGTACACGCTTTGCTTGATTTTGACTTGATGCTTGTCTCGATGCTAATAAATCGATCGTGTGTATGAGAAATCGTTTTAGATATCGTCTATCGTTGGCGATGTCGGAGCCATGTGGAGAAATCAGGAGTTTTCAATTTATCTGTACCATCTGCAGTTGGAATGGTTTGTCGAAACGTATGTACCGAGCATTAGAAACACACAATAAAATGACAACATATTGCAGGAAATCATTTCGTTTTTATTATAGTATTTATTTTATTGTGTTAGCGTACAATCAGTTCATTGATTACATTTCCTTGTAATAAATCCGAACGGAAACAACAGCTATAGTGCAAATACAATCTAACGCACTAATAATAACTGGCAGCTTGACCTTACGACCTCCTATGATGTCACCAGGGTACAATCAGGACCTTGATTACTTTATCGAGCCGGTGTTGTATACTATATTCGCATTTGCAATAGCTTTTTGGTTGTATGTCCGTGTGGTGCTGGATAAAAAATACGGTGTGTCACCACCCCTATTCATCCCGCTAGTGTCGTAAGAGACGAAGAGAAAAAAACGTTAAAGCAAACCGTCCAACCCGTCCGGCCAGCGTGTTATAGTATTCTAAACCCTCCTTTCTAAGGAGAGACCTATGTCCAGCAGTGGACTGTAAAATGTGGATGATGATGATTTTGGTGGTACATATGGGCATAGGATATGCTGTGAGTTTGATGCCCATAGGGACAATTGTTTTTCTGTGTCTAGATGTACTTTGTATACTTTTGATGAATTATCGTGAATTCTACTACGACACAAGATACATTCTTAGCTGTCTATAACAACATCTTAACTATCCAGGGTACAATGAGAGGGTACAATGTATCTAAGTTTATTCCTAAAATACATTTAGTTTCAATATGTAGTTTAAGAATGTATGTAATTGAATACCAAGACTTAGCAATCAGACGACAACAGATTCCACGCACAATAGAATCTTAAACGCTCTGAGTTGAGTTCTTTATTTTTCTTTGTAAACATGGCCCGCTGACGAAATCTCTTAGATGATTCGTGTGTAGTTACCAAGTCCAATGACCAAACTTTTTCATTAATTAGAATAATATAACTGCCTTAAATTGGTAGAATATTTTTAATATCTTGATAGAAAATGTAGTGTAGTGAACGGGGTTAAACTGTAAGGATTTTTAGAAGACGATTCACGCTCCTTTATCCTGTATCCTGTTGAATAACAATTTGAGGATCAACGTTACCTTTCAAAAGATTGGACCCACAATACCTTAGTATTGTGCATCCGATCCACACTACACGTGAGTCAATATTTAGTGTGTTCCACAAAATGTTTTTCTAATTCTTGGTGTTCTTTGTGTTCGTTTAAATATATGTTTGCAAAGGCGCCTATCACACATGAAATGGTGCCGTGCCGTCTTTAGAAGTCAGGGTTCAGGTTGAGGTCAAGGTTGTATACGCGAATAATACAGTAACTTATATAGGCATATCTGTGTTTGTTTCTCCCTACCTCTGATTCAATGTTCCTTGTTCCTGAAAACATTAAATCCCTTTGAACGGAATTCACTGTAATGTTGGATGCAACATATGATTTATTTCCTTCCTACATCAACACTGAACATGGAACTAAAACGATTCAAAACATAAACTGGATCGTAACAGGAGGTGTTAATAAATGGTTGGCGATACTCAGCTATACTTCAAAGTGCCACAGTCAGTGTAGAGATACTATGATGTTTGTAATTATTTGAGGATAATCTTAGATTGTGAGCAATAATATTAATTTTGAGTTACTTTCTTGTTGTGTATCATTTCATACGAAAGTAATTTGCCCTCTTCCACTCATTCTTTTTGGTTTATTTTAACAACCTCCTATTAAGAAAGTTGTGTTGCGAGGACACATAAATAAAACGGACACTAAGAGCACCCAGACTTAGAACAACAAATTCTTGTCCCATGTAGGATTTGATAAAAGCTGTGTGGCGGACTCTAGGACAGCCGTTAGTTAGAATTAGTTGAAGCTCTGACCACTTTAGATTAGATTAAATGAAATTCCGATTAGATTAAAAGAAACGGATTTGTCATCTTTGTCGATATTCCATTACTTTTGTATTTCATAAGCTTATTTAAATACATGAACCCACTTTTATAGTCAGTATTTTACCATTCAACTTTTGGACTTTTGAGAAAATAAATATACGATGGTTCAAATTAAGATGACCTAACCACATATTAGGTAAAGAAAGACTTATAAATCACAGCAGTTAAAAACTAAAATAGAATATCCTGCAGAATTACAAAGCGTAGTCTCTATCCACACACTATAATAAAACCGCGCCGGCGCAAGTATGAGTGGGATTAAAATAACTCTTCCCGGTTTGATGAACTTGACATCAGCGACGTATAGCTACGTATGTTGTTAGTTTATACTACAGTTTTATTGTTCCTATGCCGTAATATTTAAGCCTCTAAGGACTAGGATTAAGGTTTATAATTGAAATATTTGAGTTTGAAATAAATTGAAAAGCTCCAGATCTATAATCGTAAAATGTCTATTCTAGCATACGAAAGCTGTTGTCTTGCGTAATTTGCTTCCTTATTCGACACTTACGATACCCACGGAGTGAATAGGGGTGATGACACTTTGTATTTTTTATTGATCACGACACATCCCGTGGTTAACATAGTACAAGAAAGCAAAACATAGTACTACGGCACTTCATAGTGTTGGAGATCTTAACAAAAACCTTATACCAATCTGTCTTTCTGACAAGCGTAATACGGTAGGCACAACCATTTTTTTTTTATAATAAAGCTCTTAGCACACTGTAACGGCACAGCTGTGGCACGGCTCTGTATTGAATTTTGGCTACCGCTAGCTGCCAGAGTGCTAAGCAGCCCGCCGCACGCCAACCGCGAATTGCAAGCTCTTTATACTGATATTATGAAACATATTATACGACATACGATTTAAGATCAGGGCACAAGACAGGACGCAAGACAACATCAATGCAAAGAGAAGGAAAACTTGAAACCAACCCGTCTGGCCAGCGTGGTATAGTAGGCCAAAACATCCTTTCTTAGGAGAGGCCTATGTCCAGCAGTGGACTGTTAAAGGCTGTTGATGATGATGATTATAAAATATGGCCACGTAGTTATTCTATTGTATCAACGCTATCCACCTTTAGAAGAAAATTATAAATGAAGAACATCGCGTAAACATATACACACATATATTGTCCCATAAAATTATTACCTACTACAAATAATGATATCTTAATACATAAACGTACAAGTCGTGCAACTGAACCATTATAAAATAATGAGCTAGTAACCTACAAACACGTTTATCATCGCTACAGGAAATATAAGAGATAATGCGTGGTATTGTTTTATTATAAATAAACTTTATGACACTGTAAAGCAATCAGAATGAAGGAATATATCAATTTATCGATTTGGATTTCTCGTATGACGCTAGCTGTCAGGATCTAACCTCTGTAGTTCCTTAAGCGCTGGTTCCCACTACGCCGGACCGGCAGATTTTCCGGGCCGGTAAAACTGCCGGAAGGACTAGTGGCTGTACAAGTTATATGAAGCTGTTCACATTATCCCGGATCCGGCATTTTTGCCGAGTCCGGCATTTTTACCGTGCGTTTTGTCACTACGATCGTCCGGTAAAAATACCGGACCGGAGCAATGTGAACGAGTTTGATCCGGTATCTTCCCCCGCTTGCAACACCTGTGCTCCCCTCGCCCCGCCCGCGCTCCCCTCATATCATTTGGCTCGCATTTTCTTCAGTAAATTGTCAAAAGTGGTTGCTGTCATTCGAAAATAGAATGTACCCAATGTTTTCTTTTATTTTGCCTTCTATTAATAGTACAAGATCCCACTGCTCGATTCTGCAGGTATCTGTTTTTTCGATGAAACTAATTTTAAATGAATGTTTATAAAGTAAACAATGGATTAGGGATAGGTTGCCTATAACAAATTAGCCGCAATTACCTGCAATTCATTTTAGTAAAATTGTTTCGCTGATGTAATTTGCAGCTATATGTTTTTTTAATGAATTTTACGACACTCGAAAGAAAATAATGTTACGAATTCAAAAAGAAATGGTTGCCAGCTCTCAGTCAGCCGCAACATTAGGGTTGCCAGGTGTAAACAAGTATGTTAGTGTTAATTATATACACTCACTTGCTTTTTTTAAATCTTAATACAAAATAAATACGTTTAATTTTTGACAGGTACCTGTCACCTTCCATCAAACATTGCGAACGTGAAAATTTGGAAAGAATTAATGTTCCATTTACAATTCACGGGCCTCTAGAACCCAGGCCTAAAAACCTCCGCGACAGTTTAAAAAAAATCCGTTTCCTCCAAAGGATTTTTTTTTCAAATTTTTAGCTACATTCTGGGAAAACGATTGTTTTGCTTCAACATGACTTCATTAAAACTGTTTTATCACTGTTGGAGAACAGTGCTTTTCTTATCATCTATAATGAGAATCTCTAAACAAAATCGGAGTTTCTTTGTTTATTTCTTCCATGTTCATGTATAGTAATGATTCTGATTTCATTGGATTATACACGGCTTGTTTCATTATAATCTTATCAATATTATCATATTTAATTTGGGATAATTACTACATCAATTCACACTATTTTTATAAGTCAATCAAAGCAATGACTAACGTCATCACTTTATGTTTCACTTGCTCTGACTTTTATTTCAATTTTTTTTATTAAAAAAGTAAAAAACATTTTTTTTACAAATTATGTGTTTAAAATTATACTTATTCTACATGCAAATTTTATAATTATACATGTCTTTATTTTTTCTCATTCATTGTCTATATCGGTGTCGATATCATCTGAATTATTAGATTATTGAATTATTAGATTTATAAGATGTTGTGTCTTATCGTATGTGTCAAAATAAATATTATTTTCTTTCTTTCTTTGTTTTCTTTTCTGATCTTTCCTTTATTATAAAACGCAGCTAAATAATCACAGCTAGTAAATGCATGGAATGATGCAATGCACGACATAAAATTGGGCCTAACTTCACCGCTAGTTGCGTATTGCGTACAATTTATAAAACCTTCATATTTCTTCGTTTTTTTTGTTTTGTACCAGCCCGACAAATTTCCATATCTGGTAAGTAGGTACTTTGTGAATATTGCCTGATAAAATAATTAAGACATCGTTGTCATTAGCTTTTAGTAAAACTTTTGTCTCTGGAGGTGCTTTGTTTATGTGAAACATTATGCATGTGTCAGCTTCCTCATGATGACAACTTAAATTAATGTCTTCAGTGTTTATGACATGGTCTCCTTCTAGATGATAAGAAAAGCACTGTTCTCCAACGATGCTAAAAACAGTTTTATTAAGTAATGTTGAAGCAAAACAATAGTTTTCCCAGAATGTAGCTAAATATTTGACAAAGGCTTCTTTGAAACGGATTTTTTTTAAACTTTCGCAGAAGTTTGTAGGCCTGGGATGGAGAGGTCCGTGAATTGTGTATGAAACATTCATTTCTTCTTGATTTTCACGTTCACAATGTTGGATTGAAGGTGACAGATACCTGACAAAAATTAAATGTATTTATTTTGTATTAATATTTAAAAACAAAAACAGGTGATTAACAATTATAAACTATATTATTATTAATTATAAAAAATTATAAAAATAATTAACACTAATATACCTGGCAACCCTAACATTGCGGCTGACTGAGAGCTGGCAACCATTTCTTTTTGAATTCGTAACATTATTTTCTTTCGAATGTCATAAAATTCATTAAAAAAACATATAGCTGCAAATTACATCAGCGAAACAATTTTACTAAAATTAATTGCAAGTAATTGCGGCTAATTTGTTATAGGCAACCTATCCCTAATCGATTGTATACTTTATAAACATTCATTTAAAATTAGTTTTATCGAAAAAACAGATACCTGCAGAATCGAGCAGTGGGATCTTAGACTATAACATGTCCGAGGCTCCGGTGTAATGTGAACACTCTGTCCGGTGTCCGGTTTCCGGCAGATTTGCCGGTCCGGCGTAGTGGGAACCAGCGCTAAGATTGAGAAAAAAGTACTAGCTATGGTTTCATGAATGTCCTTTGCAGCTCTCTAAAGTAAAAAGAAAAGTATACTTCTTAGAAATAACTGTACTGCATTAAAACACGGACGTATCAACAGATGTTCTTAAACATTCTAGAAGTAGTGGAGACACGCTGATTTCAGAACAAATGAACCGATTCGACCGAAGCAATGCTACGTCTTCCAAACGACCAACCTAACATTCGTCGTCTATATAAATATCGTGTTTCGTCGATGAGTGAGAGAACCGAGGCCAATAATGCAGGAGCTTCCTAGCAGTCATGTGGCTGTCTTGGATTCTTCTCATACTTGCAAGCCAGGACATGAGACTCCAGTCACTTGAAGGTCATGCTATGGTTTGCACAATGTTATGTTAACTCTAGTAACGTATTTAATTATTTAAATGATTGAATTGCGTACTGAGGAAGACTCGTATTTCGTAATTTACTCTTAGTTCGTATATCTGACAAATCGATTCCCGTAGATGTTTATCTGATTTTTCCAAGTGACAAAGTTACAAAAATTTCTCACATCACAGTAGTCACAATTAATTTTTCTATCGCACAGAATACGGTATTATAAGCTAACCAGCTTATGCCCACGGCTCTACCCGTGTCTATGTCGGATATTGTCGTAAACATTGAGTTTATATATGACACTTTAAATAATGTGGCCATTGTGTGTATATGTCACAAACTCTCAACATTATAAAACTCACAAACATAGAAAACTTTATAATTGGCATTTCAGTCTGTGGAAAGATAAACTAAACTGCTTGTATCTTGTTTAAATAAAAAGATAAAACTGTTGTGTCATTGCTTATCTTTTAGGTCTTTATATATCATTTCACATGAAAATCACAATGTGATAAGATATAATATTCAGTCTTTGAATGCCATTAGAGTGACTGTGTGCGATTTATCCACGTATCGACTTGAGCCTTACGTTTTCGCGCTTTAGGCATATCCATCAAAACAAAATATATTTGAAATTGACCACGTTATTATAGAGATAGATAGGTTAGGTACTCTTTATTGCACACCATAATACAGAAAATACATAGTAGGATATATTCTGATAATAACGGTGATACAATGGACGGCCTTATCACAGACTGCGATCTCTTCCAGGCAACCTTAAGCTGGACTATACTTTATATAGAGGTTCAGGTTAGCATATTGCGCGCAAACCAAATGATTCATTCTGGTCGCCAACCACTTACTACTTGTGGCTTATGGCAGTATTTCAGAACTGATATGACCGATCCGGGCCTTTATCGTAATGAAAAGTAGTTTTTCTCTCATTGACCGTCTCGGCTGAAGACAATCTTTATACAAAAACATTGTCCTAGCTAAAAGGACAAGAACATAAAACAAACAGTAATGTAGTATGTTTACTTCAACAAATTTATTTAAATTACTAATGAACCTGTATCTTACATAATTTTAACAAAAAGGAACCGACTTCAATGAATAACTATTCCGAGTACCCAATTCGCGACATTGTGCCTATGATATTTGAGGAGTTCCCTTGATTTCCTTGGGATCCCATCATCAGATTTCGATATGGTGACAATGGGACCACCTGTAAGCTACGCCCATTCCAATGCAAAAATAATTTTTGAAATCGGTTCCTAAACGACGAAATTATCGCGGAACATACAAAAAAAAAAAAAAAAAGATTCCGACGAATTGAGAACCTCCTCCTTTTTTTGAAGTCGGTTAAAAAGGAGTTCTTACGCGATATTATTGATGTCTATCCTGGACTTAGAATCCATATTGCATATATTATATCTGATTAAGATCAACATAGTTACATATCATCCGGTTTTCTTCACCGCATTCTACAACAACTGAAACCGTAATTGAGCGAGACATTTGTCGGCTCCTCTTCAATTATTCCATTAATGTTTCATTCATAAATTCATCAGTTTCATACATAGATCACAATCAGTCATCACTCACATAGGAAGTAAGTAGTTGGTCATGTCGTAATGCCGTTAGGAGTACCTGGTCTTCCTATTTTAAATTGACATCATCCTTTCGAACTGTTCGTTTCAACCTTCAATATTTTCACTATTCCATGGTGGTATTGTTAAAATGGTTATATTGATTTATAACTACTTTTACTTATCCTCTATTGGTCTAGCGGTTAACGTTTGCGACTGCCGATCAAAAGGTTTTGGGTTCAAATCTCGGGTCGAGCCATAATTGTAGTTGGAAGTTTTTTCTAGTAAGAAGAGAGCATGATAAGCAGTCGGTCCTGGTTGTCATGATGCCTGATATTGCATGCATGTTTAACTTCGAATTTCGTATCTCAGGATCCGCTGCTAGTCACTCCTTTTAAAAACTGATATTCAGGTAAAACCGGTTGAAGTAGTAGCTGACCCCAAATAATATTGGCAATGATAAAGGTTAGGAAGATACAATCAATCCCTTAGTGGAGAATAAAAATGTGTGAAAAAATTCTTCTTCCAGCTACACAATCATCTACTAATTTCTTTATTTCAACATTCTTGACATTCTCTTTGTTCGCAATTTTTTTCTCTCTAGCTAGAATCATATTTCAGAGAGACAGTAGACGGTGACATTGACGGCTGAATTTGGATGAATTACCTATTTTAATTATTAGTTCAGTAAACCATATATGGTACTAACATGAATGTATATTTTTTTTCAAATTTTGTTTGTATGACTGTTTATTCCGGTTATCTCTGGAGCGTCTGAACCGATTTTGAAGAGACTTTCACTGGTAGATAGATAATGACATAAGGAGTAACATACTTTTTTTTTTTAGACTACCTTGGCCCCACTCCCCACGGTATTACCCACGATTGTTCTAAGAGTATAAAGATACAATAACAACCACGGGTAGGAACGTGGTGTTAAACAAGTGTATAATAAAACGTAGTAATATAGTACATACACAAGAAATAGCCTTTTTACACGCTTTATATTAGCTTCACCTGTATATTTGTTTGTATGTTTGTAACCGACTCCTTTGGGCGCGATTTTGACCAGCCTTTAAACGGCCAGATTTCGTTCAAACTTTGTAGATTTATCGAGGACCGATGACAATACACTAATTTGAAAAAAAAAACAAAAAACAAAAATAAGCAAATTAGTCTTTCTAAAAAATAGTTTTAATAAACATAACAAACACGCTTTTAAACTAAAACGTAGAAAATAATTTTAATGTAACAAGGTAACAAAGCGTGGAGTACTTTTTGAAAATATTTCAATAACGTCGCCCCACGCTTTTTACATTAAAATTATTTTCTAAGTTTTAGCCTAAAAGCGTGTTTGTTTAGTTTTTTAAAACAATTATTTCAAATATTTACCTTTGCCGTATTCCGGTACCTATTACATGGTACTTTTCACTTCAGTGTTAACAGCTCACGCATGCAAATATTTGTACTTTAATTAGTGACTTCTTTGTATAGTGTTGTACCTTCCATAAATTTAGTATTAACATATTATACGGGTATGAAGTAATAGCTAAGTTTGGCTAAGAAAAAAATCTTATGTTGCCATACCAAAATTATATAAAAATTTTTTAATTTAGTTTTCCGTTTGCCGTTAATATAAGACTTTAAATCTGTTTAAAGTTAACTCTATCGTTATTTTATTAAATTTAAAAGCTACGTTTGAATTAAATAATAATATTAATAATAAATATTTCGGACACTTTACACACAACGCCATCTAGTCTCCAAACTAAGCAGAGCTATTATGGGTAACTAGACAACTGATATAAATACATAAACATACTTATTTTTTGTAAATACATACATATTATTCATAGAAAACACTCAAACTCCGAAAAATATATTTGTGGATCACACAAACATTTGGTCCAATCCGAATCTTGATCAGCAGTCGCATACTGTAACCACTAGACCAACAAGGCAGTCAAAAATCAAAGATGTTTTAGATCCTAAAGTTGAATCAAAATCGTTCAAGGCTGTTTGTATTTTTTGGGTACCGTGCTGTTCATAACATATCATCAACAGCCTTTAACAGTCCACTGCTGGACATAGGCCTCTCCTTAGAAAGGAGGTTTTGGCCTCCTATACCACGCTGGCCAGACGGGTTGGTATAGGGTTGGTTTCAAGTTTCCTAAGAGAGGGTCGTCGTACAGAGACGGTGCCCGCATCAGGAGCGGGCAGGTGCTGGAGAAGTTCAGAAGGAGATCCCACCCTGGACTTCTCCCCCTCCTAAACAGAGAAGCGCGGAGAGGGCACACTGTGTGTTTTTTAGTCGGTTCAAGTCCGACACACCACCCCGCCGTAACGGTGGGGTGACGGTCCATGATGATTTTTCACACATTAAAAAAAATAAAAAAAAATAAAAGGGTTGGTTTCAAGTTTTCCTTCTCTTTGCATTGATGTTGTCTTGCGCAGTTTATCCCTTAGTCGCCTTTTACGACACCCGCAGGATGAATAGGGGTGGTGACACTTGTATTCTTAATCCGTCACCCCACGGAAAGCAGTGTTCTGTAAAATATATGTATTATTATATTGTATATATAGTCGCTTATAGCCTTAGGTGGATGGGTAATCGTTTGTAACCCGATACCACGAACGTCATTGTGATTCGGAGGTCACGTTAAGCAGTCGGTGCCGGCTGTTATCATAAGATAACAATCGTGAAACTTAGTAGGAGACCTTCGGGCAGCTTAAAAACATCCAACGACAAGATTTACGTAGCCACAACGTGTCTTGCTAGTTGCACTGGGCCAGAGTGGGGAGGAGAACCGGACATAGCAATGGGACGTTATGGGTTTTTGATGATACATAATACCTACCAATAGATGCTCAGATACCATTATACCAATTATTTTATAGAAATACCTTCAAAGTAGACACATTTAAAAGCCGTGGATGGCACAATCTAGTACATGATGAATAACTAAGCGATTAGCTCTATGACTACCAAAAATATCGATTTAATACTAAAACTATGTTTACCTAAACCTTCATAATTTAGATCTTTATTCATTTAGGGCCACAGCACACTAGCTACTTTTAGCATCGGCGATCAGCAACTAGTCGCTTTTTAGAAGCTAAATACGGCGACCGAACGCTCTACACCGCACACTTAAAAACGCCAAACGCGGAGATTGGGTCACTTTTTAGAAGCGCGACACAGCAGCTGAACGCTACTCTCCGCACACATTCGGATGCCGGTAGCATCAATTTGGCATCTGAGCAGTCGGTAAATCGCGCGTTTCCGATACCGCGATCGAACGCAGCAAGTCGCTAAAACGCGCTGCAGCATCGGTGCAGTCGCCAAATCGCCGATCGCCGATGCTAAAAGTAGCTAGTGTGCTGTGGCCCTTAGAAGTTATTTAAACGGAATTACACAAAAAATGGAATAAATGATTTTGCTTAGTTTTATCATTCGTCATCATCAGCCTATCGCAGTCCACTGCTAGACATAGGCACTCATTGCACGCCTCTCTGATTGATTTTCGGATTCTCTTATTCAGCTCTTGCCAGCCAGCCAAAAGAGCAGCAGCCAAAAGAAAAGCTTTTCGTTTTCTATTCGAATCTCCATTCTATTTATCTATTCTCTTGTTTTCTTGGCTACTGTCACTCATTCATGTGATCAAAACAAAATATTAGCCAATGATGAAACGCATTGCATTGCAACTTGGCTAGGATGGTAGTTATTGTTCATTCCCATCCGTTTGTCGTATTCATCATCATCAACAGCCTTCAACAGTCCACTGCTGGACATAGGCCTCTCCTTAGAAAGGAGGTTTTGGCCTACTATACCACGCTGGCCAGACGGGTTGGTATAGGGTTGGTTTCAAGTTTTCCTTCTCTTTGCATTGATGTTGTCTTGCGTTGTTTATCCCTTAGTCGCCTTTTACGACACCCGCGGGATGAATAGGGGTGGTGAAACTCTGTATTCTTAATCCGTCACCACACGGACAGTTTATCGTATTGTGTTGAAACAAAGAGAGGAGTCAAGGTTCTATCCCGTAAAGTACAAAGTTAATAAAATCAATAGTATTTATATGTTACTAATTATGTAATCACGGTGATAAAAACGAACAATGAGTTTGCGTAACGGTTAGTTAAAATCACGTCCATTGTTTAAGATTTCGTGTTCGTTCATTCATTCATTCTTTGAATACCGATAAAACTTGTTCCTCCACCTGCTGCCTATTCCAGGTTATGAGAAGTTTACTTATTTCCTGAACATTGAAAGCTTGTAGTACAAAAAAACTTACATTGCATTATAGTGTAGTTACTGTGTTTATTTAGTGCATACACGTAAACACATACATATATACACCCCTATATAAAAAAAGAAAAAAGGCTTGAATGACATTTCAGTAGGCCGCCATAGTAATAGCTATAGGAGGCCCAACCCATACCGCATTGTGTGCATTCGCGACGACTTTTGGATTCTTTTCATACTTTCTATCGGGCCGACTAGAGCTACTCTGGGCGAGAACTATGATTAAAAAAAAACTTGCGTTTTTCACACATTGAAGCCTGCCAAAGTTAGATGCTTTTTCATTTTTGAACCTCCAACCTCGCACTTACTAACGAAATACGACAGCATGAATATTGTCATTTTTAGTTAGTCTTTTGTAAGAGGGTTTAGTTATTTCAGTATCGCACCGGTCGAGACGGACCATTCATTATGAAATCAGCGTAGTTCTACTACTATGCATTATGTACAAATAAATATATTTTTTTAAATGGTTAAATCGTCTATATCATGATGTTTATAATTATCTTCTTTTCTTTTTTTTTAAAAAGACAACTCCCGCATTAGGAATCTAAATCCTGTGTCGCGGGGAACTTTATAAACACACACGAAACTGACACAAATAACACCCACATTAGGAACAACAATCTGTGAATCACACAAAGTATTGTCTCAAGTGGGATATGAACCCACGACACTTAACGAAGTAGAAAGCGACGCGACTTAAAACACTAAACCAACCGTGCAATTAAAATCAGATATTTGCTACAAAATTTTATTAATAGCTGATAAATATGTTGTTGGACGTAGGCTTGATGAACCTAAATTTTAGTCTCCGGTATAATACACTAACCGCAGTTATATTGTTATGTTATGACTGTACGTGAACAATGTGAAGCATGTGTGCATTATGTAGTAGTATATGTGCGTGGCTATGAAATCAGCGGTTTCTATGTTTGGTTACTTTAGTTAGGCATAACTATGTAATTGTCATCGACAGACTTAATAGTGCAGTGTTAGACGAATCCGTCTCCATAGAAAACAGCTTTTGTACTACTATACCACTCTGACCATATGGGTTTGCTGTAAAGGGTTTGTTTCAAGTTTTCCTTCTCTTTGCTGTGCTGTAGTTTGTTCTCTTAGTCGGCTCATAGGACACCCATGAAATTTTGTAGTCCGTATTCCTAATTCATCACCACACAGATACCGTGAAATAAATTAAATTAATCAGTATTTCGGATATGTGACACACACAACGTCATCTAGTCCCAAACTTAGCAGAACAAGCTCTGCTAAGTCATCAAGTACAAGTACTATAGGTACTAGACATCTAACATAAATATAAATATATTAAAGACATACATATTATACCTGAAAATACCCAAATTCCGAAACAAATATTTGCAGATTATACATTTTGCTCCGACCTGGGAATCATACCCGAGACCTTTTGATCAACAGTCGCATGCGCTGATTACAAGACCAACAAGTCAGACAAATAAATAAATAATAGAATACTGTTAACGGTTTTTCGTTAATAGTAGATTAGTAGCCAAGGGTTGTAAGGCATCAATTGCAGCCCGAGATATTTCGCTGCGCTCGTGCGCCTATAGTTCGAGGGTGCAATTGGTACTTACACCCGAGCTAACTATTCTGTTTTACATCTCGATTGTGAGGTAAGTGGAAAAAAACCGGCATTATAAGAATAAATCATTTTATTTGTTAAAATTCATAGTGAAATCAGATCAATTTTCAACTTTTAAGGACAGGTGTTTTTTGAGTATGTTAATAGTTAGAGACTCACGTTTTTTCCTAAGTAGCACGTAATTATAAAAAAATCCCAAAAACAAACAATATGTATTTAAAGTAAAAGTTTTTTATTCCCGCCTTTTTTCATGAAAAAGAATCAAGTAAAGAACTTTTCATTTTTTTTTCAAGAACGAAATTGAGCTTTTACGTTCGATATTTAAAATTGATGACTAATAAACTCACACGAAGACGAGGCTGAATAGCAAAGCGACCTCTTTGGTTTCTGTGCTGGTGCTTTCTGTTCTAATATTGCGAAGACGTTTGACATCTTTTGAATAATATTCATTATGTAATGTAATGTAATTATGTAATGTAATGAATGTAATTTTCTCATAATTTTATTTGCTTTTTATGAAGATCGATGGAGGAATATTTATAAAAATCTAGAAGATTTGTTTTCTTTTATTTTATAACTTTAGCCTCACCAAAGTGATTTTACATTTTACCCGATGGAAAGCATGAGTGGATTCCAAGAGTAGGGGTCACCATCTTCATTGCGAATGACAGCTCCTGCCAGCCGTCTTTCGCAAATTCCACTCCACCTGGCCTGTGGACTTTCTAGATTACGATAATCCAAGATATGACCCAAATAAATCGAGTCGATGTCGAGCCGCGGTTTTAATGGCCCTACATAATATCGGGCTCATGTGTTCCGCTACGTATATTTTGGCTAGCGTGCATTTCGCACGGTTATATGCAGGCCGAATAATAATTGCCTTTGCCTTTGTGGGTCAGGGTTCATGTCCATTTTATTTTCTCTGTTGTTAGTTTAGTCTATGGTATACGATTATAAATTTTTGGTTAAAAATGTAGCTTTCGTAATTGTTTTCTGTCTGATGTAATGTTATTCTTTGTTTTACGAGACATAATGGGTCGTACCTAAACAACGGATATATTATAATGATGTGTTAATAATAATAACTTGACGCAAAAAAAACCGTTTCTCTATTAATTTAGAAATACGTTTATGAAGTATAGGAAGTAGTAAAAAAAAATTAGGGAACTAGCTGAGTCCCGCGGTGTTACCCGTGGTAATAGTTGTAAATCGCGAGTAGTAGTAAGCCGCGGAACGAAGCTAGTCCAAAAAAAAAACTAAGCTTATGTGTAAGGGTTTGTAGTATAGCCATTCCTTTCGTATCTGTCTGTCTGTGTAAAGCCGTGTCATCACCAACAACCAAAAATGTCCCACTGGTAGGATCGGGACTCCTCTCAAGAGAGGGTTAAGGCCATACGTGCTCACGGTGGCCGACACGCTGGGTACTTATCACATATATAAATCGTCCTCTTGAATCACTATTGGCTGCATTTAAATACCGAGGGTATGCTTAGCAAATCTATCAGACGGCGAAAGCGACTTCCTCGTATAACATAATATAAAGATGAATTTATGGTGCTGCACACAACCTTCACTAATGTTTGTTGTAAAAGCATGTTTACACGCTATCAGGTTATTCAATTGGAAAGGAAAATTCGACAATATTTTAATCCAAATTACTCATAGTTCTACTTATTTTTAAATGTTTAAATTATTTTTACTATAACTTAGTTACTTAATAAATTAATATTTCGGACATCTTACACAACATCATCTAGTCCCAAACTAAGCAGTGTTTGCATTACTGATACTAGACAACTGATATAATTACATAAACATACTTTTTTTTGTAAATACATACATATTATACATAGAAAACACCCAGACTCCGAAACAAATATTTGTGGATCACAAAACCTACAACAAACTTTTTTTACTTTTCATCTCTATTTCATTTCCAACGTCAAGCCAAGAAGCGCACTCTGTTGTCAATTATAGTAACTAACTATTGTAAACTGTACGGCGAGCTAAAATAATAACTGACTAACCTCTTATATAGTTCGACAGGTTCACAACAGATGGCGTTATAAGAATTTTTTTTGACAATTATTATTTCTTTTTCAGGTAAAACCGGTTGCAATACATGATGTTTTCGAAGATTAATATTTGCAGAAGTTTGTAAGTTGCTATATAGAAATTATTTTTCACTAGCGATTAAGATGTCTCTCTGTTTAGGGCCCTCTGTTTGCATTTCCTATCTATAAAAATAAATTTTTGTCATTAAAATAGTTTCTATCATTGTAGAAACTGAATATCAACCCAAAGGTCCTTTCTATTCACATAATTCATGATAATCGTTTATACTTCTATACAAATGAAAATTTAAATATGTGTCTGTTTGAAATATCTGATGAACAGCTTTTTACTAAATGCATATGTATATGAAATAGGAATATGAAAGGCGACTAAGGGATAAACTACGCAAGATAACATCGATACAAAGAGAAGGAAAACTTGAAACCAACCCTATATCAACCCGTCTGGCCAGCGTGGTATAGTAGGCCAAAATCTCCTTTCTAAGGAGAGGCCTATATCCAGAAGTGGACTGTTAAAGGCTGTTGATGATGATATGAAAGTGTACCTAAAAATACGGTAGTTACGCAAAAAAAAAGCAGTTTTAAAATTATTGTCAACCTCAAAGTACTTGAGCACATCCCGGAATCACGTGTGCTCATGGCTCGCTGCAACTTGCGGTCTCGTTTGGCCGGTACTTGTGCGAGTCTCGCGCCAGCTTCGTCAGCAGCGGCAGCAGCGCGTCCACGTAGGCCAGGTCCTATTTGTTAAAGCTCATCTCTGGAACGACTAGTCTGCTTTTGACGGGACTAGCAGACAGCTGATGACATAAGAAATAACTTTACTTGACTAGCTTCGCTCCACAGTGTTACTCGTGATGTACTGCATAACCGCAGGTATCACCGTGGGGCTTTGCTAGTTCATCATCATCAACAGCCTTTAACAGTCCACTGCTGGACATAGGCCTCTCCTTAGATAGGAGGTTTTGGCCTACTACACCACGCTGGCCAGACGGGTTGGTATAGTTTGTTTCAAGTTTTCCTTCTCTTTGCATCGATGTTGTCTTGCGTAGTTTATCCCTTAGTAGCCTTTTACGACACCCGCAGGATGAATAGGGGTGGTGACACTGTATTCTTAATCCGTCACCACACGAACTTTGCTAGTTAACTTTTTTAAACTTTATTACTGATCCGTAAACATATTATCGAAGATTATATTTTATCGAAAAATAATACTATGTTTTTATGATGAGTTTAACACAGTATTAACTAGCCATTCGATTGACACTGAAGGATTATCGAGTTTTTCTTGGTATTGTAATAATCTGGTAGACGTCACAGACATGCCGGCACCGTCACGTAGGCCAGCTTATTACAATATAAAACATTTTTTTTTTATTATTAAAAAAAAAATGTTTTATATCCATCAAACAGAGTTGTTTGATGGAAAGCATGAGTAAAATCCAAGAGTAGGAGGCACCATCGTCTTTGTGAGGGTAGGCAATGCAGCATGATGACCCATACCATGGTCGCCTGGTCAGTTGTTTCTGCATCATTCTCCTAGCCTCCAGCGGGCGAGAGAATGATGCAGTTACGAGGATTCCAGTATGTTTTTTTTTTTCGGACATCTTACACACAACGTCATCTATTCCCAAACTAAACAGAGTTTGCACTAGGCAACTGATATAAATAATTTTAACAAAAAGGAACTGACTTCAATGAAAAACTATTCCGAGTACCCAAATCGCGACATTGTGCCTATGATATTTGAGGAGTTCCCTCGATTTCCTTAGGATCCCATCATCAGATCCCGATATGGTGATGATGGGACCACCTGTTAGCTACGCCCATTCCAATGCAAAAAGAATTTTTGAAATCGGTTCATAAACGACGAAATTATCGCTGAACATACATAAAAAAAAAAAGATTCCGACGAATTGAGAACCTCCTCCTTTTTTTTGAAGTCGGTTAAATACATAAACATATTTTTCTTTTGTAAATACATACATATGATAGGTACATAGAAAGCACCCAGACTCCGATACAAATATTTGTGGATCACACAAACATTTGATCCGACCCAAGAATCAAACCCGAGACCTGTTCATCAGCAGCTGCATACGCTAACCACTAGACCAACAAGGCAGTCTGTTGGCAGGCATACTGCCTGAAAGTTCGTCACTCAGGGTATTCATACCCCTAGTATGGTTTCCAGTCTCTCACAATGTAACATAGTTTGTAGTTAAAGTCAAACAGTCCGATATTATTATAGAAATTATATTTAATAAATAATAAAATAAATAATATTATAAAAATAATATACAGTAAACTACGTAAGTCCCATGTCAACTAATTCCCAAGTTATTTATTTTTTTCATATAATCTTTCTTCTTCTCTAAAGCTTCTTTCTCTGCGTTCTCCTTCTCTATTTCTGCTATGAACGCTGTGATAGTTTTATTTTTTAACATTATTACTGGCTGACCCCCTTTTATGACAGCCACCTGTAACGAGAAAAAATCTAAATGAAACCCTGTGATTATTTGTCTGCTAGATGTTAGAGGGTGACAGCATTTTTGTTAAAGTGTGACCAGAAAAGGTGACTATTCATCTTCATCAACAGTCTTTAGTCTGTCATATTCGTTCTGCATCATTCTCCCGACCTCCGAAGGCCGGGAGAATGAATAAGAATTATCTAACCAGGCCGCCATGGTATGGCTCACCGCGCTACATTGACTACCCGCACAATGAGCATGGTGGCCCATACTCCTGGATTCTACTCATGCTTTCCATCAGGCAGAGTAGAGTCACTATGGAAGGCTTAAATATAAAAAAAAACTACTGGATCTAAGTCCAGCAGTGGACTCCAGACTGACAGACCTCTGCTTAATTCGGAAGTTTTGGCTGACCTATAGTATAGGCTCCTGCCCCGTTAAATTTAGCGGCCTTAGTGGATGAAAATATCAATTAGAAATTAGCACAGAGAATTAGCATCACTCTTTAACGGGGCAATATTGCCAGTCTTTTGGGAACGCTATCAGTAAGCGATGATGCGGGGGAATTTTATTACACTTATATGTAAATATTGTAAAAATATTCTTTAAGTTCATAGTGATAATAAACTTAGATAACGTATTTTAGAACTTCGAGAAGATTTAATTTTAATCAAAATATATCTCTCACAACATTAGAAAATTAGATGAATTTGGTACTGTATTGAGGAACAAGTTTATCATCAAATGTTCTCAATCTTTTTATATTATTTTTTATCACCGTTGGCACCATCTGGCCTTACAAATTAAATTACTAAGTGTCGCTGAATATCCCAAGGCAACCAGTGGTTTCAAAGTCAGTAGTCACTGTCATGAAGAAAAAATATCAGCACTCACATCTAGGTTCCTTTGTCCAGAATGCGCGGCTTCCAGCAATGCTCTGATAGCCAATTTAATCGTCTTCTCATCCGTACTGACTGCTTCAGGGCTGTAATTCTTTTCTAGATATTCTCTCACGGTCTTTTCAGATCTACCCGTAGCCGCTGCCTGGAAAATAATACCAGATATTGTTTCTAACCTTTGCGCCACCAATGCAGTCAAAACAAAGTTCTTTGAGTACACAGTGTCTGTTAACAAGTATCAAAATCATTTCACTGAGCTATACTTACTTTCCACTCATAATAATTTCCAGAAGGGTCAGTCTGAAACAGGTGCGGTGAACCGTCATAGTTGTATCCGGCAACTAGACAGGAGATGCCGAAGGGTCTCCTGCCATTGCTTTGAGTATAGTTCTGTTTCATCTCGGCCATATATCGGGATATGTACTCCACGGTGACGGGGTCTTCCACTGTGAGGCGATAGGACTGGCATTCTATTTGAGCTCTGTGCACGAATTACTGGATTTAAAATTTAACTAATCTATACAAATTGATAAAATTGATGTGTTTGTTTGTAATATCAAATGAACAGTTACTTAATAAATGCATATGAAGGTATTAAACCTTCATATGGCACGTACATAAAAAAGGCAATTATCAAAATTGTTTGTGTGTTTAATTGTGTTTCTCTGTCTGTTTCGACTAATCTCTGAACTAGCTTGACCGATTTCGACGACAGATAGCTAATAAAATAAGGAGTGAATCGGGCTATTTTTTATAAGCCATCTTCGCTCCACGGCGTTTACTACAATAACTACGGGTAAAACCGCGGCACTCAGCTAGTACAATATAAATATTAGTATTATTTTAAGATATATTAACCCTCGTTGGTCTCGAGAGCTGGCGTATGCGACTTCTGATCAAGAGGTCCTGGGTTCGATTCCCGGGTCGGAACAAATGTTTGTGTGATCCGCAAATATTTGTTTCGGAGTTTGGGTGTTTTCTATGTATAATATGTACGTACGCATTTACAAAAAAAAAGTATGTTTATGTATATATATCCGTTGTCTAGTACCTACAATACAAGCTCCGCTTAGTTTGGAACTAGAGGATGTCGTGTGTAAGATGTCCGAAATATTTATCATTATTATTATTTCTATTGAAATTATTAATTCTTTCGAAATTAATACTTTAAACTACAGAAGTGAAATATAACATGTTATTGTTTGCTAGTTAAACCTTCCAATGCAGTTCACCGTCAGGGTTGCGTAGGTTCATTCGCTCCATGAAAAACTAATATTTATGTAAAACCGGTTGAACTAGTAGCCCAAAAAAATTGGAAATAATAAAGGCTAAGAAAATGATGATTAAATTATTGTTTACGTATACCTTGCAACAAGTATCCTTGCATCAGCTCTCAATCCAGCAAACCCCATTACAATATGTTCATCCAAGACTACAATCTTCTTTTCTATTCTTGTATCTTCGAGTGTCTGAACTGCCCTTTTCTCTACTGCCAGGACTATAGCCTCAGCTCCTCTGACGCCAACCAAGGGAGAACCTCTTCGAACTGCTTCTTGAGCGTACTGGACTTGAAGAAGTTGACCGTCAGGAGAAAATACAGTAATTGCTCTGTCGTATCTAGCCATGGTCAAATTTTAATAGTAAAAAGAAATCCTTCAGAAAAAATAAACATAAAAAATTATAAATCACTCTATCAAAACTAAAAGTCAAATGTCAATTTTGACAAGTTTGTGTATGGATGACACTTACGTGTTAATACCCTATTTATGGTAAAACTAAAACACAAGCTTTTTGCACTTTTCATCACCTCGTCACTTTAATAGTCCACTATCCACTGCTGTTCACGGATGTCTTCTTAGAAAGGAAGTTTTGACTCACCATACTACGCTTGTACACTTCAATTATAATCAAAAGTCCCAAAAACCAGTAAAACTTTTATCAACAAATTCTTACAAATCTAATTATGCACTCCATTATGTACACATATGTTTTGTATACAAATATTCACTCGTATTAAACCTTTAAACACACAAATACGATAATTCACAATCCTCATATAACCCACCTTCTAATAAACGACCCTGCTAAGCAGTTTGTCTCTTAGTCGTCGTATTTCGTTCAAATCCAGGCGATACGACGACACTAATGTAAGCGCTTGATTGATTTTATTGCGTAAAAGCTTTGAAGAGAAATGAAGTGAAGAAAAAAAAGTGTAAAGGGTTGACTGAAGAAATGTGTATTGCAAATTGCATTGCATTGCATTGAGATTCCTGATAAATGTAACTGAAATATGTTGTCTTGTACATTAAACAGATTTCTTTGATCACCTGAAACCCAAATGTTTTGATTTTTTTATTTTAGTAATTTATGCTTTCATACTAATTTTATTGTAAAGATGTATAACTTAGCAAGTTTAATAAGTTTAAAAATATAAATAGGCAAAATGAAAAATTCAAAAAATGACGAAAAAGACTAAGTACTGTAATTTTTGGTCTTTTCTTCTTCATAACATCTCTCCTTCACGATTGCATTCTTCCGACTAATTTTGATGATATCGAAATTTTTGCATGTTAGTCCTGCATGCTCCAGTAAAAGCTCCACATGACTGACGTGATCGTAGTTCGCTATTAACATATGCCAGTAAAATTAATATTTCAACACAAACATCCTCTCTGTTTCAAAATTAATAAAGTTTTCAAGGTTAATGACATTAAAATAGATCGAGATCCAAATAAGTATGGCGTTCTGATCGTATTCGCCAAATAACTCGAAAACTAGTTTCTATAAATTAGTTGTCGCTGCGTAAATCTTAGAATTATTGATTTGTTTAAATTAAATCACAAATTTGGGTAATAGTTTCGCGTGCTTTAAAAGCTTTAAAGATTTCTTGACAATAATCTTTTAGTATAAATCTTAATGACGTATAGTGACTGGTTAGGAATACTTAGTGCCACTACCTCTATTCATCCAGTGGTCGACTAACGGAACAAACTATGCACTTAAATAAGAGAGAAAATTACAAATAAACCAGCCCTTTTGTCCAGTATTTTCGTTCAGGCTTAAATTTTTCCTATCGTATTTTTCATTTCATCAAACACTTTCGAAATGTACGTAATACATATACCTACCTTATAGTATTAGCAATTGCGCGTTAAAACTTATTTTATAGAAGATTATTCAACTTAAAATAACCTTTTTTTTTACGTGTGTAAATCCCGTTGGGCCGTCACCCCGCCGGGGCTTTCGGCGGGGCGGTGTGTCGGACTCGAACCGACTAAAACCACACGGTGTGACCTCTTTGCGCCTGTATTTGGGAGGGGTCCAGGGAACTGTTTCCTCCTTCTAGAACTTAAAATAACCAAAAGCAACCAAAATTTTTGAAACTGACATAAAAAATAATGGCCATCTTGCTTACGTCATTAGGTCATGAAATAAACACTTAATGCATTAATGTGTACTAATCTTATATAGATAACATATTTTACCTACAATTTGTTGAACTCTTGGGTTATCGACACTGAACGGGCTTCTTTCATCCACAGTTATGTCATACTGACAAGATGTTGTTTTTAAAATAAGTAGTCACTTTGTCTTTATTCGTTAAATAAGGTCATTCGATAGGTTAACGATGCGAGACACCTCTAAGATCCGATAAGTGTTATCATTAGAAATTATTATGAGATCAAATCAAAGGGTAGGGGAAAAGGCGATTCCATTGACCTTCTCAATTTTCATGGCAACAACAAGATTACACTGTCTATAGGTACAGGTGTATTTGTAAAAAACTATCTTCCTATGTGTTTTCCTAGTTTAGAAAACTACAATACAATGTATTACCATTATTATACATTTACAAATATCATCCTCTAATTATTCCTGCCTAAACATTCTACATATACATATAGAGCTGTTAATTCTAATCATCTTCTTTGATTCCACACCATGAAACATATGTGTTCGCAACTTGCTTTATTCTATTTAAAAAAACTTTTGATACTATTAACCAGTTGTCTTCACACATTAGTTGTGAAATTACTCCAAGCCCACTCAAAGTATTAATGAGTTAACTACAACCAAATTTTCGTGACTCAACCTTATTTAAATTACCAATCCTTCCGATGCCCTTAACTACCAACTATGTTGTTATTTCCTGACCGTGGGCGCAGTGGGGGCGAGAGTTGCCTAATACGCAGGTTTGATGCCCGGCTGATGTCATCAGCGAACAGTATGCTACAAATGAGCTCATTGGCGTATGCCGTTTAAGCTCTGAACAGATAATATTTTTGGATTGGTTGTAAATCTTTTTTTATTTCATTTTTTACGTTGACGTTAGAAATGCATATGAAGATTTCTAGGATGAGTAATTGTAGTGATGATTTAATATTTCGTAAGTCGAAAATGTCTATCAATGGAGAAGTGGTATTTGCTACTTAATAAGGAATACAATTGCTCGTCCGGTCGTCGGTCGTCGGTCCGTGTGGTGACGGATTAAGAATACAGAGTGTCACCACCCCTATTCATCCCGCGGGTGTCGTAAAAGGCGACTAAGGGACGCAAGACAACATCAATGCAAAGAGAAGGAAAACTTGAAACCAACCCTATACCAACCCGTCTGGCCAGCGTGGTATAGTAGGCTAAAACCTCCTTTCGAAGGGGAGGCCTATGTCCAGCAATGGACTGTTAAAGGCTGTTGATGATGATGACGATAATGGAATACAATTATATACCACTTTTTAGGGTTCCGTAGCCAAATGGCAAAAAACGGAACCCTTATAGATTCGTCAAGTCTGTCTGTCTGTCTGTCTGTCTGTCTGTCCGTCCGTATGTCACAGCCAATTATTTCCGAAACTATAAGAGCTATACTGTTGAAATTTGGTCAGTCGATGTATTCTGTGAACCGCATTAAGATTTTTATATAAAAATAGAAAAAAAACAATACATTTTGGGGGTCCCCATACTTGGAACTGAAACTCAAAATTTTTTTTTTTCATCAAACCTATACGTGTGGGGTATCTATGGATAGGTCTTCAAAAATGATGTTGAGGTTTCTAATATCATTTTTTTCTAAACTGAATAGTTTGCGCGAGCGACACTTCCAAAGTGGAAAAATGTGTCCCCCCCCCCCCTCTAACTTCTAAAATAAGAGAGTGATAAAACTAAAAAAAATATATGTTGTACATTGCCATGTAAACTACCAACGAAAATTGGTTTGAACGAGATCTAGTAAGTAGTTTTTTTTTTATACGTCATAAATCGTAACACGAAATAATTATACCTTTCATCCAATCAATACACTAGTATAAAAACATTGATGAAAGTTACAACGAACTACAAGAACTTTTATATGATGTTACTTGCTGGTACGGAACCCTTCATGGGCGAGTCCGACTCGCACTTGGCCGCTTTTTCTTTCTTAACAGTGTCAATAAATTTGATAGAACATTTCGCAAGTTACGAACCCATTAGTAATTATATCAATAAATAAAGTTTGTTTTTAATTATGAATATTTCGAACATCTAACACGCAATGCCAACTAGTTTCAAACTAAGATTGACTTATAAAATATACTCTTTTTGTAAATACATAAATGTTATACAAAGAAAACACCCAAACTCTGAAACTATTTTTGTAGTAGACCGGGTGGTAGACCCCAAATCACCTTATTGTTAACTAAGTTGGATTGTTTAACTAGATCAGTTGGTGCAATCCCCATTGCAGGTACTAAACAAAGTGTGCATATGTCGTGAGTGTAAATAGAAGTTTAAGAAAAAGATGAGATATTCCTGAAAAGAGGTTTCTTTGTGTCTTTTACCAAATCAATTATAAAAAAAAATAACGTTTTATGTGTGTACGAATATGCATACAAAGTTTTCGACATTGTGTGGGTGTGCAATACGCCTATACACCAACCCCACGCCTTCAAATAAATAGACGTAAGCGTATACAAAAATCAAGGAGATAGAAAGCTCTTAAAATGGCCACCGAGATTTATAACCTTGCTGCAGTATTGAATAAAACTGAATTACGACCTTTATAAATAATAAACCCCGTTTAAAAGCGTTTTATATGTATAAACACTAGCTTTCAGCGTGCAACTTTGTATGCGTTCTACAAAAATTCTTTCTGTTTTTGCAACATGTTTTCTTGATGCTCGGCTGCTATTGCTCTCAGCGTGATGTTACAGCCTAGAACCTTCCTCGTTACTTAATTAACGAGAGAGGTAACACACCTACTTAGAAGGTTGTAGAAATTGATCCAGGGGTTCACACATGATACCGTGATCAAGGGAACTATGGTTTTTTATAATGTATCGCCGCGAAACGCAGTTAGTCTAGAAAAAATCAACTTAATAGTTATTCCTTATATCCTCAGCTATTTTCCAGTGAAAGTCAAGTCCAATTTGGAATAGCCTATCTAGAGATTAGCCGGAACGAACATAAAGACGAAAATTTTACCAATAGATTTTTATGTAAGTACCGTAAACACTTCTAAACGCATTCAGTGAAGAGCTGCAAATTAGAAATTAGAAATAGAAACCTTAATTTTAATGGATTGTATAGATTACTTTACTTCTAAAACTGATATATCATCGCTGGACTTAAACGACTGGGACTGTATACTTAAAATAAAATAAATTAAAATTTCGAACGTCTGACACACAACATCATGTAGAAATTTGAAAGTTGTCAGTAGCACTTCATGTATTTTAAGTTGTAGTACGCAAGTAGTAGTAGTGTTAGCTGTGATTACCTATAACTGAATGAGCACAGGGCATGTATTTTGTTTTCTTTATATTCATATTTGATGTGTGTATCATTTGTTGGTGATCCGAAATAAATAAATAAGTAAATTCATCATTTTTTTACTCAAAAACTGATAGGTTGGTTTAAGCGGTCGCGGGTTCAGATCACACATGGAACAAAACTTTGTGTGATCCATAAAGTCTGAGTGTTCATTTCAAGGATGTTTGTGTATAACTAATGCGGAAGTTGTTGAAAAAAAAGCAAACGAAGCCGCGAGCATTAGCTACTAGTCGCAATCTCCATTCATGCCGTTACTCATTCCTCTTCCTTAGACATTAATCTCGTAACTTGTCTGTATAAGGTCATCAAGCGATTATTGGTGACTTCAATCTTCAATGTTATATATAGAGTACTTGTCAATCGTTTTTTTTTTCGGAAGAGGCACAGCCCACTGTGTGCTCTGTACTCGTCAACCCAGTAACCGAAATGGTCGTGGGGTTGTCACGTTCTGAAGTTAAAGTGAAAATGGTCTTTTTTTATTTAGTCGTCAGTAAACTAGAATAATTGGAACGCTTTATGAGTCAATAATCAGACCAAATTATTTCTATATTCCGGAGTGACAATATTAAAACTTTCCAAATGTTAAGGAAGATACGCATTTTTTTATGTATACCTGCCAAAATGGCTCTACTTTACTTGTTAAAAGAATGTGAGGTTAAAAGAATGAATAGTCTATTACCACCTAAGCTAATAATATAATTTTATTATTTATTTCCTTTTTGCTAATGTGCCTATAGTGTGTATTTTCTGCTACATAATATTGTATCGCTCACATTTTACAGGCACCAAGAAACTGTTAGTACATACCGCGTACTTGAGTATTAATGAAACATCACATTATCTAATTTTTGTTCCATATAAACAAAGCTTTATAAGGGTTCCGTTTTTTGCCATTTGGCAACGGAACCCTTATAGATTCGTCATGTCTATCTGTCTGTCCATCCGTCCGTATGTCACAGCCACTTTTTTCCGAAACTAGCTATTATGTTGAAACTTGGTCAGTAGATGTATTCTGTGAACCGCATCAATATTTTTACACAAAAAAAAAGAAACAAGCAATACATTTTGGGGAGCCCCATATTTAGAACTGAAACTCAAAAATGTTTTTTCCATCAAAACCATACGTGTGGGGATACGTATATATGGATAGGTCTTTAAGAATGATATTGAGGTTTCTAATATCATTTTTTTCTAAACTGAATAGTTTTTGTTGGCAAGTGACAACCCTAATTACGTACATGTACGTAGTTAGACGCTTAATTAAACTAACGGGTATGTTTATAGACAGTTACCGTTTATTACCTATTATTCGGCTACTCTAGTTTCTTATTACTTTCGAATATCAACAGTTTTTGTTTTGCTATTGTCATTCCTGTATCTGACGATCTGTTATTATTTTTAAATGATAAATATCGCAAATATCTGATGAGTATCTGAGGCACACAAAGCATTTAAACTACATTGCCCTGATAAGATTTACAGATAAATTATAATAATTATAGTTTAGTAAATTTGAACACTCTAATTATTAGAAGACATAAAAAATCTACTGCACTGCGTCAAAATGTGGTGCTTCTTTAAGTTTACCAATGCATATTAATATTATATTTATTTGAAATTAACTCTGTTCGTCCGTCTATTACGCTTTCACAGCGAAACCACTACGTTATCTTTATCTTCCTTATTCCCAATATTATTTGGGGTCGGCTACTAGTTCAACCGGTTTTAACTGAATATCAGTTTTTGACTGACAGAGCGACTGGCATCGGACCTCCGCAACCCTAAGGGAGAACTGAAATTCGAAGGTTGAACTAGTTGTCAGTAAATTTGAGGGCACTGACTTCCCAATAACGATTGCCATAGATGTTCATGACCACCGGGACCGGCGGAATTTCATAAGAAAATCCTAAAAACACTTTGGCCCGACCCGGGATTTGAAACCGAGACCGCAGCGAAACCACTACGTAGAGGTAGATTAAACCTTAGAGAAGGACATAGACAACTTTTTGTCGTGATAACTTATACAAACACGGACCGCAGGCAAAACCCTAGTTATTACATATATTAGTCAAGACAAATTACTCGATAGCTTTCAATCCAAAATCGGTCTACCTGCTTAGACGATATAGATCGAGCCAAAGAAATCTGTACAACATACATACTTAAAATCACGCCTGTTTCCCAAAAAGAGTAGGCAAAGGCATTTCAAAAGTCCACTTTTTACCAGATTTTTGATCCCACGTGGTGGTGAGCCTATTGCCATTTACTAGGATGTTTCGTTTGCCAGAGTCTCGACCCTCGATTAGAAGGTGCACAACTTGCAGGTGAGGTTGACTTGGGAGCCTATCTTGTTGGTGGGAATGCTAAACACCTACACTTTTTGGGAACTCTATGAACCCCCATGCAAATCCATACAATTAATGACTGCCTTGTTGGTCTAGTACTTAGCGTATGCGGCTGCTGATCAAGAGGTCTCGGGTTCTTTTCCCGGGGCAGACAAAATATTTGTGTGATTCACAAATATTTGTTTCGGAGTCTGGGTGTTTTTCTATATATGATATGTATGTAAATACATATTTAGTACCCATAATACAAGATCTGCTAAGTTTGGGACAAGATGACGTTGTGTGTAAGATGTCCGAATTATTTATATATTTCTTTATTAATTAAATCATGTATGAGTAACACGGGGAGCAGTTAAAAATATACAGACACTCCAAAAAAATCGTTTTCGCATTAATGCTTTAATCGTTATTGTTGTCAATTTTAAGTTTTGATAAAAAATTGCGACGTCTATAATAAGACTGTTAAGATCGAGTGTCACATTGGCTAATATTAAGTATATTGATAAAAGATGCGACCTTGAATCTATAATAAACTTCATAAATTTGATTAAAAGATTATTTTTTAGGGACACCAGTGCTAACTAAATATACTACGCTAGTAGCTTCAAAATAGCAATCAAAGAGGCAGATAATTATTTAGGTCTTTGATACAAAGTAAATGTGATGTTTGTGAACAAATTTAGACTTTAAATTTATCTCACATTAGAGACTCATATCGTCTGATGAGTGCTACTACTTATAACCTTTACAAATTATCTTTATCAGCACTAACTTCGTAGAAAAATAAATCAGTACCAGTTAATTTGTTGTAATAATCTTGATATCATTGAACACTTTATTTAGAACATATAGATGTATTTATACAATAATGCCACATTATACATATGCCACTGGAATCATTAAACGGGTACAGTCGCAAACATTAGTTCTATTAGTATTTTTTTTAAAACAACTCTCGGACTTGCATTACATCCTGTGTCGCGGAGTTACAATAATTCATGAACTTATACTTAAACCATGTTCAAGAAGATCAAGATATTAACAAGTCTAATGCTAGTTCACCAGCTAACTATACTTAAACAATCTCCTTACTACGAGTATCCTAAAGAAACATTTTAAGACATGTAAACACTTATGTGTAGGGAACACAAAGGAAAACAAAAAGTTCACTCAGGGTACGGCGGGTATCTAGCTTTTTCTAAGTGGTCCCTTAAATTTAGAGGAGTGGTTTTTGGATATCTTAGTGTAGTGCCATGTATGGACCGAACCCGTCAACACTCAGCCCGTAAGTATCCAATGAAGTAGCCGAATAAACTACTATGCCACCTGTGGAATCAAAATTATTTCGTAGACTTTTTTATATGACCTTGCTTAAGTGACTGTTTTGCCTGAATAAATCAAATCATATTTATTTCAAATAAATCAATACAACGGCACTTTTGAAACGTCAAGTAGTCAGTCAGTAGTCATTCGTGAAGCTAATTGTCTGTTCCAATTCGTAGATTCTATGGATTGTTTTGATGATGATCCTATGGAGTGTTTGTGTATGATTGATTGTATTTGTGTATTTGAAATAAAAATGGTTTGATTTGATGGTAGTACCGGTTGACCCGGCTCATTCGTGCTGAAATCTACTACCTTATTATTTGTATTGCAAAATTGTTTATCTCAAGTAGTAAATATTAGCGGGGCCTAAGTGTGGGTGTTTGATAAATGTAAAGTTAAACAGTGATGAATACACGAGTTAACTTGTAAACTGCCTTTCCTTAGCGGTACTAATACCATATTTGTTATTTTCACGTGTTAAGTCCGTGTGGTGACGGATTAAGAATACAGAGTGTCATCACCCCTAATCATCCCACGTGGGTGTCGTAAAAGGCGACTAAGGGATAAACTACGCAAGACAACATCAATGCAAAGAGAAGGAAAACTTGAAACAAACCCTTTACCAACCCGTCTGGCCAGCGTGGTATAGTAGGCCAAACCCTCCTTTCAAAGGAGAGGCCTATGTCCAGCAGTGGACTGTTAAAGGCTGTTGATGATGATGATGAAATTTGTTTACAATACTTGTGATGTTTCGACATACGACATTTTGCAGTTTTTATTTGAACTTAGTGTAGCATTAACAAAGATTTTTATTCAGTGATTGATCTACAGTAATTGCGCGACTGCCTCGGTGGGTAATGTATGCGATTGCCGTGCTTGAGTTCTCGGGTTCGATTCCTGAGTCAAATTGAAACAAGATTGTTACAGACCCCTATCTCCCCTATGTCTCCTAAGTGTCGTAAGAGGCAATTGATGGAGGCTAGCTTCGTTTAATAGGGCTAAACCTTCTTTCGAATGAGAGGCCCATTTCCAGCAGTGAACTAATACAGGTTCTTGATGATGATGGTTTTTCTGAAGTATTTGGCGACTTCCACATACATCGCAAGCGAAAACATACAACAGCGCCATCTACCGAAGGAACAGTGACGAATACAGAGTAACTACTAAAGTTGAATCGCGACAGAGAAATTCTCACGCTGTTTAGCATATATATTAAGTCTTTACCTATGAAATTGCCTTTCTTCAGTACTGGTCATTTCAAATAAAAAAAAGTTTGTAATGGCTCTGTATTCTAAATTCAAATTAATATTGTTTTAAAACCATGACATTCTATTTACAAACTCAGTCTTTTGTTTTTTGATTAGCGTTGTATTTTCTTTACATTTGAACATTTTTCGTCATAATGGATACTTTAAAAATTCGTGTAATTATGGAATATGAGTTCCGTCGTCGCACCAACGCGACACAAACGATCATCTCGCCTTGTCGGAGGATCCTCTCTTTGTGTTAAAGGAACTCGATACCCGTTCCTCCACAAGTACCTACAGCATACTTCGCATTGACAAATATAATCATGTATACCGTTATCGGTATCAGATTAAAATCAAATCGGTCGTCTACCTGTGTGTCGGCTTAAAATAGATCTAAAGATATAAAACTTTTTATTTGCACACCTCATTACAAAGATAAAAGAGTACATAAAGTATCAGAAATGCAGTGTCCAAAGGGAGGAAATATTACTAAATGCAATCTCTTCCAGGCAACCTTATAATCATATGAATAATTGTATTCCGTGTAGTGACGAATTAAGAATACAAAGTGTCACCACCCCTAATCATTCCATGGGTGTCGTAAGAGGCGACTAAAGGAACAAAATAAGCAACTAACATTACTGCCAAGAGAAGGAAAACTTGAAACAAACCCTTTACCAACCCGTCTGGCCAGCTTGGTATAGTAGGCCAAAACCTCCTTTCAAAGGAGAGGCCTATGTTCAGCAGTGGACTGTTAAAGGCTGTTGATGATGATGATGATGATGAATTGTAATATCTAATTATCAACTTTTCACTTAATGCATTACAAATTATATACGTAAATCACGTTTTTTTACATGTGAAATAAAAAAAATGCCTATCTGTTCATTCTGGATAACCTCTGGAACAGCTGGACCGAATTGGACAGGACTTTCACTGGCAAACAGCTAGTAAAATAGAGAGTATATTGGGCTCCTTTACAGACAAGATTCGTCCCACGGTGTTACCAACAACCAGTGTATCTAAGCTAGCAACTGATATAAATAGAAATATTTGAGCAAGTTCTATGTTAACAGTTATTTTATCAGACATTGCAAAGGGTAGGGCTTCACCTGCAATGTTCAACGGTACCCTCCTTATCGCGGCGGACAGGTGACGTTGTAGATTTTATCAGTCGCTTTCGATGTACTCGACAGTAGTTCTGTTGGAAAGGCCTGGATTTTGAATACAGCTTCAATAAATAAATATTTCGGAAATCTACATACAACGCCGTCTAGTCCCAAACTAAGAAGAGCTTGTATTTTGGGTACTAAACAAGCGCTATAAATACATAAACATACTATTTTTTGTAAATACATACATATTTGTTTCGGAGTTTGGGTATTATCTGTGTATAATATATAGATAACACCCAAACTCCGAAACAAATATTTGCGTATCACACAAACATTTTGTCTGACCCGGAGTCGAACCCGTGACCTCAAGCTCAACAGTCGTATACGCTACCACTGTGCGACAAAGGAAGTCGAATTCTTGTCACTATCATTTTTTTGTGTATAGGGGCTGACTTGCAGATGGATTAAGGGATCGAGATTCTTCACAAGACTTAAGTATTCACGTGGGATCTTTAAAGTGAAATTAGGTAGTAGTACTGAACTAGTCATGTTTATCCAAAATTCAAATCAAATCAAATCAAACCATTTTATTTCAAATATACCAATACAACGGTACTTTTGAAACGTCAAGTAGTCAGTTAGTAGTCATTCGTGAAGCTAATTGTCTGTTCCAATTCGTAGATCCTATGGAGAAGAACAGACAAGAAACTCCACGAACCAATATTCTCACATTGGATTTAGATTTGTATGATATTCTATCTGTACAACTATAAAATATATCATCAGCCTATCGCAATCCACTGCTGGACATAGGCCTCTCCAATAGCACGCCATTTAGTTCGATCCTCGTCTACTCACGTACAGCTCATGCTAGTCTTCTTACGCAAATCATCACTCCACCTGGCCTGTGGACCTTATAAAATATATATCTGGTTGTAATTACATAATCCTCCGTGTGGTGACGGATTAAGAATACAGAGTGTCACCACTCCTATTCATCCCGCGGGTGTCGTAAAAGGCGATTCAGAAATAAACTACGCAAGACAACATCGATGCAAAGAGAAGGAAAACTTGAAACCAACCCGTCTGGCCAGCGTGGTATAGTAGGCCAAAACCTCCTTTCTTAGGAGAGGCCTATGTCCAGCAGTGGACTGTTAAAGGCTGTTGATGATGATAATACAACTTTTAAGTAAACGCGTCTATATATGGACACGATACTTACGCAAAGAGTAAACAAATAATAAAGTTTTTATCTGACGCTCTCTATGTCATTGTGTTTATTCCTACTAATCTCCGGAACGGATGGCCCGATTTCCACGAGACTTTCACACAAATACAAACGGCAAATAATATGTATTACAAGGAATTATTTTGGCTTATGGCTTTTATTCCTCCGCATAGCAAATATAAATACAAAAATGTTTGTTTCTGTAATCTTCTCTCTAAGCCCAGTGTTTACATAATTGTCAATGACCGTTAGTGACATGATAACAGTCGTGAAACTTAGTTAGAGGCCTTCGGGGCGGCTTAAAAGTGTGGCCTTAACCCTCTCCTGAAATGATACCTGAGCCCAGCAGTGGGACATGATGGGTTGCCGATGATGATAGTGGCATAATTGTCAATAAGCAATAATAGTATATCTATATAGCTCGCAATAACCTTTAAAAACGTCATAAAACAATGACCGTTATGATTTTATCAAAGTTAAATATTGTTACGTAAAGCTTATCGTCGCGACTGTACAGTCTCATTAAATCAATGTTGCAAAACGCAAACACTTATATTGCAACAGCTTTTGTCATAATCAAGTTTACAGAAACTAGGTGATAATGTGTGGGATGGTGCTTTATCACTCTTGAGACTGGATATCAATGTTCCAGAGATGTTATTTATGAACTACTTGCTTTTGCCCCCGGCTCTGTTCGAAAGTATCTCTGTTATTGCGGTATAAAACAGGCTATGTTCTTTCGTTTAAATCGGTGAAATCGTAGTTTTGTAGTCGTAAAAACGTAACAGAGTCATATAGAGGGTAAAGCCGTGGCCTCGGGCTGAACCTAGTCTAAGTTATAAATAATCGGCCAAGTGCGTGTCAGGCCACGCACAGGAACACTTTCCTTAGTCACCCATAATGGTACGTGGATTTAAAATTGTATCATATCGTATTTTAATTGTAATGTTTACGTATTAATGCGTTATTTTGTATGAAGTGTTCCAAGGAAACGCATTTTACAAGTTAAGCCTCTATAACTCCTGAACTAACAAAGTCATCTAATCCGTCATAGTTTTCCTTTAAAGTTCATTATATGGATCACCATCACGAATTTTTCCAGCTTTAAGAGGGGGGACTGTTTTTACAAAAAAGTGCCCTTTAAAGTGGAATTTCTCGCAAACAGATACCTATATCAAAAAAATAGTCTTAGAAACCATTTATTGTTTTGAAAAGACCTATCGATTAATACGCCACACCATGGGGTAGCCGCGAAAAAAAAGTCATCCCCACTTTACGTGTAGGGGAGGTACCCGAAATAAAGCTATTTTTCTTAATTTTATTGTAGCAATTTGTCGACGTAATAACACATATTGATGCAAAGTTTTATCCTTCTAGCACTTACCGTTTGGACGGTAAGTCGAGAACGGACGGACGGACGGACATGACGAATCTATAAGCTATAAGTTTATGTCTCGGAACCCTAAAAAGATTAAAAAATTACTAAGTTAAAGTAAAGCCAAAGTTCTCCTTGTATCATCAGCTACCTACTGTGAAACTCCCGTCGAAATCGGTTCAAACATTACAGAGATTAGCCCACACAAAATTAAACTTTTTTTTTTATGTAAGCACCATCACCATCATCATCAACAGCCCTTAACAGTCCACTGCTGGACATAGAAAGGAGGTTTTGGCCTACTACACCACGCTGGCGAGACGTGTTGGTATAGGGTTGGTTTCAATTTTTGTCTTGCGTAGTTTATCCTTTAGTCGCCTTTTACGACACCCGCGGGATGAATAGGAGTGGTGACACTCTGTATTTTTAATCCGTCACCACACGGACTGAAACGGATGTAATTTACTTTACATTTTACAAACTCAATTTTATTAAAACACTATTTTTGCATAAGTTCCATTACTGCATACTAATATAAAAATATTTTTTCACTATATCTCTCAAATTCACTAATACATAATACAATGCTAAAATTTCTAAAAAAAACATGTAAATTAAGTGGAAGATCCATGTATCTCTAAAACTCAATTGTAATTAGATAATATATATGCCAAATTACATACAAACAGACCATAAAATGGGCTGACTATTTATGGTTCGTTGGAAAATGTGTTTTACACATGATAACTGGCTCATTAAGATCTAATGTACATAAGGCAAAAACAATGTAGCAGATTTTATGCTACACTGATTTTTATGTAATTTTTATGTTGATGTAGTTATTAAACGAATTTATAATAAAATACTCCAAAGAACTATAAAATCTATGAAAGTTTGCCTCCTCACTAATGAAAAAATAATGTTATAAATTTAAAAATTACTCCGTCTGTCTGTTACGCTTTCAAGCCTTGACCGCTGCACCGATATCAATTAAAGTTTGCATGAAAATTCTTTGAGTCAGGACGGAAAAATTTTTTCACGATAACCGACATTTAAAAGCTAGTTTAAAATTTGTTTACACACCCATATATTCATATGTTTTATTTTTCTAGCGATTGGTTTTTAATAAAGAAATCTAATATACCCGTATAACTTTGTTTCATTCTTCTTATAACAGATCTGTGAATATATTGTCGCCTACGTTAGTCAAAACCATCAGTGTGGCAGTTACCAGTCCGAGCATCTAATCTGATCTTATTTTCTTCAACATCTTCTTTGTAAAACTAACACTAATAAGTTTGCCATTATATAATTAGCCAAATGCGTTTAAGGCCTAACGGCGGAAAACTGCACCATATTAGGTCGGCATTGTAGCTCGCCTACGAGTTGCCTACGCGGTCCTTAAGCACCTTAATTGTATTGTTGACGACATTCCTATGTGTTGCTTAGAGACAGATGAGGTTGTGATCACGATGTGGGCCTTCGTATGTTGCTACATACGGATTGGGCATACTAGTATTGGCATAAAGGGCCCTTCGTGAAATAGGGACAAGGGCTCCATTTATTGCTGACCAAGAAGAAGCAATAATATTTTTCATCTACCTCCTAACTTCTCTGTGATGCTTGAAGAAGAGTTGTCTAAACAGAAACATGTTTTTTTGGTATAAGTATTGTTATGAAGTCATGAACTGTAGTGTAGGAGGTCCGCAGGCCAGGTGGAGTGATGATTTGCGCAAGACGGCTGGCAGGAGCTGGATGCGAGTAGCCGAGGATCGAACTGCAATAGGCTGATGATGATGATGAACTGATGATTATAAACGTATCGACCTTGTAGATTTATCACTCGCTTTTTATATTCTCGACACCTACATCTGTTGGAAAGGCCTGGATTTTATGCTGCCCAAATCTTGAAAATGGAATTGGAAAATCTGTAAATCGGTCTTCGGCAGCTTAGTGAAATACTTCTGAATCATTAGGCCTACAGTCTCACACTAACCAACGCAATACGACAACACGCGTGCTGTCATTTTTACACTGTTTATATTACCTTTACCTGTATGTTTGTTTGTATGTTTGTAACCAAATCAATTGGGCGCCATTTTAACCCACTTTAAATGGCCAGATTTCGTTCAAACTTTTTAGATTTATCGAGGACCGATGACAATACACTAATTAGAAAAATAAAATAAAAAAATGTTTATAAAAAATATAGTTTTAAAAAACTAAACAAACACGCTTTTAATCTAAAAAGTAGAAAATAATTTTAATGTAACAAAGCGTGGGTGCTTTCTGAAAATATTTCAATAACGTCGCCCCACGCTTTTTACATTAAAATTATTTTCTACTTTTCAGTTTAAAAGCGTGTATGTTTAGTTTTATTTAACTGTATTTTTTTTATGCTGCCCTTCGTGCTGAAATCAGTATTGCTATACTACCTATATTTGATACATAAACTGGATTATAATTATATTAGACAAAATGTGGGTGTTTAATAAACTTCAATTTACCCCTATTACCCCTTAGATATTATGTATGTAGTAAATCAGCGTGGGCTTGCATTGATTACACAAATTATGTAAATAACGTTTCCAAACGCCGATGAATCATTCTATCGAGTTAGAATACGTCATTTGTATGAAAATGTAACTTGTCAGTTTCTTATTTATTATTTATGGGAAAGGGAATGACACTGAAGTAACTAGGGTGGCTGTCTGCATGTCTGTCCTTTGATTGACTGCTGTTATCGAACCATAGTTGTTTGTCAGAGTAGCTGATGCATAATCAAGTATATGAACTGAAATCATAAATTTTATCTATACATAGGTACAAAGAAACGAAATTGATGGGTCTGTTTGTAATTACAAAACGGTATACGGTACTTCGCTTATTCGCAATAACGGGGGTAAGCAACGATGGCGTGGTCAGAGTTAGATGGGTGACCGTTTGCGGCATGATTAGGATACGTTTCTGCGATACGGACGGCACTTTAAGCAGTCGGTCTTGGTTGTTATCATAAGATGATTACTGTAGAACAGTCCTTCCAGATAGTTGGAGGCCTTCGGGCCACATTCGGCTGGCGTGGGGACGTGTGGCCTAAAGCCCTCTCCTGAGAGGAGACCCAGCCCAGCAGTGGGACATTATGGGTCGTTGTTGTTGTTGTATAGAGACGGTACTCACAAAATAACACAATTTATGTATAAAAATTTTGTCTGTCTGCTGTCATTGGCAGAAAGCCGATAATATAAGAAGTAACTTATGCAATTTTTTTAAAACAAGATTCTCTCCATTGCATTCCTCGCGATTCACAACAATAATTGCGAGTAACACCGCGGGACTCAGCTTGTGTTTATTTATCATGCAATGCTCAATTTTATCAATAATATAAATACTATTTAGGGAATACCAGTGGCATAATTTTCAATTAGTATCGATGTTATTAATATTATAATGAACCATTTAATTGTATAAACATTGTAATAATACAAACATGTATTATTATAGAATTTATACTGCCTCACTGGTCTAGTAGTTAGCGTATGCGACTGCTAATCAAGAGGTGTCTCGGGTTCAAATCCCGGGTCGGGCTAAAACGTGTTTTTTGTTTTTTCTTAGAAAATTCCTAATAGCCCGAAGTCTGGAAGTTTGGCGGTGATTCACGCCTGTGCCTCGGAGAAAACATATAGCCGTCGGTCCCGGTTGTCATGAACATCTATGGCCATCGTTATTGGGAAGTCAGTGCTCTCAAATATACTGACAACTAGTTCAATCTTCGAATTTCAGTCCTCCCCTAGGGTTGCAGAGGTCCGATTCCAGTCGCTCCGTGGAAAAACTGAAATTCAGGTAAAACCGGTTGAACTAGTAGTCGACCCCAAATAAACTTGGGAATAAAGGCTCGGAAGATGTATTATTATAAAACTTGAGTAGGAAATTAAGCCGTATTATTCAGTAAACAAATATCTGATTAGCTTATTCCGTATGTTTCCTACAACATACAGGAAACCAATCAATGCCTATATTAAAAGACCTGATCGTAAAGCATTCTTAGTATAAAGTATTTTAGTACTTGCTAAAATACTAACCCTTAAATACTTTACATAGAGTTCAAATTCCACTGAATTACAATCGAGCTGTAGTTCCGTTCACAATAACCGTAAAATAGTAAGAAATGTTTAAACGTACGCAAATAGAAAACAAAGCGAATGAACCCCGTGAACCTGAATGTTGATTGTTGTTCTGAAATCATAATGGTGATGGTTTTTTGCTAAATGACTTTGTGTGGTGACGAATTAAGAATACAGAGTTTCACCTCGTTTTTCATCATTTTTCAACATCATTTTTGTAGTCCTATCCATAGATTATAACACGTATGGGTTAGATGAAAAAAAATTTTTGAGTTTTAGTTCCAAGTATAGGGACCCCCAAAATGTTTTTTTTTTCTATTTTTATGTAAAAATCTTAATGCGGTTCACAGAATACAACGACTGACCACATTTCAACAGTATAGTTCTTATAGTTTCGGAAATAATTGGCTGTGACATACGGACGGACAGACAGACAGACAGACAGACTTGACGAATCTATAAGGGTTCCGTTTTTTGCCATTTGGCTACGGAACCCTAAAAAGTATCGTTAAGTTAAGAATATAACGATTTTTTTACCTGAGGAATGCTTCTCACACCATATCCTCCTTGGGGGAGACGAAGGGTATATGTGGCACTCTCGACAAACCGGTCTACCATCTTAACCTTACCTCAGCAGTCGAAAAAAGCTCTAGGAACGCATTAGCGGCTTTTGGAGTCTCTCTGCCGTATTCCACGATTGAGATACATCTCGGGGTAGGTCACTGTTGCGCTTCTCACTATTCTACAGCAAGGGGTAGAACACCGACTCGCCTTAGATAATACCCCTGGCCGCACCGTAAGATGATTGACATAATTGTGTAATCATAGTACCTAGTAATGGTAATCGTAGCTTTTAATTTCTGAATATCTCAGTAACTTGGTAATGGATCTCATCACTAGAAATGCTTAAAGTTTTCAAACGAGTATATAATCACTATTTTATCGTTATTAGAAATCGCAACTTTCGCCTGTATATTTCTAATCGTTTCTAATGTTCTTCTGTGATAGAAAATATGTCTAAAACACTAGAGAATGTTCATTCAAAGTTTACAAGATAGTTTTGAAGACAAGTCTAATGCCCGTTCACCAACTAACTATACTTAAACCGTCTTCTTACTACGAGCCCACTTACGTCGGTAGCCCCTAAATTTATATAGACATCTAAGCACTTAAGTGTCCCCTAAAGACGTCCTAATCACTAAGGGTTACCTAACTCTCTCTAAATGGCCTCTTCAATTTGGGGGACGTTAGTGAAAACGGCCGTAAGTAAATAAAACAGATTTATTATTAATAAGATAGCAGAATAGTAACGTTTTTACTTTTATTTAAATATAGTTTTTATTAAAATAACTTTCACAGACTCAAAAATCTCCTCTATTATTTTTGTCGGCATGTCTTCCATGCCGGCGCCTTCTGGCTGTAAAGTCCTCTTCTCATCATCATCATCAACAGCCTTTAACAGTCCACTGCTGGACATAGGGACTCTTTAGGAAGGAGGTTTTGGCCTACTATACCACGCTGGCCAGACGAGTTGGTATAGAGTTGGTTTCAAGTATTCCTTCTCTTTGCATCGATGTTGTCTTGCGTAATTTATCCCTTAGTCGCCATTTGTCGTCCGTGTGGTGACAGATTAAGAATACAGATTGTCACCACTCCTATTCATCCCGCGGGTGTCCTCTCCTCTTTAACTTAAATAATAATTATTTTATTTACTAGCCTGCCACTTTTCTCTAAATTGCCTGAAAAAAAAAGTTTGCAAGTTTAAAATAACACAAAGCTGTTGAAATAAGGCGGTTAATCTTTAGTTAAGTTTTTAGTAAATCTTTTCACAGGCCATTCAATTTTGGTAACATTCTAAATAAGGTATGTAAATGGAATGTTGTGATGAGATATTGTTAGTTACTAACGTGTCGGCGTATCAAATGTGTTCATCACGTATCCACTAATTTCACACTCATATCACATTTCTCGTTGGCGAAGCATTTCAATTTGGATTGCATGCCTGATCGCGTAGTTAGATTAATTTCTATTAAAATTTCACAAGTAGGTATTATTAAGGACAATATTGTCAAAATCGTGTGGAGCTAAATTTACCATGCTTTGTAACCGACTTAAAAAAAGGAGGAGGTTCTCAATTCGTCGGATTTTTCTTTTTTTTTTTTTCACCATATCGAGATCCGATAATGGAATCCCAAGGAAATCGAGGGAACTCTTCAAATATCATAGGCACAATTGTCGCGATTTGGGTACTCAGAATAGTTTTTCATTGAAGTCGGTTCCTTTTTGTTAAAATCATATGTACTTGGTATGATGTATCTGTATATTTACAGTTTACAGCTAAAACTGCCAAGATCTTAAGTTTTTTGTGTTGATAGATTTCATGTTTTCCCAAAAAGTTGTGAATGGATTCATTTTTATCTTAAAAAATGGTCTCTCTTTCTAAGTAAAAATTATTCAGGAACTATCAATATTAACGAATGAAAATAATAATTATAAAATACTCTGATTTTAAAATAGTTTATTTATAGCTTATGTAGATAGCTTCTTTTAACATCTATTGAAGTACAACATGAAATAGTTACAACAAGAACATAAATATCAGATATTAATTTAATATGTATCAAGTGGTACAGTTGCAATAGGGAAAGTGCACTGGTTCGTGTTAGGTTCGATGGTTGCTATGCTAATGTACCAGATTTATTGCCTAGAAACTAGAACTAATAGTTAGCTGGCTTTTGTTAGGGAAATATATGAATAGATATTGATTTATTTGCATAATTTTATGTAAGTAGTTAAAGTAAGTAAGTAGTATAAGTAAATGAAAATAGAAGCTTGTGATAGTGGTCGCCCAGAGGTCGAAATTCGACCATAGTTCATTCAATTATATTTGTTTTGATTCTCTTTAGCTTTCTGCACTCCTTAAATAAACTTTAACTAAACGGTTTGACAGCTCGTTTTTGGTGAGAGTCGCAAAAGTTTGGAACGACCTGCCTGGGTCTATTTTTCCTGAAGAGTTGAACTCTGGAGCCTTTAAGAGTAGAGTGAACAGGTTTCTTTTGGATGGGCGTGTACCATCTTCGTCTTCATCTACACTTTCCATCAGGTGAGATGGAAGACAAACGTCTATTCCATTACAACAATACAAAAAAAAAAAACTTCACGTATTAATTAACATAAGACATCTATTGAGTAAGTGTTAGTATTAAATAAATAAATAAATATTTGGACAACTTACACACAACATCATCTAGTCCCAAAGTAAGCAGAGCTTGTGTTATGGGTACTAAACAACTGATAGAAATACATAAACATACTTTTTTTTTTTGTAAATACATACATATTATACATAGAAAAACACCCAGACTCCGAAACAAATATTTGTGGATCACACAAATATTTGGTCTGACCCGGGAATCGAACCCGAGACCTCTTGATCAGCAGCCGCATACGCTAACCACTAGACCAACAAGGCAGTCAAAATAGTATTCATGTCTTCATGATAAATATTACATTATTACTTAAGCTACGGGCACCAATGTGATAGGCTTGAGGATCGCCCAAGCGTTCTTAACATGGACGACACGTTGGTTTATTGTAGTTTATAACAAAAAACAAATACTTCCATATATTCACTATAGAAATGCCATTAGGGCCACCGCACCGACTGCTCAGATGCCAAGTCGCTGCTACCGGCATCCGAAATAGTGCGGAGAGTAGCGTTCAGCTGCTGTGTCGCGGTTCTAAAAAGCGACTCGATCGCCGCGTTTGGCGTTTTTAAGTGTGCGGTGTGGAGCGTTCGGTCGCCGTATTTAGCTTCTAAAAAGCGACTAGTTGCCGATCGCCGATGCTAAAAGTAGCTAGTCTGCGGTGGCCCATAGTCGTGTTTTGATCTTTAGTACAGACGAAAACGCGTTTCATTATCCTCTACTCTATTTCATTCAGCACGAATTGGCTGGTTCAACCAGGGCAGTACTACCCTCACACAGAAGATGATCCTGATAATGACAGCATTCTTGCTGTCGTATTTCGTTGGTGAGTGTGAGACCGGAGGCCCAATCATTCTGCATCATGATGCAGAGTTATATAACCAGGCCGCTCACCATGCTAAATGTCCTACTCTCACAATGAGGATGGTGACCCCTACTCCTGGATTCTATGCTTTACATCAGGCCGAGTAAGTCACTTCGGTAGGCTTAAATATATAAAAAAACTTAAACTTTATAAACTCTAAGTTACTCTAGAAACTATAAGACTCCACCTCAGTTATTTATAAAGTTACGAATACATATTTTTACGATTTTCAATCGTAAGCTAATTTAAACTCTTGAATTCTACTCATGCTTTCCATGAGGAAGAGGGGAGGCAGGGTCATAAATAAAACAACCTGCAGCGCAGATAATTTGAAATGTAATATACTAAAAATACATTTATAGTTGTTGTTGTTGAGAATTGTTTATAGATTAAAGTTCATCGCAAGTGACGTGTTTAATGAGACAATTAATTTAAAATGTAGGTCATAAAAACATCACGGTATTACTAGTCAATTTCTTAGTAATAGTTACAGGTCGGATTGAGTATATATTTTTAATTTTAACAAACAATTACTGTGAAGTCTCATCTCGTTAATCATCGCAAGCAGTGTTAATAACAAGTATAAACGATGACGACATTTCTACTTAGATGAGTGTGTTTGTCAGTTGCATTTGACCTTGTCTTGAACAGTAATGCTTAAATTTACTTATGTAGTCGTTTAACAACTGTCTCGTTGGTCTAGTGCCTATGCGACAGTTAATCAAGAGGTCTCGGGTTCAAATCCCGGGTAGGACCAAAAAGTGTTTTTGGGTTTTTCTTAGGAAATTCCTAATAGCAGCCCGGAGTTTGGAAGTTTGACCGTGATTCACGCCCGTGCCTCGGAGAGCACGTAAAGCCGTCGGTCCCGGTTGTCATGAACATCTATGGTAATCGTTATTGGGAAGTCAGTGCCCTCAAATATACTGACAACTAGTTCAATCTTCTAATTTCAGTTCTCCCTTAGGGTTTCGGAGTTCCGATGCCAGTCGCTGGAAAAACTGAAATTCAGGTAAAACCGGTTGAACTAGTAGCCTACCCCAAATAAACTTGGGAATAAAGGCTAGGAAGAAGAAGTTGTTCAACACTCTTTAATCAGTATTATCAATTAGTTTCAATGTTGACTGCTGGTCATAGATCTTTACCAATGCATGCCTTCGCATTCTTTCTTCAATTTCAACTGTCTTTGTTCTTTTCGCATAGTTCCTAACTACACCTTTTTTATTTGTGCGGAAATCCCCACGGATGTCACATAATTGTGGCTATGTAGGACTCGAACCGACCTAAACTGCACGCCTGCTCGGGCGCTAGAAGTCAGTGAACCAGGTGCACCCTCGGAAGGAAAAACCCTCGGTTTTTCCTTCCGAGGGACGTACCGACGTACCTAGGGCCATCTAGGCTTGCAAATGGCCCCCTACTGTCCTAACTACACCTGGCTTCAGAGGGATACAGAATCCTTCCCTAGCGATTATCAGTTCTGTCTATGTGACCAGTACAAAACAACGCCTCAAACATATACTACTTAAAATTAAAAAATGCGGTCGGACCAAAACCAGGAATGTTGGAGCTCTTTAAGCAAAACCATTCAGCAGTAGGCTGAAGAAAAGGAAGAAAATAAAAATATTTCAGAAATGTATTCAAAATTTAAATAATCTCACCAAGAATATATATTACATACAATTGAAAACATAACCGGCCAGCAGCCTGATATGATAACTTATTCTTGACGAATCCATCTTCAAAATGTGACTGGATGCCTAGGTCCTCACATAGGACAACTTTATGTGAAGGAAAACCTGTTGTTCTTGATTTCGGTATTATTTGCGTTAGCTTCACGAATTTTTCGAAATATATAAATGCTTAATATCAGTCAAGCCAGATCTGAGAGGTTGTTATTGAAACCCTAGTACACTTTAAGCTAAAAAATACATATTAATCTATTGCCAATCTAACTTTACCAGATTTCCTGCTTGGACAGGTACGACGTACAAACGCCCACACTTTTGCTATTACTGTTTAATTAACCAACCAAATGCCATTACAATGGCGTAATCTATGAACGCACCTAATGATTTAAACTGATAATAACCAAATATGGATTCGTGATGATTGCGTAAATGTTTCTTAAAAACTTAGTTCACCATAATGTTACTGATTGTATCAAATTATTTGCTAATAGTGTATGTATGTATATTCTTGTCAGAGAACTATTTAAATTTAACCATAAGACATATTTTTAACAATTTCTCTAATCAGAAAAACTCAACTCTTTTTGGCCGGATCCATGAGTCGGAACTGTAGACGGATCGCGCAAATGCAAACGCTTGCCGCTAGACCAACAAGGCAGTTTTGTATATAACTTGTACAAGGATGCCACCATAAAAAGCTAAACTACCTGCAAATTACTTACATTTTACCATAAGACCTAACATTGTAGATACTAGGTCACATACCATCTCCATATTTAAATATACAAGGGAACCAATTAAAAAAAAACGGTCATAATCATTAATCACTTCATTAACTACCGCCTTTTTAGTCTATGGTCACTTTTTTACCTGCTGGTATTCATAGGCTTTCGTGGTAAATAATAAAAGATTCTTATCAATATCATACCTACTTTATGTCCTACTAATATTATAAACGCGAAAGTTTGTGAGTATCTTTATTTGTTTCTCTTTCACGCAAAAACTAATAGACGGATTTGGATAAAACTTTACAATAATATAGCTTATATGTCAGATTAACACATAGACTACTTTTTACTGCAATAATCGAGATATCTAGAAACACGCGTGCGGAGTCGCGGACGAAAGCTAGTATACTTATAGCGCGGATATTGGTTTCAGTTATACGATGTTTTAATTACCCTTTTTAAAACTATTGGCCAGTTTATATCCTTGACTTTTGCAAAACAGCTAGGTGCAATCATTAACAAATTTACACATTTTAACCTACTTTAAAATTAATTAAACAACGAGGAAATAAAACCAATTAAAATATTTAATATCAAATCCCGGGTCGGGCCAAAGAGTGTTATTGGGTTTTTCTTACAGGAAATTCTTAATAACAGTCCGGATTATGGAATGGTTGGTGGTGATTTACCCCCGTCCATAGCAGAGCACGTAAAGCCTATGTCCAGCGGTGGACTATTGAAGCCTGTAGATGTGATGTATCATAAAGCTCCTGTACATCATCGCCTATTAGCAGCGTTCCCAAACTACTGTCACCATTGCCACATTGAATCTGGTCACGAGAAGCGTTGAACAGTTCCTTAACTAGTTCTTTAAACAGCACGAACACTTGGACCCTATGATCCAAGCGTCCCGACCCCAAACGGTTCAGAAAAGTAAAAACTCTCAATATTTTTTTAATTTCACCGGTAGTAATATGATGCTGGCGGACAACAATAAAAAAAAATTAACCAACACGCGACCTTTACCTATAAATTTTTAACAAGATTACGTATATATTTTATTTATTTCGTCTTTACAAAATACGTGAGTAACAATGTATGGACTATTGCAGTACCTTATTTAGCATTACGCTGCTGTCAATGAAACACCCACACAAAAGTTCTTAAACAGAAGTTATTTACACATTGGCGCCAAGTTTATCAGCCAAGCGGCTCACTTATTGGTAACATTAATAATTTATTTATGTCAATTCTGACTCAGGCCTTACATCTGGCCTTCCATAGAAGTGTGACATCATCACGACCAGTCTCGGATGTGACTTGAATTTGAACCGTGGAGGAAAATGTAACGTAGCCTAGATCCTATTTAGGTCATTTTGCAATTTTGTTTAAAGAAACCTTAGAGTAATATGTGACCTTTACATTCTGCGTAACGTGATTCTTACAATTCGCACGTGATAGAAGAATAGGGCAAATTTTTTTTTTTTTAGAATAATCTATCAGTTATAGGTACATAATATATTGCATTATGAACAACCCACAATGTCTCACGGGGCTAGCTTCTCCTCTCACGAAAGCCTTGCCATCGGATTTTTTCAAGCCGCCTGAAGACTCCCAACTAAGCTTCACGACTTTTTGGTCTTGCTTGGACAAGCTTACTTTATGATAAAACCCGGGATTGACTGCTTAACGTGACTTCCGAATCAAGACAACGCTTAACATGCCACAAACGGCCACCCATCTGGGTCATCATCAATCATCAACAGCCTTTAACAGTCCACCGCTCGACATAGGCCTCTCCTTAGAAAGGAGGTATTGGCCTACTATACCATCCCATCCATACCATCTGGGTACTGAAACTTATTATTTCTACGAGTATTGCATAAGAAGAAAGTTTTGGTTCTCAACACTTTTTAATTTCTTTTCCATCCAAATTTATAACTTAAAAAAGCATTATTTTTAAACTACCGAGTTCTTATTAAAAATATATCTTGTCATTCTTGTGTCAAATCGTATTATTTTATAAGGAAAACCGCGTGTACGTTTCTCATTCTAGGTAATTTAAAATATTAATGACCTCTTTGATATAAGTTATGTAGTTCAAGGACAATGTCTACTTACAAAAAAAAAACAATTGTGACACAGCTGTTTTTATCCTTGTCGTCGATTTATGCGTATCTTCGTCATAATTAAACTAGAATTAAGTATGAAAAGACTGCATTTATTTCTTTTTTTTTAAATTATTTATAGCCTACCAAAGTGATTCTAAACTGCCTGATGAAAAGTTGCATGACATTTTTTTACATATTTAATGACAATTTGCATATTGAAAAACTTTTTCTCTTTGTTACAGGTAATGGCGAAGTCACCTAAGTTATTTACAACGATGGTGGAAGAGAACTGCAACATCAATTACACGATTGCTACATCTTTCTTTGGAATATTCTGTCTTCATATTAATAATATAATATTAACAGTATAAAAGCGAACTGCGATAATGGTGCTAATTTTGTTGTGGACATCACTGAACTAAAATTTCACTAAAATTGTATTATTTTGATTTAATTGGAGAATAATTGAGCAACCAATTCTATTCTTCTTTCAAGTCGATCTATATAAGAAACGAATACAAAGGAGGCTCAGAACACCAATTTGTTGGGTCATGCAACAAATAGCTTACTTAAATACAATAACTTAATCGTTTTAATAATTACCGTACTATCTAAGAAAAATAAATATAATTCTGTTTATAAGAAAACGCCCACACAGTGAAGCAACGAGGTCCCATTAAACATGTCTTGACGTATCTAAAGCGGTCGGGGCAGAACTGTAACAAGATTGTTATTAATATTTATTAGTTATAATAAACATTAATAATAAGGTCGCATTAAGGACTATCACTATTTCCTTTAAGTTAATTACACTGCCTCGTTGGTCTAGTGGTTAGCGAATGCGACTGCTAATGAAGAGGTCTCAAAAGAGGGTTCAAATCCCGGGTCGGGCTAAAAAGTGTTTTTGGAAGTTTGGCGCTGATTCACGCCCGTGCCTCGGAGAGCACGTAAAGCCTACGGTCCCGGTTATCATGAACATCTATGGCAATCGTTATTGGGAAGTCAGTGCCCTCAAATATACTGACAACTAGTTCAGACTTCGAATTTCAGTTCTCCCTTAGGGTTGCGGAGGTCCGATGCCAGTCGCTCCGTGGAAACACTGAAATTCAGGTAAAACCGGTTGAACTAGTAGCCGACCCCAAATAAACTTGGGAATAAAGACTAGGAAGAAGAAGACACTACACTTGCCTCGACTGGAAGATTTAAGATCAGGACAAAAATTGTTATTGTAATTGTTGAAAACCAAGTGATTAGAACTGTAAGTTTTACTTTAAAAACATCTAATCCTTGGGATATTACATACTATACAAAATACAATGATATTACAGAAATGTATTAGACGTATGTATATATGGGAATAGTTTTTATTTTCTAAAGATAACAGAGTTCAAAACTGAAACAAGCATTAAGCTAGAGACAGAATATCTGCCTATGCCAAATAGCACCACAATACTCGTAAGAGATAAAAAGAGTATAAGTGCCTGAAATGAATCTCTGAGAATGTCGTTTGAGGCTCGTAGCAATCAATCCATGTGTTGATATGACTGTCAGGCGTTTTTTTTTTATGGACGAATGACACACAACGCCATCTAGTCCCAAAGTAAGCAGAGCTTGTATTATGGGTACTAGACATATGATACTTTTCTTTTGTAAATATATACATAGAAAACACTCAAACTCCGAAACAAATATTTGCGGATCACACAAAATTTTGGTATAACCCGGGAATCGAACCCGAGACCTCAAGCACAGCAGTCACATACCGCTACCACTGTGCCACGGAGGTAGTCATTTTCAAATCCATATCCTACATGTTGTCCAACTCACTATTCAAATCCAACTACTTCCATCATTATTATAAGTCTTTTCTACTTGAGGTTTCTCGTAAACTTGAAACATGCTGCGTAGTACAATTTTAAAGTCTAATTGTGCCAGAGAATGTGACCTTGACATTATATGTTATTTGAGACCGCCTATGAAATATAATTGCGATTTTTTATCAACCCACTGACGAATGACTCATTGGGGTCGGTGTTGCTTGTTGTGGATTCAAAACTGCATGTTTGTGACTTGTGTAATCCAATGTTAACATCATCATCATTTAACAGCCTTTAACAGTCCACTGCTGGACATAGGCCTCTCCTTAGAAAGGAGGTTTTGGATTACCATATCCCGCTGGTCAGACGGGTTTCGTCACTTTCTTCATTTAATACTTTGTATTGCCTCCACGTGATGAAGCCTCCAGTGATGAAAAACAGCAAAAAAACAATCATAAAAAAAATGTAATCTTAAGAAAAATATGACTACTTTAGTTTTTTTTTAATTTAAGATTAATATTGTGGGTGTAACTAAGTTTTATTTTATTTTTTAACTGTATAATTAAATTCTCAATTGAACAGTCTTCGTTTCATTAGGATGGCATACGTAGTTCGGGAGATATTCGGGTTTATGTGACTGACCCGTTATTTTTGGAACCGGCTATAGCTTATTGTTATTACTCTTCTGGATTAGAATATCTTGAAACCAAGTTGTTTTTTGCCCTCTTTCATAATTGTTGAACTAAAAATAAAGGTGAAAGAATTTATATTTATTTTAAATATAATTATTTTACCTATGTTTATCGTGATATTGACACGTCTCTTAGTATATTATAACTAATACAGTCGCAACTTACAATCGATTACCGGTGCTTGATTGACACCATGATATAAAAAAAAAACGATTTGAAATTAAAATCGGAAAAGATTAATGAAAATGATCTAGATAATTTCAGTTTCATAAAGAAGTGATTTCATTTTTTTTAATGATGTTGAAATGCTAATTTGATGAATTCAATTGTAATCGTACCAAAGGACCTAATTAACCTGTGGTATATTATTATGTCAATTTAGTCAAATTTATATTTTTTTAAATAGTGATGTTATATTAATTCAGATTATCTAAATAATTGATTTGTATTATTTAGCTGTCAAGATCAAGTGATATTATGTTTGAGAAACGAAAATGACGATTTCCGCATTCAGTGTTCATGTCTATTATATTGTATTATAATGCCATTACTCTGATGCATAATTTGCATCTGCGTTTAATGTTACGCTCCCTGATTATAAATGACGATGCTCAACATGCGGCGGTCTATTTGCATGTCTTTTATGTTATTTATTAGCTACAGCTAATGAACAACGTGACGTTGCTAGATTGATAAACATCAAATAGTTTTAACGCGTTAAGGATTAATTCCAACGGTGCAGGAAATGTTTTCAAAATACTCAACTAAAAATAGTTCGAGTTTTGTTGAAAATGTAGCAACACTCAATCAGGCAATGGTCGTCTGCTACCAAGTTTGTATCATGAGCCTTATCCATTCAAGCCTCCGGCGCACACATGTATAACTACACACTACATGCACACAGATAAACGGAGCGAGTTTGACAGTTCGCGGCAGGCGGATCAGTTGGCCGATGCTCGGCGTCGCGGTACGATCGCTCACCGCCGCCATTTTGTATTTACGAAACACGGGCTATTTTTTTTAATTAAAAATAAACTATACGTGTCAACTGTGTAAGTGTGTGCAATACGTTCTTGTGGAGGTTTTTAAAATTCGAATTTGTTACGGATATGAGAACGAGGATTTCGGTATTGTTTATAAGTTTTTTTACGTGGCATAAACCGGTGTTATGTAAATTGCAAAATAATTATCGGGGGATCAATAGTTATACACATGTACAGAATTACTTTGTATCCGTAAGTACCTTCTAACGTGTTGATAACGGTGAACTACCTCAAGTTTGTCTATGCTGGAATTTTTAAATAGTTTGTTTTGTAGGCGAGCGTCCCGCCAAAATGTAGGTTACGGTTAAATGACTTCAACGCATATCTTGACGAGCGTTAATCCCTATTCTCACTTCGAAATTTTGTAAACCTGAGGAAATGAATTGAAATGACAATAAATAATAATAACATTGAGCAATTGCCCGTGATTCCAGTAAACAATAAAATATTTATCATTATTATTTATATACGATAGGTATATTGTGATGTCAGAATTAGCAGGAATAATATTCTGACACCGTGACACAATGACCACCGTAGATGATTTTATTAGTAATTCTGTCATTATGTATTACAAGTGTAATTTTAATAATTTGTATTGTTATAGACAATGATGTCATTGCGAGTTAATATATTAAAATAATAAAAACAGTTTTCATTATAAAAAACACTCTTTATTAATTACATGTATAAAATATGAAATTATTGAATAACGGTCAATTAACGAAGGATTGTTGACTGATAAAAAAAATATAATAAAAATTATCAACTGGATATTTTCGTTTATATTTTTTTAAGTTTATTATTTATTTATGGTTTTTACTAACGTAATTTTTGTACGAAATAGTGTTTTACGAAATGCCAATTTATTTGATATTTCAAATCCACGTTTTTACGTGTCCTGATGGGTAGATTAAGTAAAAAGAGACATGTAATTATTATATTAGGGCTGACCGGAAAACAAAAGGTATGGTTTTTGATTATTGCTTTTGAAGCTGAATTCATTACATACCTATTCAGTTTTACCTATACACCTTGAATATTTATGGTATGTTTCCTTTTAGGAATAAATAGCGTATCTTTAATGCCTTTGTTTATGGAATACATACCTTAATTGGACGTATCAGCGTTTACAATTTATTGTGCATAAATTATGTTCGTTTTCAACCTTATAATTACTCAAGCCTTACACGGTTTAATTTTATTGGAAAAACGTTTATAAACCAAATAATTTAACATAGCTTATGTTCGCAGCTCCGGCCGCGTTTGTGTTGGTTACCGCGGTAATGAGTTTCCTATTACCTTCCTCAAGAGTTAAACTATCTGTATGATAAACTTCATTCAAATTGGTGCAGCGGTTGGGCAGACTGACTAACTTTTTAATTTTTATAATATTAGTATGGTGAAGCGATTCCCAGAGTTATCACATCAGTGACGTCAGTATTCAAATTCTCTTTAGTACAGTATAAAACGGATATTTTTTATACACCTGACTCACTGATAACGTCACCGTCGTGAAGACGATGAAATTCTTTTGATTGTCATTTGTCTTCATAGAATTTTAGACTTTAGACCATAAAACATAACGTTTATTTTTGTATTGTAGTAGGTGAACCTAAAAATTATATTCAAAGTGTAGAGTCTTACAACCAAGTTTCTGGCACTAGAAATTCAATCACTAGTTTATGTAGCAAAAGAGTATGAATAAGGGAGATCCATAGTAGGCCGAATGGAAATGTAAAACAAATAAAATAATAACAATACCTTGTCAATAAAAGTAGATTTTTACGCGCCGAAATTTGCCATCCTCCTCCTTGCATCGCTATCCTCAATTCTGAGGTTCGTCACCCCTATTTGCAACTATTCTGCGAGTGATTAAAATATACAACACTAGCTTCCGCTCGCGGTTCCACCAACGTGTACATCGGTTATCGTGATAAAAAGTGATTTTCATTCAACTTGATAAAACCGAATCTTTCCTTATCACCGGTATTGAGACCGATCTGACAACTGACGTCTATTAAATCCAATCCAGTGTCTGTGACATAGGTTTTTCCGTCATTTATCGTTTCCATTTTATGATCCCTGAAGTTTTTCTAAAAGTAAAATAAGAAATTCTGTTAAGTGACTGCTGATCAAGAGGTCTGGAGTTCGATTCCTGGGTCGGTCCATATGTTTATGTGATCCGCAAAAAAGTGTCGTTGTTTGGTCTTGTTTCAGAGCCTGGGTGTTTTCTATGTATAATATGTATGTATTTATATGTAAAGTCAGTTTATGTATTTATATTGGATGACGTCGAAATATTTATTTATTTTATTATTTTTTAATTTTTTTAATTACGGTTACATTATGAACAATATATTAAATGAGATAATAATAATAATAGGTATGTAAGTATTGGACTATAAGTAAAATGTTGTTAATAAAGTATTCATATCGAAAATTTTGGCTCTGCTTGTTCCGAGTAATCCCTGGAACGTCTGAACCGTTTTTAACAGAACTTTCACTAACAGAAAGCTTACATTAATAGTAACTTTGGCTAGCTTAGCTTCGCTCGACTCATCTAGTATTATTATATAATGAAAGATACTTGAATATAAGTATTAAATCTTGAAGTCTCTTGAAATACATTTTTGTAGATCTAAGCTTGGCAATAACTATTATGAAATTTGCAAATCACTTCAATTTTAGTTTCCTTTTTTTTCAATAACAGAATTTCTTAATCAGCATATTGAGAAACAGTTTGAAGTTATATACCGCAAAAAATATCCGTCCCATTAAAGTCGACAATTTTGTCGCAACATTAGAACGCACCCTTAGTGATAGAAATTATTTCCGATTCGGTAATACGGTCTACTTTTCAATCGACGAGTCTGAATAGTAATATTTTACTGTACTCTTGTTTTAGAATAGGTATGCTATTAGGCCCACAGCACCCTAGCTACTTTTAGCATCGACGACGATAGACAACACTACAGCGACGCGCTCCAGGCATCTGAGCAGTCGCTAAGACGCGCGTTTCCGATACCGCCTTCGAACGTAGAAAGTCGCTAAAACGCGATACAGCATCGATGTTGCCTTGTTGGTCTAGTGTTCAGCGTATGCGGCTGCTGATCAAGAGGTCTCGGGTTCGATTCCCGGGTCAGACCAAATATTTGTGTGATCCACAAATATTTGTTTCGGAGTCTGGGTGTTTTTCTATATATAATATGTATGTATTTACAAAAAAATAAAGTATGTTTATGTATTTATATCAGTTATTTAGTACCCATAACACAAGCTCTGCTTACTTTGGAACTAGATAATGTTGTGTAAGATGTCCAAAATATAAAAAAATATATAAAATATAAAAAATATATAAAGATGTAGTGGCAAAATCGCCGATTGGCGATGCTAAAAGTAGCTAGTGTGCTGTGGCCCTTAGCCATTTATTCTTCGTTGTCATTACAATATTATATATTAAACTTAAAACATGACCATTTATTTATTTACAGAATAGACCTATGTTTTTTTTTACTGCAAACGAGACTTATTGGCGTTAACATTAAAAAGGTTACAATACCTTCTACTTTCCGACGTTTCGAACGGGCAATACCGCTCGTGGTCACGGGTAGACTGAGATAGTAGAAGGTATCGTAACCTTTTTAATTTTACCGCGAATAAGTCCCGTTTACAGTAAATAACATGAGTATTTATTAAAGTCGCAAAAGTCTAAAAACAGAATAGTTCTATGTTCTAATTGGCCGGTGAGCCTGTTTGTTGGTCTTTTCAAACGTGTTCTGACAGTCTCTTGAGTCCAGTTTATAGTCTATCTATATGACTGCCTTGTTGGTCTAGTGGTTAGCGAATGTGGCTGCTGATATTGAGGTCTCGGGTTCGTTTCCCAGGTCTTCTCAAATGTTTGTATGATTTGCAAATATTGGCTGTTTTCTAAATGTATTTATATCAGTTGTCTAGCACCCATAGTACAAGTTCTGCTTAGTTTGGAACTAGATGTTGTGTATCAGATGTCCGAAAAAATATATATATGTAGTTTGTAGATCTCCAGTTTAGACAACAGAGTGATACACAAATCGTTGTTCTGAGTCTGGTAGTTGCGATGGCAACTTAATTTGTTTGGCTATAAACACGAGTAGCAGTAGACTTATCGACGTCAAGTATTACGTGAAAAACGAATGTGTTAGTTGAAGTTCCGCCTCAGCAGAGCCGTATCTATCATTATCGCACCGATAGCGATATGATGCATGCGTTTCAATCATACGGTAAGATGCATTTGTTGTTACTTTTGTCCGACTGCAGAAAATAATCCTTTTTTTTCTTTTTTAAAAGAGACAACTTATGCATTAGGAATAGACATCCTGTGTCGCGAGAGACTTTAAAAACATACATGAAACGGATACAAAGAACGGCCAGACTTAGAACGACAATTTGAGGATTACACAAAGTGTTGTCCCATGTGGGATTGAACTCACGAAATTGGTGCAGTAGAAAGTCCAGCACAAACGATTGAAAAGACAGCATTTCTACACTCCAGGATAGATTTTGTCATACGAAGTGAAAGCTTTCCAAAGAATGGTGGATGGCTCACTGTTTGCTAAACACACTTTCCGCTTGCATCAGCCAGAAGCAGGGGCTCATTGATAATATAACAGATTGCCATTGCGACCATTTCAACCACTAAGCGAATCGTGCATTAGGAGACAACTCCAGCATTAGGAATATAATTATATCCTGTAGCGCGGATATATATTCCTAATGCTGGAGTTGTCTTTTATAAATTTAAATGTATATAGCCTTGATCCAAGTCGAAAGTGCGATTGAACTACAAACACTTACAAGTAGGTTCGATTCCCTTAATTTCTAACTTGACAGCCGTACATGATTTCAATAGAATATGTTACCGCTCTTCGCATTAGCTAGGGTTGTCAACTGTAAATATTTTTAGAAAGCCCATCCGTAATATCACTTGCATAACTTGTAATGTTTCCAGATAAAGTTGTCATACCATGACTTTTTAGAAACATAGTGGAGTTTATACTGAATACACGTTTTTATAGTGTTTTCTGAGATGTCTAAACGCTTTTCACAATTAAACAAGCAAGGAGAATAAGGCCGCTTCTAATAAGACCAATCTTAGTAACAATTACCGAAAATCATAAACTGAAATCATGATCTCAAATTATAGGCGTTTAAAATACATTACACTGATTAAATACTTTTAAATTGTGTGTTCGTGATAGACTAAAACGTTCAATGTCATATTTACAATCATTTGTTTTTTTTATGATCCTACAATGATGAATCTACTCTGTGTGATAGAAAGCATTATCCTACGGCAGTAGACACTATTCACGTTGCATCGGCAGCCTATTGAGATGCTTTTTCATCATCATCAAAAAATGTATGTTTACTTATGTATTTATATCATTTGTCTAGTTGCCATAAAACAAGCTCTGCTTAGTTTGAGGCTAGATGACGTTGTATGACTTGTATGCAAGAGTAAGGGCCTCCGGTTCCAAAAACACGACAGCACGATTTCTATTATTTGAAGTTGGTTTTCTTAAAGAGGGTCTGAAATCAATGGCTCTACTACCTTGAAAAGGCAGATTTTTATAGCTCGAATACTACATGTTGAGATGATATAATCGAACAGGTCTACTAGCATTTTTAGGGTTCCGTAGCCAAATGGCAAAAAACGGAACCCTTATAGATTCGTCAAGTCTGTCTGTCTGTCTGTCTGTCTGTCTGTCTGTCTGTCTGTCTGTCTGTCCGTCCGTATGTCACAGCCAATTATTTCCGAAACTATAAGAGCTATACTGTTGAAATTTGGTCAGTCGATGTATTCTGTGAACCGCATTAAGATTTTTTCATAAAAATAGAAAAAAAACTACATATTTTGGGGTTCTCCATACTTGGAACTGAAACTCAAAAATTTTTTTTTCATCAAACCTATACGTGTGAGGTATCTATGGATAGGTCTTCAAAAATGATGTTGAGGTTTCTAATATAATTTTTTTCTAAACTGAATAGTTTACGCGAGAGACACTTCCAAAGTGGAAAAATGTGTGTCCCCCCCCCTCTAACTTCTAAAATAAGAGAGTGATAAAACTAAAAAAAATATATGTTGTACATTACCATGTAAACTACCAACGAAAATTGGTTTGAACGAGATCTAGTGAGTAGTTTTTTTTTAATACGTCATAAATCGTAACACGCAATATACCTTTCATCCAATCAATACACTAGTATAAAAACATCGATGAAAGTTACAACGAACTACAAGAACTTTTATATGATGTTACTTGCTGGTACGGAACCCTTCATGGGCGAGTCCGACTCGCACTTGGCCGCTTTTTTAAGTAAAATTTAACTTTAAGCACCTCGAATACGGTTTAAAATATTTTCATTTTAATCTAGATATCATACAAATGTCTGTCTATATATGAAGCAGGCACCACACTTCGCTATTCGCTATTCGTTATGCGGTTTATTCGCACGCATACGGCGAAGTGTGGAGAGTATATTCGCCAATATTCGCTTTATTCGTACGCTTCGAATAGCGAATCGCATATACGTCGACTTGTCGGTTTTTTGACACACTTCAAAGGACACGAATAAGGCGAATACACGCATCGACTGCCCACACTTCGGACGGGTAGTGAAGTGCCCTGTGCATAACTAACAACCATAGACTATAAAACAGTTTTTGAAATAGATAAATCAATTAAACGATTAAAATAACTTAACATATGATCAAAATAATTTGACTTCATTTAAGTATTGTTTCTGTCAATTTAATAAAATAAAAAAGAAATTAAAATAATATGTTTCGTTCGTTCATTGACCATTAAAAATGACAATGCCCTGTGCATAACTAACAACCATAGACTATAAAACAGTTTTTGAAATAGAATAAATCGATTAAACGATTAAATTAGTTTATTATATGACCAAAATAATTAGACTTCATTTAAGTATTGTTTGTTTCTGTGAATTTAATAAAATAAAAAGGAAATCAAAAGAATATGTTTCGTTCGTTCGTATGGTTTCGTTTTGTTCACCATTAAAATGACAATGACACATCTCTACAACACACATATTTGCCTTATTTGATATACCAGTACGAAGTGTGGTGGCGTGTTTGTTGTTTGCGCGCATAACAAATATTCGGGCGAATACGGCGTAGACACATAACGAATAGCGAATAACGAAGTGTGGTGCATGCTTGACATAACATATATCAAGAGCATTTCCATTGTCTCCTCATGTCCAAGTCGACAGTCAGTCACATGGATGAAATAAATATTACTATACTGTACAGAACAATAATATCAGTGTTTCAATAAGACAATCTTTCATCTGCGGACAGACAAGTGTCATAGAATAACAAAAAAATTCCCACGTGCTACTTGACGCAATAAAAAAAAAGAAAGTTAAATAATCTAGACTAATACATTGCAGTCTATTTTAAGTAGATGCATAGGACTTAAAAAAAAGTTTAACTAAAATTCCAGCTCGATTTAGAATTGTATTGGATAGATTTACAGTTTATAAAATGGATGATCTTTCCATGGATGTTTAGGTACGACGATGACGAAAAGAAAATGTTAAAGCCGTCGGTCCCGGTTGTCATTAACATCTATGTCAATCGATATTGGGAAGTCAGTGCCCTCAAATATACTGACAACTAGTTCAATCTTCGAATTTCAGTTTTCCCTTAGGGTTACGGAGGTCCGATGCCAGTGGAAAAATTGAAATTCAGATAAAACCGGTTGAACTAGTAGCCGACCCCAAATAAACTTGGGAATATATATAAGTATTAATATATAGACTAGGAAGATGAAAAGAAAATGTTAAAACAGATCGGATTTTGGGAAAAATAATGAAAAGTAAAAATTCAAACGTGACTATTGAAGTGAATATGAAACTTGAGTCTTTTCCATTATTGCATAAACGTTCCTCTTAATTTCGTCATCATCATGATGGCTGGTAACTGAAGACATGAGAAGTAACTTAGGGCCACAGTACACTAGCTACTTTTAGCAACGGCGATCAGCGATTTTGCGACTGCATCGATGCTGCATCGCGTTTTAGCGACTTTCTGCATTCGAACACGGTATCGGAAACGCGCGTTTTAGCGACTGCTGAGATGCCAAATCGGTCCTACCGGCATCCGAATGTGTGCTGAGAGTAGCGTTCAGCTGCTGTGTCGCGCTTCTAAAAAGCAACTCAATCTCCGCGTTTGTCGTTTTTAAGTGTGCGGTGTAGAGCGTTCGGTCGCCGTATTTAGCTTCTAAAAAGCGACTAGTTGCCGATCGCCGATGCTAAAAGTAGCTAGTGTGCTGTGTCACTTACAGATTTTTTTATAATACTATCGCTTTGCTCGCGATTTACATCAATAAACGCGGGCAACACTGCGGAACTCAGCTAGTTAGTAGTAGAATTTAACTATAATGAGTATATTTATACAAAAAGTACATAACTTATGCAATACTAATGACACTAAATCGTTCTAGATCAATTAAGCACTAATGCAACTTATTTGCAATTCTAATGTAAATAAATAACATGCAGAATGCATTTGTTTAATAAAGACATCAAAATAATACTGGAAACATAAATTAAAAAATGTTGTTTAAGCATTTTAATAAATTAGTTTTTATATTGCGTAATGATGTTTATGTAATATTTACGTATTTAGTTCGAATTAAAAATTCTATCATAGCTCAAGTATTTTAAACTAGCATCGCTCCGCGGATTTTGTTGTACCTATACAGTAAACAACAAACTGGGAACAAACAGTCAGACATCGACATACATACCAGTATATGCTTTCACAGCCACAAGCCCAAAATCGATTGATGTGTAATGGGAGAGGCCTATGTCCAGCAGTGGACTGCGATAGGTTAATGATGATGATAGCTTTAAGGCGCAGAAGGACGAACTTGACGGTCTCTCCCAGACTTAGTATGCGAACATTTAATTTCTGCCTCTGTTTTTATCTCACGTTATTGATGCTTACTATGTTAATAAATTTATCACATCCATAATCAACAAGGGTAGCCTTGAGTTTAAAAAATAGTATAATATAATATGCCTATACAAATAAATATTTTTTTTGTGTTTGTTTGTAATATCAAATGAAGTTTTTTACTAAATGCATATAAAAGTAGGTTAATGCGGTACTTATATAAAAAAATATTTTTTTAAACATTTGTTTGAATGTTTGTTCCGTAAGTGACTTAAGAATTAGCTTAGTGTATTTTTTGACTAGCTTACAAATAACGGTGGGTAACACCGCGGGGCACAACTACTTAGTATATATAAAAAAATATACATAAATATTTTAGTTTTCTCTCTTCGAAGCGAAATAGAGCTTGAAATTCAAGCAATTGGTGGTTTTATCGAGATATTACCTAAGCAGGTACTTATCAATAATTGCCATGCTCAATGAACTTATAAAATGAAGCAGTTACTTTTATTGCTACATTGGCAGTTTAAAGAATGTCAGTTTGTTTGTAAAGGAAAAATACATCCACTTCACTGGAAAGTAGAATTACATACAAGCGAGAATGGTGACCGCCACTTGCTTTCCATCAGGCAGAATAGAGGGATTTAATAACCCACCAATCATTGAGTAAACGTTACTGCTCTTAAACTATTACTAACAATGTCATCCATTTAAGAAACTAGACGATACTGGACACATCGAAACCATAAAATGTTATTTCGCAATTGGAACAACTACGATGCCATAGATATAGCAGTTTACATTGACGATTTTGTTTTGATACTTTCATGCCCTTCAGCTATTAAACCAGTATTAGTGATCATCATAAACACGAAAGACGTGTTAGTAAATGTGAAAGGAGTTAAGATAATGACGCTTGACTCAGAATTATAAAGATAATACTTGATGGTGAACGAGTTAGATTCGTTGATTGATTCTAATGATGTTAGTTATGTATAAGTAATTGTATAGTTGATTAGTAATTTGTGGTTAGGAAAAACAGGCTTATAAGGAATGTGATTTTCAAATCTACAACTTATAGCAGTTAATGTCAATATTGCCACAATATTTGTTTCTTTTTAGACGTGTTGTCTTAATCCAAAACAGGGATTTAGAATAAGGATGTCTAGTATTTCTAAGAAGGAAATGGTATTCATTTGCTTCTGAGATATCTATCTAAACAGACGGAAATAGCTGATATTATAAGAAGTAACTTAGTCTACTTTAGTTTAGAAATAAATCTTAGAGTAAAACAAAGTTGAAAAATGAAAGACATTGATCACTATGATCAATGTTTACAATTCAAAAGCAATACATCGCAGGGCCTAGCTTGTGTAAGGTATAAAATAAATTTCGCAACTTAAGACGTATTCGAATATATTGCCGACTAAACCTGTGATTTACTAGTTTACTGGTAACACATTATTGAAGTCTAATACCTATTTAATCTTCCCGTTATTTCCATGATCGTCCCTCCGGCACTACGTGCTTATACCATGACGTACAAATGCCGTATCAAATCTGAGGTTTCGTGCATCCCGCAGTACTTCTGCCTATCCCGTTACCACGAAACCGGTCTCAGCATGCCGCGCGTTCCGAACATTGTTTTGACAAATACATACTATTTTAGCTTGCACCTCTATCTTCTTGGTATTCGTGATCGGATTTGAAACTTGCTTACTAGCTAATACTTGTATTAGCTAGTACTAATACGCTATACCTAAGTTTGTAATCAGTGTCATAAAATAAAAGTAAATAAGTAATAAAAGTAAGAAACTGAATCAAGAAATTCCGTAACGAAAAACCTAACACCCTAAAAAAGGATAGAGAATATGATAGTAACTGCAGTGCGACAAGGATATGGCGGCTCGTGCTCTATAGGCAGATTAGCGCATGCGTGTTGCCGCCACCGGCCGTTATCCGTTGCCTTCACAACACAGTAATTCTAGATTCTTCTTCTTTTTTTAGTTAGTGGAGTTATATAGGTTTAAAACTTTTTGATTTATTTTTCATAACTTTACACGTTTTCAATCAATCTAGGCAAAACCCGTACCACGATGACTAAACTTTTCGTCTTTACTAATGTAATGTAAGTATAGGTAACTTTCAATAAAGTAAAAATACCTATATAGGAGGAGCCGAAAAATAAACCCCGGGCTGTGTAAGCTTTGGAAGCAACCGGAAACAACACTAAGATGAAGATGATCCAGGTTATGATACTTGTAAACTTATTTGTTCTGGATGGCATTCGAATTCACGAACACTAGCTTCACAATTACTCAAGTTACATGCCATTCATATCTTCAAGTTCCATTTAACACGTATCATCACATTTTGTGGTTGCGCTTATTGGATTTGTAATTTCCATTATAGAGTTATGTGCGGTTTTGTTTCTAATATCTGTTTATGTTAACATTGATTTTATTATTATTACCTATCTTTTATGTGCCTTTTATAAAACCTATATACTAACTGAGTCCCGCAGTGCTACCTGCTGTTATTGATGTAAATCGCGAGTAACTACTAATCCTGAATCGCGAAAGTGACATTCTCGCGCCGATTAGCAAATATACAACATCCCAATATCAACTGTTGGGCAGTGGCCCGCCAGGCATATTCACCTTGACTCACTAATCGACTGCACGGTTGGCCTAGTGGCTTAAGCTTCCTACTGCGCCAAGTGTCGTGGGTTCAAATCCCACGTAGAATAACACTTTGTGTGATTCACAATTTGTTGTTCTGAGTCTGGGTGTTATTTGTGTCCGTTTCATGTATGTTTGTAAAGCCCCCCGCGACACAGAATTCCTAATGCGGGAGTTGTCTTTTAAAAAAAAACCAAAAAAAAAACCAAAAAAAAACCTTGCCTGGTCGGAGGATCCTCCCTTTGTGTTGGAGGAACATGATTCCTCCACAGTACTAAGAAACTGAAACTTACTACTACCAACTTTATTATTGTAAGTTATGCACTTGTGTCCTTTTAATTGCACATTTGTCAGTAGGTAGCGGTCGTCACTTAACATAAGGTGACCCGAACGTTGTTTTGTACATATAAGGATAATTACCAGCGAAATATAATTCACAATTCTGACTAGTATTACTCAAAACTTATGCAATTCACTATAAGAGCTATGTTAGTTTCGTACCGATACATTTCGTACACTAGATGCTTTGTGTTCGGCTGTAGATAATATCCGTCATAGACGCTATCTTTTGTTATTTGGGAAGATTTAGAAACTGCATTTATTTGAAAGAAGGTAATTGTGTATTTGGTGTAAACTTGAAACCAACCCTATACCAATCCGTCTGGCCAGCGTGGTATTGTAGGCCAAAACCTCCTTTCTAAGGAAAGGCCTATGTTCAGCAGTGGACTGTTGAAGGCTGTTGATGGTGATGATGATGATGATGTTATATCAACAAAGAAATAAAATTCAAGTGTCGTGTGTTGTAAAATGCAATGTAATATAGAAGTATACCTTACTTACATAATAAAACAATTTTTATATTTTTGTCTGTCTGTTTGTGATAACATAAGGAATAACTTTAAGACTAGCTTCACTTCAAGGCGTTACTCGCGAATTACAATAACAACCAAGGGACTCAGCCAGTGGAACATTAAATTGAATTCATTAATAACTGCTTATGTACCTATCTCTCAAGATTCAATGTCAAACACCAAAGTCAGGATGTCCACCAACCGATTCACATTCAAGAGAAAAGAACACGATCTCCTTCTTAATGAACTGGCAGAATAATCATTAAAATACCTTACAATCACTCTGCTATTTACCTATAGTTTATAAAGGTAGTATTTATGTTTATGTATGTTTGCACTTACTTATTTATGCATGTGTTTGCATTTGTATTTATGATATGCTGTCATTATTATGTATTTGTGTATATTGCATGTAAGTTTAAATATATTGTGAACTACATATTATGTATATTCTAGTATACATAATATTTAACTTGTGTGCACCTACCTTAAAAGATTTCTACACCACCCGAAGGTTGACTGGAAGAGAATGCCTTGGGCATTAAGTCCGCCTATGTACAAATTTATTGCACAAATAAATAAATAAATAAAACTACATTTCAGTAAAACACTGAGAACCATACTTAATAATAATTCACACGAACAATTTCAGTTCATTCTATGATATCTGCATATATATATGTGATTTCACGGCGATGTCAAATAACGGTGTACGGCGGTCAATGGTCATAGAATTGGATCTTATTCGTATGCGCAAACGCTGCTCTGACACGCACAATAGGTGATTCGTCTTGTAAAAATTAATTAGTTCGCACGGGCTCTTAAATCTCGTTGCTTATTTTGAAGAAGAATGATATTTTTACTTCATATAGGGCGATGACCTTTTTGTTTTATAAAAAAAAAACTTCGTCTGATAATTGCCAGACTACCCTCACTAAACAAATAAATAAAATTGAAGTTTACTGAATGCATATCAAATGATATACGGTACTTGCGTAAAAAAGTAATTTTTAAAAATTGTGACTGTCTGTCTGCTTGTACCGGTTCGTCACTGGAACGACTGAACCGACTTTGATGAGACTTTCAATGATAGAAAGCTGATGACATAAAGAGTAAATTAGGCTAAATTTTTTAGACCAGCTTCGCTCCGAATTGTAAAAATAACCGCGGGTAAAACTGCAGGACTCAACTAGTCAAATTTATTTTTGCTCTTTCCTCAAAAAAAACAACTGCTACTGTCAAAAAAGTATACGTGTTTATTCTCAAACATACCGCCAAAGAATTCTAACCCTCGTCTTCAGTATCAATATCTTAATGTTACTTTTTACAAAAGACACCGCATATTATTTTTCGTACCCGTTCATGTAAAACCACTAAATTTTAAAGCTTATCTCTTCGCAATTAAGTTCTCAATTGATTGAATTCAATCTTGTAACTCAATACGCTTGACGGAATCTTGAGGTTATGATCCTCAGGAACTGGTTATGTTATTTAGAGAACGTTGGTCTTAGTCATTAGATGGCTGCATTCGTCAGGGGTTTCACACTTTTCTTGATTACCTCATTCTGATGATGAATTACATAGGAATTTGGGAATTTTGTACCTAAATGTATAAGTTTATTATACGACTGCTTCAGAAGGAGGTTAATGTTTTCCGAGCGTATGTGTATATACTAGCTGCGCCCCGCGGTGTTACCCGCGTATATCATTATGGTTGCTATGCAAGTTTGTTATGCATAGCAACCTGTGAAGTTTTGACAGGAGATAAACAGTGATACATTTTGAAATCTACGATTTATGTATTTTTATAATCAGGTGATACACGCCGAGATACACGGGCGCAGGCTAGGTAGCCTGCGCCCGTGTATCTCGATTATTGCAGTAAAAAGTAGCCTATATGTTATTCTGATATTATAAGCTATATTACTGTAAAGTTTCATCCAAATCCGTTCAGTAGTTTTTGCGTGAAAGAGCAACAAACATACACACACATATACATACAAACTTTTGGGTTTATAATATTAGTAGGATGTCTATTTCTTTGGTACGCACTACAGCCCAAACGGCTGAACGGATTTCGATATATGAGGTGTCGTTGAATTTGTTAGAATTGTCGTAGTGATATAAGCTATGTAAATTTTCAAATTGACGTCTGCGAATAGGAAAAAACGTGGGTTGGTTGTGATTTTTTTCTTACCCCAGCAAGATGGATAACAAATGAAAGATCTTTAAAAGGTCATTTCAAATATATATACATCATATTAAATTACTATTAATGTTTTAACGTAAATTGTTAAAATGCATACAGAATATATCAGGACGACTACGGAATTTGAACTCAACCACGAGAGATAATATTTTCATATCTTAAACCTGTAACTCGAATTAAAGGAAAGTCAAAATTCTCAAACTAATATCTATGATGAAAACGAATTCCTAAAGTTGGTATGTATGTCCGGTTATCATGTGCTAGGAAAACAGTTACATTAAATAATACTACGTTCTAGTAGGTATGTAGGAAACCACAATAGATAAAGAATGCGGTTTGCACAAATAATCACAACTTATTAGGAAGAGTTCGCTAAAAGCCCACTCAGACGATCTTAACGTCTTATTTATTTTTATACTAGCTTTCGCCCGCGGCTCCGCCCGCGTGTATGTCGGTTATCGTGGTAAAAAGTAGCCTATGTCCTTTCCCAAGTTCAGTTATATCATCATACCAAATTTCATTAAAATCGGTTCAATTGTTTAGGCGTGAAAGCGTAACAGACAGACAGAGTTACTTTCGCATTTATAATATTAGTCCTTTATAATATTAGTAGGGATATGTATTAGCTGAGCAGTTTTTGTTGTAAAACGCCAATAAAGCCGCGGAGCGAAGCTAGTCTGTAAATATTAAGATGAGTTACTTCTTATTTCATCAGCTATCTACCAGCTAAATTCTCGTCAGAATCGGTCAAGCCGTTACAGAGATTAATCGGAATAAACAGACGGACAATTTTTTTTTTTGAATAGTAGCGTAAATGCTTTACATTAAGTGAAAACAAACATATATTTTACTAGTTGACCCAGCGAACTTCGTACCGCCCAACTTTAAAATTCCAGAACTTGATCGCAGCGCCACCTACCGGGTCCAATTGCGAATCTAAACCAATCCCGGATCCCCTTGAACACACACAAAAAATTTCATCAAAATCGGTCCAGTCGTTTGAGAGAAGTTCAGTGACATACACACTCATACAAGAATTATATATATAAAGATTTGTATATATTGTATAGATTCAGTGGCCTATACTTAGATTATGTTGGTTATCAAATTATCGTATCAACGAGATTAGATACTGCCCATATGTCCTATTTGACCTTGAATAAGTATGTTTGTTTATACTTAGGAATGTTCAGTATATATATATAAGGCCTGGTTAAGAAACCTTACTAATTTTAATTTTTGTATGAAGGTTAACATAGATTTAAAAACCTTTTCAATGAGTTTATCAGGAAATTACCGTTACTGTGTTACAATAGATTTTTATCTGATAGATAATTGTATCTTTAGATTACTTAAAATATTGGTAAACTGGTTTTTTAGGATTCCGTATAGACAGAATAAAAAAACAGTTTTGGATGTCGGTACCGTAAGTGGTTTGATTTGCCTTTAGTAAAAACCAGGTTGTTTTACATTACAAACGTCTGTTTCTCCACTCCAATTTCATTTATTTATATAGATACTTATATATGTATTTTATAAATACACACATACTCCAAACTCCGAAACAAATATTTGCAGGTCAAACCAACATTTGTAAATGAAATCAAAAAATGATCGAATGATGCTGTATTAAGTTGCTCTAAACTTGCTCTAAACACCTAGTATCTTCATCGTAACTTCAAATTAACTGTGTTATTCTATGATCCATTACACAAGTGTATTAGTTAATGTTTGCTGAACATGGATGGACTACAAATATTTATTCTAAAGCTGTTTACTAACTTACCGAGTTTACCGATGTTGATTTTGGGTCAGCGATGTTTTTGTCAATGACTTCATATAGGCATAAGTTTGCAAAAACAAGTTTATTTGTACCGTAAATTTAGTATTTTATTTTAACCGTTTGACGGTAAATCGGCGAGTCGTGAACTACGGAACCCTAAAAATCCTGTCTGTTTGTTAGTTCCAGCTATTATACGGAACGACTGCACCGTATTTGACGGGACCTTCTCTCCAAGATACCTGAAGTTATAAGAATTAACTGTCCCTAATTTTTAGGCGTTACTCGCGATTCACAATAGGCTACCAAAGTCACTCTACCTAATGGAAAGCATGAGTAGAGTCCAGAGTAGGGGCCACCATTCTCATTGTAAGTGCATATAATGCAGCACGGTGATTGTAGTGTATGTGTCAGTGAGTTATTCATTCACTCATTCACAGTGAACGAGTGAATGAATACACTACAGTACACATACACTACAGTGATAAACACCATGGCAGCCTAGTGAGATGTTTCTGCATTCTTTCTGCATTTGGGCCTCCGGTCTCGCACTTACCAAAGAAAGACGACAGCATGAATGTTGTCATTTTAAGATGGTCTTCTGTGGGAGGGTATTACCGCCACGGCCGAGCCGCCCCATTTGTGCTGAAATCAGCGTAACTCTACTACCTACTTAGTTTAGTATAAAACAGCTTGAAGATACCTGTGTACAAGTACTTGTTTGTATGTGGTCAAACACATACTCGTAAAACTTGTACAGAGACGTAATTTCAAAATATGTATAATCGACATACCGCTGTGACATACAAGGCCTTTTCATTTTTGGTAAAGTATAATTAAGACAGTTAATGAAATTATTGTGTAATTTATCAGCGAGAACGTTCTGATGTCCATATAAAAACGTTAAATGTACAAATCGAGAATGCATTTAAAAGTTGAATTGTTGATATATGACTGAAGTTTTGTACGGTTATGTAATATATTTTACTTGTTTTTTCGCCGTTACGCATACGTTTCCCTGTGTAGTATTTATTTTAATAACAAAACTCACTTTCTTATGATCTCGAGAAATGCTGATTGTCATTGCCTTTTTTCTTGTATAAGTAATGCCATATAGAATTTTCCGGAAAATTACGAGAAAACGATCTTTAAGAAATTTTTTTCTGGAGAACTTTACAAATCCATAAAAAATATTGATGAGTCTGTTTGTAACATAAAATAAAAAAATGTTTTACTTACATAATGAAAAATGTAAATATATACGGTACTAACATCTAAAATCAATTTCTCAAATGTTCTGTATGTTTGTTTGTTCCGGCTGAACCCTGAACTTGACCGATATTGACGGATCTTTCAGTCCCAGATAACTGATTACATAAAGAATACCTTAGGCAATTTTTTTTAAACTATTTTTCCCCGTTTCGTTTTACAATAATTCCCGAGGATAACTCGGCTTGCGCTAAATATTTTCGATCTAGAATTAACACCTTTTATACTAAACAAATAAATCTATGGTGACAGATTCAGAATACATCTATTCATCCCGCGGGTGTCGTAAAAGGCGACTAAGGGATAAACTACGCAAGACAACATCAATGCAAAGAGAAGGAAAACTTGAAACCAACCCTATACCAACCCGCCTGGCCAGCGTGGTATAGTAGGCCAAAACCTCCTTTCTAAGGAGAGGCCTATGTCCAGCAGTGGAATGTTAAGGCTGTTGATGATGATGAAAGCTGTTAAACACAAGTTCATGTTCGCTTGTTTATGGTCCAAACAATAGATTCAAGTACTAAACATAAAGAAAGGAAACATTTGAACACTAAAGCGGATAGCACCGAGGCTAGTGAATGGAAGGAAAGGCACCAGACTATCTTAATGTTAAATGTTTTGGCTGAAGGTTAGTTTACTAGTTTCAATGCCTTTAAAGTGTGTTCATATAATCTGGATTGTTATTACGAAATGTAAATTATAGATTATCTTGTCACATTTGTTATTTTTCCGTTACGGCTAAGGCTTCTGAAAGTATCATGTAACTAACTATAAGTATCAGATATTAATAAATAAATATTTTGGACATCATCATCTAGTTCCAAAGTAAGCAGAGCTTGTGCTATGGATACTAGACAACTGATATAAATACATAAACATACTTTTTTTTGTAAATACATACATACATAGAAAAACACCCAGACTCCGAAACAAATATTTGTGGATCACACAAATATTTGGTCTGACCCGGGAATCGAACCCGAGACCTCTTGATCAGCAGCCGCATACGCTCACCACTAGACCAACAAGGCAGTCAGATTGCGTAGATATATACATGAAATATATACATAAAAAACGTATAATTGAATTTTTGATGTGAATACTGTATATCAAAAATTCAATTATACGTTTTTTTAGACCCGCGGCTAAAGTTCGCGCGGCTCCAACTGAGTTTTAATAATAATAATAATGTTTAATTTCATAAAGCAATTGTAGTACATAACAGATAACACAGAAATGAAGACAGATAGTGCGTACAATCAGTGGTTAGAATGCTGTCCCCCTAGATAGGTTTCGGAAAACCTGTATTAAGGAGTAACAGAACCAACCCCTATTCGGTGGTATACATTACATTATTCTACATTACATCAAATACGAGTTTTGAGCAAATCTAGGCACAATGATAAAGAAGCATTTCAATAATAATAATAATATATCGGTCATCTGACACACAACATCATCTAGTCCCAAACTAAGCAGAGCTTGTATTATCGGTACTAGACAACTGATATAAATACATAAACATACTTTGTTTTTGTAAATACATAAGATATTATACATAGAAAACACCCAAACTCCCTAAATATATAAATAGGCTACCATGGTAGACATGTTAATGAGAGTGGTGACCACACCTCTTTGATTCTACTCATGCTTTCCATCAGGCAAGGTTGAGTCACCTTGACAGGCTCATAGTAAAAAATCCATCCTTCACGATTTTCATGAAAATACTCAAGCCCTAATAATTTAACTATATTTTAGAAAGTCCACACTCCAATCAATCAGCTATCAGATTCAGTCATACATAGCTAATTAAATCTAATTACATACATTGATATCGAAATATCAATTCCGTAGTAAAAAACAATAAACAACAAAATTAAAAGAAAAAGTTCTCAAACACATCACTAGTTTTAAGTTAATGGTCCTGAACATAATAGCTATACAAGTAATTGGAAAATTGTGTTCGTTTCAAGATGTGGTAAGTGCTGACGGAATTATTTGTTAAAAGCACACCCACTGTTATTGTGGCGGGAAACGAATGATACCTATATGGCCCAAAGTAATCAATTTGACTTCTCTATGACATTTGAGAAGTTCTACTTGAAGACCTATTATTTGTTAAGGTAGTGGTCTCGGTTTGATCTGACAAAATGGCATGATTACGTAGCCACAACGTGTCTTGTCAGTCCTCATCCCGCCCTCGTCTAGCGTGGGGACGTATGGCCTTAACCCTTTCTTGAGACTCCTCTCAGAAGGGCCCAAGCTCGGGTCTCCACCCGAGCTTGGGCCCCTCTCAAGGGATTGTTGGTAGTGGAACATTATGGGTTGTTGATGTGAGGGTTAGCCAAAAGAAGGCTGATTTAGAAAAAAAGTATTTGTAAAGATGATCAGAATGATTATTATAAATACTTTTTGATTAAGTTTTGATACGAAAAAAATGACTGTACTCTTTGCTCCGTTCTGCAAATACCGGTGCGACGAAACAACTTTCTCATAATCCATATCTTGAAGTTGTTTAATGATTGCAATAATTTATATTAACGCTGCAGACTGCGTCATACTTGTCTTTCATGAATATTTATTGTACCTTCGTTGCAAATCAGGTCGTTTTGCGTGCAGGTGTCCAGGCACGTAGACCATGAGGAGTTAACTAAAACGACAAAAACATTGGGATAAAGTTTTGCCAGTCCTGCCAATAAAATTTCACGGTTTCCTCTCGTAATGTGATTTTACACAAAATGTCTACTCTTCTTCCTATCCTTTATTCCCAATATTATTTGAGGTCGGCTACTAGTTCAACCGGTTATACCTGAATTTCAGTTTTTAAACGGAGCGACTGGCATCGGACCTGCGACCGTCCGATGTCGACCCTAAGGGAGAACTGAAATTCAACCGATAAACTAGTTGTCAGTATATTTGAGATCACTGACTTCCCAATAACGATTGCCATAGATGTTCATCACAACAACAAAATCTCTACACATTATAAAATATGGTCGCGCCGCACCGCCGCGTCAGTCTGTCTGTCTGTTTCAATAAACTCAAAAACCACTGCACTGATTTAAATGTAATTTGTACCCGGATAGACTACTTTTAACTGCGATAAACGGTAACGACGCGGGGCAGACGCGGGCGAATGCAAATCCTATATTTCTAAAACATTCTACAACAATCCTATATTTCTTAAACATTAATTAAATATTTCCTCGACATTTGAAAATTTTACACATTGTATTCTTATTTATGCGACGGTACCTCTTGTGCTGTGTAACACAGTAGGTGCGATGGTATTTGTCGTACTATTCAACCGTTAACTGTTTCCAATTTAATTAGTTCTACATCCGATCTTCTGAACAAACTGTTTTCGAATTTCCACAGATGTGTTATAATTTACGTCACAATATCTATAAGAAGTTCTGTTATTCTTTGCATACATTTGTATCTATAATTTACAAGGTTTTAGTTGACAAAATGACTACTTACCCTGATGGAAAGCATATGCAGATTTTTGAAGTGGTGATCATCTCGTTGTGAATGCGGACAATGCAGCGTGGTGACCCACACTACGGCGGGTGTCAATAAAATCGTAATTTGTGGATAATATTGTAGGATTTAGTTTATTAATTACTTAAGTATACCACAGTGGTAGATCACGCTTAAATTTTGGTACCATTAGAAAGTTCTAAATCGTTAAATCAATTCAGAGTTACTCTTGTGAGTATATCTCTTTATTAAACGAACTTGCCTTTAGCTTTGATAATATTTTTTGTAGAAGAGGAATAGGTATGTAAACGTTGCCCTTAGCTGTACAGTACACTTAGTACACTTTGAAGTTTATAAAAGAAAAACACGTTTTTCTTAAGAAAAATCCTTTACTTGCTTTATACATATTTAATATATCCAAAAGAGTCAGCTATGTTCTGTAATAACTTCGCTCACGTATGAAAAGTAATTTCAGTCATTGCTATTCACTCATTACCACGATCTGCCGAGCAAATGAAGGACATACCACTTAGTCAAATACGTATCTACAATATGAAGTTATAATTGTTAGAATTATAACACACACACACACACACACACCCAAGTACGTGCACTTATAAATGAAAGCATATATACTCATTTTTGTTTTTTTTTCTATTTTCATAAATGTATTATTTGCTTTTCTCTTACAACCTACATCTTTTGTTGCAGTATAGTATATGTTTTCTTTTACAATGTTTTCTTTTTCTTTGTCTGGGAGGTGTGAGCCTGGTGATCTGTAACACAGGTTTTTCCTACCACAGACACCGGTCTCTCACAAAGCAATGTAGCCTTACTGAACTGTTTCTAAACTTCATACTATATTGTACCTACATTTGTGATGAGAGAAATAACTACATTATTATTATTACTTTAGGTTTTTATTACAATTTTCTAGACATCTAGTTTGAAATTATATACAAAAGGCGGATGTTATAATGTTAGTTGCCTTAACCTACATTTCATTATGCAATGTGTTTAATGGAGAATGTCTAATTTTGTTGATAAATTACATGAGAAATACTATACAAAGCGTGTTTCTAATCGAGTTTACGGAGCCAACTATTTTATTATTGAATACCTGTTATAAACCACCCTGTCCACCACCCCTGATGCATGAAAAGTGCTGCAGTACAGACTCGAAAGCCGAGCGTAGAACCTACCAACGAGGTGGTCAAATGACCTCATAAAGATCACAGGTCGACGTTGAATAGCAGGCCGGTTCGAACCGGTTCTTATTAAAGTCCTTGAGAGAGGCCTATGTTTAACTGTGGTTGTCCTATTTATGACGTGTTGATGATGTTACACTATTAATTTCTAGGCTTCTGTTGCTTCTCTTTGTAAGGAAGTGATGTCTTCTAGAAAGGTGGAGGCACGAAACTGGTTGTTGTTGGGAGCCTTGGGGGAAGTCTATGTCTAGCAGTGAAAGTCTTTTTGCTGTGATGATGATGATGTCATCTAAAGACGAAGCGGGAAAGGAAGATACAATTAGTAGAAGTGAGATTGGGTATAGCGACCGTGGTCTATTGGGGTTCTTTTGGACTTTCTTCATAGGGTAGGGATCTCTCGCAATAGCCCTATATGTGAGGGAAAATAACACCGATTTAGCTGGTTTGATTTCGATTTATAATTAAAAGTACAAGTTTCTGTGTAAACTAATTTTAAGCAAGAAAAAACTTGCTTTGAATTATAATGTACTATTTTTATTTAATTACTATTGCGTTAATTTCATGTGCGTTTAGATTTAATGTAACGCTCACATAATGTTGCAATCCAACATTTTTTCTACGATGCTTTATATCACAACGTGACAATAATTACAACTGGTTACGAAACTCGTATTTTTTTTTCAATTGCCCAAACACTTTTACGTAATTTTGGAGACTCGTTATGGGAAAATTTTAACCAAACAATAGTAGGTGGTAGGCTGCATATATTATACTGTAACTAGCCGATACCTGCGGTTGCGCTTGCGTCTGTTTCATCATTTATTACCTAGGGATATAAAAATCTACCGAATTAACGCACTAAATTTCCCAAGAATTAACTAAGCATCTATTTAGTCATTCTTTCTTAAGGCGGAGTACAGTCACTTTGCAAGGCTTAAACATATATAAAAAAAGCCGTTTCGGAGGACTATGGCAACTAACTATGACCGTTGGGTGTTTTTAAGCTGCCCGAAGGCCTCCAACTATGCTTCACGACATTTATCGAAGTAATACTGATTATTGTTTAAAAAAAAACGATGTTTCACGATAAGTTGTGATCTAAGCTATACTCCTAGCCATTATTCCCAATATTGTTTGGGGTCGGCTACTAGTTCAATCGGTTTTAGCTGAATTTCAGTTTTTCCACCGAGCGACTGGCATCAGACCTCCGCAACCCTAAGGGAGAACTGAAATTCGAAGATTGAACTAGTTGTCAGTATATTTATATTGTGATCTAAGCTATTTATTATATATATATTATTACATCAATGTGTCTTGTTCACACGACTCATAAATAATGATATAAAATAACCTTGTTTTGTTATAACCGAACTTGTTACCTATTCTTATAAATATACACATAATATTCCACTGCCACGAAATCCAAGCGATTATTTTGAGATTTGTACAAAACGAACAATGGTTTCGGGTATATCGTGTCATTGTCTGCGACCTTAGAGTAGAAGTGCAGCTCGACCGACAGCGAGGCAACACTGAGAAGTGTAAAAGATACGTCCTTTTAAATATTAAATATAAAGTTACTTTTAACTATAGTTTAAGCATCATTTATTGATGATACAAAAAACCAAGAAATTTCTCATCCTGCATCGCGCAATGATAATTTTCGCGTGAATTATTATACATACCTACTGTCTCTCAATTATTAATTGTGAATTAATCTATGTCTTTACGAGTATTCCTGTCCCTGTATCCTTTAGTGTAAATAGATTAATTAATCTTACTTTTTTGGCTTACCAATCCAGTTACGTCATTGACCAAACTAAATACCCTATTATACCCCATGTCTAACGGCTTAATATCACTTTCAAAATATGAACAGTCTAATACTTATTACCTATTGTTTCTTTTATTTCGCGAAGAAAAAAATACGAAAGTTTTATTTAAAAAAAAACAGATATGAAGCCTGCGTTTTAACTCTGTATTGTCTCATGTCATGTAATCATAGACATTTATAGTATTCATTACAATATGAATTTTATTCGAAAGAACACCCAAGTTATTGAAATCGGGACTTTACTGCCTTAAACTTACGTTTGAAAATTGACAAGAATTATTAACAATTGCACCCTTCAAAGGTAAAAATTGTAACGGTTTATTCAAAAACCGCGTTCCCCTTGGCAACACGTACTCACGCGCATGGCTTCCCGCTAGCACTTAGACCCATCCTAATTATTGTTTACTTTTTCCCACGGCCCCATTGGTCAGTTACCGAAGGTTTTGACCTTGGAGTTTTGTCTGCAGTCGGGATGTCGCTCAGCGCGATTTGGGGCACTTACATGTATTGTTGGTAAACCTGTTTGGCAATTATTTGTAGGAATGTTACACGGACGAGTTTTGTTTAGCAAAACTCGTCCGTGTAAGTAATAAAAAGAAGTCTCACAGATATTGATACATAGTGCTTATGTAATCGCTGGAAGCCATTGGCTGCGGGCAGCACAGGACCGGTTGCTGGGGAGGAATTCGGGAGAGGCCTATGTCCAGTAGTGGACGTTTTTTGACTGAGACGACGATTATGATGAATGTAACATAAGCAAAGCTGGCATATTACATTTTGTTTTTGAAAATGGCAGACCACAGGCGCGATATTGATGTAAAAAAATCTATTTTACAAGGGATAATGTATACATTTAAATTCAGACATTTAAGAGTTACAGTGAACACATACGTAAACCTGTAAACATTACCAATTTTCTATGAACGCACACATATAAAAAGTATTTTACTACATATCTTCTTAGTCTTGTTCGCCAATGATAGCTTAACAATGAAATCCTGTCTATAAATAGTTTTTGTTTTCTTTCCTCTCTTATTTATTTAAATGTGTATGTTGCTAGTTTGTTTTAAATAACTTACCACAATTCTAAACGCATACATTCCATACTCGATCCAGCATTCTTGAATACATATTCAAAAGATTACCATAATGCACCATTTTATTCTAAACACGACTAGATAACGATTTCAATGAGGTGAGATTTAGAAAAAAGTACTGTAGAATCTTTGTGGTATTTCGCTTCGTGCTCAACTTGACTTTGTAATCTTAGCAGGTAGATATTTAGCTTACGTGCAGTTATTCTGGCTAGATTGTGTATGTACACCTAAGTTTGTTGTTTTGTATAATGAACACATCGCAATTATACTTCGTGTGGCGTGTTTGTTTATTTATTGTTGCACGTTGGATAGGTGCCACTTTACACTCATTCTATGACAAGATTATTGCGTTTTGATTCTGTGCACGTGGAATGAAGAAGTGAGTTCTAAGATGATCCAAGATTTTTAATATGGTTTGCACCTAGATACTGAAATTGAGCGGTTAGGTAGGAAGGAGAACTTGGAGTAAAGAATAAAGGGTAGTTAATGCCCGTGTCTCTCTACTACGGCGAATCGGAAGCCACTTCAAATGAGAGCTCTTTACCGAAATTCATCGAAATTGGTTCGAAAATTTTACCGTTAAAGCTTAACAGACAGACTGACAAACTAAAAGACAAACAGACGGAGTTTCTTTTGAATTTAGAACATTAATATTGTTTGTATTTCAAATTGTAATTTAATTAATTACTGTCGAATACTTTGAAGGAAATTAATTAGCTGTATTTGATTATAATTGATATTGAATTTTATAATTGGCTAACAATCAGCGGAAATCGTATTTTTCGTGTAAGCATGTAATATGTCCGTATATCTATAATTCTACGCTAGAGTTTTTGGTCTATACTTGATTTCTTAAAGAAGTGGTCAACTCGTCAATTTATTAGGCATTTAAAATTCTTGTATGATCATTATCATATCAATTGCCTGGTCACATTAGGCAATTGAATTCAACATTCTTTTGCGATCCAGCAGTGGTGATTGAGGTCTGATAATATTTATTGTTATGAGAATATTACTCAAACTTAAATTATATCTTTCTTTTTTTTCTATTACTTTTTCATGAATAGATTTGTATGAGTTTGGTTACTTGATAAAAATTTTTATCCTCGGTGATGATCCAAATGTAGTCGTAGAACAAATCTTTTTTTTTTTTTTATATCTTATACTAAGTTTAGACTTTAGAAGCTTAGGAAATAGCTAAAATACTTTTGTACCTACTTACTTACTCGATTCAAACAAAAATCCTTTAACTGATGTGAACCCTTTTCAAAACTAAATACGACTGACATCCTAAATATTTAAAAATAAATAAATATTTCGGACATCCTACACATAACGTCATCTAGTCCCAAACTAAGCAGAGCGTGTATCATGGGTATTAAACAACTGATATAAATACATAAACGTACTTTTTTTTGTAAATAGATACATATTAAACATAGAAAAACACCCAGACTCCGAACCTAAAAACCCGTATCAAGCTATTATGAAACTGGAAAATTCTGGAAGCATAGCGGATTTAACGATTTTTGTCTGATTAAAATATTATGTAACTAATTTTAAATACGAAAACGTATCGAATTTTTAATTTTACAAAGGACATAATGTTACTGTGACAATCAAAAAACGAATTTGACTATCGAATAAACGTTTCAAAAATCATCTAACACCTTACATAAAGTTGTTTTATAACACAACGACCGTGACACTGTGTTATGCGGATACAAATAAACCTTGACAAAATACGTTTTTACGGAAACAAGTTTTTTTTATTAATATTCACATTTACCGGTTTCACGAAACTATTACTTAATAATTCAAGTTCATAATTTTTAATTGGTTTCTTCGATAACATTCCTAAATTTAATACCATTTAAAAAAAGAATGCCATTTCTTTATCATTTACTTTTTTTTAAATATTCGATCTGCAATTTATCTATAGTGTCGAAACTCGGAGCATAGACAAACTTGAAAAGATCTATAAATGAGGTCGTTCACCAACGATTTTAATAGCTATTTTCGTCGCGCAGAATGTCTGACTTGATTACTTTTATATTCAAGGCCATTTAAATTATAAAAATCCTCGTTCTCATGGTAAAATAGTGATTTAAAGTACATCCTAAAGAACGTGTGAATCATTATTTGTGTGTGATAACTTAGACCTCGTGAAACAAATGTAAATCTTCGTTCTCTTTGTTTTCACAGGCCGTTTCCAGTTTTATTTACACAAATGTGTAAGAAGCTTTATGTGAAAATACCAACATTGAGTGACTCATACTTTATCGAGAATAGTGTATCCGAACGAATTTTAATATAATAAAAGTAACTAAGCATTCCGAATTTAAAATAAACTAACGTTTAATTTAGTGTTGCCATATTAACATTAACAAGCTTTTTTTTTAATACTCAATAAGGCAGACATTTAAGTGAGTAATAACAGAAAAAAATTGTGTCAAGAGCAAAAAGTGTGTGTCAAGGGGTTCTGCAACTTTCCTTTTGTAGAACAAGCGAACTGGATGACATCGATCGTAATAAAATAGTGGTGAATCGTTTAAATACGACCTCTGCTACCTTAAACGGTATTATTGTGGATAGATTTTGGCGGATCTTTTCACAATAACTCGCAAAGCGGCAGTGCTCGAAACCATAATTATAAAAGTGCTCACAAATAATACAACTCAAAAAAAATAAAACAAGTTCTCAAAAAAATAGGTGCCCAAATCTATTTAAAAATTAAAGTGCTAATCTAAATTCAAACTATGCTAAGTGTGTGTGCGTGAAAATGTCTACACAAGCGTATTACAAGGAACGCCTCGGGTTTGACCCGCAAGAGGTAGTGCAGGATGGCGTCAATGGCGGCGGTGCTTACTACGATGGACCTCATCAACCGAAACGGCACAGGGGTGACCATCACTCCGAGACCCACGACCAGGTTTACGAGGAGAACCTAACGAAATTCAAAGGTACAACATGTTGGGAGTTCTTTATTCAACAGTCAGGTTCGTGGTGGTGGGTTATAGAGAATGCGCGTGTGTGTGTATCGATGCATACGTGTTAAACTTACTCATGTTTGTACGTGTTAGGTGTTTGTTTTTAAAAAACAGTGCATTGTTTTGATGCAAAGTCGATGTTTTAACATTCTTCGCGTAGTCTGTTTCGTACTAATACGAGGTTGCCATCCGTTAATTTGTCGAATGACGTCCCATAGAGGACGAATTATGTTTCTTGCTTTACTTTTATTTTCTTAATAAAAGTAAAGCAAGGAGATTGATTTAAAAGAGAAGATACAAAATTCAATTTTGATTAACGAATGGCAACTCAATGTTATTAAATATGCCTTTTGTCATTGAATTTTGTCATTGAAATTCAAATTTTCCTTCACCAGTGTGATTGATGTCTAACTTAAATTCAGATGATTAAGCCAGTGTGAAAACATATTACAATATTAAACCAGAAATATACCTATTTCTGACGATATCTTCGAAACATAAAATGTAGTACATATTGTATTTTGGGGACGGATACTGGTTTCGGCGCAACTGGCATCGGACCTCCGCAACCCTGAGAGCGAACTGATTTCAAAAAAAATATGCAAAATAAGTTAAAACCTAATTACTTACTTAATGTAGTGTTATATTATTATGTTAACAATACTGACCTTATCTTTCCTCCTTAAGCTGCATTAAAAAGGATATCTAGTAATCCAGTTATATCAATTAGTCGCTAATGAAGATCACCTTTATAGCATAAAAAATACTTAAGTAGCTTTCATTATCGCTTGGTTTACTAACCCACCGAACCATATTGAAATAAAGTCATATCTACACGTGTTACGACATCAGCATAATGCCAGAATTAAATTATAATTGTTTGAATTTCCAACCATAGATACATATATAAAACTTTATTATAAACCAACCTCATTTGTTATCTAAAATATCAAGTTTGAACTCGTAAATCTTAAAAGCCTGTATCACTAATTCAAGTTCGTTAAACGAGTATTTTTTTTTTGGCGCGATCTTTATTTAAATCTTAATTCTTTAACGACATTTTTGTTTACTGGTTCGAAATTCAAATGCAACGTATTTTATTACCCGTGTTTACTAAACAGTTTTTTGTTGTTTTACTAGTTTTTATGTGTTTGTTTGTCCTTAATGTGAATTATTGTAATTACGACTTACACTACAACTAGATTTGTATCGTAGAGCTCTTATGAAGTTTCGATCAATGTTTAGCGGTATTTTTGTTTGGTAGGTACTCATTTATGCAATTAACGTACAAAACATAGCTCAAATTATAAGACTTAGATAACAGTAAGTCAATTAGAAGTTTTCATTTGTAGTAGTATGCTACTATTCAACAGCGAAACATGCTATGGCTTAAAAGACAATTTCTAGATATTATAAAGGAATTTTAGGAATTTAAATAATTTTAGGATTTCATTATTTTTTATAGATTCAGTTAACATCTCTCATAACATTTCAACGTTCGAGATATTGTTTAAAGACCCTTTAAAACAATAGAAACTGAACAACGGAGGTGTATGTTGTTGACACACCGAGTGACCAAGTCTGCATGCATCGACTTGCAATTAGCCCGTATTAAAAATTATTTGATTCGATTTCAAAATTTAACTAAAAGTACGTTTATCGTTTTGATATAGGAATTGTGTGAAGTTCTCCTCTCTTCAAGGCTTTAGAACTGCATAGTTTTGCTCCTGTGATCATACCACGAGATGAATAGTGATGGTGATACTCCAAATAATGGCCACAAAAATTAATATAATTTGAAAATACGGAAGACGATTAATTAAAGGCGTTTAATTATCTTGTTTTAAGTAGATAGTTACCTCATTTCATGCAACTATGCTCGTTTAATGCATTCGTTGTTGGCAACACCACGCCTGTCAGATCTAACAATGTTTGTATCGACATATGACTTGCATTTGCACCCACCTTGTATTTCGCAATCCCACTGACTCAGGTTTGAAAGTCATTTTATGACATCACATGAAATGCTCTTAAGAGTAGTTGACCTGAATACCTTGTTTCTTTTATGTATTTATTTGTCAAAGGCATTATCGGTCACTATTTACCTTAGTTCATTGTCCTTTAAGTCAGTAATAATATTCAGAGGAATGTGTAGATACTAAATAAGTACAGAAAAGCTGTTATAATAGATTAATAGTCTAGAAGGTGATCAGAAGCACTAAAACACAACCAGAAATATACTTTACCAGCCGTGCTAATAGCGCACCAATTTTCTGACCAGTATGGGTTGCCACCGCGAAAAATGGTTAATAAAAGTTCCGAATCCTTTTATTTCTAATGTTCTCAGTGATATGTTAGCAACACTAATAAAAAAACAAACGTTTCATAAACCCTAAAATCATCTTCATCAACCCTTTGCAATCCACTGCTGGGCATAGGCCTCTCCCAAGTAACCAGCTGCTTTTTAGATGCATTAACATATCCATATAAATATAAACTCTAAATATTTTGTTGACCATACCTTCCCAAGTCAAACATTGTTTTCATCCAACAGATTTTCATCAGCACCTCTTTAAAAACCTAAAGTTTAGTGATAGTAAATATAATTTTAACAAAAAGGAACCGACTTCAATGAAAAACTATTCCGAGTACCCAAATCGCGACATTGTGCCTATTGTATTTGAGGAGTTCCCTCGATTTCCTTGGGATCCCATGATCAGATCCCGATATGGTGACGATGGGACCACCTGTAAGCTACGCCCATTCCAATGCAAAAAGAATTTTTGAAATCGGTTCATAAACGACGAAATTATCGCTGAACATACATAAAAAAAAAAAAAAAGAAAAAAAGATTCCGACGAATTGATAACCTCCTCCTTTTTTTTTGAAGTCGGTTAAAAAGATGCACAGTTTTTTTGATCATCATGTTCGCAGAACTGCGCCAGTCAATATACAGATTGCTGTGTCAATTTAAACCAAATCCGAAGTAGTTTTGTGATGACTCATGACATCGGGTGACGGCAGCGACCTCTGTGTCGAATCGTTCTTTTTATTGGCCTTTGGAGCAGGCATCAAACAAACCAACGTCATTACATTAATAAAATAGTTGTCTTTGATAATTTGCGCTTATTGGTTACAGTGGCACCATTTGTAGACAACCACTTCTTGTCAATTATTTATGTCGGTGTTAGGGCCACAGCACACTAGCTACTTTTAGCATCGGCGATCGGCGATTTGGCGACTGCATCGATGCTGCATCGCGTTTTAGCGACTTCCTGCGTTCGATCGCGGTATCGGAAACGCGCGTTTTAGCGACTGCTCAGATGCCAAATCGATGCTACCGGCATCCGAATGTGTGCGGAGAGTAGCGTTCAGCTGCTGTGTCGCGCTTCTAAAAAACGACTCAATCTCCGCGTTTGGCGTTTTTAAATGTGCGGTGTAGAGCGTTCGGTCGCCGTATTTAGCTTCTAAAAAGTGACTAGTTGCCGATCGCCGATGCTAAAAGTAGCTAGTCTGCGGTGGCCCTTAGTGGAAACTTAGAAACTACATGCTTAGGTATAAATGTTCTTTTTAAATACATAGGTAGCGTAGTAGTACTCTTGTTGGTAGTAGATCCACGCTGATTTCAGCAGGAATGGGCCGGCTCGACGAGGGCAGTACTACCCTCACACAGAAGACCATCCTAATAATGACAGCATTCTTGCTGTCGTATTTCGTTGGTAAGTGTGAGACTAGAGGTCCAATTATTCTGCACCATTCTCCCATACTCCTAAGGCGGGGAGAATGATGCAGGATTATCTAACCAGGCCGCCAAGGTATAGGTCACCATACTACATTGCCTACCCTCACAATGAGCATGGTGACCTCTACTCCTAGATTCTATTCATGCTTTCCATCAGGCAGAATGGAGTCACTTTGGTAGGCTTAATATACAATATATATTATAAGTGTGAAAGTGGCATGAGGATAATCTAAGTAGGTCACCATCCTCTTTGTGAATGCAGAAGATGCATCATGGAGATCCACACTTTGGCAGCCTATGTAGCATGTATATATTTACCTATAGTATAGATATATAAAAACCCTATATATGCGATATCATCATCATCATCAGCCTATCGCAGTCCACTGCTGGACATAGGCCTCTCCCATTGTATCTGATCGCTTTTGGGCTTCTCGCATCCAGCTCCTGCCAGCCAACTGACGCAGGTCGTCACTCCACCTCGCCTGCGGGCGTCCTACACTACATTTACCAATGCGATATATTTACGCATAATACTGTTATCGGGTTATCAGTATCTCGGAATATGTGTACTAAACAAAGATAATAGAAAATACAAATATGTACTGGATAAGATAGCGAATGCGAATAGAAATTACTTAGTATCTGTACAGTATTGTTACTCCTGTATACTAGGGTCTATGACATTAAAGTTCCCTAAATTTAAGAAGGCATTTAGAGAGAGTTAGGTTACACTAAGTGTTATTTTCGTTTTTACCAACTCTTAGGGGACTAATAAGTTATAAGATGTCTTTTAAAATTTAGGGCCTACCTACGTTAGGGGGTTAGTAAAGAGGCGATTGAAGCACAGTTGGTGAAAATAAGCATAAACCTCTCACAATACTGAGTTATGACAAAGTCCCTAGAAAGATTAGAATATTCCACAAAATTAATTAGAAACCTAAAGGTCGACTTTAAAAAAATGCTTATGGCATAAGTAAGTCTTCTTTGTGCAATATATTAAGATGGAAGTAGCAGGAAGCTTAAATAAATGAAAAAATTAGAAGTACATCGGAGGCCTTGAAAATACAATAAATTTACTTCGCATCTTTACAAAGTTGAAGACAAAAATATAGTACAGATAGGCATAAATTCTACCATACAGACAAATATCATGGACACAAAAATATTATACACTTTAAAATTAGCTTTCAATGTTTGAATGAAATGAATTCCAACTTATTTAAAAGATCGACACGACTAGGCGACCCAAGCATTAATAGTTAGGAATTCTCGTCCATTAAATAAGTAATCTACGAACACTAGTATTTCTAGATATGGTTTGACTTTGATTTCCTTATTAGCTCGAGGTTATAATAGTTGTTTTAATTACTTGTATTTGATCTTGCAATTAGTATACGACTATTATGCGATAACTAATACCTACATACGGTATTAACTATTGCAATAATGACAGAGTGATGTTCTGAGTACAGTAGAACTCCAATTATCCGAACTCCGACTATCCGAATCACTTTCAGAAAAAAATTGTCCAAAAGCGGTCTGCAAAACAGCTTACATTGACGGAGATGTTTGAAAAACAATGATTTTTATTTCTAAACTTGTACATAAGTACATTTTATTACATTTAAAACATGTGAAAATATCATGTTTCTTTCATTTAATTCAATAAAAAAATAGTGCAATATCAAAACGTAGCTTTTTTTCTCTCCAATGGCAATTTTTTTAAAAAAACTCCGATTATCCGAATATTTGATTATCCGAATGGGTCCCGGTCCCCATTAATTCGGATAATTGGAGTTCTACTGTATATTCTGTATTCAGAGCAGCTTTTAGCACATATATGTCATTAGTTAGGGTTTTTCTATGTATGTATTTAAAAATTAAATATGTATTTATAGCAGTTATTTAGTACCAATAGTACAAATTCTGATTAGTTTGGGACTAGATAATTGTGTGTCAGATTTCCGAAATATCGGCCACTTTGCTGACAAGAACTTGCTTTGGAAATGTCATTCATGTGGAAATGCCAAATTCGTTGATCTACTCTGATGAAATATCAACATGTTCCATGGGATTAAATATTTGTGTACCTATTCTCCTCTATCTTTTACTACTTCATCACCACCCCCCAGATAAAAGACATTCACTTCTGGACGTAGGCAAAGGCCAGATGCTATTGTCTTGGGTGATGTTCTCAATTTGTTTGTCATACCATAGCTTGCCGCGAAGAAAATGTTTTTTTTGCATATAAAACAGCTCATTTTAAATGGAGATCTTCTTTTCATGTTCAACTAAAATATTGTAATTGGTGTACAATAATGTATTTACTATTAATTCTCTTCGATACTCCGTCTGTTTTATACATATAACTACATCTATTCCTGTATGCACCTAACCAGTATGATGCACAGGAAAATAGCCTTTATTTCGACCATCGTTTTGATTATATTGACCCGTATACATCGAAACGAATCGGTTAATTAGTACAATTGGTACTTCGTACGATATTAAATTAAAATGGTTTTCCAAGACCAAAGTTAAACACACAACGATATCCAGCATCATAATATCGATGGTTTTAGTCGCTCCCTGTTAAAACAGTTTGCGTTTCACAAACATCTAACCGTTAACTTTATGTGTCAGTTTGTTATTTGTGTGATAAAACTGGCAACGTCGCACTTTGACGTTTCAGTTTACTAAACATATAATAACATAAAATATTTTTTGATTAAATCACTCCTAAAAATATGATGAATGCATAAAAATGCATTATTTTATGATACGTAAGTATTACATAGGTATACTTTATTTACAGTCTGCAACAATTTTATTGATACAAAGGAGCTGTTTTAGAAATCGGTTTATTTCTATGTAAAACGAAGTGTGAAACAACTGTCATAGAAAAAAAAACACTTGAATTGAATTGGCTTGTAAGTAAATGCTTCCAAAGAGTATGTAACACTACGTATAATGAATATACGTACAAACGTATAAAGTATGAATGCTTCGTTTGTTGTATTTCTTTTTTATTTTATTCATTGTCTTTTATTTTGCCTCAAACAATGAATCAAAAACGGGAGAGTATTAATTTTACGCGGGAGGAGGTCGATATATTAATTAAATTGGTCGAAGTAAATAAACATATATTGAAGAACAAGAAAAGATCATCTAATTCGTCGTCAAGTGCATTAAATAGATCCATTTTTAATATTTTCTCGATTTCTGTCTGATTTTATGATTGTCAGATCATAAAATCAGACAGAAATTTACCTAAACTTTACCTTAAACCTAGTAACTTTACCTTAAAATAATTTCCTTATTTGACAGATCATCTAACCTATAATTTACTAAGCACTTTATTTACCAGTTAAGCTTATTTGAAGATTGTGAAACGCGAACGATGATTTTATTTGACAGTTGAGTGGCAAATAGCTTACTAAGGACTTTACTTGGACATTGTGAAACAGACCCTTATAATAATAATTTCCTGCCCCTATTTTCGTCACAGCTACGACCATCACAGTAAGTAGCTAAGGATTTAACCTTACGTTATACTCTCCCGTGTGAGTGAAAGGCAAATAAAAACTGATCCACTAGAAAGAGACAAGCAGTGTGTGGGTCCGAATGCATCACCTCTAAAACAGGTAGGAGTCAATAAGAAATAGGTCATTAATATCGTAAGCGACGACATTACTGTTATAAATCCTGACGAGGCGAACGTTACTTGAATCACACATTCAAGGTTTTCTGTAGTACAGTACCTTATATACATATGTACTAAAATGCAGCTATTATTTAATCTTATAGGTCTCCCCGTGTTTTTTTCACGAATATCTGCCAAAATTACTCCTGATAGAAAGCATGAGTAGAATCCAAGAGTGGCCTTTATAACATTAGAGACTTGAGTTACTTTAGTTTCTCTTGTTAAGTCATTTTTTTGTTCTATAATTAGTTTTTTTTTTTTTTTTTTTTAAAAGACAACTCCCGCATTAGGAATATAAATTCCTGTGTCGCGGGGGACTTTACAAACATACATGAAACGGACACAAAGAACACCCAGACTCAGAACAACAAGTTGTGAATCACACAAAGTGTTGTCCTACGTGGTATTTGAACCCACGACACTTGGCGTAGTAGGAAGCGGCGTGGCGACCACTTAAGCCACTATGCCAACCGTGCAGTCAAGTTCTAACCTCCCTTTCCGTTATTTGAGGCACAAGAAAGACGCTATCATTAATCAACAAAAAAGATGATTATCTGTTTTTTCAGAAACGCCCTAAACCTAACAAGGTATTAAAACCACGCCTGCTCGACCGGGGTGGTACTCACACAGAAGAACAACCTAAACTTACAGATTCGTGATGTTGTATTTCGTTGGTGAGTGTGAGGCCAGAGACCCAAAAAAAAGCATCTTACTAAGCCGCCATAGTATGAGTCGTCATTCTCTGTTGTCTGTACTCACAATGAATATATCGACCCCTACTCTTGAATTCTACTCATCTTTTCCATCGGCAGAGTAGAGACACTTGGGTAGGTTTTCACACAAAGTAACCTGAGTCTTAATTCACATCTGCAGAAATACATCACCTATAATAATTAAGAGTACAGAATTAATGAGCCGTAAAACGTTCATTCATAGTCCTAAGTACATGTAATGCATTACTCTCTAACATCAATTGCATCGTGTTGATTGAATTGAGCATGCTTCAATGATGCGTTTTAACGGCCGTTCACACGGTGCCAATGGTGACGTCAGATGTTATGTTAAAAAATAGGACATACCGCGTCACGAGAACAAAATGTGCTGAGGGTTAGTTTTTTTTTCATTGCTTCTCACCTCAAAACCATAATGCATAAGGTATCTTGTTCATTTCAATCTCTTACAGTTATATATAGATAAGAATAGGCTTATAAGTAACAAACTCTAGAATAAAAAATCCAAATACAAACTTTGATTACCTTTTTTAGGGTGGAAATTTCAAAAATCCTCTCTTAGTGCTCGCTTACCCTCCTCACGGAATACACATGCCAAATTTGAGCTTCGTGCTTCCAATAGTTTCGGCTGTGCGTTGTCTGTCAGTCTATCAGTAACGGAACTGTTTTATATATGTATATTAATTTAGATAATTCATAACCGTTTTCAACTGTCCTCTAAAGTGAAGGTACCACTTAAGATTTTTTTTAATTAGGTGTTGTTTTCCTACTGCCTTATTGGTCTAGTGGTTAGTGTATGCGACTGCTAATCAAGAGGTCTCGGGTCCAAATCCCGGGTCGGGCCAAAAAGTATTTTTGGGATTTTCTTAGGAAATTCCTAATAGCTGCCCGGAGTTTGGAAGTTTGGCGGTGTTTCGTCGGTCCCGGTTGTCATGAACATCTATGGCAATCGTTATTGGGAAGTCAATGCCTTCAAATATACTGACAACTAGTTCAATCTTCGAATTTCAGTTCTCCCTTAAGGTTGCGGAGGTCCGATGCCAGTCGCTCCGTGGAAAAACTGAAATTCAGGTAAAACCGGTTGAACTAGTAGCCGACCCCAAATGAAACTTGGGAATAATGGCTAGGAGGATAGGTGTTTTTTCTCTTAGTGATGTTTTCGTTTAAAATTCGAATGCTACTTATGTTAGTGGGCTCCAAGTAAAGCACTAGTCCCTTCTATTTACTTTCGCATATCATTTAATACTTACAAATTTCTTTTCTACTTCTGCTCGACCTGTATATATGCGGTGGTACTTTCTTTATATGCACATGAAAGGCTTTAAAATATAATTGATTTAAAACCTGTACGGAGAGAGATAATGCAGTAATGTGAGGCCTTATATGTTCGCGACAAGTTTGAAAGTTGCCATTAAGGGGCATGACTCTTCGGTTGGTGAACTTTTACAATTGTATCCGTTATATTCATGAACTTAAATATTACGTCTTCATGGTATAAAAGGTGTTTGGGAAGTACCAGGGATTTCCTTCGCAGAACCTGCCCCCCTAGCGAACTTTCAAACGTTTTTCGTTTTCTTTTCTTGTTTCATGGGCTAATATCACTCAGTCAGGTGATCAAAATAAAATATTAGATAATGAAAATAGAATAGAGAATAGAATAGAAAGAAAAAGCTTGCAATTTGGCTAGGAGGGTTTTCTTTGCCTATTTTTACTAGAAAATTAGTTTCGAGTCCAACATAACCACAGGTGGGCGGTATCCGAAGGAATTTCTAAATATTATTAAATGGTTATGTTTTGAAGTGTGTGTGATGTTTTTTTTTGCGTACGAATCGTTTTCATATTTTTTTTAATTGTTGCACATTTCATTTTTTTAAAGTAGCTCTGCACTTGTAAAAAGTTTAAATAAGTTTTAATTATTGATGTAGACATGGTCCTTTTGTTATGAGATTTAGTAATAGTAAACTTTCATGGTCCTTATAGTATAAAGTTTTCAAGAAATATTAAAACTATTTAGTCGTGAACGCGTAACAGACAGACAGAGTTACTTTCGCATTTATAATATTAGTAGGGATTAAATGCACATAACCATCATTTGTTACTTTTATTTTAATATAATTTAAAGTTTTGTTCCAATCTATGACAACATCATAGATCATCATAGATAGATACATAGGTACTCTTTATTGCACACCATAATACAGAATATACATTGTATGATATAAATGAATAAAAAGCGGCCAAGTGCGAGTCGGACTCGCCCATGAAGGGTTCCGTATCAGCAAGTAACATCATATAAAAGTTCTTGTAGTTCGTTGTAACTTTCATCGATGTTTTTATACTAGTGTATTGACTGGATGAAAGGTAAATTGCGTGTTACGATTTATGACGTATTAAAAAAAAACTACTTACTAGATCTCGTCCAAAATAATTTTCGTTGGTAGTTTGCATGGTAATGTATAACATATATTTTTTTTAGTTTTATCACTCTCTTATTTTAGAAGTTAGAGGGGGGGGGACACACACATTTTTCCACTTTGGAAGTGTCTCTCGCGCAAACTATTCAGTTTAGAATAAAATGATATTAGAAACCTCAACATCATTTTTGAACATCTATCCATAGATCACACACACACACGTATAGGTCTGATGAAAAAAAAATTTTTGAGTTTCAGTTCCAAGTATGGGGACCCCCAAAATGTATTGTTTTTTTTCTATTTTTATGTAAAAATCTTAATGCGGTTCACAGAATACATCGACTGACCAAATTTCAACAGTATAGCTCTTATAGTTTTGTAAATAATTGACTGTGACATACGGACGGACAGACAGACAGACAGACAGACAGACTTGACGAATCTATAAGGGTTCCGTTTTTTGCCATTTGGCTACGGAACCCTAAAAACAGTGGTACAATAGGCGACCTTATCGCCGACGACTTTGATCTCTTCCAGGCAACCTTATGATAAACTACAGTTTATAGTAATTGTAGATACATAGTAAACATGTTTACACCAAACGTAGTTGATCTTCGCCTTAGGTGATCGATCGCCGAGGGTAAGCAACGAAGGCGCGGTCAGACCTAGATGGGTGATCGATGTTATGAAGGTTTCTGTGATTCGGAGGTCACGTTAAGCAGTCAGTCCCAGTTGTTGTCATAAGATAACAGTCGTGAAGCTTAGTTAGAGGCTTTCGGGCGGCTTAAAAAGATCCAACGGCAAGATTACGTAGCTACAACATGTCTTGCCAGTCACCAAACTGCACTTGACCAGCGGTGACGTATAGCCTTCACCACGAGGTTGTTCTTGTAGTTGTAGTCCAGCTCATTTATTTCAATTACATCATATTTAATCTCTTCCAACCCCCCACGTATTACAATAGGCAAATTTCGACAGCTTATTCTATCGCAATCACAGTGTCAGGTTTGAACCTTGCCCAGGTGGGTAGACCTCTTATAAAAGACTACAAGTGGGTGTACGGTTACCGTCGAAAACTCTTGTGCCTTGTGGAATGCAAATTATCCGCACCGCATTGACCTACTTGCTTATCTGTAAGTACGAGATATTCTAGATGTTGTTTATGTAAATGTTTTAAGTACTACTAGGTGACCCACGCAGCTTAATGTTTTTAAGACCCCAAAAATACGAGATATTAATGTCTGTGTGATGACCTGACACACACACGTGTTTTGGCTTAATCTATAAAAAATAATATTAAATAAACTCGTAAAAACGTGTTTTTTTTAAATTATCTAGTTACTGATTAAAAAGTACTATTAAGTAAGGCAGCCATTCGTCCTGGTTTTCCCGGATTTATTATGTTTTAAGTGCAAATTAGTGTCCTTGTTTAGGTAGTGTTCGAGGAGCGTCCGGACAGGGTTTCATTTGTAATCCGGGTCAAACCGAATAATCGTTTGGATAAAGATTTATGGAGTCTCTTAGAACTTTAAGATCTCACGACGTAAATTGACAAAATAAAAAAAACTGTTACGCGTCCGGGTTTTGAAGTCTAATATTCGGGCATTTTGCACTTTTGTCCCGGTTTCCAAATTTTAGATGGCAGCCCTACTATTAAGATACGTTACCAAGGTATTGATTGGTTTATCGTATAATAATTTATTTATGATAGTACTCTGACAAATCTAATCAATTTAATCATATTACGAGATACATAACATTACATAAATGATTATATTCACTTTTACCACAATAATAATTAATAAATAAATATGTCCGTGTGGTGACGAATTAAGAATACAGAGTGTCACCACCCCTATTCATCCCGCGGGTGACGTAAAAGGCGATTAAGGGATAAACTACGCAAGACAACATCAATGCAAAGAGAAGGAAAACTTGAAACCAACCCTTTACTAATCCGTCTGGCCAGCGTGGTATAGTAGGCCAAAACCTCCTTTCTAAGGAGAGGCCTATGTCCAGCTGTGGACTGTTGAAGGCTGATGAAATAAATAATTTGAACATCTTACACAACGCCATCTAAATCCAAACTAAGCAGGACTTATATTACAGGTACTAGACATCACAACAACAACCCATAAAGACCCACTGCTGGGTTTGGGTCTACTCTCAGGAGCAGGTTAAGGCGTTAAGGCCGTAAGTCCCCACGCTGGCCGAGTGCGGGTTGGGGACTATAAATATAAAATTATAGCTTTCTGAAAATATTTCAATAACGTCGCCCCACGCTTTGTTACATAAAAAATATTTTCTACTTTTTAGTTTAAAAGCTTGTTAAACTATAATTTTTTTTATAGACTAAAAAAGACTATTATTTTTGATATTTTTTTTTGTTTTTTTTTTTCGAATTAGTATATTGTCATCGGTCCTCGATAAATTTACATAGTTAGAAACGAAATCTGGCCGTATAAAGTGGGACAAAATTGCACCCAAAGGAGTCGGTTACAAACATACAAACATACAGGTGAAGCTAATATAAAGCTTGTAATAAATACATAAACATACCTTTTTTTATAAATACACATATATTATACATATACCCAAACTCCAAAACAAAAATATTTTGAATCACATAAACATTTGGTCCGGCACGGAAATCGAACCCCGAGCTATCACTGCACCACTGATGCAGTTAATATAATAAACGATTTATATGACTCATACGCCACAATAACAAGATGCGCATGCACTTAAATTGATAATGCAATCAATTACGTTTGCGAATTGAAGCACCACTTCGATTCCCCGACAGACGTGAACTCTTGAGATTACTGTGAGAATATTGATAGTACGTGGAAACTGTGTCAGAAGCTCCTTGTGGGTGGAAAAGAGGTTTAGAATATATAATTTGTGGTATATGTATTGGAAAATGAATCCAACTGACGATAAACTATTTAATTGAAGGTTGTAGATTTAAAACAATATCTTGAATATTTTTGTACGAACCTTTTTTTCAAAGCTGGATACTTTTTAAACATCCTTTTTTGTAAATACATATTATATTATACATAGAATAAACCCAAACTGAGAATCAAATATTTGCGGATCACACGAATATTAGGTCCGACCCGGGAATCGAACCCGAGACCTCTTGATCAGCAGTCGCATAGCCAACCACTGCGTCATCGAGGCAGTCGTTAATTTAAGTGTCTGTTTCTAATATCAAATGAACTGTTCTGAAACGCATGTGAAATTATATTACACGAAACAAACAGAAAGACAGACAAAATTAAAAAAAAAAATATTATTATATATTTGATATTACATAAAGACAATCCATTTTTATTTATTTACTAGCTTTTGCCCGCGGCTCCGCCCGCGTATATGTCGGTTATCGCGGGCGGAGCCACCCATGTCCTTTCCCAAGTTTAGTTCTATCTTCATACCAATTTTCATCAAAATGGGTTGAGTGGTTTAGGCGTGAAAGCGTAACAGACAGACAAACAGAGCTACTTTCGCATTTATAATATTAGTAGGGATATAAATTGAGCAATTAGTGGAAATACGGAGAACTGTTACCAAAATTTAAAATGATGGTAGTGTCCCATCAATGACTACCATCAATCAATTGACAGACCTGCACGTTCAAACTTTGGATATCAAAGACCAGCGTGATCGTCTCGCAGCAGAAGTGGAAAGTTTTGGTGACTGCAATTACATCTATACAAGGTCTCTGAGCCGTATGGCAGAATTGGAACACGAACTACAAGAAGCTCAAATGACCATTACTTCTTTAGAAGAAACAATACAGGCAACAAACAGTCAAGCAACACAAAATCTCTTTAGCGAACTCTTAGGTGTTAAATGTGAAAATAAGTTTAAATTATTTAGCCTTAAAAAACGTAGGAAATATTCAAAATTAAATAGACTAATTAAGAATCTAAAGGTTAAGTGTAGCCGGTTAGGAAAGCTTACAACTTTGTCGAAGAGTCAACCCGAGTCATTAAATATACAAGAAAAACTACAGTCACAGTTAGATACCTGTCACAAACAATTAGTTGCCAGCAGATTGATGTATGACCAACATACTCAGGAGCTCAATGCTCAAATTACCAACTTACACTCACGTCTGTCATCACTCATACTTGAACACGAATCAGAAACACAACAATACATTCTCAAGTATGAGGAAGTAGCCAAAGTAGCAAGAGAGAATACAGATCAATTAACTTCTCTTATCAAAAACAATCTTTGCTACAATTGCTCGCTACCACAGTCTGTTACACCCACAAACATTGTGAATACACTCACAAATACATCAAATTTGCATAACAGTACTGACGGTGAGTCTGATTGTGATGGCGGATTGTTAAATATTTCACAATCTTTAGATAATACTGTTACAGAGAAACAAGTTGTAATTCTTTCCGATCAGCTGGGAATAGATTTTGGAAAGTTAATTAAAGGTCACTTAAACTATAAGGTCACAAATTATTGTTCACCAGGAGCAAAGTATAGTAGTTTAATTAGTAAATTAAATAGCATTAGTTTAGATGACCAATCAACGGTTATTGTATTGTTCGGTGATAGCTTCTCAGCTACCAAGAGAGATATAATTAATTTAACAGAGTCTTTGATATCCATTAATGAAAAAGTAGGTTGTAAATTTATTATATGTGGTCTACCTTACTCACAGTCTGTATCTGATATACACAACAAGCACATACAGAGCTTGAATTTGTTATTATACAACGCGACTTACCAGTATGGTAAGTTTATACTATTTTTCGACACGAATAAATTTATTCGTAACTTTATTTTAACAAAAAATACTATGTATTTGTCTTCTATTTATAAGCGACAGGTTGCTAAATTATTAGCATTTAATATACACGTTGACTCTGGTACAAAATGTGTATCACAGCAATCTTTTAATGTATATGCTGACTCTGATACAAATAGTGTATCAAAGCAATCGCTTTTTTGTGCCAATTCTGCTAGGATCAATAATGTAGGTCCTAGTTTAAACTAGTAAATGAGACAACGGATAAGCGAACTGGTGGTCTAACCATAGTACACCAAAATATTCAGGGCTTATCGGGCAAATTTCAGGAAATAGAATTATTTTTAAAGACCCACCTTGTTGATGTTTTCTGTGTCACAGAACACTGGTTAAAAAACGATGAACTGATTTTTAATAATGAATATTATAGTATGGTAAGCAAATTCATCAGGAAGAAAGCTATACATGGTGGCTCTATGATTTTTGTTTCTAATAGTGTAAATAGTAAAGAACGCAAGGATATTGTTGCTCGTTCTGTCGAGCGTACTATAGAACTCTCATGTGTAGAATTAAAGGAGCATATTATTGTTTGTGTTTACCGTCCACCACAGAGTGACTTTAATTTATTCGAGAATATAATGGAAGATGTACTTAAAGTACTTAGTTATGGTAAAAAGCATGTAGTAGTATGTGGTGATTACAACGTTAATATACTAGAACAGTCGTCACCTATGTGTATTAGATTATGTACTTTATTTAAATCATTTAATTTAAAACATTTGTTTTGTGCACCCACAAGGATAACATCACATTCTGCTACTTGCTTAGATAATATTTTTTGCAACTGTAGTTATTATAATGAGGTTATATTGAGTGATTTAACATCCGATCACTGTGGACAGAAAGTCACTTTTCCTATTCATACAGTGGCTAAAGTAAATAAGATCACCTGTAGGCCAATGAGTACAGCTCGCCTAAACAAATTTAATGAAAATGTTTCTGTCCGTATCACCAATATAGATTTTAGTCAGGATGATCCGAACTACCTTTACGCGTCTTTGTTTAACATGATCAAATCGGAATTTAATAACATATTCACAACTAAGACTTTTTATAAAAATATAAAAATTAGCTTTTGTGATTGGGCAACTACTGGCATACAAATAAGTAGAGCTAAGTTGTATGAATTGTATGGCATGAAACAATATAATTTTGACCATAAGTTTGTTCAATATGTTAAAAATTATTCCAAAGTATTTAAAAAGACTTGCGCTGCTGCCAAGTCTTTATATTTAAGTAAAAATATTAAACAAGCAGAGAATAAAATTAAAGCCACTTGGAACATGATTAATGCTGAATCTGGGCGGGTCAAGCCACGTGAACATGATTTTGAATTAAGTATTGGTGATAAAACTGTAACTGACAATTTAGACCTGGCGCAAACATTTAATAATTTCTTTGCTGATATACCTAAAAATGCAACCAGCTCCCTAAGATCATGTCCGGTTGATGCTCAATCACTTATGAGAGGCAGTGTGAAAGAGTGTACTGTACCATTCAGTTTTAATTTTATAAACCCCACTGACATAATAAAAATATTTAAGTCAATTAATTGCAAAAAGACAGCAGATTTATGGGGTATTTCTGTTAAATTAATTAATGGCATTATTATTAAGATAGCACCACATTTAGCAACAATATTTAATCGATGTGTTGATACCGGTGTGTTTCCTGATTTGATGAAACACAGTAAAGTAATTCCTTTGTTTAAAGCCGGTTCAAAAAGCGACCCTAGTAATTTTAGACCTATTTCTATTTTACCAGCTATTAGTAAAATCTTTGAAAAAGCCATACTAATGCAATTAGAAACACATTTTAATTCTAATAATCTACTGCATAGTGAACAATATGGATTCACAAAGGGTCGCTCAACAGTAGACGCAGGCTCTAAACTACTTAAACATATATATAGTGCCTGGGAAAACTCTCAGGACGCCATTGGTGTTTTCTGCGATCTCTCAAAAGCATTTGATTGTGTGATGCATAGTACACTTCTGCTGAAACTTAGGCATTATGGCATAACAGGTACAGCGCTTAATCTTGTTGCTTCTTATCTTAGTGAGCGAATACAGTATGTTGATATTAATGGAATAAGGTCCTCCGGATCATCAGTGAGTATGGGCGTGCCACAAGGCTCAATTCTGGGTCCCTTTTTATTTTTGGTGTATATAAACGATTTGCCATTTTTTACTAGTAAGTTATGCGATATTGTTCTATTTGCTGATGACACTTCTCTTATATTCAAAACCAATCGCAAAAACGATTACTCTGACGAAGTAAATAGGTCCCTCGCATTAGTCCTTGACTGGTTTACATCAAATAACTTGCTTTTGAATTCTAAAAAAACCAAATGTATTAAGTTTAGTTTGCCAAATGTAAGGAATAAGAGTACAAATTTAGTTTTAAACAATGAAGTTATTAATTTTGTTGATTCAACGGTTTTTTTGGGAATTACTTTAGATAGTAAGTTACAGTGGGGCGCCCAAATATCGTGTCTCGCAGGGAAACTCAGTTCTGCAGCGTATGCTGTCAGCAAAGTCAGACAACTTACGGATGTGGAAACAGCAAGGCTAGTATATTTCGGTTATTTCCACAGCGTCATGTCGTATGGCATTCTGCTATGGGGCAAGGCAGCTGATATTCAAACAATTTTCATTCTCCAAAAACGTGCAGTGCGTGCGATTTACAAACTAGGTGCACGAGTTTCCCTTAGAGAAAAGTTTAAAGAGATAGGCATTATGACAGTTGCATCACAATATATATTTGCAAACATTATGTTTATAAAACAAAATATGCATTTATATCACAGGAGTGGTGACGTTCACTCGGTGAACACGAGACATAAGCATAAATTAGTAGGTCAATATCATAGGCTACATAAAACGCATAATTCATTTATGGGTCTTTCCGTGCGATTTTTTAATAGGTTACCAGCTAGTGTTATGAGTCTATCAGTGGAAAAGTTTAAAAATGTAGTCAAAACTTATCTTATACGTAAAGGTTATTATACAGTTGACGAATTTTTAAATGATAAAGAAAAATGGTTTTGACTACTTGCTCCTTATCATTTTATTCTACTCATGTGAATGTTGTTATCACATTGTTTATGAACATGATTTTACTTTTGTAAGTAAAGATTCTACGTGACTAATAAAGGCCATTCTTCTCTTTCTTTTGATCTTATAATTAATATTTTATATTTAATCTTTTGTTACCAGTAATTTGGCCAATATTTGAGCACATATAGTTTTTACCTTTGTTGTAAGTAGATGCTCCTACTATGTTGTACCCACTGAGGCTGTTGTTTTTTTTTTAAATTAGCATAAGTTCTAATTTTTAATCACTATAATTTGCATCAGTCCTCTAACATGGTGTATAGTATATTAGTGGCAGCACCTTACCCCCATATCAGGTTTATTATATTAACACATTAAAACTATGTAAACATTGGCGATTTGAAAGGAGTGGCCGCGAGTTTTTATTGCCATGTTCTTTTCTCCGGCTCTACCTATTGTTTGCGAACATGGCATAAATGTACATGTAGAATCTTGACCTGTCACAAGAGATGTATTGCATCCTAAGTGAATAAAGAATTTTGAATTTGAATTTGAATTTGACTACTTGGATTCATGGTATGGAACCTTCACGTGAACAAATGATATTTTGTGTATGTGTGATAATTGCACTGATTGCTGGCCACATTGAATTCCATTGTCATATATATGTTACGTACGAACGGTGACATCGCTATAACTACTAGCTGCGCCCCGCGGTGTTACCCGCCTATTATTGAAATAAAAAGTAGCCTACATATATGATTATCCAGAACTCATTTTTAAATTAGCCATTTACAAACTATCATTAAGGTTGCTATGCAAGTGTGTTATGCATAGCAACCTGTGAAGTTTTGACAGGAGATAAACAGTGATACATTTTGACATCTATGATTTATGTATTTTTATAATCACCTAGCTTTCGACCATGTATCTCAATTATTGCAGAAGTAACCTATGTGTTATTCTGATATATAATCTATATTACTGTATAGTTTCATCCAAATCCGTTCAGTAGTTTTTGCGTGAAAAAGTCACAAAACATACATACTCACAAACTTTCGTGTTTTTAATATTAGTAGGATAACGAGTGAGAGAGAGAGAACGGATGAAATAAACTTAGGGATTCTCTTTAAGTCGAGACAATCTTCAAAGAAATAAAATTAGTAAATGAAAATTAAGCGATAATTACAAGCCGGGTCACAACTATCATAATTAAGTAAAATTTAATAAAATAGATAAATCAAATTAACTTTCTTATCCATGTTTATCTTATGTAACGGGATAACCAATATACACTCGGGCAGATCCACAGCCAAAATCTATTATACAAATATTTTTTTACGTTAAGTGCGGTTTTATTAAGTTTATGGATAGACGGTTATATCAATAGACAATTGTCTACTGCCTAGTCGTAAATTAAAGGATTTTAATAAAACAGACCAAAAAGTAAAGTTATGTATTTAGATGTCTACCCATAATACAAGTTCCGCTTAGTTTGGGACTAAATGGGGTTGTGAGTAAGATGTCCGAAACATTTATTTATTATTATTATCATGAATTTAATTTACTTGTTTAATTTCATCGACTTAATATAAACTAAATTAGATAAATTTCAATTATTTTTGTAGATTTACGGCGTTTCGTTCAACTCTCTGTAACACTTTGTATAGTGTAGAAATAAAATAACACTAGTAAGAATGCAGTTAAATCGGTGAGGGCGCCACTTCCGCGCTATTTGAAGATTCCCAGAATATTTGCTTATTAGTGGATAGAGTTTATGGGTGCCATTAAAAGGAGTTAGGAAGTACGGCCCACCACCATCGTCTCCTTTCGCGGAGATTTATCTTGTCAATCACAAAACTCAATATAATGACTTTCGAATTTCGATATATTTTAGTGCACATTGACATGGTGTTTATTCTAGTGGTTAGGGATACTGACTGCTAAATTCAGAGATCGTGTTTTCGATTCCCGCACAGATTAAGTGTTGTGTATGCGCTGTGAATGTCACTATTATTTCTGATGGAAAGCCTGCATAAAAAGAGAATATTAGAGAGCGACGAGAGAAAAATTTTAACAAAAAGGAACCGACTTCAAAAAAAAACTATTCTGAGTTCCCAAATCGCGACAATTGTGCCTATGATATTTGAGGAGTTCCCTCGATTTCCTTGGGATCCCATCATCAGATCCCGATATGGTGACTATAGGACCACCTGTAAACTACGCCCATTCCAATGCAATAGAATTTTCGAAATCGGTTCATAAACGACGAAATTATCGCTAAACATACATAAAAAAAAGATTCCGACGAATTGAGAACCTCCTCCTTTTTTTGAAGTCGGGTAAAAAAGGGGAAAAGATGGTAGTGAGTGCCAGATTTTGATAGCCCGGCACAGGAAGGTAGAACCAACAAACCGTTATAACTTAATGCTTTTATATCGGGTATCATTGAATTTAAACAAAATAAATATGAACATTTAGCAATGTAGGGTAAGATGGTTACAAAATTATAGAAAGTGATTCGCCTTTAGTCTATTTCATCTTGCGTAGAAGACTTGTCAGCTCAGACAGGCACAGACAATTTAAAGTCATATTACTTGAAGCAGATGGTATTACCAATACGGAACATATTCTTAACAAGGACAAGACAAAAATATATTACTTAGCAACTTTATAACAAGAAATCACATATTTATTTCCATTATAATTGCTGTTTGTAAAGCAAAACAACGTTTAATCACCTTTATATTACGACACATAATCCGTAAGCTCCTAAGCCGATGTTGGTCATCACTTAGTTACTTCTGACAGCCTGGTACGCTAAATATTTTAATGACCCATCGCCGCTCTTAATTAAGACATTGCAAATATCTTTCATCTCATTCTTACTTAGGAATATACAATTTCTGACATCCTACCTTCTCATTCTCTCCTGGTATGTTCAGATACATTTCCTGTTTTATATCCAGCTTTGGTCTAGTTTAACTGTCATTAGAACTTTGTAGCTATATTTATGATATGTTATAATGATGTTTATACATTAACTGACGTAGTTGTAGGAAGTTTGATCGTTTGTTCTGATATACATATGTTGGTCGTGTGTGTGATATGGTTGGTTCCAATGTTGGTGAATGTACTATTTGAAGAAATGAACGATTGTAATTACCATAAGTATTAGTGTCTCTTTGAAGATTATTTATTTCTTGAGAATGTAGTGTGCTCACTATAATCTGACCTTAAAGCTTTAATACCTTACGAATTTGAACTAAGTTTAACAAAAATATTATTTTATTCAGCGCTTAGTATTCGTACCTACATAATATACATTACAGTTCCATGTACAGTACATTTAAGACTATTAAGACTATTGCGCGCACGGCACGCAAATGCCGGCGTTCGGTGCGGGCGGCGCGGATAGTGGACGCAGCACTATGTGAAATCATACAAAGCAAATAAAATCCGTTGCGTGCCGTGCGGTCGGTCCGGCGCGAGCCAATGGACGCGACCCTCTAAAATACATACATATACACTTACCAAGAAAGAAAATTCCACTCACTAATCAAGACGTACCTAATACACAACATTGTTCTCTATGTCCAAACTATTTATTTACTGTAAGCCGAATATTAAAAAAGTTGGCAATCGTTACCGATCTTACCAGTTGTCTTAAAAAAATCCTGAGTATCATTCGTATAACAAACAAACTTTTGTTCATTCAATATTCAATCATTGTCGTAAAAAACTGTAGACAGCTCTTATGCTCCGGTACTTCCGATCCACAAATAATTTGGCAACGGCTATCTCGCCAAAATAGTATCGATATTAATAGACCAAATAAGAATGTTAATCCATACAACTAAGTGCGTTGACCCGTAACAGCTGTTTTATTCTGTCGCTTTATCTAACAAGAATAGGTTCGAATTTTAAAAGTTGGCGCGTTGTCAGTGATGAAGAAAATTTTAATGGTGTGAAAGGTGAATGTAGAACTGCGGACATACTCTTGAATTAAATCCCAATTGTAATCTAATAGCAACCCAATTCCAATTTCAAATAAAGTAGTGTCCAATTCAATAATAGTCGAATAATTGCACACTTAGATATGTACTAAGCTAATTTTAAATATGAGTTATACGTACCAGGATACGAAAATGCTAATTCACATTCATCTTTCGGATATAAAATGATACTAAACCACAAATGTAGTAATAATTTTATTCCTAACATTATGATTTACATTTTTCAGTTATCAATTACATACTACTTAATACCCACGGCTTCGGTCGCGTTAATGTATTCATATAAATAGGTACTAAATTTATCTTAATTCCTCCAGCTTCATCTGCGTGATGTATCAACTATTCATCTCAACTTAGTAATTGACATTTTAGTATTGTTTTAAGTGTTTTAGTTTTTAGAAAACATACTTTGTTTACACTGAAGTACACAAAATTTTTGGTTAAATACACAATTGCATTCGAAATTGCACAAATGGGGTATTGCTACTGTCATCTTTGTAGAAACAGCGAGAACTTATTCTAAATCCCAATATATTAATTGGTTTTTTCTTTTTCAGATGAGCGTGACGCGATTCAAAAGAAGACATTCACGAAGTGGGTCAACAAACATCTCAAAAAGGTAAAAATATTTTCTATAAACTCGTATGTTATAGATATAAATTGTAATAAATATTATTCTTTAAATTATCAAAATGCTGTCATAATTTGTTTTTATAGTATACAATTATAGTCAATATTTTTGAAGTCTTGAAAAATATGCAACCTTTGCTTGTCAATTAACATTATAGAACGGATATGTAAATTAAAGGGTAATTAATGACGAGACATAATTCAAGATTAAAAACTTACAGGCGCATTTAAAGTGTTTGTGCGCATCATGTTTGATACGAAATTCTACCTTAATTTCAAAGTTAACGGACCTATAAGAAAACCAGTTCCTGAGGCTGCAGTAATATGCTAATGCTACTGCTCCACCTGCGTCTTAACGCGTTAATTAGTGCGCTAATATAGGCGCTACGCAGATGTGGCCATCGTTTTAATGCGTTAAAAACTAATGGCATTATTAAAGCACGGGCGAGTGCACTTTGTTTTAGGCGGGAACTGCATTTAGGTACGAGAACAACAATGGAATAGTTGAACGAAAAGGCGTTAGTTTCTACAGCTATTGCAATTAGAGCCGCGTCTTTGGAATCCAAAGCTGCAATCCCATAAAAATCGCCGACGATATATATGAATCATCCACTATCTTCTCTTTGACGTTTTTTCTCCTGTTTTAAATTGCATAAAATAATTTATGACTATGCTTTAGGCTCCATTGTGAGTGTTGTGTGATAACGCGTTAATTCACGAGGAATGACGTCTTAACGGCATTGTGACCTTAATGTAGCCGACGTGTATTTTAACGCATTAACTAACGCGTAGTTCGCCATTAACGCTAACGCAGGTGCAACAGTAGCATTAGATAAGCACCATTTCTGACACGGCACAGGGAACTATAATTGGCTTACAATAAACGTGTTGTGGTGTCCTGTGAATTTCAGAACAAATATTTATCTTTCTTTCTTTCTTAATTGCACTAACAACAATAAGTCAATCCACTATGTCTTGAGTAGAATGTGTTCAGGGGCGACCGTAGACACCACTGCTTATCATCAAGGTCACAATCCTGCTTGTTTCCCTGTACTAAGGATATTTTTTTTAATCTTTAGTACAGGGAAATGAACAGTAACATCTGAGACTCAACGCCATCTAGCCTCAAACGAAGCAGAGCTGATGCTGAAAGCTAAATTGAAATTCTTATAATACATACTATTCTTTTCTTCTACTTCCTAGCTTTATTCCCAATATTATTTGGGGCCGGATACTACTTCAACCTTTTTAATACTTTTCTTTTGAACACAGAACATAGCCAAACTCTGAAACAAATATTTACAGATCTTATACCTCATTTTGTCATTCATACACGCCCGGGAATCAAACGCGACACCTCAGCACTGTGCGCCACCTTGGCAGTTTTTACAGTCAGTAGAATATATGTTGTACCTAATCAACCAATCACGTTGCCTGCTAAACAACGTATATAGGAATGATTATTAGATTGCCTAACTCACTAAGCCGTGCCGGAGGATTACACTTGTTCATATATGTATAAAAAAAATTGTAATTGGCTTCTATTTCACACCTAAAGAGTACTTAATTGGATTCCTCTGTCACGTTTTATAGTACAAGCATAATACATAGTTAATTAATCTGGCAGATAAGCTGCAGAAGTACTACCAATACGTGTTAGGTCATGTTTTGTCCACAAAGCTAAGTAATAATCGGGAAACTTAATTATACAGATAATATACGTCCATGGAGGTTACCAAAGCCATAAGACTACCAAAAACTGTAATAATACCTACGTCATCACATTAACAGTCTTTGACAGACCACTGCTGGACATAGGATTCTTCTCAGCAAGGAGATTTTGGCCAACCATACCACGCTGACCAGACGGGTACGGGGTTTGCTTCAAGTTTTCCTTCTCTTTGCAGTAAGGCTCTTAAGTCACTCACGGGAGGGATAGGGGTGGTGACACTCTTTATTCTTAATCCGTCTCCACACGGACTGTAAATGTTCTAGTCTCGAAGTTTATAAATGCGATAAATGTCACGCAAAGATCAGAACGATTGAGAGAAAATGTCGCTTTGTTTTATAGTTAAGTATTATTATAATACCCGAAAGTAACTCTGTATGTCTGTTATCTGTATCTCTATACAGCTAAACTGCTGCACCGATTTCGATGTTTTTTTTTTTTTAAGGCAACTCCCGCATTAGGAATATAAATTCCTGTGTCGCAGGGGACTTTACAAACATACATGAAACGGACACAAAGAACATCCAGACTTAAAATAACAATTTGTGAATCACACAAAGTGTTATCCCACGTAGGATTTGAACCCACGACACTTGGCGCAGTAGGAAGCGGCGTGGCGACCGCTTAAACCACTAGGCCAACCGTGCAGTCAAAATATATAGGTACTCTGATTCTTTTGCAGAGAATCAGATTAGTAAATATACTAATCGACTTATACACGACTAAAGTCGCAGGCGCAAGCTAGTTGATAATAGTTTGTCAACGTAACTCCTTACCTGGTGCACAAGACGTGTCGCTGTTGTTAAGATATTTTTTTTTTATAAATTCATGCGTAAATCGAAATTATACTTCTGTTCTTCGCCTGCTATGTACTAAAGCGCCATAAACACTTTGTAAGTAAGTCGTGTTCAGTAAATTGTCACTTTGACGGACATTGGTGTCAATATTCATCGAGTTGAGCGATCGTGAGTCGCGTATGTTGTTAGCTAGGAATATTGATTGTTCCCTTTATGTAGATGTGCACTTGACTCAGTTACAAGTGGATTAGCGAAACGTTTTATGCGTTTACGACTTGTTGAAGATATTATTAACTTTATTTAATTTATCTGTAATGGAGTTGCAGGCTAAAAATACATATAAAGATAAAGACAAGAAAGATATCTTGCACACTAGTCCATCCTAGTTTAAATATTAAATATTTTTTTGGACATCTTACACACAACGTCATCTAGTCCCAAAAAAAGCAGAGCTTGTGTTATGGGTACTAAACAACTGATATAAATACACAAACATATTTTTTTTGTAAATACGTACATATTATACATAGAAAAACACCAAAACTCCGAAACAAATATTTGTGAATCACATAAATATTTGGTCTGACCCGGGAATCGAACTCAAGACCTCTTGATCAGTCTGTTTTTAATTTTAAATTAACAGTTTTTCACTCAATGCGTATGAAATTATCTAGGGGGTATTTACATGAAAAAAACTTTTAGTCTAGCTTCGTCTCGTTGCATTACCTTGCACCCTTAAACCTTTACAACAACAACCACGTAAAATTGTAAGTTATCGAAATAACACCCTTTAGTGTAAAAAAATACTTCAAAACAAATGTGACTTTATTGAGTCTTAATTATCATATATAAGTGACGATTTTTTATGGATACGAAGTGCACCCGTTACCCCGTGGGTGTTGGAACAAGTTGCTCAGGACAACAGCGCTGTGAGATAAGAAAACCTGAAAAGCAACCCTAAACTAACGGCCTCTGAATAGCATGGCATCGTGACCAAAAATCTCCTTTCTAGAGAAGTTTCTGTTGGAAGTAGACCTCTACTTCCAACAGGGAAACACACTCTTGCAAATAATCACAAAATAAAATTGTCTACCTAAAAAATTTGTATTTGCATAATATGAAGTTTCGAGAAATCATTATCGGTCATACTAACTCTGTTCTAAATAAGAAGAAAGGTACTCTGGCTTCACTCAGCTCAAATATACCATACAACAGCTATCAAATTCGCAAACTTCCTCGTACAAACAAATTTATTTACCTCATAATTCAAAACTGCAATTGCATTCAACAAAGGATGTGTACAGATCAAGTAGGTACAGTAGTCCTTTGTGAACTTGTGTAAATATGCAAAGAAGATCTGAAGCCTTATTTGTTTATCGGTTTCAATGTTTAAACTTTGTATTTTCGTATTTACACGAGAATTTAGACCTTAGTCATTTTAAGTGTATGCCTCACCTTGTGTATCAGTGTAGGGAGATGCATCTTCTAAGAATAAAATATATACATAAATAGTATTCTTGTCAACAGTTCTTAACTGTCCTCTAGGACATAGATCTATCCATAGAAAGGAGACTTATCTACTGTATAACGGTAACTGCCTGATGGAAAGCATGAGTAGAATCCAGGAGGAAGAGTCACCATCCTCATTTTGAGAGTAGGCAATGCAGCAGAGAATTTTTCCGGTCATCTTTCCTTTTATCTAACAAAAACGAATCTATTGAATTCGACTTCAATATATTTGATACATATAAATATAAAATATATAAAAATAAACAAAAAGTTCTAACTACTTATATTAGTTTACAATTAAAAGGTTTTTTTAAAGTAAGCAATTAACGCATTTACAAGATTTTCTAATTATGCTAACTTTTAAACTTTCGCGTTCCATGATAATTAATATTATTTTTACGGGAATTAACGCAAATCAGAGGTATGTAATACCCTAAATAAGTGATCGCGTTAATTCCCGTAAAAATAATATTCATTTTCTAATTATGGTTTCAAAAGATCATAAATTTCAAATGCATCTCACCGTTAAGAGGCCGGCGTACGACACTCGAAACTGCAAGTTGAAATTTGTTGTAAAATATTGCTGTCTCTGTTTGACAAAATACAACGTAGATACGAGTACACCGCTGTATGTGTGTATGTGGATTGACATTCATACGTAGTAATTCGGACTCTCTCGTAGAAGGTTCGGCTATCATTATTTGACTGACACGAATCACAGACATTTTGAACATAAATCAAAATTTCGCTTTCATTTTTTGCTTTACTTTTATCAACTACTTTGGGGAATATTTAGTAAACGTACAATTTAGTAATGCCTTTCTTTAAAAAAATTATCGCTCCCGTAACTCAATATATGAGGATATTTCGAGATGTGGGCGAAGTAGAAAACCTAGCAGATAGGTAGGTATTTGTACCTACGTCATTGTCATAACTGTTGTCTTGAGGGCAAACGGACCGGCCAACGAGTGACGGGTAAACATGCATATTTGGGATCTTTTTAATATGTCTTAGACAATTCGTTTAGAATGGTCTCAGTTTTAAAAGTTACAGTTTCTTCTGTGTCATGTCGGTTTATCTTCTTTTACCTTCGACCCTTTAAATACATACTAATTTTTCTAAATAATGAAAATAAATAATAATAATAAAAAATATTCTGAAAGTATTAGTAAGTAAAAGATAAATATTCCAATACGTTATTTTAATTTCTTATATTATTATATAAAAAATATACATAATAATTTATGGGCTAACAAAAATAAAAGTAAAAAAATGGGCAAGTGCGTGTCAGACCACGCATAGAATAGGGCCCCGTAGACATATACAACGGCAAGTGGAATTGAAGTCATGTCCAATAGATTTCGTCGAATTTACATTCTTCAACAATTGTAGCAATTGGAGTACTTGGAGTCCTGGAAGAGGAAAAAAACACGAGAGTAAAATCGAAAATGAACAAAACAAAATAAAAAATATGATCTCACACTATAACACATTTACAAGCGTGTGCACGGACTCAGGTGCTTTCACGTACACAAAAAAGTAAAAAGATCCAAAAATTGTTTTTATTTTTGATGTATTTTATAATCAGGTCATTGTGGTATAATTATAATAAAAAAAATGTTTTTTCATTCATTTTCGATCTATAAGTTCGGCGGTGATTTATGCCCGTGCTTTGGAGAGCACGTTGAACCATCGGACTCGGTTATCATGAACATGTTGTCACTCCGTAGAAAAACTGACATTCAGGTGAAACCGGTCCAAAATAATCTTGGGTATGAAGGTTAGGAAGATGAAGTATTTTCGTTCGAAACATTACACGTCCGAAATTGAAATCCTTGGTAAATATTTCGGTCTAGAATACAAATAATTATTATATATGATATTATTACAACGCTAATTTAAAAATTATTGGCTGAAGATACAATTACTTTTGATTATCTTAGCCTATACCCCAGATATCTAGTGTCGCATACCTATTCGGGTACTCACCTTAAAGAAAGCTTATTTTTTATCTTTCCAAATACCCGTTACCGTTTGGGAACTGATGGCCATAGCCGTTTTTTATTTGACCGTCGTGGTTCTGTGAATAATGTTTACGCAGGTTATAATAAAATCAATTTACCACATATCAACACAAGTTCTATCAGAATGGTTCCACTAGTTAGTAATCAAGTCAATGTCAATGGGGGTGCACGAGAGGAGCCTCCCCGAGCGACGTAAAAAAGAGAACAAGAGTCCCGACGTCCGGCGCACCCTGGACACCTAACTCTCGGTATCGCAGAGTTTAGGTGACAAATCCTCTCACCACAATGGATCAACACAAGGCTAAACGCAATCCGCGTCGCCGAGCACTAGGCCAAAACCGTAAAATGTTGCCATTGATACGATAAGAAGAAGTCAATGTCAAAGCTACGAGCTACTTATTTACTTTATAATCAATGTACATACTGAAAAACAAAACATTATAAATACAAAATTGTTAAATATATTTCGTTTTAGTTTTTTTATTATTAATCTTTTGCTATAATATAAATGAAAATAAAAAGTGTGTGCTCACAGTTGTAAATTTAAACTCTTTAGTTTTGTGCGTGTACATAAATAACAAAATAAAAAAAGTCCGTATGAAAACTTCACTTGTTCTGACCTATTCGTCCGTATGGTTACCCTTCTCCGGGTGAGACGTGCATGGGGGTCGATTATATATAAAAATAAATTTATTCGATATATATAATAAACCCCTGTGGGCTCATGCACAACACTGCTGAAGATCATAACATGATCAAATGCATAGTTTACGATTCCGTAAAAGACATACAGACAAACGTTCATTTTTATAAATATTTCATATTCATATTACAAAGAGTCACTTTCAATTTATTTGTATATGCAATAGACTTTTATCAAAGAAGGTATCTTTTATCAGCAGATATCAAAGAAGACAGATAAATTTATTTTTATATAAAATTATATGTTAATAATTATATTATTCACTTGTACTTACTGCGAGATGCATCCCAACGCTCAGAGTCCATGTCGGATCACTCGGCTCGGAAACAACCAAAACTAACAAATGTTGTACGTAACTCAATACCAAATCAAGAGGCAAATCTAAATCCAAGTTCACAGCGTAGGTCAGTGGTGTCGCAAATATTCTAATCCAATTTAGCAAACAATAATTATGTGACGCTTTCACAACACAGAAAATTATCTGACACTAGAAATGACAACAAACACTCCCCCCGCGTCCCGTCCATTGCAGTGTAATCACACACACATTGAAATATTGTTTGATGCGATAGCACTACTAATTTCTTGAAATTTGTGAAAATATGGATGTGTTTCGTACTATCAAAAATCATGAATGAAAACTCAATATTTTTTCGATTTATTTTGTGTAAGTAGTAACATAATAATATGAGATATGTATTTGATGAAACAATATTAGAAATATTTTTGTTTATAAGACAGAAAAAAAACAAAATGAAAACATGACATTTGCAATGTAAAATATGTAAAATTTAATTTGATTATATTTTATTCTAGATTAGTTTATTTTTAAAAGTAAAGACAGTCTAAGTCCGAATATCAACATATCATCGTGGAAATATGTTTTTACTGCAAATGATCTTGGTATACCGTTTGTATGGATAATTCAGCCTCCGGGGGGCCCTTAACTTGTAAATTTATAGAAATTGTTTTACATGAGAATAATTACTGAGTACAACTATTACAAATACAATCCTTCTATTGTATTTGTAATAAATTTTATTTTATTGCCTTATTATACACCGTCACAGTACTACAAGTGCGAAATAAATTAACGTCTTAAATACCCACCAGTTCATATGTATTTCGCAATAGTGAGTAGTGTGATAGCAGCTAATCTGACCGCCAGAGTGAAGGGACTGAACATTAACTCGGTCTATATAAGGAAATGTATGAATGTGAGGTCATTAAACATTAAACAAAACAGTGTATATAACTAAACTTGTGCACCATTTTAGAAATAGCGTTCGCCGTTTATTCGAGCTTGTTAGTCGGTTTAGAGTCCCCAGTGGACATTTAATTGTTATTTCGATCGCTAAGCATAAAAATGTAAAAGCACGCAATACCTACATGTCGTATGTTTTCAGTAAGTTTTATTTATTTAAACAAATAATGGACATTGTTTTACATAATTCACATAATTCTAGGAGAATCAATTATTGTAGTTGTCAATGCAGGAGAGTGGTTATAAATAACAACAGTGGGAATAACAAGAGCACTATACGCATAAAAAACATACTAGACGCACTATAGTCGTCACAAAATAAGAAGCCCGGTTTGACATTTGTCATCGTGGCCTAACTAATACGATTAATTCGTGTTTTTGAGTGCAATTTTTCAATATCAAGTTAAAGTTGATGCTTATTTATGATACGCGTTGTGATAGTGTATGGGTAACATAGTAATTAAATAGGATTATAAATTTGATTTTTCAATTTCTTACATGCGGCATGTCAAATGACAAATGTCGAAACGGGCTTCTTATTTTGTGAGGACTATAGTTCAACACTGTCAACATTTCTGTTATGAAACTATTTTCAAAAAGTGTTTTTATACTTTCGCGACTTTTACACATACTCATGTTTTTACTGTAAACGGGACATAATTGTATTATGTAACCTTTGCAATTTTATCGCGAATAAGTCCCGTTTCCAGTAAAAACAGGAGTATGTTAAAAAAAATATCAATTCTTTTCCGTGTAAATGTCTAGAAGTAATACAGATAAAATATTTTTTTAGATACTCATTGTTTTACTTAAAATTTGCTTACTCTTAAACAATGAAGAGTGTGTAAGACTTTTATATAACTTAATATACTATTATATTGGTTAGCAAGGTAAAGAGAATGTTCTGGATATCCAAAATGGCAAATTTCATTGAAATAGGTAGGTGCAGCGGTTTAAATTTAGCAAACCACCTCTCAAGTATAAAAATTGAATAATATGATAATCATTATGGTAATAGAAATTTCTGTCTCCGAAAATCTACCGAAACTTTATTTTTTGTGATTTAAAGTGCCATAAAAATTTGGTAGTCGTCCTTATTAAGAAGAATTTCCTGTGTATATATGTGAATATGTACCACAAATACGCTCCAAGTGCAAATTAATTAAAACCAAACAGGGTCCTGTTTATTAATTCGTCCGATACCATCAGCAATCTTCTGAGATAGTCATCTTCCGAACAAAGAACCGCTGTAAGCTCCAATGACTCACGGACAGACAGCCTGCGAAAGTGTTATGTTCAGACATAATGATTTTTATATATGAAAGTGTTCCTTGTTTTTTTTTTCTTAATGCGATCCGGAATGTTCAGTATCTGGGTCATGGATTTAATGAATGAATCCTTTATATATGCATAAGAGATGAAGTATAAAGTGTATGGACACAGAGAGTCTTAACGATTTTACTACATTACAATTGTTTGTATATTTAATTTCAATAGTCGAGGTTTGTGAATTGGACGATCTGTTTGTCACTGCGATTAAACAGTTTTTATGCGTATAGGAAGTATCTACACACAGAAGTTAAAGCAAAAAAAACTAAATTTTAATATTTTTATCTGTCCGTCTATCTGCCTTTAGGCTAATATTACTGGAACAATTGCACGTTACTTTCTCTGCACATGTTGATTATTTAAAAAGTAATTATTCATTATATTGTTGTAAAGGTACACCAACAAGCGCCGGTAATACTGCAGGGCGAAGTTAGAATCATATCAAAATTTACACCTTAAAAAGTGAATGTGAACCCTGAAGTTCAAGTTCAATCGCCGGTCATACACCTCTAATTTTTGTAACTTTAAGTGAGCTGTATTTGTTTAAGTCGGTTGAAAATGACTTTTTAAAAATTGATAACTTTAAGTTTTCCTTCAACTTATTAGTCAAGTTTGCCTTCCAATTATACGACAATTCAATAAAATGCATTTTGATTGTTTCGTAGAGTGTTAAAGCGACAAGATCTTTTGGTCATATCTTGTACTTCTAACCAACGTACCACCCGGTACTTTGTGGGTGCCTTAATAAGTGCAGTCTCTCTAAAGTTCTTCGGTACCGTCTAGTACTTGGTACCTCATTATCTGATGGCATTAGTATTATAGCAGGCTCCACAAAAAAATTAGAGTCCGACTGTGTGTTAATAGATTAGATAGATGTCAACACTAACCTATTTTGGGACGAAGGCTCGAAGAAAGACTGTGGTACAGTCTACATACTAACATACCCATAAATAAAGTCAAGTCTGTTTCCCAGAAGAAGTAGGCAGTTTTAAACAACCACTTTTCATCCATTTTTTGGTCCCACGTAATTGGTGGCGACCTTATTGCCGGCCGAGATGTTTTTTTTTGCCAGCGTCTCGTCCGTCGATTAGCAGGTGCATTACTTGCAGATGAGGTTGGCTTGGAGCAATACGTTGTTGATAGGAATCGTATGTACACAGTATAGTATAACTATTAGCCATACATAACACAGTAACTAACCAACGTTCACAATACGTAACAATTTCCATAAGTATGTAACCAAGTTTATACTTGACTATGAATAATCCCTTATGTTAGTTACCACATCCCTGCAGTTATGTTTACATATCAAGGTGTTAGGTTGCTATAACAAAGGATGTTATGCTATGAGTCAGTGGTGAGCTATGTTGCAACTGACCGGCTGACCTGATCACTAGGCTTAGTCAGCAGAGATAAGCGGAGATAATGCCGTACCTTTCATATAAAACAGGGCATGGCGTATAAACTATTATTTCATTTTGCTTGTACTTATACTGTTTTGTATGTGTGTGTGGAGTGGGATAGATGTATAAATATAGGAGTAGAGTGGTTTAAATAAGGGTGTAATGACGGAAGGGTATGCTCACTCAGGTTAAGGCATATGAATTTTCATATGCCTTAACCTGAGTGAGCAGAAATATTGGAAATCGACGTTGTATTCGTTTCATGCTACATCTAAGGGCCAAATAAGGGATTTTTAGGGTTCCGTAGCCAAATGTCAAAAAACGGAAGAACTTTATATGATGTTACTTGCTGATACGGAACCCTTCATGGGCGAGTCCGACTCGCACTTGGCCGCTTTTTTTTATTCTACTATAAGTAATGTTTTTTTGGAAAAATCATGATATGTAACAGCAATGTATTCACATAGGATAGAATTTAGATAATAAATTAAAAAGAAAATTTTACTTTGACGAAATATTGATATAGACAGTTTTGAAAATTAATTTAATCTATCTGATAAGTTGATAACAAAAAATATAGCTAAAAGTTATAGCTAATAGAGCTATAAATATAATTTTTAATATCATTACTAAAGAGATAAAAGAAAAAAAAATCGGAATTTCATATTAAGCCTTTTAAAGCCGTAGTCAACGTCCTACACTTGAAAAAAAAAACAATCTCAAAAGTTCATAGATGGAGTTCGGTGACATAATCTTTCGTTTTGTGGGTGTCGACATATAAATTTATAGTTGGCCTGTCATATCTGACCTAATACCATATCTGGTAAGATCCCGGTGATAACACCCACGATGCAAGACTGCCTACTGTTACAAAATACCTTAGTTTTTTCGTCATAAGAATTAAAAAAAAACTGAAATACGACTAGTACCACTTTCTAGTCTAATAAAACTTACTGCTCCCAACAACCTGCCAAGAATTATATAGGTTGGAGCCCTTTCAGGCTTCTCAAAAATTACCAACGACGGCAAGATTACGTTGACACGACGTGTTTGTTTTGCCAGTTCCAAACCAGCATTCAGTCAGCGTGTGAACGTATGGCCTTAACCCTCTCCTGAGAGGAGACTCGTGCCCAACAGTCTGACGTTATGGGTTGTTGTAGAGGGATAAGTATAGGTTATTATATATATATAAATTAAAGTGTCTGTATATAATACCAAATAACCAGTTTTTTGTTAAATGCATATGAAACTATATATGTTACACTAAAAAGCATTAAAAAAAAATTTTGTCTGTCTGTTTGTTCCGCGTAATCTCTGAAACGGCAAACTTCTACTCACAGAAAGCTGATAACCCAGGGAGTAACTTATGCTACTTTTTTTTGAGACTAGCTCCGCACTGCGGCATTATTCGCGATTTAAAACAATACTACGGGACTTAACTAGTATCTTTTAAGCCTATAACTGAACTCAAATCAGCAGAGCAGTATGACTTAAAAAGTATTTCTATATAAATCCATAAATGTAATTGTATCAAAGGACTTAGTTTATAGAGCATAAAATAACTCGCTAACTTCGTTATTCAAGGTTCTTTTATTGTGTCTGAAAGGTACAAAATGGCTCAGTCTCACAGGTACCCATGATATTCGTTTGACCTACAGGTTACAAGCTCGTTTTGTTTGAGAATTTTATTATAATGAATTCCACAGCGATACCTGATCCTTTTGTGAACTTAAATAACCTCTAATACTCGATTTCGTGTCAGAATGTCCTTCTCTGAATCTTCCACTCGTGTGATACGTGATACAGCAATGTAGAACCTATTAGTAAAAAGCTTTAGAGCCTTATTCTCGTAAAGGGTTAGAGACGATAAAAAGTAATTGACTAACCATAATACAGCTTGTTTCTCTTTCTCAATTAACCAGACCTTTCATTACCCTCAGAGCCATGGGATCTGTGGAATAAAAAGGCCTCCATTTTATCTAAGGCCACTAGTAAACTCAACGTCTCCATGCACCTGACCTACTAAAGGGGAGTCTTCCCCTAATAGCCAGGCGCGGTGCTTTGTCACACGCAGTTTCTGTGGCTGCCATCATAGTCTAACCGGTGGGGAAGGGAAGTCTAATCTTTGTAGGTACCAGTCGTCTTTAAATTCCACAGGAGTGGTCCATTAACCAAAGAGTCCATTGAATAAATATATTTATCACCCTTCCTACCAACAAGTCACACGAATCCTTATTAAGTATAGCTTGTATCAGTTTAATAGTATATAATAGGCGTTAATTGAATGTCAGATTGCCATCTATCTGAATAGAAATCACTGTCTAAATTGAACCGTCGACGCTCATGGCAGACAGATTTGCATGAAGAAACACATTTATTTAAATATCCCATATAGTGTTTCAGAGCCTGTTAATATTATAATGTCTTGTATAAATCACTATAAAGTGTTACTGCTTGTGTTAATATTAATATAAATGTTTTAAATTCTCGTTGTGTACATGATATTACGGAAGCTGATGAGAAAATTAATTATCTTAGAACTCAAACAGAACATATAAAATCTATCATCTATTTACAATATAGGTTTTATCACGATAAAATCAGATTTTTCGTTAGAACTCGATATTACTTTGATGGTATGTTTCCTTCTGCTTCTGTACATGGCTACCCAAAAAATTCGTAACAAAAAGTTGTTTATTAAACGACCAATCCGACCGACAACTAACACTGAGGAATACTCGACTACTAGCAGTTTTTATAAAAAGTCTACCAAACTGACTCTATTCTGCCTGATGGAAAGCATGAGTAGAATTCAAGAATAGAGGTCACCATCTACATTATGATTAAAGACAATGCATCATGGTGAACCACACCATGTGGCCCAGTGAGATTGGTTCGACGGTTTTATTTTTTTGTATGTTAAGCGATAATTTCGTCGTTTATTGGACCGATTTCAAAAATTCTTTTTGCATTGGAATGGGCGTAGCTTACAGGTGGTACCATCGTCACCATATCGGGATCTGATGACGGGATCCCAAGGAAATCGAGGAGGGGACTCCTCAAATATCATAAGCACAATTGTCGCAATTTGGGCACTCGGAATAGTTTTTCTTTGAAGTCGGTTTCTTTCTGTTAAAATTATTATTCGGTTCGAGTTTGACATAGCCACCAACTGCTGGTATACCTCACACCATTGTTGTATGAACTGTCAGCATTAATACCTTACAACAACGAAATAGACCATATAAAACAACATTCTAACTGTATGTTTTAAGTACGTGCCCACTGTTTATCGAGCGGCCATAAAACAAATGTACCTTATAGGAATGGGCTGTTACTTTTGAGTCATTATAAATGATTAATACGTCCATTAAAATGTTACCATATGTGTCTTATGATGTACAGATTGGTAGCATTCGTATGATGATTTATAACGAGAGTTTATTTTGATTAGGGTAAGTGAAGTTGAAGTATGGAATAAGATAGTATGGTATGGCTTGTTTATTTATGAATAACGTATCAAGTAACTGAAAAACTATAATGTCTTTCGTTTAATTTAATTAAAACCTAATTGTGTAGGTTTTTAAGGGGAATTTTGATTAACATGGTAGATGAGGTGACGCTTTGCGCAAGATGGCTGGCAGGAGCTGGATGCGAGAAGCCTAAAATCGATCAAAGTGGTGTGCAATGAGAGAGGCCTATATTCAGCAGTGGACTGAGATAAACTGATGATGATGATGTTAGGGAAAAAAGGAATTAAAAACACTATCCAACTGCATTTTTCTTTAGTTAAAAGTCTATTTCAGTAACTTGTGAATCGATTGGTTCTGACATGTGTGTTCCATGAGAAGTTAGGCGTGCACTAAAACTGGATTTTCGAAAATTCGACAAGGTGAACTAGGCAATCAAAGTTATACATCAGAATAACACGTAAGCGAATCCGCGGGCTAGTCAGTGTCTAAGTCAAAGTCTCTAAGAGTCGTTAGATAACAATATCTCTTTCCTGTTCTTAACAAGTTTGTAATAAACTATTTCAATGGAATTATGGAATGGACCGCCGTCTACTGCCAAAAGAAAGAAGGTTTACACTATCCTGAATATTCTGCAAAGAATACTTTTCATTCAACCCAGAGCCAATACTGTATTTGCAGTATTTTACTTAATCAATGTTTACGTACTTAAAAATAACACCTCTGTGGTTTGTTTCGCCATTTTTCTCTCTCAGACTCATTACCCGAATAAGACTTAGGAAGTGCCGTCGCCTTCTAGTTCGTTCAATGTGTAAAAATATTTGTTAAAGATTTTCGTACAGAAATAATATAATTTATCATTAGTTAGTTCTAGAATGAAAGTTTTCAGGAAATCCATCAAAGGAAGAGAAATTCATCGATATGTATAATTTTCTGTCTCCGTAGATTTCAATCAAAATTAAATTGATCAAATTATTAATTTCGAATTCTTCGTGATGTGACTATTCATGTTTAAAAAGGAAAATTGTGTGGAGCATGCTATTAATGACTGAAATTTGTAATGGGAAAAGTTCTATGAAGAAAGTGTGAAACCTTACTTCGCAGGTATTAGTAAACATTATACTAAATACAATAATAATATGTTTTACATTTGAAAAAAATAAGAATTATTTTCTTTTTATTATCATCATAAACTTAATAGTCATCTGCTGGACAAAGACTTCTCTTTATAAAAAGGTTTTGGCCTAATTTTTTTAATTTACAATAGTTTTAGTCAAATTAATTGTGCACATCACGGTGTCTTATTGTAAACCACAACTAGCGTGTATATAAAAAACATTATAAAGGAAAATGGCACGCCCATACATTCGTCGTTTATATTCAGCGTTGTCTAATTGCGTACCTACAGGTTATCTAATCGATCGAGTGCGTGTCAATGACCACGTTGTAAAGAAATTACTTTTCTTCTGATCGTTGCTTTATGTTTAAAAACAAAATGTGACAGCATTTTCACTACGTTACGAAATAAAAAATTAAGAAAATAAATAATGCCTCGTATCAATAGAATTAATGAGTTCAATCCTCACGATACATTTGCCTTAAATAATACTTCAGTATGCCAATTGGTACTCAATAAAAATCCTTGCGCAATACTACTGATGGCCAAATTACAACTAGATTTTTTTGCTAGAAGTCTTCCTTAGGATTTGGTGTAAATACTTACAAGATTTTTCACATACAGATTCAATTTTAACGAAATTTGGAAACATAATTTGTTGTCTCTAATGTGTATTATTAACTGAAAATTTAAATAGTAAAACGTTCTGAAACTTTTCGTGAAAAGAATGATCAGGAACCCGTGATTTTTTTCAGTTTGGTGGATAAGTTTACCGTTGTATGGATAAAAGTAATCATTATGACAGTAAAAAGCTCTCTCTAATTGACATTTCTATTAATCTAAAATTCTGTAAGAAGGCAAATAAAATACCAATATTAATTTGGATACGAGGCTTTATTTTTAATGTTTAAGATTGTTAATAGTCCATTAAATGTGTGTTACTAGTATTACGTGTTGCAATTTATGCAAAATTATAAATAATCCCTTTTTTATTATTCCCACTGAATTTGTTTTGTCAATAAAATTTCTCACTAATACAAAAGTATGTATGTTTGGTTTTCCATCGCTTGTCATTTGGATACGGAGCAGCACTGGAAATATCTCAAGGTCTGTAGTATACACGGCTATTGGTTGTTTGTCTGTAGTTGCTTGAGCTTATCATTTGCGAACTTACCCTCAAAGCGTCTTTACATTGAACTACTCATTTAGTAGCTTTAAAAAGCAGAAATGAGAAAAGTGCAATGGAAATGTACTTTGACGATATGTGTGTATTAATAACGGCTTTTGAACATGACAGGTATAAGTCAATCGAGCCTTTAACAGTTATATTTACAATGTAAAGTCAAAAAACTGCCACACTATTTTGTGTTTCGAATATATTGCATTAAAACATTCCAAGGAAATAACATGAAATCGAAACGGCATTTTTATTTGCCCTTAAATTGTTATTTTTATTAGAACTTTGTCATTAGAAACAGTATATTCTGATAGCAGTAGAATCATTTCTGAACTGTTTATGAGTAAGCTGAATAAATTAATCAATCTGAAAGTAATCTCATAATAGACTTAAGTCTATTTTAATCATCAGCGTTGATAGCTCTTTCATCATTTCTTTCTTTTTTATTAACATTCTCTTTGCCAGTTTCATCACTTAGATTATTATTTTCATTATTTGACATAAATTCTAAAACACTTACATATTTTTGTTGTTGTTAGTACTGTTATTTTCTGTAAACGGGTTAATATTTTTACCGAGTGTTTTTTTGTTGTTGCTTTGTTTTTTTATCTGTCATCAACAGGTAAGTCGTGATTTGTAAATTGTGTCATTACTTAATTTTGTGAGATATATAAGTAAGATACTGGTAATGTGGCAAAAAGATCTACGTACGTACCTACGTTAAATTTTACTTAATACATTTAGAAGTTTAGAAAAATTTTGCTAAGTTAATGGTAAAATGACCATCGCACAAAGAATGTTTATTTGAAGAAAGACTCAAAGCAGCATTAAAACTTTAATTGACCGATTCGTTGATTGGATAACTTCTGCACAATGCGGTCCATATATGCAATGCAGAAAAAAGATAATGGACTGCCAGACCCTTTTAACAACGCATTGTTATATTAAAAAGCATTTTGGCTCTCAGAAATTTAAATCACTCTGTGAAGTTTTTTTCTGACTCAGATTAAAATTTTAAGGTTTTTTTAAAGTTTGTAGTTGCCAAGTTCACAATTTTGTCACAGTACCGAATATCGGCTAGGTCTCCTCTTGTAGGATTCACTTCGTATTCTCATCCAGGTGTTAACGTATCTTTGTCCCACGCTGCTCGGACAGACCTACACGCGGCTCCACGTCTGCGAGATCATCAACAACCAACCGTGTTGTCCGCCGCAGCAAGTGAGTTGTTGTTTGTTGTTGGATGTTGTAATGTTGTTGTTGATTGGGAAAAGCAAAATCACCTTCTTATTTTTTTTTCAAAGCTTTCATATTTAGATTTATTATCCGCACTGATTAGTACTCATATTAATATCCAAGCTGGATTTACATCGTATTTTGTATCTACTTTATTCATTACAAGTTTTACAAAAGTGATGAATTGAAATTATTTTGTGTTATTTACAATAGTTTCTAGGGAAAGGCTTTTTTTTCTCGTTAGTTTAAAGATATCGATAACATCCACTAATCTTACTGATTCAGCATGCCTTTGGTTTTGTAGTTTTTGATTTATTTCGAATCTTTTTTATTAATAAATAGCAGTACTTTTCGTTTTGCTTTGTTAGTTGTTGTTTCACAGCGTTTTTTTATATTTTTCTTTTACTGCATCTTTGCATTCATTTTTTGCTTTTACATTTAGTTTCATAGCATTCAATACCATTGTAACAGTTGATTTGTTTTAGTAATCCTGTTTTTTGTTTGGTATTCCTGTTAGTTTTATTATTTTAGTTAGTTTCTTTTCAGGTATATTATATTTTAGAAATAATGTCATTAATTATGTAACAATGCATAATTGCAGTATTTAAAAATGCAATAAATGCAGATATTAATTCAATTTTTTGTGCAGGTGAATCGTCACGTAAACGACCTATTCGAAGACCTGCGCGATGGACTCAATCTCATCTCTCTGCTGGAGGTGCTTTCTGGCGAACACCTCGTAAGTATTGTCACAATCTTATTTCTAGGAATAAAAATAATAATTATATAATAACTAGCTGACCCGACAGACTTCGTACTGCCTCAATCGATAAGTAGAAGACCTAAACTTATGTAAGAAATAAACAAAAGAAACAAAAGGAATCCATAATTTATAAAAAAAATGCAATTAATTTTTATATATTCACCTTTTAAACCTTCTCAGTACTTCCACAAATAATTCAAGACCAAAATTAGCCAAATCGGTCCAGCCGTTCTCGAGTTTTAGCGAGACTAACGAACAGCAATTCATTTTTATATATATAAACTAGTTGACCCAGCGAACTTCGTACCGCCCAACTTTAAAATTCCAGAACTTGATCGCAGCGCCACCTACCGGGTCCAATTGCGAATCTAAACCATTCCCAGATCCCCTTGAACACACACAAAAAATTTCATCAAAATCGGTCCAGTCGTTTGAGAGAAGTTCAGTGACATACACACTCACAGAAGAATTATATATATAAAGATATATAGAAGATAATAATAAGCCCAAATAGGCATATACATTACGTTGTTTTGACAAACAATGTGTGTGTGACATTTTTAATTGTTTTTATTTGAGTCTAAAATGTGAATGTATATATATATCTTTTTCTTTTAGATCAAATTTTTTCTCTTATTAATTGACAAATTACAAGTATACAGTGTTAATGGATAATTCAATATCTTTAAGAATGCGTAGAAGGTTGCTCAAGAATGTCAAAACATTCAACACTGTTCAGGTGTTCCCTTAGAATTGCTTACTCGAAACATTTTCATTAGAATTTATCTCCCTCTTTTGTACGCGATCAGATATTTAAGTTTTAGGGCCACAGCACACTAGCTACTTATAGCATCGGCGATCGGCAACTAGTCGCTTTTTAGAAGCTAAATACGGCGACCGAACGCTCTACACCGCAAAAACGCCAAACGCTGAGATTGAGTCGCTTTTTAGAAACGCCACACAACAGCTGAACGCTACTCTTCGCATACATTCGGATGCCGGTAGCATCGATTTGGCATCTGAGCAGTCCGCGATCGAACGCAGGAAGTCGCTAAAACGCGATGCAGCATCGATGCAGTCGCCAAATCGCCAAATCGCCGATGCTAAAAGTAGCTAGTGTGCTGTGGCCCTTAATTATGACAAGGGCGTGAACAAATTGACACGATATGAGCTCATAACACCTGGTAGGTGGAAATTTAGATTAATGGTGCAATCGCGTGATTTTGCTGTTTTATGTGCTCTTGAATTAACAAAAAACATAATTAAGAACACTATGATACTTCTCTGAACGTGCGAAACGTATTTTTTTATTGTACAACCGTTTGTCTAATGTTTATTTCTAAGTTCTTTTTAATAATATACTATATTCGTTAATAGAAACTTAAATTTATGTCAAAAGGATATACCGGATATACCTCTAACATGGTGTGTAGTATATTAGTGGCAGCAGCTTACCCCCATATCAGGTTTATAAACATTAAAACTATGTAAACATTGGCGATTTGAAAAGAGTGGCCGCCAGTTTTTATTGCCATGTTCTTTTCTCCGGCTTTACCTATTGTTTGCGAACATGGCATAAATGTACATGTAGAATCTTGACCTGTCACAAGAGATGTATTGCATCCTAAGTGAATAAAGAATTTTGAATTTGAATTACCGATACATGTGAAGCTCTTGATAAATGATGTATATTTAATGTTGATTTGAAGATATCAATTCAAAAAAGACATCAAATTAATAGTGCAAGATTTAAGGCTGTATTTATAGATATTACATTTAATAATACAGACGAGCTAATTTATTTTTATTATTTATGAATTCTACCCTAATGACATTAACTCAAGCATCAGTAGCTGTCATACATTTTTGTTTTTTTTTCCTGACTATGGCAGTCAGAGCAATCTGTATATGTTTTATATGTTCCACCATAGTGCCTTAACTAATGAAACGATATAAAAAAATTTGATGTATAATAATGGCACAGGTGATACGCTTTATCAAAAGCTTTTATATAGTCGGTTTATAGTTTTTTTTACTTTTACTTGTGTTGTTTTGTTATAATTATCAATTATATAAAAGGACATTTTGGTTCCTTTAGAAAACACTAAACAAAAACACTAAACAAGTTTTAATACCTAACACTGCAGATGTTACATCTACTTATCGATTAACACTTAACCTACAAAACTCAGAAGGTAGTAATGGGGTTATCTAGATTCGTTTAAATGGATTGGGGCGAGCGCAGGTGTGGCTGATATCTAACAACCCTGGCTCAAGTCCTAAGGGTGTTTAATTGATTAATGCAGGGACGCTACTGTATTGTAAAATATAGGTGGGTTGTCTACTCTACTTCTCAATATGAAAATTACATACTGTCCAAAATTTTGAAGAAATAGGCATATTAATAAAACTTCTTATTTGTATTCAAAACTTTTGAAAGTACTTAAATTCCTAAGAAATACCCTGCTTTTAATATCTTATCTCACCATTCCAGCCGCGCGAGAGAGGCAGGATGCGTTTCCATATGCTGCAGAACGTCCAAATGGCCCTCGACTTCCTCCGGTACAAGAAGATCAAGCTCGTCAACATTCGCGCTGAAGATATCGTCGATGGGAACCCCAAGCTGACCCTGGGTCTCATATGGACCATCATCTTACACTTCCAGGTTAGTGAGCATGCTAGAATAGATGGCCAAAAAATCGCATTTACGAATTTGACCTTACGAGTAACGTCGTAGGAATTTTGAGTTTAAAATGAAAATATTATTTTAGTTTGAAAGCGATTCGTCAGTTGAATGAAGTCTTATTGAGGCAGAGATTGCTTAAAATTGACTTTAAAAACTTTTTAGCAAAAGTTCCCTTTAGATTGGATTGATCAGTCAATTAGAATTTAAAGACGCAATTTCTCGTGACTTGGCACCAATGCACTTCCCTTAGCCAAGTGTTGCCTAAACATTTGAGTGACAGATTACAAATAGATTTAGTCGAGAGAGTATAGGGACACTACACTTTCTTTGACAGAGTACTTCTATGTAACAAACTATACATGCTTGATTAGTTCTAGAACTTTAATACGAGAATGACCAGATAACAAATTCACTTGGATTACACGAATTTAAATCTTTGTCATATTGAAACTACACCTATCAACTACCAAACAATAATGTTTACCTTACTATTGTCAGTTCTTGACGTGAACTTAATCCACCAGAACTCGTCAAACCCAAGGCAACATGTAGGTAACAAACAAGGAGTTAATTAATAGAGGCGGATTATGCATATTCTACCTGCTTTTTAATGGATTCCTATGTTCAGCAGAGACTATTAAAGACTGCTACTTATGATGATGTACCTACCTAATAGCAGGGGGGTGTCACTCCGCAGTTTAGGTATAGTCGGCCGGCTGCTTGCCGGGTCAGACACGCCGGTCGAACAGACATCGTCAGAATAGTTAAGAGTTACACGATAGAAAGAGACGCAATTGTAGGTAAATATAATCGTAGTGATTCGGCGCTGTGCGATCTGAATTGAACTTAATCTTTTGACACCGAGGGTATCTATAACTTTAATTTACTTTTCGGAGTGAGTCTTCTGTACTGGTACTATTATGTATTCTGTGCTAATAGTTGACTTCGTTGTAAGGAAAACTATACTCAAATGCTGTAAATATCCAACTTATTATCAAAATTTAACGTTTTAAACAAAAGATATTGCGTTATTTCTCTGATTAAACTATTCGGTACATTCTTTATTGTACTACTGCTCTCATTTTAATTGTCTAAATCAAATTTTTAATGTAGCATTGAGAGCTTTATAATACAGTATTATCTAGCATCTAGTTTTTTAAATAAGTCCGGAAATAAAGTTATAAAGCGAGCAGAGTGTACGGAAGTCTCAAATTCGAGTTAATTAGAAGTGTAATGTTTTATTTAGTGCCCATAGTAATAATGAGAGAGAATGTGCATAACCGCTTCACACTTATACAAATTTGCGTCTTTTTTTTGTTACATTTATACTGAAAATAAAAGTGTTATACGTAATATCGTAATTTTATATAGCGTAAATTTTCGAAAGTGATGAGAATAGTTTTATAATAGTGGGCGCCGTTTTGTTATGAAATAAATGAGTTTATCTCTATATAAGACGGTCAAGTTAAGGGACGTCTAGCTGATGAGCTTTTCCTTTTCGAGGACGGCTGGGGTAGTAAATTTGCACAATAGTAATATGACTGATGCTTACGGTCTATTTGAAACGTAGTCCAAACTTTTTTCTTTTAGTCCATTTAATCCTGACATACCGCTTCACCGATAGACAGTTTAATACTGACATACCGATTCTCATATAGTTAGTTTAATCCTGACATACCACTTCTTCTAAGGTCAAGGTCTATTTTAATCCTGACACTTACCGATAGCCTAGAAAATTGCTATGCGAAGTTTTTCTAACATAAATGAAGTATATGCAATGTATCAATCAGTAAAAGTTTAGTAAAGATTCATGGTGATGTCATGAAATTTGTGTCGGTCTGTTTATTCCGATTAATCTCGTGAACGGCTGCACCGATTGTGATGGGATTTTCACTGACAGAAAGCTGAGGATATAAAGAGTAACTAGCTCCTCTCCACGGCGTTACTCGCAATTTACAACAGACCCTTACGGGGCCCAGCTGGTTTAACAAAAAACTAACACGAAGATAACAGTGAGCGAAGTGTCACTGTGACGTTGTCTAATAGGTAATGAGTAGTAAAACAATTATATATTTATGAACTGATATCGGTTAGGAGATCGTTTTTTTTTCGGAAGACGGTCCCCATTTCATCTCATCCAAATTTTTTTTTATCATAAAATTCATTACGACGACGACTTGAAGACTAAAAGACTACAATTGAAGACGCTAATTGACATAGGCTGAAATAGCTGATTTTCGGCTGATTGCCATTTCATCAAAAGAAGAAGAAGAAGAAGATATCGGTTATTCTTTTTTGCGTTTTCAACGCTTTAACGCTCATAAATTGCGTTACAACTTACCGTACTTGAGCTAGAAGCCTATTTGTTAAGTCACATTCACATAAAAAGCGGTACTAGTATATTTGAACATTATATTAAAATCAACATGATGTCAGATTTAGCACCTCCGAGACGGTGGCTTTGAGGTACAAACGACACGTACTTTCCTCGGTAGTACCAGTTTTGTGTTCAAACATTTGTTCAGTGTGCCGCAGAATCCTATTCGGTTATGTTTGTAGTGTAGTTTTGTGTGTTAATATTTATAAATACTAGTTGAACTTTAGTATTAAAACTACTGATTGAAGCTATTTTAAAAGCTATTTTCTTTGGCCATATGTAAAATTAAGAGTGTAATGAAGGCGAACACTTTGGTAACACTTTGTATTCTTAATCCGTCACCACACGGACAAGTTGTGTATAATAAAACATATATATACTGACCAGGTCGGGAGTAGGGAGGATAGTTAAGAAGTGCCTGGTTAAGAAAACGTTTAACCGAAAATAATTTATGATAGTCCTAATGGAAGTGTTATAAATGCATACTGTTTGCCAGGATCGCTTCAAATAAGCAAATCCTAAATAAAAAAAAACCTACAGTTGACGGAATCTATAAGGGCCACCGCAGACTAGCTACTTTTAGCATCGGCGATCGGCAACTAGTCGCTTTTTAGAAGCTAAATATGGCGACCGAACGCTCCACACCGCACACTTAAAAACGCCAACTACTACTACTCTCCGCACTATTTCGGATGCCGGTAGCAGCGACTTGGCATCTGAGCAGTCGCTAAAACGCGCGTTTCCGATACCGCGATCGAACGCAGGAAGTCGCTAAAACGCGATGCAGCATCGATGCAGTCGCCAAATCGCCGATCGCCGATGCTAAAAGTAGCTAGTCTGCGGTGGCCCTAAAATCTGTATTTACGGTCTGACGTCGTTGTTTTAGACAAAACTAGCTTTGCCCGCGGCTGCACCCGCGTCTATGTCTGTTATCGCGGTATAAAACAAATAAGCCTGTATCCTTTCTCAGGCTTTAGACTACCTGGGTAGAAAGTTTTATTTAAAACAGTGCAGTTATTTTTGAGTTTATCGCGAACAAAGAAATAGACGCGACGTCGTACTTTATTCTTTATTATTTAGTGATGAGAAGAAGTTTAATTGTTAATGAACGTACGAATAATAATGAAATCGGAATGTTCAGTGTAATATAGTTGCCAACCGTCCTGTTTTCCCAGGACGTCCTAGTTTTTGATGTGTCCTGGGATATCCTGAATAGTTTTTAAGGAGCGTCCTGGATTTTTAAAGGTAAAATAATTCACGCTCCCTAAAATTATATTGTTACGTTACGACCCCACGGCTCGCAGTTGCAAATTATCACACTGCCGTGCTGTGCCGTGGAAAAACTGAAATTCAGGTAAAACCGGTTGAACTAGTAATCGACCCTAAATAAACTTGGGAATAAGCTAGGAAGATGAAGATAATAATAATAATAATAAAGTTTATTAATCCAAAAGAAATGTTACAACATTCAAACACAATCGACACAGTAAATGTTTGCAATATCAAATGCTAAAGTTCGAATAGGTTAAACAACAAAACAAGATGATGAATTACTTAAGTTTCATTTCACCTATATTCACTACATATTAATTTAACTATTGTAAACTATACGTCCTGTTTTTAAAGTGAAATGTTTTGGTTTTTCCAACTTAAAATCCTAGTTTTTAGGGTTCCGAAGTTCATAACTCGGAACCCTTATAGATTCGTCATGTCCGTCTGTCCGTCCGTCCGTCCGTCCGTCCGTCCTCGACTTACCGTCCAAACGGTAAGTGCTAGAAAGATGAAAGTTTGCATGAATACGTGTTGTAATTACGTCGACAAAGTGCTACAATAAAATTATGAAAAATAATTTTATTTGGGGTACCTCCCCTACACGTAAAGTGGGGATGATTTTTTTTTCTCGAGGCTACCCCATCGTGTGGGGTATCATTAGATAGGTCTTTTAAAAACAATAAAGGGTTTCCTAGACGATTTTTTGATTTAGGTATCCGTTTGCGAGATATTTCACTTTAAAGGGCACTTTTTTGTAAAAACAGGGCGTCCCCCCCCCTCTAAAAGCTAAACGGCTGGCTCAAAAAATCTGAAAAAAATCGTGATGGTGGTCCATATAATGAACTTTGAAGGAAAACTATAACAGATTAGATGACTTTCTTAGTTCAGGATTTATAAAGGCTTATATGGTAAAATGCGCTCACTTGGAAAACGTCATACAAAATTAACGTATTAATACGTAAACATAACAATTATCTATTGGATACGATTTTAAATCCACATACCATTATAGGTGACTGAGGAACCCTTTCCTGTGCGTGGCCTGACACGCACTTGGCCGATTTTTTAATTTGGGGATGGCAACCCTAGTGTAATATACGTAGGCATAAAACTTGTGACACGAGACTTAATGGCAAGACTGCCGGCGCCGTGTCATAAGGCTTCTCCGCTATTAGAATTAATCCTTAGCTCATTAGTAGAATAATTGGTGTCAGTATATAACGTATATAATATGAAACTGTTATTGTAATTATGTATTTTCTTGAGGTATATAATAAAAATCATTGTTTAGTTTATCGTTAAAAAAATAAGGGAGTGTTGAGTGAAATCACATTTATTTTTGTTTATAAGAGGGTTTTAGTCTAGTGCCCGTCACAAAAATTTCTTAGAAATGTAATAAGGTGCCATTTTATGATCTTTGTGTCCATTTTAAGAATGTTTGTTAAGTCCTCCACGACACAGGGAAAATGGTAAATATTTCGAAATACGTCGCCATTTTAAAGGGCTGTGAGTGGTTGGGGGGGAGGGGTTGGATATTAAATAAGTTCCGTTTTGCATAATTGCAATAGTATTTAAGATTTTTTGGAAACTGTTTAAAAATATTTAGACGCAACTCCGGGAGCCAAAATTACTTTGGGGGGATTAAGACTAACTCCCTTCAGCCCCCTACACCAACAAAACCCTCAAATTCGGGCGACTCATTTTAAAATCTAACCCGGAAAAATTCCTAATGCGTGAGTTTTTTAAAAAGAATAAGGTAGATAGGAAAATGTAAATTGAAATAAGATTATTGAAAGAGCTAGGGAGCTAAGGATGCCACATGCCGATGAGTTAGATGCCCAGTGAGGCTGGTGTGGTGTACTCAAGGCCCTCTGGTGTAATAGGCCACCAGGTCAAAAGCATCAGCTAGCCGGGAGAGCAGGTTCTAAATATTAAAAAAAACATAGTAGTACTAGATTTTGGTCGAGACTATATTCTTCTTCAGGGTCTAATCTATCTCTGTACTGAAATTAAATCAAATTGGTTTAGCGGTTTAGGCATGAAAGCGTAAGAGACAGACAGAGTTGGATTCGAATTTATAATGTGAAGTATCTAAATACGTATTTGTAAATGTCTTACACTATTATATAACAGATCTCTTATATTCGGATGTTTAGATAATTTAGAGCATATGAGACACATTGCACAAACTGATCTCTTCAAATGATACTTAGCATTTACAATCACTTTTACTTAGAATCTAAAGCTTTGAACATCTGAATGGCAAGTTACATAAATCCCTTTCAAACTTCAAAGTTCAATAAGAATATACACTTTCTCTTTCATCCATATTGCACAACGTACCTATATCCTGTATAGCTCTTTCTGTCGACAACCAGGATGTCACGCATTCGGGTAGGAAATCGGAAATGCATATCATATGCATTTATAGTTCATGATGAGCTGGTGATCCCCGTATCTTTCGTGGAAGACGTTATAACTATCAACGACGTGTTAAATCCATACTAATATTATAAATGCGAAAGTAACTCTGTCTGTCTGTCTGTCTGTTACGCTTTCACGCCTAAACCACAGAACCGATTTTGATGAAATTTGGTATGAGGATAGAACTGAACTTGGGAAAGGACATAGGCTACTTTTTACTGCAATAATTGAGATACAAAGGCCAAAGCTAGGTGATTATAAAAATACGTAAATCGTAGGTATCAAAATTTATCACTGTTTATCTCCTGTCAAAACTTCACAGGTTGCTAGGCATAACACAATTGCATGGCAACCATAATGATAGTTTGACAATGACATATAGACCAGTAGTTCAGGGTAGATTTTTGAAAACAAATAAAATTATAGTAGGATGAAACCTATTGGAAAACGAGGAGAATATTATAAAAATGATAGGAAAAATAATTTACGGGCGATCTGAGGTCGGGAAGGGGCAGGGGGTGAGGTTTTCGGGTCCTTTATGCGGGGCGTGAAAAAGCATCTCACTAAGCCGCCATAGTGTGGGCTGCCATACATTATTGTCTGCATTCGCAGCAAGTGTAGTAGCCCCGACTCTTGGATTCTACTAATGCTTTCCATCAGGCAGGGTAGAGTCACTTTGGGTGGCTAAATATATAAAACAAAGGGTAAAGAACGGTTTATCTCGATTTCCGGAAAAAGTACAAGTCCTATGGAAAAAAGTTAAATGGCAAAGTTGTAGGTAATCAAAAGATCTACAATTTTTAGGGTTCCGAAGTTTATGACTTCGAACCCTTATAGATTCGTCATGTCCGTCTGTCCGTCCGTCCGTCCGTCCTCGACTTACCATCCAAACAGTAAGTGCTAGAAAGATGCAACTTTGCATGAATATGTATTGTAATTACGTCGACAAAGTGCTACAATAAAATTATGAAAAATATTTTTATTTAGGGTACCTCCCCGACACGTAAAATGTGGATGTTTTTTTTTTCTCGCGGCTACCCCATCATGTGGGGTATCATTATATAGGTCTTTTAAAAACATTAAAGGGTTGTTAAGACGATTTTTTGATTTAGAAATCCGTTTGCGAGAAATTCCACTTTAAAGGCCACTTTTTTGTAAAACCGGGCATCCTCCCCCTCTAAAAGCTAAACGGCCGGCTCAAAAAATCTGGAAAAATTCGTGATATAATGAACTATAAATGAAAACTATAACGAATTAGATGACTTTGTTAGTTCAGGAGTTATAGAGGCTTAACTTCTACAATGTGCTTACTTGGAAAAGTCATACAAAATTAACGCATTAATACGTAAACATAACAATTATCCATTGGATACAATTTCTAATCCACGTACCATTATGGGTGACTGAGGAACCCTTTCCTGTGCGTGGCCTGACACGCACTTGGCCGATTTTTTATTTACACTTTTTTCACATAACCTCAAATTATATGTGTAAATTCAAAAAACTAAGTTTTTTGGTTTTTTATTTTTATCTTTTACAAATAAAATTATTTTTGAACGAAATTTAGTGAAAACTTACCTTTTATGTCCCGAATACACTGTAATTTATTTGATTTGAAATATTTATTTTTTCACCCGATTTTGACTTAATATCGAAAATTCACCCGTCAAAATATCTACTTTTTTCAAAAAATTGGGGTGTTTTCTGTTTGATGAAATCTCTACTTTCCGATGGTGTAATCCCTACTAATATTATAAATGCGAAAGTAACTGCCTGTCTGTCTGTCTGTTACGCTTTCACGCCTAAACCACTGAACCGATTTTGATGAAATTTGGTATGAAGATAGAACTGAACTTGGGAAAGGACATAGGATACTTTTTAACGTGAAAATAAAGGTAGAAAGAAGGGTTTGAAATAGGGGACGAAAGTTTGTGTCTAAGTTCCTTATTATCAAACATAAAATCATGTAAGATTGTTTAATCTACCCTTACCGTGTCGCGCGATATATACGAATTCCACGCGGGCGAAGCCGCGGGCGGAAAGCTAGTTATCTATATGTACCATGATAAATATAGGCATTTTGAACCTTATGGATAACATGAAAACAAACGACCTTTTGCAATGCATTAACTCCATGCAAAAGTGGAGGAAAGGGTAAGCAGAGGCATTTTAAACGCCCAATTTTTGCCAGTTTTTTGATACAACGTAATAGGTGGTGAGTCTATTGCCGTCTACTGGGATGTTTACTTTGCTAGATCCTCGTCAGTCGATCAGCAGGTGTACCACTTGCAGGTGAGATTGGCTTGGAGCCCTAAGTTGTTGGCATTCTAATCGAAGACCAGCCAACTCATCTTCCAAGCCTTTCCGCTCAAGTTCAACTTCAACCGGTTTTACCTGAATTTCAGTTTTTCCACGGAGCGACTGGCATCGGACCTCCGCAACCCTTAGGGAGAACTGAAATTGAACGAAGATTGAACTAGTTGTCACTATATTTAAGGGGGACTGACTTCCCAATAACGATTGCCATAGATGTTCATGACAGGAGATATTATAGTGAACAAATGTGTGCTTAAACACAAGTGCACCCTCTGTTCTCAAAGGTTAAGACCTCAAACTTTTAAACACCGGACTGTTAATAAGTATTGCTATAATCTGAAAAACTCTAAAGCCGTTCTAATTTTTTGACCCGATTTTTTGCATCTAGTAACTAAACAGCCATTTAGCCATAGTGGACAGTAAAATCCACAATGCATTTATATGAACATACCCGTCCTGGAGTGGAAAGTTGGTACATTTTCTCGCCATTGTCATTGTAAATAGAGAAAATGCATGCTTTCTATGTAGATTTTATTGACCATAATAGTGGTAGATTAGTTTAATCATTAAATTGTTAAGTTTGTCTGCTAGCGTCCGTTAAATAATAGTTACATATTTGCGAATTGTTAAGAAGCAAGTTGGGAAGTGCAGTTCCTACTATTATATTTAACTATCTAAACTGACCTGTAATGAACACGTGGTTTTTCCTAGCTTGAGGGGTTTTCCAATAAATTTTTTATACTAAATTTCCTTTTCTTTGATACATAGTCATAATATCTAAACGCTAAAATCCTATATAAGTCACGTTGATGTTTGTTGTTTTATGTCTACTAAACATACACAAGTTTGCGACTCTGCTCTTATTACGTTCTATTTTTCTGTACTCTACTTATACAGGTTACAACATATTCAAACTACATTCAAGCTTCATACATAATAATCTAGACTTAAGCATACTTTCATTTGTTACAAAGAGCATACAATCTTCAGACTGTCGGTTGTCAGATCACTTTCTGAGTCAGCGGTGATGCAACGGTATTGTTCACTGAATAATCAAATATGTAATACTTTCGCTGCATATTATATGTGTTACTTGTACTTATAATGTGCGAAGCGAGGTCAGAAGATAAGGATTTAACATTGCACATATCCTGAAAGGAATATAAATAAAAACAATGCTATTATTTTGCAGCTAATTGATGTACGTTTTTGCGCAGTTAGTAATATTTGTAAAGATTTTCAATGATTCTGTATCAACAGCCTTTCAGCTTCTGTTGAGTCATTTTTAAATTGTTTCTACTTTACTCTAACCGCTGTGAGACTTCCAATGTCGCCAGAGATGTAGAAGCAAGAGATGAGAGAGAGATGTGTCCAACTCTTAGCTTACTTGTAGTCCTTTTGTAAACACACAGACAGCTTTCAAAAGTCCATTGTTAGACGTAGGTGTCTCCTCAGGAAGTTTCGTCTTACTATGGCTTACTGACCATTGTAGGGTGGTATGGGGTAGACGCTAAGGTAGACGGAATAAGGTAAATTTATAACAAAACACCAAGTGTAAATTTTAGGAGAATGTTTAACGAACAGTCCCATCCTTTTTGAGAAAAAAATATTAGATTATACATAAAGCTGCCGCACTATTGTTTGAATAATATCAAACTCAAACCAAAAAACTGATACTTAAGTAGAAATTGGCAATACAATACACAAGTGCTTGAAATTTTCAAGCACTGGTGTCTTAAAATAATGTGTAATTATTCTAAGACTGGTGTATTGTTTTCAAGTTGAAAACCATAGTTTAAACACTTGAGTTGCGCTCCAACCAATACACGATACATAATATGGAAATATTAAGGTGATTCTTAATCTACGATTCACTATCAAGCGACATTTTTTTTTATATTGTTTTAAACTTTCATGGTCAGTAACATTAAAACAGAAATGTGCGGGTTTGCTACCATGTACCTTTTTGTTAATGAGTATTAGCACTGTTGCAAGTGCCATGATCAGGGAGTAACTGAAGATCTTGCGGGTAGGATTTTATTGGCAGACATATCGGTCTACCCTCTTTCGCAGTGTTTTAATAAGATCGCCCCCGGTACCAATGTTCACTAACTCACTATTTACTCGTAACTGTTCTCGACACAACACTGAACTCGACAGTATCTGAACGCGAACAGCAGAAGCAGATTTATATTTTAATTTGTTTTTATATTTGAGGATCAGAACTTTATGTCTTATTTTTCATGTGAACATTCTTTCGTACTACTTTGGGGTTGACTTTGAGTTTACTACGATACAGCTAGATGACATTAGATGTTCGTGTATCAATTGGGACCGACGCATAGTCGGCTTAGCGTGCTATTCGATATACCAAGAATCACCCATCCATGGATCGATCTGACTAGGATTGCTTAACATTACATAAAGTACATGGTTAAGTTACCCAGTAAGTTAGTCGGTAGCTTAAAAATGAGCTTTAAGTCTGCTTCATAAATATACTTTTAAATGAATACCAAAAGGACATATGGGACAATTGACCTCGTTCTGCTTAACGAATCGAAAGTTATTAATCTTGTATAATATAACGGTTTGTATGATGGTCCATACATAAATAATCAGCAATGAGAAACATCTTGTAGGTCGTGGGTGGCGGCACACTTACCTCAACCCTTACATGGAGTGGCGCTTGTACAGCGGGCTTGCGGCGCTGACTGAAGTGTTTCTCTTGCAAAATGTTTTATGTTCGTTGAGATTGCGTTTTCTTGCTCATTTTATTTATTCCAAAATAAATAAATTTAAGGTCTCAAGGTAAACGGTTTTTGTTACCTATATATACTGTCAAGAGAGACGTTTTGTAACCAGTCGTTACATTTACGGTACACCTCCAGAGATGTTTATGTGCTCTACATGTGAAACCAAAGTCGAAATGTCTTAAGGAACGTTTTTGAATGAAGTGTCAAAAGAAAGGAGTGTATAGGTTCTTAAGGTTTCTACGACGAGCTTGAAATTACACTGATGTAGCGAGCGTTCGTAGGATTACTATCTGACGAACCGTTAAATACTTCGTTCAGGGAAATCTCAAAAGCAGAGTTAGGTAATTGAAAGTTAAAGCTAATATGTGATACAGAACGAGCATAATGTAGAAAAGCAAGGACAAATACAGAAAATACAGGCTGTGTAAAGTTAGAAAGGTGATTTGAGGAGAGGTGATAATGATTAAACCATCTCCTTAGGGTATATTAGGTAAATCGTTATTGGAAAGTACTTGCGTTCCAGAAGTTCAGTTGATAGCATCAAGAAGTCATCTTAAATAATTTATATATGGAGATTTCAACCTATTTGTTTCGGTATTCTAGCGGCCAGTGACCCGGTTGGCAAAATGCCTGAATTCCAAACGTTGTAACAATTATTCATTGTCAATAACGAATATGTTTGAATGTTAAGTAACATCTTGCAAACGCTTTTAAGCCCAAGTTATTCAAAAATTTGTTTGCAGTGAGTTGCAACAAATAAAGTTGTTAAGTTTGTAACAAATAAATTTAATTTATACGTAATCATTAAAATAAATAAATAAATTGATTGAATTTTTTGATTTTTTATGTTTAAGTTTGTTTTTCGTTTTCAAATATAAAACGATACTACAAAATAACAATAGTAATAATGAATAATAAATATTTCGGACATTTTTACACACAACGCCATCTAGTCTCCAAACTAAGCAGAGCTTGTATTATGGGTAACTAGACAACTGATATAAATACATAAACATACTTTTTTTTTGTAAATACATGCATATTATACATAGAAAACACCCAAACTCCGAAACAAATATTTGCCGATCACACAAACATTTGGTCCGACCCGGGAACCGAACCCGAGACCTCTTGATCAGCAGTCGCATACGCCAACCACTAGACCAACGAGGCAGAATCAAAGCACGAAACCTAGGTATAATCCAAACTAGTATACTCTCAACATTTTACAGGATTTTTTTGCTATCGCAACTAATAGCAGCCAGCTTCTATGCTATACTTAGTCACACATCCTCCGCATCTCATATTTCTTAGAAAATGTGTTGAATCATCCTGTATATGTATAACCTTTCGCTCCTTATATAGAGTGATTTCAAACAATAGTCACCATGATTAATCATCTTATTATGCATTAGTTGTCACATATTGATTGAAGTTTTGCCGTTATGTACTCTTTTTCGTCATATTTTAGTATCGTGGGAATTTACTAGTATTCCAATCGATCGATGCTCATTTCAGCCGGCTAGAATGTTTTACTTTCTATCTTTGTATATTGAGTCAGACGGATAATCTGATCATTATTGACTATCTTCGCCCATAGACACCTGAAAAATATCATCATCATCAGATTGTAGTCCATGACTTTACATAGGCCCAAAGGCATACCACAGAGCCCAGTCTACTGCTTTTTGCATCTAGTTGCCGACAGCACTCTTTCGCTAGTCGTCTCGCCTTCTCTCTCTCTACACTACATTTTGCCAAGACACTGTCTCTACTCCCAACCCCTCTTACTCCAGCAGTTATCGGTTACCAACCTACTTAATTTCAGAGCTAAGTCGTTTACCATGGTTCCCTGACGGCTTATTTTATTCCTAATGTTGTCTCAGTCAGAGACCAGCAAAACTCCTCCCCTAAATTTAGAAAGCGGAGGGATTGCACCATTGTTAATGAAATAATTTGTTAGCACTTCGTTAGTCAATAAGACATACCATGACTGAACCGGAACGGATTTGGATGAAACTTTACAGTAATATAGCTCAGAATAACACATAGGCTACTTTTTACTGCAATAATCGCATACACGTGTAAAAGCTAGGTGATAATTAATACATTAAATCGTAGATGTCAAAATGTATCACTGTTTATCTCCTGTCAAAACTTATCACACTTGCAGGTTGCTATGCTTATCACACTTGCATAGCAACCATAATGATACGCGGGTAACACCGCGGGGCGCAGCTATTAATAATATATGTTAAATACAACTGGAAGTCGAACCTATTGCAAAACCTACTCTAAATTCACTATGCTAACGTTTCGCTGCGAGTCACCTTGAGTAGGTACGAAAGTTTTATCTTGTAGAATACTTAAAAAGGTACACGTTTTTACGAGTTTATATACAGATTAAATTTAAATTATAACACAAAAAAACATTTGGTAAAATAAAGACATTAATGTTGTCCGATTCTTAACCTTTATTGACCAACCCCTTATTGGTCTATAAAAGCGTTTAAATTGATACTGATCAACAATTAGGATTATTTTGCGCTTAAGTTTCGATTACAAATTTTAATTTAAAGGTTAATCTTTTAAACATTTTTGTAAAATTACTTTATTTATAGAATAATGACTCAATTGCTGATGTGTTTTATTTCGTTTCGTAATTACGTATGTTTAGGGTATATCGCATTTTACGAGTATTTGACTTTTAAATGAAACTAGAAGGCCTAGCCAGTGTACAATTGTTTCAAGTCGAATCTTTTTGTACAATCGCTGACGTCTTTATTATCTTGTATGTTTCGGCTTATATTTTGATTTGACCACGCGACTTAGCGTTGAGATGACTTCATTTTCGTACATTTTATTAGTTTTCTAGTAACGTTCACGTATTTAGGCGATCGTCATTAGATAAACTCCATGTCAACTTGGTAGGGACCTATGCGTAGATTAGCTGCTGACCCGCGTGACCTGATCTCTCAAAAGTGTTATTTTTTTTCATTTTTGAAGCATCGTTAAATGATTCTCGACTGTTAATCGTATTCAGATTATATAGTCTTAAGAATTCCTTAATAAAGGAGCTATCGAACCTTAAAAGATTTTATTCAAGTCATCGAAACATTTGTTTCTGAGTTTAACGCGTCCGCCAAACAAGCTATTTCAAAGGGTTCGTTTTATGAATAACTAGCTTTAGCCCGCGGCTCCGCCCGCATGCATGTCTGTTATCGCGGTAAAAAGTAGCCAATGTCCTTTCCCAAGTTCAGTTTTATCTTCATACCAAATTTCATCAAAATCGGTTCAGTGGTTTAGGCGTGAAAGCGTAACAGACAGACAGACAGAGTTACTTTCGCATTTATAATATTAGAAGGGATATGTATACATACATATAGCATATCTATTTAATGTCCTAACTTTTAAAAAATCCTTCTATTGAGAATAATATACATATTATAATTATTATCTCATTGTTATTTTTTAAGAGTACTGAGTCTCACGTCAGATATTATATACAAAAGTAATTTAAAGACTATTCCATATGTATTTATTTATGAGACATCACTTAATTCATTACATAAAAGAAAAGAACATAAATTTAACATACATTTAAAAGCAATTTACAAAAGAATACAGCCATTTTTATTTAGTTTAATGATATATTTTTCATATTTAAACCTGCCCAAGTGATCTCTATTCTACCTGATGGAAAGCTTGAGTAGAATCCAGGAGTAGGGGTCACCATCCTCATTGTGAGGGTAAGCAATGTAGCACGGTGACCCATACCATGGCGGCCTGGTCAGTAGTTTCTGCATCATTCTCCCGGCCTCTGGAAGCCGGGAGAATGATGCAGAATGATTGAGCCTCCGGTCTCATTCTCACCAACGCAATACAAGCTATCTTGCTGTTATTATGTATATGTACGAGATAATACGATCACGTAATAGATCTGCATACTTTTGAAGTTCAGAGTGGGGTCAGTGGCCGTGGTCACACGCTGACTCAGCTGTTTTAACCTGTGACCATGACTTTTACAAGATAACGTTAATTACCGCACATAATTAGTTAATTAAATCTCATTAAAAATGAAAGTTTAAAAGTTAGATTACAGATATTGAAATGATATAATTACGGGTCATATATTACACCCGAGAAATAAAATAATTCATCATCTTTACGTGTGGGGTCTTTTTCCTGCAAGTTTATTATTACCTGCTTGAGGTCTAAGTTTCGATACCTGGGTCAGACCAAATAATTATTTCGAAGTTTTGGGTGTTTTATATATATAAAATGTATGGCTATATAGTACCCGTAGTACAAGCTCTCCTTAGTTTGGGACTAGATGATGATGTGTGTAAGACGTCTAAAATATTGATTACTATTATTAATCAAACGAGGTACCAATTTGAACAGATTTTTTGCTTCTCAATTTTTCGTTACCAGGCATAAGGTACTAAGAACGAAGGTGTTAAGTTTAAATATAACCATGGCAATAAAAACCCAAGTGAATGCTAGAAGTAATGGTTTCCTAGCCGGAACTGCTAAATCCGAGTTACTGCGCTGCGCAAGAGCACGTACTGTTGCCCAGGTCGAGGGTCAATGAACTTAGCGACGTGTACATACCTTTTTATTTAAACACGCCTGTAGTCAGATCTAGATTGTCCGAATCTATTTTAGATTAGGGGTCATGTTTACCATGACCATGACCATGACCAAAGATATATGCAATGAAGCCAATTGCAGAAGGTAATAGAACTCTTCCTAATCAGATTCAGATAGCTACCTCTTTAAACTTGTGGTTTATTTTCACATTTGTTTAAGAAATATTCAAGATTTTTAAAGTGGTTTTAAAACTTTATTTATTCATAATAAATTACATGTCTTTGGCTTCATCAATTTACAACAATCGTAATCATTTAATCTAAAATATTTATATTATAATTTTGACATTGACATTTGAGTTTGTCAAATGATAAATAGCTACATCATTCCAAACGTCAAATTGACGTTTTAAATTGCAAAGCTTACTGAATAACTTATGAATTTATAATCGACTAAAATAATATACCTATAACATCGGCTAAATTAGAAATCCCCTTTTAATTAATTAGAAAGTTGATTAGATAAAGCCTTGTCGAACCAGGTTTGTTGAGATGACGTCACTAATTTGACATTGTCCTTACTTCCCAAGGTCTTGACCAGTTGTGCACGTAGCGCCATCTAATGTTAACTCGTTGCATTAATACAGTAACAGTCGTTTGAATGATTAATAATAGTGAGTGTCGTGATTAGATGTTTTCAAGATCTTCTAAAAAATAACGTAGTATTTTGTAAAGAGGAATCGAACCAAAAAAAATTACAGTTTCAATCGAATTCGAAAAGCAATTCTTTAGTTATTCTCTTTAGATTCAATTTGAATCGTGCAAGACTTTCAAAATGAATATGCACAAAACTTTATTCGATGGACACTATTTACAAGGAAATCGTATTTGTAACCACGAACGCCATCTGTAGTACAAAAAATATTTATTTTGTTTCTAAAGCACATGGGACAAAAATGACCGACTTTTGGGCCTTTAAAAATAAGCTTTTAAAAAGACCCCAGTGTATGTCAATTATGTTTTAAATTCATCAATATTTTAAAGTGTGATTCGCAAATAATTATTTTGGAGTCTGGGTGTTTTTTATGTATAATCCATTAAACTACCTACTTAGAAATTAATGCAATTTTTAAGGAAGTACGCGCAAAATATGACGAATGTTGTATTACCACTATTCGAAAAGTCCTCATTCCAACACCTACCAAAGTTTATGAGACAATAGTAATTTACATACATATCAGCACATTTTCCGGTTGCAAGTTCCTGCAGTGACGCAACAACCGCAAACGCAGCTGACCTATACTCCGTAGAGCCTGTAGGTTGTCGCCAAGGTCGGAAACCAGATGGCGACACCTACGGTACGCCTTCGCACCCTCATACGAAATATTTTTAAATACTTTCCAGTTATGATTTATTGATCTTGATGTTGGGTAATATTACATAACAATTCTAATAGATCTTAGCACCTGTCCGTGTGGTGACGGATTAAGAATACGATGTGTCACCACCCCTATTCATGGGTGTCGTAAGAGGCGACTAAAGGAACAAACTAAGCAGCTAACATCACTGCCAAGAGAAGGAAAACTTGAAACAAACCCTTTACCAACCCGTCTGGCCAGGGTGGTATAGTACGCCAAAACCTCCTTTTCAAGGAGAGGCCTATGTCCAGCAGTGGGCTGTTAAAGGCTGTTGATGATGATTAGCACCTTATGTATACTAGCTGATGGCCGCGGGTCCGATCAAGTCCGTTTCATGCTTTGTAACTCGTATCACATTATTAGTTGCCATACTCCTTCTGCTAATAGGACTTGGTCGTTTCTTATGAAATCTTATGTGTTCAACTAGCTTTGGCCCGCGTCTCCCTCCGCGCGTATGTCTGTTATCACAGTATAAAGCCTATGTCCTTACTCAGGTTCTAGACTATCTGTTTACCAAATTTCAATTAATTAATTTATTAGGACTGATAGACAGACAGACAGAGTTACTTTCGCATCTATAACATTAGTAAGAACAATATGCCTAATAAAAGGACGTTAAATATTTTGTATATCCCTAGGACGTATCAGACTGTATTGGCGTGACAACGTCTTTTAATTCGATGGAGCCGGCTGCACGCACGAATAAACATGACTCATGCGGCGTTACCTCGCTCTGAGGCGTTCCATTTAAGGCTTGAAGTGCAAGCGAGAGGCGCGGAACGAGAGACAAAGAGGCCCAATCTTATGAACGTTGTCATCGTCAGTAAACCGACTTTACAGACAACCGATTTTGAAAATTTTATTTAAATACACACGTACATACTAAGTATTCGAAACCCCATAAACATAGCTGGAGTTTTATTACTAGAAGTTCCCATGTTTTTATGTAGCCTCAGACATTTTGCGTCTTTGCGTGACTTATATCTGACGTAATTGTTATTTGCTCGTTTTAGTTTGTTTAGCTTTTTGCTGAAGTTATACGAACTAATTGATTAATCAAATCTTTTTCTAGGACGCAATAATCTTTATACAAACTAAACACCAATACATGTTTTTACCGGTGTGTATGTTTTTGTTAATGAGTCTTCGAAAATCATCTTGTGGTCGAGTTATGATTGTAAATCACTTTTTCTTTCATCGTCCTGTATAAATTAAACTATCACTGTAGAGAATTTTGTTCCATTTATATTTATATTTTAATATTTTTGTTGGACATCTTACACACAACGACATCTAGTCCCTAAGTAAGCAGAGCTTGTGTTATGGGTACTAAACAACTGATATAAATACATAAACATACTTTTGTTTTGTAAATACATACATATTATACATAGAAAAACACCCAGACTCCGAAACAAATATTTGTGGATCACACAAACATTTGGTCTGACTCGAGAATTGAATCCGGGACCTCTTGATCAGCAGCCGCATACGCTAACCACTAGACCAACAAGACAGTCAGTCAGTATTGGGTATATACAGTTTCAGCTGTTTAGATGCGTTAATCCAATCTTAAAAATTATATCCCTTTTAAAAAGACATGTATACTGCACATCTATGTTGATGAAAGAATGTCGCTCATGAGACCTGAAAGTTCAGCTCAGGACTCTTGCCGGTCTTTGAGGTCTCCCTCTTTTCATGAAGGTTATTGGAGAGCCAAATTGTCTTAGACAAAAAGTTTTATTTTTAGTGTTAAAATTCGATTTAGATACTGCTTATTTAATAATTTCTTTTGTAAGATATTAACATAGGGTGTTAGGGCTTCGCCATTATTTTTTTCAGGTTTTTCTGCTCTTATTATCTCCCTCATAGAAGGTAACATTATTTATGTTCACTTATCTAATTCCAAACTTAACTTACGTAGGTACTTTTTAGTATTTTCTTAGTTATCAATTGGCTTAACGTCTAGAATTCCGTTACAGATATTATATTTTCTAATAAGTTTATATTTAGAGATAGTGATAAAACTTCCGTAGTGTGTGAACATTTGAGGCTTAATAAAAAAAGACATCAGCCTCTATTATTTTTAATAATGCTTATTATATTGATACTCACACACTTTATTTGTACATGCGAACCTCTGGCCAGACCATGATGGTAAGTTGTCAGAGCAAAAAAAGCGCAGAAATAAAAAAGCTTGCCTGCTTAACGTTGTTCGTATTATTAACTAGATGGCGCTGAGTGTATCTCGGAAACTTTCAAGGTTCGTATCGAAGTTGCTCCATCAGCTTTGTTATTGGCACCGAGAGATGGCGTTAGTAGTTTCGATGTTATAAGTATTTTGTTTAAAGTTTAGTTGTAATAAGTCATTGGTGTATACTTGGTAATTTATTTATATAGAAAACACAATTTAACGTATATAATTAGATATTACAATAACGTGCATGCTTCTTGCTTTGTGTCATATTAACTATTACAGTGAACTAGTTTCTATGTAAACAATGTTTTAATATGCAATATACCTATATAATTTGCAATTATAATTCTAGTTATATTTATTTACGCAATACTTGCCTAATGTACCTAGTTAGCATACATAATAAAAACTAGTGCACGCAAACGGTCAGGTGAATAGGAAATATTGTAATCAGTACTCACCCACGCAGAATTTATTGTATGCATGAATTATATCTTATTTTCCTTGTATATCTGTAGCATTATGTAGCTAGATTCATGCTTCTGTGGCTTGAAACATCTATAATGTAAATTCTTAGACACAATTTTGAGTTGTTAAACAGTTAACAAAATTCAAATATAGATGGCGCTACTTGTACCGATGAATTCCTTTTTCAAATGTTATTTAAATTGGTTTCTGACTCGATTAGTTAGATATTTCTTTAAAGACCCACAAGGGAAACTGTACAGACTTTTCGATTGGTGATAGATTGGTCGTAAGAGTAGACCAAAGGTGCAAACCATGAAGTAAAATTACTCGTACCACACAGAGGAGTATTTCACTTCCACACCTCCACAAAGAATACCAAACAGTCTGGTCAGCCTAGTATGCAAAACCTCCTCTATCTATGGACAAGGCTCTGCCTAGTTGTGATCTAGCAAAGTCCAATGATAATAATTAATGATATGGGAAACTTACGAACCAGACCTATGACATATTCGGTGCCATCATTAAAGAATGTAACTTCATCAACTCACTAGCTAAGTTGCAAAGTTTTTCGTTTTTACACGCTTTTTATTAGCTTCACCTGTATGTTTGTAACGGACTCCTTTGGGTGCGATTTTGACCCACTTTCAACGGCCAGATTTCGTTCAAACTTTGTAGACCTATCAAGGACCGATGACAATACACTAATGACCGATGACAATAAAAAAATGTTTTTTTTTAACATAATTATTAGTCTTTCTAAAACAAAATTTTTAAAAAACTTAACAAACACGCTTTTAAACTAAAAAGCAGAAAATAATTTTAATGTGACAAAGCGTGGGGTGCTTTCTGAAAATATTTCAATAACGTCGCCCCACGCTTTTTACTTTATAATCATTTTCTACTTTTTGTTTTAAAAGGTTGTTTGGTCACGCATTTTAAATAACAAAGCGTATCCGCGTACTATCTGAGTCATTTTTTGGCTCATCTTCGCTTCTTTCTTTTTATCACGCCAAGGCCCAAAGGATGGCTAATATTTTGGACAGTCTATGTCACACCGGAACGTTTAAATTAGTGAACTTAATGAATAAGGTGTGAATAGATTCGTAGTACTGGAGCGGGTGGCATAAGCCGGCTATGTAAATAAAAAACACTACAGTTAGAATCATATTCTCTATTCTTTTTTAGGGTGTTAGGTTTTTTCGTTACGGAATTTCTTGTTTCGGTCGCCGCGCTCAAAGCCCGCGATAAAAGCTATACAATAGCTTAAAAAAAAGTGACCAAGTGCGAGTCGGACTCGCCCATGAAGGGTTCCGTACCAGCAAGTAAGATCATATAAAAGTTCTTGTAGTGTAGTGTGTCGTTGTAACTTGTATTGATTGAATGAAAGGTAAATTGCGTGTTACGATTTATGACGTATTAAAAAATACTCACTAGATCTCGTTCAAACCAATTTTCGTTGGTAGTTTAACTACAAGTTTTTAAACAAATGCATATGCAAGTATATTTACGGTATTTACTTTTTTAGACTTGCTTCACCCCGCGGTGTTACTCGCGGGTAACAACTCATCTAATCTATACAAATAAATAAAATTAAAGTGTCTCTATTTAATATCAAATTCACAGTTATTCGTTAAATGCATATCAAAGTTTATACGGTACCCACACCATAAAAACAATTTATTTTGTCTGTCTGTTTGTTCCGACTAATCTCTGGAACGGCTGAACATATTTTGACAGGACTTTCATTGACAGAAAGCTGATAACATAAGGAGTAATGTAGACTATTTTATTTCATACTAGCTTTGCTCCGCGGCTTTACTCGCGATTTATAACAATAACCGTGGGTAGCACCGTTGGACTCAATTAACAAACCATGACGTCACACTGCTGACCTCGGGTTTCCTCTCAAGAGAGGGTTAAGGCCATACGTCCCCACACTGGCCGAGTGCGGGTTGGGGACTGGCAAGACAACGTTGTGTCTACGTAAATCTTTTCGTTGGATGTAAGCTTCACGACTGTTATCTTACCGCGGGACTCAGCAGTTAAAAATAAAAATAAATGTTATCTATGCATCGTCACCAAAGACAATAGCTAATTTCCCCAACTTACGACTTATACACACTGCCACTTTACTTTCTCTTTCTACGTAATAAAGAATAGCAAAATAAATGAGGATCCGAGGTGTTCTATAACATTGAATTCATGTTCTCACAATTTCTCAGGCTCTTTCAATTTCATCATCAACCCATAACTTCCCACTGCTGGGCTCGGGTCCTTCTCAAGAGAGGGTTAAGGCCATACGTCTCCACACTGGCCGCATGTTGGCTGGGGACTGATAAGATACGTTGAGGCTATGTAAGCTTGTCCGTGTGGTGACGAATTAAGAATACAAGTGTCACCACCCCTATTCATTCCATGGGTGTCGTAAGAGGCGACTAAAGGAACAAAACTAACATCACTGTCAAGAGAAGGAAAACTTGAAACAAACCCTTTACCAACCCGTCTGGCCAGCGTGGTATAGTAGGCCAAAACCTCCTTTCTAAGGAGAGGCCTATGTCCAGCAGTGGACTGTTAAAGGCTGTTGATGATGATTATGACGTAAGCTTGCCGTTGAATGTTTGTAAGCTGCCCAAAGACCTCCAACTGAGCTTCACAACTGTTATGATAATAACAACCAATCACTGAAACAAACACAAACACACAAACGTTCACCCATCTAGGTACTAACCGAGCCATCGTTGCTTACCCTTGGTGATTGTTTCCAATCACCTAAGGCTACTTGACTATGAGCACTTTTCGAGACTTAGATATGTTTATTTAAAAAAAAAGACAATGTCAGAAGACATACACATTACGTTACTTGACACTATTATGACCCGTTCAAGTATGACCAGCATACTTGTTTACAGAATAATAGGATATTTAATATAAGTTTATACATTGGTCTCTCAAGCGCTTATGTCATCAACTTTAATTATACCAATTATATTAAAACAGGCCTTATTTTAACACCACTTTCCATAATATGTAGATTTGAATTGTTTCGGTTAATAAGTTGTGTGAGTTTTTATTCAAGTTGAAATTTTTATACATCCTAAATTTGACGTCTGTATCAACTGAAAACACTTGAAACAATATTTCCCGTTTGTTATCAATGAATATTATTTTTTCTTAAACATGTTATGAAGTCTTTACACAGCAATTATATCGATATGATCGCGAATAATATTGTTCGACGCAACCTCATTAACTAAGTCATAATCCCACGTACAAAATACTTCATTTTTTACCGACACAGTCCGTCACGGGTAACTTACCGTACATTTGCGCTTGCGCAGGCAGTCACCTGCAAGCTACCGGCGCAGACGCGCGCATCGCGGCACAAACAAACATTCAAAATACGAACACGACTTCGAAAATACGAAAAATAATTTCACTAACAAAGCTAACAGTGTTTCAAAAATCGAACTAGTGGTGTGTTGTGTTTCTTTATTTGTGTAGTGTTGTGCCATATTAGGGAATCGATACGATTATCGATATTGTAACGATACCGGTGACAGCGTAACGGTTTATAGACGACATTGTAGCTTTATCAATGAATGATTGAATGGAGATGTTAAAATTTTGAAATATCTGATTCATTAGTGTATGTTAGCATACATATGTGGTACAAGGACGAACAGTAGTGCTAATTGCCCACCTCTAAATTCGCTTTACAATAATAAACTAATGCTGATGACCACACATGCCTAATGTCATTTTACTGACAATATAAATACGCAAACAAAACAATCGAGTATAAACAGACAAACTTAGTACAGTTATATTACAAACAAAACTTGTAGAGTTTTAGATATAATACAAGTCATCTAAAGAAATTCATGATAATCACTTAAATATATAGATGATGTTTATTGTAATTTTAGAAACGACATTCATGCAAATTAAGCAAACTATTCGAATGTCATAGAACCCCAAAAGTACAGAAAAACAATGTTCAAAACATAATGAAATCAAATAAAAACTACATTCCTACACATGGCTAGAGGAAAACCAAAGCAAAGGTGAATCGATTGTGTGAAAGAAGATATGAATAGGAAGGGAGTTAACAGTGAAATGACGAGTGATAGAGTATAATGGAAGGATAAAACATACTACACCGACCCCAAATTAAATTGAAATAAGGGCAGGCAGATGATGATTCCTATACTCCAATCTATAGAGCAGTAAATTAATTGAAAAGAATCTGTATTCTGATAAATATGTATATTGAAATAATGTTTATATTATACATAAAGAATAAACAGTATACATTTAATCAATATGGATAATTATATACAATTATTTCTGATACACTGATAGTGTTGTATCATTCTGTACTCTATTTCTGCAATCGATTATAAGAAAATTCGAAACTTTTATACAAATAAAATTGGAAAACCTATTCAAGTTCCTGACGGTTCTTCTCCAGAAGCAACCGAGCAATTAGAGTCATTAATAGAAAATGCGTGAAAATACCTACTTGAACCATGTTTTGTATGTTAAGTAAAACCAGAATACTTAAATTATATGGTATAATAATGAACGCATTTATTCTGAGAACTGTCAATTTTGAATATATAATAAATAAGGTAAAGTAAAGATAAAAATAAATTCAAAAATGGTAAAAATGAGAATGCTAGTAGCAGTATCGTAGATCCACGGTTTTCTTTAACAGATGTTACCGACTACTACAAGCTGTACAAGATTCCTGTAAGCGGTTTTGCAGATGACAAAAACAAAAAACCTATCAGCTGCTTACAATCTTGAACACGTCTTAAAAATAGTAGCAATGTGTACTAACATTTTACTACCTGTGTTAGCTTTTTTAGATTTAGAATACTTGTTGAGCTGCGAATACTGAGATTCCCGTGGTGACTAGAATGAATGAGGAATGAGTACATTCCAATAATTTTAACCGGTTTAAAATTACTTAATTTAAAGTCCTTGGTTCTTACTTTCATATTAATAACTATGTCATTAAACTCGAAATTTCCGTTCAGATGTTCAAATATTACTGTATCAAACACAAATTCAAAAGAAAACTGAAAAAATGGGTGCCTCATGATTTGACTGATTTGCAGAAAGAAACGCGTGTTGAAACTTGTGTTGTCTTGATTCTTAATAAAAAATGCATTATGCAAGAATTTATAAACATCTAATTAAAATGAACCTGACAATTATAACGTATACTGCCTCCTTATAGAGTAGTCCAAGGTCCACGTAGGAGTCACCATTGAAATCTCATACCGCCTCCACCAAATTGTACATTAAACCCACACATAATATAATTGAATATAGAACTGTTATTGAAACAAACAGGTTCAATATAAAGTTTAGTTTTTGTTGCCAAGTCAAAAAAAAACCATCTTTGTAGCAAAATTTACATTCGTAGCGGTTTTAACTAGAAATATATGAAAATATTGCTGTTTGTGTATATAAATATTCAAAAGCTATAATGTGGATCGGATTATCTAAGATGATAATGCGTCATATGTAAAATATTTCAAGATCAGACTTAATACAATGAGGATAACGATAAACACAAATGTATCATTTGCCCTTAAGAAAGCGGGACAGACAGACAGAATTACTTTAGCATTAATGACATTAGTAAAGATTGAAGAGTTATTTTTATATTCCCATTTAGTTTAAAATATATTCGTAACTTTGTCTGGACAATTTAAAATGACGCTTATTATACAAGTGGAAGTAGGCCGGTCATGTCTCCAAACGAACTGATGATCGCTGGAGCCGAAATGTGCCAGAGTGGAGAATGCAGTGTAGGATGCCCAGTGATGATATGAGAGAACTGGGGACGGATGCATGGGGACTGCCCAAACCGGGACGGGGGAGACCTTCATTCAGCAGTGGACGGCGAAACCTTGACTCTATTATTAAAAATATGATTTCACAAGAGCTTCCCTCCTTAAAAACCTGCATCTGTATTATTTGCATAAGTTTTTTTTAAATTTAAATCAACCTTGCTACGTGCAAACAAGTCAAATACCTGAAGGAATGTAGACAAAACCTATGTACCTTCTTTTTACTTAGCTATCGTAGACTTTTTACTATCAGTAGAAATTTAGATACTTCTTACATAAAATATGAGATACTTTTTTATTTAACCAGGACACAATAAGGCTGTAGGCATACTTGCTTACCATAATAATCTCAAACCCACGTACAGCACCTACCTTTGATAACATAAATCACTTTAATATATTTAATTCCATGTTATTTGACATTATAATTAATAATACTTGTTAGGCCAATTAACATACTAAACTATTTCGCTACACGTGTTACGGCTAAAAAACGAGTTTTCATGAAAATTTCTTGTTTAAACCGTACTGTTTTTGTAATTGTAGGCATATATAAGTTTTTAATAGAAAATCTTCTTAAATAATTAAATCGCCCCTGGTAGTTTTTTCGTCGGACACTGCCTGTCCTCCAGTATCAATAGTGTTTAACAGTAAACTGCTGAAAATAGTTTTTAGATCCGAAAAAACCGACTTCAAAGAAAAACTATTCCGAGTAGCCAAATTGAATTTGAGGAGTTCCCTCGATTTCTCTAGGATGCTATTATCAGATCCTGGTTTCCGTATCATGGGACCACATGGGCAGAATGAGCTTTCGAATAAAAAAAGAATTATCCAAATCAGTTTACTCAATCGAAAGTTCTGAGGTAACAAACAGAGTCTAAATAGAGGTTTCCGCAATCTATCCCACGCTGAAGAGACCAGACCAAAGGGTATAGTTTCTCTAAAGTTTTCATTGCAGTACAGTGAAGTTCTACTGCTTTGTTGGCTGAGTAAGTCGTCCCTTACGATACCTATAAGATATTGTAGGGTGGTGGCACTCCGTATTAATAATCCGTCCTCACACATATAGTCTGATAACCATCCAATTATTTTAGATTGTATAAAACAAGTTCATTCAAGTTCACTTAAAAGGAAGAAACATGTTAAAAATAGATTATTATTTCCTAAATATAGCGGCCTTAGAACTGCATGCACGCTCTTTGATATATTTATTAATTGCCGGTACATATATTTTATTAACGTATAAGTGATCGTAAACCTTAATTAATTGCGCATAACACAAGCGCAAATGATTAAAATACTATGATTTTAATAAAATTTTTAAATATTGTAAAAATAATAAAATAAATAATTATAAAATATAAAGAAAGTATAGTGCTTAGATGTTTACAAGAACGTACAAATAATTAAAAACTCCAAAAACTCCTTGTTAGATAAAATAAAATATTTAGTTAAATAATCTACACGGTTTAAATTGTCTCTAATTAAAAACTCGATTTTTAAATATTTCGTTAAAAAATGTTATTTGGTTTATATTAGGTAAAATTTCATATTTATAACGAAACTAGTTTATTATGTAAAAGATTGTTTCGACAAAACCATTTGGGTCAAGTTTAGTAGTGACAATAACATTCTTTATTTGAACTGGAATTTCTTCATAGATAAATAAATTAATCGGCATAATTATGATTCCAGTTTCCAGTAATGATTCATGTTTCTTTGTCATTAAATATTCACGCCATTAAGATTAAACTTTTATACGCAAAAATTCGTACTTAATCCGATTATAATCAATCTGGTTATATTACGTTCCTTCAAAAACCTATTTACATAATATGTAATAGTTCAGTTTTAGGCATAAGAGTATAGGTATGTACTCTGCCAATCTCTCTTGATCTTTACTTTCAAGCGATTGTAACCTTTAAACATAGCTAAGTTAGTTGAAAGGTTGCTGTACTTAGATCGTTGAGTATCACCTTTCAGTGTCTATTTATTAAACATTTGTCGAAATAGTCCTCAAATAGTTACAAGTTATTCTTGTACCATTTCTACTCAAACTATCAAGAAACCGTTTTATAAATAAATATTACGGATATCTTACACACAACATCGTCTAGTCCCAAACTAAGCAGAGCTTGTATTATGGGTATTAGACAACTGTTAGAAACACATAAACATACTTTTTTTGTAAATAAATACATACATAGAAAACACGCAAACTCCGAAACAAATATTTGCGGATCACACAAACATTTGGTCCGACACTGGACGCCAACTACCAGACCAACGAGACAGTCACTAAAATTACACTCTTGTTTAATTAATATTATTTAGCATTATTCTCTTTTAAATTGAAACCTTGTCCATAGTTTCCTGGTGTGGTTCGCCGGAAGGGACCTGCCATTCCGGTCGACCATGCTCCCCGTATAAGGAGACCGCACCTAATCTGTCTCTAGTTTACCATTCGACGACTTTTAGTTTCAACATCTATTTATCATTCAACTTTCTTAGATATTTTGTTACTACTTCTTGTAAAGAACGATTAACTCGAAATATTTGACACTACTGTTTTCTTTGTCTATAATCATTCACTATAAATGTTGATGTAAATTTTATTGTGGTTTTCCAATGCATCGCTGGCAGTCCTGGTACTGTCTCCGTAACATTAAGCCAAATTACATAAGAATACCTTACCTCACCTTTACATAGATTTCCTTAATGTGTTAAGAATTAACACCGTGAGCTGTCACCGGTTCGTGAATAATCGTATGTGAGACGCGTATCGAATACGTAATAAGTGGTTATTCCATTGCAGAGAACAATATTATGTGTTACAAAGGCTCTAAGGCCTGATCGAAGTCATCATGTCGATGTACAGATTTGTAAAAGAAGGTGGTAGCAGTAAGCGCCTCTTCGTTCAGGGGACGCTAGAAAGTGACGACTCAAAACCCTTGAAATCGAGCTTGAAGAAGCCCTCTTCATCATCTGTTGGGTCTCCAATAACGACCAGTTTAAACTTGGCTTCAGTGCCGAGAAGTTTGAGAGAAGGATTAACAAGACACGAAACAGTATACGATGGAAATTATCCGGGTATAGAAAGAACATCCAGCTACCGTTCTGGATCTCATCGTGATGAAAGCTACAATGGACGGATAGTGTATGATGGAAACCAAACGCATTTCGAATATGATGGAGAGGGCGCTGTAGCAGTGCCGACGTCAGCCGGTGGGCTGGGAATGTCCGAGTTGCAGGCGATTCATACGAACAAGAGAATGTCGACCGAGGTTCTAGGCTCTTCTTTAGAGTCGACCAAAATCTCGAAGAAAGACGACAGCGGGCAGCGGAGAATTACCACGAGGATTGTGAGAAAGGTGACGACGTTGACTCGCGGTGAGGAGAAGGCTTCAGCAGAAGATGTGAGGGGAGGGTCAGTTCAACGATCTGCTGAGCACTACAGGCACGTGGAGATGGAGTCATCGATGCCTAGAAGAGTAAAGGTAAATATGGCATTAACTTGATTTTTCCTACTTCACGTACTCGTTAATTCTGAACATGTATGTGTAATACTTGCGACAAAGACGTCTTTGCTATACTAGGAATATAGGTAGGGTTGCTATATTTGTCACACGAAAGTTCTAAACGTGTCTTACTACCTAGGCGTACAGTTACTATCTACGTGTTTCATCTCGAAATCACGGCGGTTAAAGAGATTTATTTGTCACTGGGATTTGTTAGCATATTAACATTAAATAGAGCTTCTCTTTCATTAAATAAGTTAGTCATGTTGAAACAATGGTTTTAAAAACGTGTTCGATTTATGTTTTTAATCAAACTTTAACTTAATCATCAATCTAACTTTAATTTAATCTCAACTGCCTTAAACATGCTTCTTGCATTCTTATACCCAATTTTACAAACCAAAACATATACTGATATTTTATCTTCGTTCCATAACAAAAGTTTCTTGCTTAACCGTGATTCCCAAACAGTTTTTCCAATTTAAATAATAAAAGACAGTTTTTCTATTCAAATTCCACTTAAGTATGAGAACTAAAACCATATAATTATTTCCGCTATAATAGCACGGTATCAGAGACAGTAAACTGATGGCGCCCGTCACATTGATAGCCTCTTTAATGACAAAATTACGAAGTCTGAAGGAGGAGTAATTACTGTAGACGTTTAATGAATGGCAACCATCTGAATAACTGCTATTTGCGGATCTATGTATTTGGACAACCTCAATTTAAAATAAAACTATCTAGATGCTTTAATGAGTAGGAATTTGCTGCCTGCGATGAAACTTTTCAAATTTTCTATGGGTTGGCTTTTTTGTAGTTCATGAGTCCAAAGCACAAATCCGTTACAAGAACTAATTCTTTGCCTTCTATGTTTCAAGATCAGGGTTTAGAGAACTTGTAACCTTTCACATTCGGTGAAATGTTACCAGAGGCAAAAATAATTTATTACCACCGTTTTTGTGGTGGACTTGAAGCTACTGAGCGTGTGGAATCACTTAAGTATGCTCTATGACTTGATTCAGCTTTACCTTGGTTAGCACTTTCGATGTTCGATACTTTATTGCTTCAATAATGTATTTTTACAGTTGATAAAAGTCAACCTTCTATTAAGTAACACTTAATGCTCCTATCTGGTACATCATAGAAGAGAGAGAGAGAGCTGGAATATATTTATGTAGTCTTTATAAATATTGTGTATCATCATCATCAACAGCCTTTAACAGTCCACTGCTAGTCATAGGCCTCTCCTTTGAAAGGAGGTTTTGGCCTACTATACCACGCTGGCCAGACGGGTTGGTAAAGGGTTAGTTTCAAGTTTTCCTTCTCTTGGCAGTGGTGTTAGCTGCTTATTTTGTTCCTTTTATAATAGTAATAAATAAAAATAGAAATAAATAAAACCATTTTTATGATAACTGTATTACTAAACTTTTATATTCGTTCCTCCAGTCTGTAATTAATGTTTTTTTATGTGCCAGGTCTAAATCTTTGCGGTATCTACATACTGCAAAGATTTGAAGACGACATTAGAGACGACACACAGAGACACTTCCAGGTCTACACCTGGAAATGTCTCTGTGTGTATCTCATATTTACTTTTTACATATGAAGTAAGCATTATGATCAAGTTTTAATTAATCTACCTGTACACACGTCTGCTTAGTATCATTTCGAGAATTCAATTCACTTTACCACAATCTTAAGCTCAATTAAAACTCTTTATAAATCATCTTGTTTATTAAAAGAGCATCTAAAATTGAGTGGCCTCTTATATTTTCTCAAAGAAGGCCTCTCAAAATTTATCCACTTGATTTTGAAATTCCGATCCAAAAATACACAATGAATGATTGTGCTCTTCGAAACCTCTTGAATGTATTCATTTGTATCTTCTGATGTGCATATATGTTGTACATTAATCTTGTGCCCTTGAAAGCGTAGAGAGAGTGCTTTTGTAATGAAGAGTTTGACCATATGGCATCGTTTTATTAGAAGTACAATCGTTACAGTTAGTTTAAATGACCTAAATAGACTAGGTGATCCCCACAATTTCGTTTTAATGTTGGAAAAGGAATATGTTATATATTTTCGGTTTTTGATTTCATTGGTGCTTGTCTTTTATTGGTCGTAGCGTGTTATTGTATAACCTACAACCTTTTGTCTGGTGGTCTACCTGTTTTTCCCGCTAATTATACACGGGCTGGTATAGGGTTCGTTTCAAGTTTTCCTTCTTTTTGCATTGATGTTGTCTTGCGTAGTTTATCCCTTAGTCGCCTTTTACGACACCCGCGGGATGAATAGGGGTAGTGACACTCTATATTCTGAATCCGTCACCACACGGACGGGGAGGGGGACAAGCCGTATACGTGGGCATCAGTATGTACAATCTATCAACGAGTACGACATAAGAAGTAACTTTCTTTTTTAGTCTATCTTCGCTTGACTTAACTCGCGATCGACAAAAACGACTGCTTGTTATACCGCGGACTCAACCTGTCAAAACTATAAGCAGAGATAATGATAGTTCCTGTTATGTCATTTTAGTTAGTTAATGAAATCAAAACCTTCGAACCACAGTACGTACCAACGATATTAAAATCATAATTTGTACACATAACGCAAGCCTCTAATCGTTGTCCATGTAGTTATGCAAAAGACAATAACAACTGCGCACGCGCATGACCCGCGCAGCCTTCATGACGTCATCTCCCCATTCATCGATAACCTCACTTGCATTAAATTTAGGTGCGTTTAGTGTTGTAGGATATGTTGTAGATGTACTTAAGTGTTAAAATAACATAGATTGATATATTTAGACTAACATTATCAACATTTCTAGAACATAAATAAACGGCTTTTTGGTCTGCCTGATGGAAAGCATAAATACAATAGCGGTCACCATCCTCACAATGCAGCATAGAGACCCACACCGTAACGACCTTGATCCTCCTCTCAGCTAGTCACATTCACACACAGACAACATTCTGTTAGTTCTTTATAAATAAATATTTAAGGAATAAATAATTTTCGATGAAATCATCACAACCTTGCCCTCTAGTTGATTGATCACCAGTTTCACTAAAATATTTATTTAGTAAATAGTGACTTGAGGTCAATCTGTATGAGTCAATTTATTTTTTAATTCGTTTCATAAATAAGAGGTCATGTAGTTTTTAATTATATCATTTTTTAAATCGTATAGCGTTGGTATATTTTAGCTTGAGTTTTGATTTTTTCATGAGCTTAAGGTTGGACGTATGGATTTTATATGGTACTAGTTGAGTCCCCCGGAGGTTATTGTAAGCTTCGGGCAACGTCGTGGGGTGAAGGTAGTCTAAAAAGTAACCTATATTATATATTTCCTATATTATCCTACTCCTTATAACCTCTACCAGTGAAAATTCCGAGTAAATCGGTCCAGTCGTTTCAGATTTTTCTTTTTTTCAGTCTTTTTTATGTAAGTAACTTAAACACTTTTATATGCATTTAGTAAAAAACTTTTAACTTAATATTACAATCAGACTCTTCAATTTATTTGTACCCCATATGTTACCCATTAAAAACTTACAGGTTTCCTTACTCTAATGGTGTTTACTTTACCCCAATTTATCCTTCTTTCGTACGATCAGGTAACACCTAGTCAAAAATCAGTAAAAGAAGTGAAATTTACTGTACTTTTTCTTATTGTGGACGGAACCATTGTCGTTTTTTACTAGAAACATGCTTACCCAAATCTCTTAGAAATGAATTGTTACATACCACTTCTGACCCAGACAAGCCCTTCTTCAAGATAGAAAGTATCTGATAAATTGTCTATTGAATTTTAAAGTTCAGCTCATAATATAAACGTAATAATGTCACGAAGTGGCACGCCTTCTACAGTAATATAATCTTTATTTGTAACAGCACTAGAGATGATATTTCGATGTACATTTATTGATATTTCAGCAACCTACTTTGCTCTTTGTATAATAGCTTACGTGTAGGATGCAATGGCGAAGATTTACAGACTATTCATTGTTCTTTATGGCTGATGTATCTATTAGAAGCGTCTAATAGTTTCAAATAAACTTGTTAACAGTTTGAAGTGAGGTTCTATTGAGAAGGATTTTTAACTTTTTGACTCATGTTTATAACTAGATTACGTCCGCGGGTACGCTCGTCATTACATATTATAAGATAAAGTTCTACGCCGCGTCTGTCTGGTGTAAATCCTGAAAACGGACAGGCTAATTTTTATCGCAACAACCGCCATAGACGCGGGCAGAGCCGCGGGCGAAAGCTAGTTAGATATAAACTGCCGCTGCGTCAGTGAACTTTGACATTTAGGTAATGAAATCAAGTTTTGTTGACAAAAAATTCGTCAGACCAGTTATTTTTCATTATTGGTTTTTAAGGACTACCTATTTATCGCAAACATAGGAACATGTATGGTGAATTTATTTCCATTAAAGTGCTGATAAAAATTATTTTGCTCTCATTGTCTTTAATAGGGACAGCATCTTAGTATCACTAGGTACCTAATAAGAAACCCACAAAACATAAATTTAGTTCAACTCATCATCATCCTAGCCTTTATTATTCCCAAGGTTATTTTCTTTTATTACAAGATTATTTTGTGGTCGGCTACTAGTTCAACCGATTTTACCTGAATACCAGTTTTTACACAGAGCGACTGGCATTAGACATCCGCAACTCTCAGGGAAAACTGTATTCGAATTTTGAATTAGTTGTCAGCAAATTTGAGGCCACTGACTTTCCAATAACGATCGCTTTAGATGTTCATAACTACCGGGACCGACGGCTTCACGTACTTTCTGAGTCACGGGCGTGAAATACCGTCATTTTCCGTACTCCGGGCTGCCAATAAAAAAATCTAATGAGAAAAATCAACAGCCCAACCCGGGATTTGAACCCGAGACCTATTGATTAGCAGTCACATATGCTAACCACTAGACCAACGAGGCAGGCAAGAATTAGTTAAACCCGTGATAAGAAATTAAGGCAGTTTTATATAATTTAAAAGTAAATAAATAGTAAACCTTTTTAATAGAAATATAATTATTTTAGTTTAATTATTTATTAATTTATTAATTACATGTTTCTGTCCATGAAATGGCATTTATGCATCCTTTTGTAAATTGCCTTGTAGTGTTACAATAACACTAGTTTTATTATTATGTATACATTACGTAAATAACATTGAATATTTTTAACTTGAAACAATGAATTCAAGGCAAGAAAGAAGAAGAAAGCTATTTTTCACGATTATGTTTAAAAAGCTTGGCTTTTAACTTTCTTAGCTTAGCATTTTTCTTCATTGAACTTTGTTATCAATGTTCATATTAAATGTATAAGGTCAATTTTCATAAGTAAACACAAGTAATTTGAAGAGAGACGGAGATAAGTGGCTTAGGACTCGTCGGTAAATTAAGTTAGAAAGTAACAGTATCAATCGTAATAGTTATTTTGTTTCAAAAACGTGCTTACGGAAATAGTAACTAATGTAGGATACATAAAATAGTCAGTACACAGTACACATATTAATCTGAAGGTATGTTTGAGACAAATTATATGAATCACTGATGAAATTAATGTTAACATAATTTCAAACACGTCTGGCTTTAATATTCTGGTGTATACCTTATTTACGATGTGTAAAGCATCACAGTCGGGCACTGTTGTTAAACCCTAACCAATTTGTTGATTAAATTGACCATGGCTAGAACGCCATGCAAATATCTATCGCTAAACACACACGCAGCGTCCTAGAGTTGTATCATATTATAGTGACAGTTCTTGTTTCTGCTAGAGCTAATCTTTCTTCTACTCTCTTGGTATATGCTTAATATTCTTTATTTCTCTCTTCCTTCTCTTAAGTCTTCTCAGTTTCTTGAAGTTAGTTTTTCAACAACTACCAAAATAAACGTTGCTCTGAATTCATATTATTTTAAGCATTTTAAATTAGTAGTTTTGAATAAAAATAATTGTTGGAACTTACAATTGGAACATACAGAATAAATAAACGATTTTGATTGATACACGAACATAAATAAAAATTTAATGAAACGTACAATTTTTGAGTGCAATCTCTTTCAGACAACCTTAAGATATATCAAAATATTTTGATACATCGAACATGTTATCGAATACTAAATACTGTTACTTTCATCAAAAGAGATTTTACGATTATCTATAGCTGAGTCTTTTACATTAAACACATGGTGATAAAATTTTATTCCATAAAATTAATTTGTGAGAATAAGGTAAACACATATGCACTGTCAATGGATCTGTTTCGGAAGTAGTTCAATTCCAGAAACTGGTTTTGCAAAGATCTTAATATAATTTAGTGCGTCACAGCGCCCTCAATCTTCAACCAAGACCTGTTTTTTACTAAAGACAAATTTAAAGGAAATCAGACATAAAAAGTTACATCAAGAGTAATTTTTACACTTTATTCGGTATCCGGTGTTAAATGTTTTGTAATTAATAATTAAAACACTACCTACAAAATTCAATGTGCAAACATTTTAATATCCCAAGAGTCGGTTTCCTGGTCGTTTTTTACGTTTTGTTTATTTCAAACGAAATCTTTCTAGATGATTCCATTCTAGCTAATGACCGTCCAATGTTAAAAGCAAGTAATTATGATGTGAACATAAAACATAAGGTAATAATGCTTACGGTCAAAGGTCTTCGACAGAGAAAAACCTGAATAATTGGACTGACTGAGTTCAAGACTTGGATATTAATTTCTCTTACATTAGAAACATAAATACATTTTTGTCTTTGACAGTCCACTGCTGGACATAGGCCTCTCCTTAGAAAAGAGGTTTTGGCCTACTATATCACGCTGGCCAGACGGGTTGGTATAGGGTTGGTTTCAAGTTTTCCTTCTCTTTGCATTGATGTTTTCTTGCGTAGTTTATCCCTTAGTCGCCTTTTACGACACTCTGTCTTCTTAATCCGTCACCACACGGGAATACATAATATGTAGTTTGCTTGTATTAAAACATACGATATGTTACATGAAATTGTTAAGTTGTTTCAAATAGGTGATTAATTTATTTACAATCTTTTGCTCGCGGCTCTGCCCGTATGGATATTGAATATCGCGATAATAATTTTTCAGATTAGCACCTAGCCTATTATACTCACAAATAATGTGACTTTCTATTAGTAAAAGAATATTCCTAATCGGTTCAATAAGCTCGGACTGCCTCGTTGGTCTAGTGATTAGCGTATGCGACTGCTGATCAAGAGATTTCCGGTTCAAATCCCGGGTCGGGCTAAAAATGGTTTTTCTACAGATAATCTTAATCAGCCTGGAGTATGTTAATTTGGCGGTGAATCCGCCCGTGCCTCAGAGAGCACATTAAGCCTTTGGTCCCGGTTGTCATGAACATCTATAGCAATCTTTATTGGAAAGTCAGTGCAGTTTAATCTTTGAATTTCAGTTCTCCATCAGGGTTGCGGAGGTCAGATGCCAGTCGCTCAATGAAAAAACTAATATAACTATAAAACCGGTTGAACTAGTAGCCGACCCCAAATAATCTTGGAAATGAAGGCTAGGAAGAAGATTCAGTAGACTTAGATATTACCTCTTGCAACACTCTTAAACTTTGAAAGTAATCCTACTAAAATTATAAACGTGAAAGTTTGTGAGCATGTATGTGTGTATGTATGTTTGTTCCTCTTTCACGCAAAAACTACTGAACGAATTTGGATGAAACTTTACAGTAATATAGCTTATATATCAGAATAACACATAGGCTACTTTTTACTGCAATAATCGAGATACACGGGTGAACGCTAGCTGATTATAAAAATACATAAATCGTGGATGTCAAAATGTATCACTGTTTATCTCCTGTCAAAACTTCACAGGTTGCTATGCATAACACACTTGCTTAACAAAAATAATGAGGCGGGTAACACCGCAGGGCGCAGCTAGTATTAGTATAATTGTAATTTTAGCTCTTAATATAATGTGTACTCAATGTAATACACACACAAGCGACTTCACTCGACACGAATATAGTAGAACTCCTCGGATAATGCAAATATTTGCTAAGAAACAGAACAGAAAAGGAAAGCCATGTATATCTTAGTTAATCTATCTCTACTAAACAACTGCTGTTATCAAATATCTCCTTATAATCGCATAATACCACCTTTATTTCATTAGCGAAGCATGCAAATAGTACTTTCTGTGGCGTGTCTGATCTTATGCATCGATGCCTCGTAATTACACGTTTGTGGAAATAATTAATCAGATGCATTATGTTCTGTGTTCTTACGGTTTCTATCTATACAAATTAATAATCTTGAATTGTTTGTTTGTAATTTCAAATTAACAACTTTTCTATAAATGCATATTATTATATTATAAGTACGTAGTAAGTATAAGATCCAAGCCCGTGCCTCGGGGAGGGAAGTCAGTGCCCTCAAATATACTGACAACTAGTTCAATCTTCGAATTTCAGTTCTCCCTTAGGGTTGCGGAGATCCGATGCATGTCGCTCCGTGGAAAAACTGAAATTCAGGTAAAACCGGTTGAATTAGTAGCCGACTCCAAATAAACTTGGGAATAAAGGCTAGGAAGATGAAGATGAAGTACGTTATTATACGGTACTTAATTAAAAAAAAAACAATTTTCTTTTGTCAGTCTGTACCGGCTAATCTCATAAACGGCTGTACCGATTTTGACAGGGCTCGCACTGACGATATAAAAAACAACTTAGGCTAAATATAGGCTTAATATTTTTTTACAACAACGGCGGAATGCAGCTAGTTTCTTATATACTGGTGTGGATTTGTGTAAGGAGTGTAAGGTGTGGGTAAAACAATATTGTCCGTGTGGTGACGGATTAAGAATACAGAGTGTCACCACCCCTATTCATCCCGCTTGTGTCGTATAAGGCGACTAAGGGATAAACTACGCAAGACAACATAAATTCAAAGAGAAGGAAAACTTGAAACCAACCCTGTACCAACCCGTCTGGCCAGAGTGGTATAGTACGCCAAAACCTCCTTTCTAAGGAGAGGCCTATGTCCAGCAGTGGACTGTTGAAGGCTGTTGATGATGATGATGATGATGAAATCAATATTTGTTACATCAATGTGCAACAACAACACAATATTCTGTATTGTATAGTGCTTTTGGTCTCTTTTGGCTTATAGCCAAGAACTTATCATCTAATCACATTAAGTAAAGTGCTTATTTTATTTGCATCGCGGTATAGTGAGCCAAAACTTCTTTTGTAATAAGATACATATATGTCCAGGTCTGATAAACGTAGTTGTTATTGCTAGAAACGCGTAGAATAAAATTAAAACAGTACAAAAAATTGCTCAATATTAAAGCACCTACTACTAAATCTACGTACTAAAGTCTCTCTTGATGGTTCCCATGAGTTTATGTCTCAATTACATATCACTAACTTTATGATTTTCAAAGTGATCTCTTACTAGTTTTTACTTCAAGATAATTTCGCCTCCAATATCGCTTATTAGACGAGTTAGAACATTGCTTTTTGCCGCATAAACGTATATAATTAACAAGCTCTTCTGTATTGTTACCTTGTCAAAGAATCATTACAACCAACTGTTATTAATTATTGTGATCATTTCATATGTAAAATTATACTTAGTGCCTTAAAAATAAAGTCTATGATGCATAAATTGTGTACGAGACGACTAATCTGTTTATTCAATGGTTCCGAATTCCGCAGGTTCGATGCATTGAATCGGAACATATTTGGTTACTAACATCCGTTCTCGCTTTCTCGTGGTTGGTATATCGTGTTCAGTTTCTACGCTTTGACAGGTATTTTTCTTTCTTTTTTATCGTAATACTCAATTTCATACCTGAAGTTGTCTTCCTAAGACTCACTTAGGAAATGTCGGCGCCTTCTAGCTGTTAAGTCCGGTAGGGTGTTAAAATATCTGTAAAAGATTTACTAAAATAATTTTAACAAAAAGAAAAACTATTTCGAGTACCCAAATCGCGACAATTGTGCCTATGATATTTGAGGAGTTCCCTCGAAGAAATTACCTATACGTAATAATATGTATAGGATATCGAGCTATACGAGTACTATATTCTAACGAAATGTTAGGTTCTGATCGTCGCTTGAACATACATCACATAAGAGTGAGAGTGTCTGACAACATTAGATTCATTCTTTTAGTCACAGCATTATATAAGTAAACCACATTTCATCTACAAAGGAAATGTTTCTTGTGAAAGTTCACAAAGTCATTTAGATATATTTGTGCAATTCTTTTGTCAGGAAGGTACAACAATTGAGTCTCATAAGCTATTTTATTTTGATATGTTCGTCCTGTCTGTGTGATGACGGATTATTTTATGGAATATACGGAGTGTCACCATCCCAATTCAACTCCTGACTAGGGGAACAAATTACCAGTATAACATCACTGCAAGGAGAAATAATTTTGTCACAATCGCTATACCAACCCGGATTGGTCATCGTATATAGTATATTAAGCCAAAATCTTCTTTCTAAGGAGAGGCCTTAGTGTAACAATGGAGTGTAAAATAGATCATAATGAAGACGAAACGAATTTGACCGTAGATCCTTCGTCGGGAATTGTGCTAAATGGGCTCATCGATATAGCTACGATATATGTAGAATAAATATGTGCATTTAATCATAAATCGTAAATCCAAGTCACGATATAGAAATAATTATTGTTTTGACTGAGTAATGGATAGTTATATATAATAGCTGTGTATGTAATTGTAATTTCTATCAAAATTATAGGTTTGTAAGAGGTGTTGATGCATTTTGATATGTTCTCATATCTTCGAGTTTGGTTATAGTTTGTTGGATTTCTTTTATTACATTTAGTTTTTTTTATGTTTATAAAAACATTAAACGTATGTGTATGAATGTAGTGCTACATTATATGATTTTCGTATAAAACATTCATGTATATTGTTAGATGTGATAGCCACCAATGGGTAAATGCGATTCCGAGAGGTGCGTTACACCCTTGTGTTTCTACTACCCACAGTAGACGGGTTTTGCCTTCTGTAACCTCAAACCAATTTACTATGAGCCGTCAAGCTGCCCTTTATATGCACCGATCCTCACGATAAAAATTACCTAGCAATGTGTGATTATGGTATATAAATTACAAGTCTTAATCCTAAATATGGTTATTCCCTAGATTATTTTTAGGTTAGCTACTAGTTCAACTGAATTTACCCAATTATCAGTTATAAAAACCAAACAACACTTTTAACCCGAACCGAGAATCGAACCCGAGACCTCTATATCGGCAGTCGATAGACCAATGACGCGATTTAGGTAAGTAACAAGTGAAACTAATAAAAACAAGTAAACATACAACACCTATAAAATTTTATCATTTTATTATAAATATATATGTATTATGTAATACGAAGTTGTACTCAATTAATATTGTTTCGCTTGCATATCGTTATAAAATTTATCGTCAGGCTTCATCATCATCATCAACAGCCTTTAACAGTCCACTGCTGGACATAGGCCTCTCCTTTGAAAGGAGGTTTTGCCCTACTATACCACGCTGGCCAGACGGGTTTGTTTCAAGTTTTCCTTCTCTTGGCAGTGATGTTAGCTGCTATTTTGTTCCTTTAGTCGCCTCTTACGACACCCATGGAATGAATAGGGGTGGTGACACTTTGTATTCTTAATCCGTCACCACACGGACTCGTCAGGCTTGGGTCGGAATATCTAGTAAAATAAACTACAAACTATTTCATCAATTGAATTAAACGAACCAATACTGATTTGCTTATGCGCAATGATGATGATACTAATTTGAACGCTATTTTCCGAACTAATTTCTGCAAGTACACACCCGACGAGGTCAATATATCGTCAACAGTTATTTGTCTTGGCAGTTCACAGTACGTAACGGTTTGGGGTTCACTCAGCGAGACGTGGCTTACCGCTTTTAGTATCACTTTGTGTTATATATAAGATATTTTATTTTATAATGTGTCTGCGGAATGCCACCAAATCCTGCTGTAATGAAATGGTACAAGGAATTTTTAATCTTAAAAATCTTGTCTTGTTTTTTCATGAGACAAACGTTTCTTATCTTCAATAATTTGACTATAAAACATTTTTTTGAATTCATTTCAAATGGTTCAAATACAATATTTGACTGCACGGTAGTGGTTTAAGCGGTCGCCAGCAAGTGTCGTTGGTTCAAATCCCACGTGGGACAATACTTTGTGTGGTCTAAAAATTATTGTTCTGAGTCTGGGTGTTATATGTGTCCGTTTCATGTATATTTGTAAAGTATACCGTGACACAGGATGTATTTTCCTAACGCGGTATTGTCTTAAAAAAATATTAACTATTCAAAAAGTCAAGACAAACTTAATATATTCAGATTAGGTATTGAATATTCTATTATTGAGAAACGTTATAGAAGTATAGCGTTATAAATACATCTAAATCGTCTGTCTCTTTTCAATTAATATTCATCCATTTTCAAAGTAGTTAAATCTTTCACACTTAATCCAAAACAAAAGAAACCTTACAATAAAACTGTCACAACCAATTATCCTAAATCGTCTTTACAAGGCTTCTGAAATTAGGGTTCGCTCGCAAGATGGCTGACAGGAAGCGAGCAGGTGCGCCCATGCGGACGGTCGCAGCGCCTGCGCGTCGATGCGTTACCGTAAACTTGGTGCTCATGCGTCATATTGCACCGGATTCATACCGTTCGGAGAAGTCTGGCTATCTTTTTTTAGTACAATTAATATAAAGAAGTTATGTTATAGTTTCAGTACCTGGCTTTATTGGATTAAGGTCTTTCGTTTTATATAGTGAAGCTTTGCTATGTTAAATGTGTTGTGTTTATTTGTGAGAAAGAAGTTTAGACACGATGTTTAGATAAGAAAATTTCCCGAACATACCTTGCGCATAAGCTACTTTAACATGTAAGAACTAAGAACATGTGCTGTAAAGTTGATATTGCATAAGAGTTACATAGAGGCATAAGGCTCCAGTATCTACTTAGATGTAAGTGATTACAAACGTCACAGAGCCAAATGATGTTCTTAAACTTAAAATATCTGATGCAGAAACAAAAATTGTATACTCTTCGTGTTTAGGAACGAAAATAAGTTAGAAAATCAGGTACGATAAAACTTAGAATCATGACAATCAGAATGTTAGATTAGATAGATCTTGTTGAAAAATTGTCCAAGAGCAATCCTATTGTAGGTTTTAATTACTAAAAATGTAAGCTAACTCTAACTAGCAAAGCGCACGCTGAAAGTCTAGGGCCTTCATCAACCTTGAGTTTCTATTATTATTCTTAATTATAATACAAATAGTGAAATATAGGAATCACATCACCACAAGGTCTAAAGCGTCATCTGCTGTAAATATAAATCATTTAACACCCTCGTTTGAAGGACTGCAGAAGTCTGCGGTAACATCGAAAGTGGTTGTTCCGTGCTAATAAGCACCGCCTGCGCCGGCGCCGCTAGAAAGCAAAGGGCTAGCTCACACTAGACACTTCGAGAAAGTGAGAATACGATAAATTGAGACTGAATACGTGTGAAATTATAATACTTATTATATTACTTTCAGAAGAGGCACAAATGATTTTAGAAGCGGATTTCGTAAGAATAGATAAAAGTACTCACGTTCTTCATTCTTAGCCTGGAGTTCTTTTGCTACTGCAGTGTTCTCTACAGTCGTCTGAACGTGTTCGATTTGGAAATTGTTCCATATCTATAGTCGTCACAAAATAAAAAGCCCGTTTTGACATTTATCATTTGACATGCCGCATGTAAGAAATTGAAAAATCAAATTCATAATCCTATTTAATTACTATGTTACCTATACACTATCACAACGCGTATCCTATATAAGCATCAAGTTTAACTTGATATTGAAAAATTGCAGTCAAAAACACGAATTAATCGTATTAGTTAAGCCACGATGACAAATGTCAAACCGGGCTTCTTATTTTGTGACGATTATAGTTTGTGTTTTCATGAAGGTAATCGTACATAATTTAGTATTGAAATAAGTTATGCTGTGTTTTGAATTCTTATAATGTTTGTTGTCAAGGTGATATGTATTTTATTGACTACAAACCACGAAACTTTGTTTTAGCTAGTAAAGTATATATAATTATACATAGATAGTAAGCTCCTAACAAACTATTAATGTCTATAACTATGTTGACAGGGCTTGAAGCTTATTACTTTTAAAGTTTACTGCGCAATTTAAATCTGCTCTTTAAAAGAGTTATCTATGTAGACTTAACATTTTAACATGAAACGGCTGCTTAATGGCCAAACATTCTTAGTGCTGTCAACAGAGTTGCTTTCCAAGAAATTATTGCACTTAAAGTGTCCCTCACTCTTAATTTGGGCATTTGCGAAATCTTGCGTTTTCTTACATACCTAGTAAATAAAAGTCTACAGCTTCGGCATAACTCCATTAGCTATTAAAGTGCCAATCTGCCAAGGAATAGGATAATTTCAAAACTTAGCATTTCTAAGATTAATGCTGGATTCTATCAGAACTAGATTAGGTAGAGGATACTGTGAGTTTAGGCTGAAAAATGGTGTAACACTAGACTACATACAGTAGCTCAAATATACCAGGGTATGTTCGATAAGTCAGGATACATACGCATTCTTGTGTGCTTGCAGTAAATTTGAAATGCTAAAACTTTGTCACTTGATTATACCAAACGAGTATACGTCTCATTTAATCGATATAAATTTAAATGTAAACACGAATGATTTCATTTGGATGACATCATTTGGTCCGTATAATATTGACAGATTTGTAATTTGTTTTTCCGTCCAATCTTGTTTAATGTTCTTTATTTATGTTGTGCAGGCAAATAACTGTTTTTGGCATGTTACATTGCAGAGTATTTATGTTGGTTATTCAATTGATGAAACCACTTTAATCATCAAATTCTTCAAGACTAATCTGTGGAATTCAAAACCAATAAAAAAGTTCATAGTGGATTAATTTATTTGACACCGAAGAATTAATACCTCTTTCGCAACCTTATTACATCAGTTTCAAGTTTCTAAATTATAAAATTTTCATCCAAGTCTTGCATATAAAGTTAGATTTAGATATGTATATAATAGTGAAGTGAATTTTACATACAGGCGTATTAAAATAGATTTAATTATAACAGACTCTCGAAATCCTGTATGACTTCCGTTCGCAGACTTGAAGATATCTATCCAAAGTACCGTATTACTAAATGGGACACCACTAAACAATCTTCTCACCAAGTGTTAACCGTTATGAACCAGAATTCTGTAAAAGGATGGGCAATCTCGGAGATATGTGCGATCTGATGTCACTGCTAACTGTATTTGTGAATGTGAGGACAATGAAATAGACTACAATAGAGTGATCTAGTTTATAGATTTCGTTTCGAACTAAAATTTCATTCAACGTATTTGTCTTAATATTACCATGCTCGAGCAAAATTTACGTAGTCACTAATGCGATTTTGATTTTTAAATAGGTTAATTTGATTTAACCTTAGTTTAAACTTTTTTTTCCTATAAAAACCCACTATTATGAGATCACTCTACACTCTCTTATGCAGTGAAATGCATAATACAAGCTTGTTTTATTTGAAGTAATTGCACTAATCTGTTTTCCCGTTTTTATTCAAAATGTCAAAACTCGGATTCCAGAAACCTAAGATGTGAAACCAATCAAAAGATTTAAAGACATTGTTGGATGTATTAAATTGTATAATTTAAAATAACCTAAAATCGAATCATTTCAGAAACTAAAACATTAAGTTTTTTAATAGATTAATATAAAACAATACTCCGTTTTTGTGTAGTTTACATTCAGGTGAATGATTAGTACACAATTTGTCATCGCATAACCAAATTTTTCTTTGGCAAAGTTATTGAACTCTTTGAACCGATCAGTCGCCATTTTTATTCCAAATTTGTATCTGCCCACCAAATATCCACCATCTATAATTAAGCAATTGTGGTAACGAATTGCTAGAACAAATAAATCTTGATTATGACTCTGAGAAACATCTCCTTTTCGACGGTTACTTTGAAGTTTTTGCTGCAAGAGCAGTGACCACATCTGCTCATGGTGACCATATTTGGACATGATGTCAAAGCATGACCTCACTGCCCAGTACCGCGGTATTATCGTTTTATGTCGTTTGGTATTTATTGCTTTTGCTTGAATGTACTGGATGTAATAACTGTGTTTAGAGCCGTATTAGTTATTTTAATTCATTCTCGGAAATTGGTTTCGTTGGATACAATGGATTCGCCTACTACTCTTGTTAGATTTTATACTAGCTGTAACCCTCGGTTTTTACGAAGTAAACTTTTAGATCAATATATTGAATTATACTGAATTTGTGTTCAATGAATTCTAAATGTTATTATATATTATCATTTTTGTGTCATAATAGAACCTAATCGAGAGCCCGCTTATTGGCCATCAAATCTTAATAAAACTGCATAGTCATGCTCCGAGAAACTACCAACATAAACATGCAGTCTAGAAAATACCTCCTTCAAATAAACTTCTTCGAAATAAAGCTTAATATACATGTCAGAGTTGAAAATTTAAACTTGTAGACCTGGCGCGATTTCGCCTACGAAAATGAATAGCACAATGATATTGGGTGAAATATGGTTCGTCTCAGTTTTTGTTGCACAGATCATAGAAAAAAAGAAATTTAAATTGGTGGTTCTCCTGCTGAGAGACTACAAACGAGGTAGATATAGACTGCGTCTCCACCCGATGGCGGTTGTTAAGTAAAGTTTCATCTAAATCCGTTTATTGTAGCGTAAAAGAGCAATAAACATACATACTAGTTTGTTGGTCTAGTGGCTAGCGTATGCGGCTGCTGTTGCTGCTGATCAAGAGGTCTCGGGTTCGATGACTGGGTCGGACTAAATATTTGTGGATCACACAAATATTTTTTTCGGAGTCTATAATAGTTGTTTTCTATGTATAATTTTGTTTTTATTTATGATTTTTTTTATGTATTTATATCAGTTGTTTTGTACCCATAACACAAACTCAGCTTAGTTTGGGACTAAATGACGTTGTATGTAAGATGTCCGAAATATTTATTTATCATCATATATCCATCTAAATCCATGCATTCGTATACCGAAACTTTCCCATTTCGATTGGATAGCATTATGTTTAGTGATACTTTATTATTTTGTACATAACCGAACAAAATATTTTAAAGAATATGGGTTCTAAAGAACCTCAGAGTTATTTTGTTAGTTACTTAATCTTGTTTCCGGACCAACAACTAAATATCTCTGAAATGATCACTTTAAGAATTACTGACGGATATACGTTGTTTAACAAATTACTCATTACCTAAAACAAATTTTCTTTGAACGAGATTATCGATCTACAAGCTACCATAAAAGGTGATGGCGCTTCGACGAGTATCGACGTATTTTTTTTTAAATAAATAAATGTTTCGGACACCTTACACAACCCCATCTAGTCTCAAACTAAGCAGAGCTTGTATTATGGGTACTAGACAACTGATATAAATACATGAACATACTTTTTTTTGTAAATACATACATATTATACATAGAAAACACCCAACTCGGAAACAGATATTTGCGGATCACCCGGGAATCGAACCCGAGGCCTCAATCAAAGTCGCATGTATATGCTCCCACTGCGCCATCGAGGTCACACACACAGTCATTCGCGACGTACATTCCAAATTCGACTCCGGTACATAGAAAAATATTTTCAGTAAATGATTATTAAAAAAATCATTTAAAATAAATGTGCTTACTTATTATAGTGCCTGCTCGTTTGCCTTCTATGTCATTAACTAGCATTCGCCCACCGCTATGCTCGCGTTTATGTGAGATATCGCGGTAATAATTCTTAATGTATACTTACATATATAGCCTATGTCACTTACAACTATATAACTATATTTAATAGAAGAATTTTCATAATCGTTTCCATAGACCCAGAGATTACGTACTCCAACAACGTTGCAAACTCACAAATTCTAAATCTTTATTACAATATTATTAAAGGAAAAGAGTAAAGAGAATCAGAACTTTAGCTTAAGGAACGAATCCGTTCAAGGAACGGAGCTTAGCAAAATTTTCTTACTACTAATATATTTTTTAATCATCAGTGACTAAGAGAAATTAGCCAATGAAACAAGAGAATAAAGGCCGCTGCATACGTGACGGGATTTTGCACGGACGGGACGGAACGGGAAGTTTTGCAAACATCGTTTCACACAAAATTTATAAGGAAATGCATACTTCACGGAGACACGGACGGGACGGGAACGTGGCACGCCCGGGACGAGCTAAATATCGTCGCCGACGATGTTTAGCACGTCAATAGCAATTAAAGCCAATTCTTGAAATGAAAAATCCATCTTTCCTTGTTCACAACACTAGCATGTTAGATCTGAGTCACAGTCACGGTGCGTATGCCTTTACATCACGTCCCCGTTTATAACGAGGCAACCACGTCCACGTCCCGTCCGAGGAAATATCTCGTTACGTATGCAGCGGCCTTAAGATAGAAAACTAAAAACGTTTGCAACTTTGTCTAGGAGGGCTGGATGCAGACCGAGATGACAATTTTCTTTCTCTTCGCAGTACCGATATCCTGATTTAGTCAGCTATTAGTAGTTTCTTTAGGTTTTACGACACCAACGGGATGAATAGGTGTTCTAGTACTCTGTAATCTGAACGCGTCACGATAACAACATCCTCCTAGCCATTATTCCCAAGTTTATTTGGGGTCGGCTACTAGTTCAACCGGTTTTACCTGAATTTCAGTTTTTCCACGGAGCGACTGGCATCGGACCTCCGCAACCCTAAGGGAGAACTGAAATCCTAAGATTGAACTAGTTGTCAGTATATTTGAGGGCACTGACTTCCCAATAACGATTGCCATAAATGTTCATGACAACCGATGACACTTTTTGGCCCGACCCGGGATTTGAACCCCTTGATTAGCAGTCGCATACGCTAACCACTAGACCAACGAGGCAGTCACGATAATGCCAGTTAAAAAAGCATTGGAAAAAACTACACACCCTATCTAGATCACTCGTTTAATATAATGCGGTATTTTAATCACGTTTATTAAGATTATAATTCGCGATTATTTTGAACGATTCATCCAACAGCTGACAGCAGTCAGTTAATAATGCGAAACAAAGGAAAGTGAATGCCATATTGTTTATTTAAAAGCAAAGGCAACAAGCGCCAGTGTATTTTCGGCCGTGATTGATCAGTTCAGAAATGATTTGATCAAATCGTTACACTTCAAGTGTGGAGCAATGAACTTATCGAGTGGCTTTGTTGTAAGGCACTGGTGATTCGATCCGAGAGTGCTGATCGAATATCGTATATGGATTTTAAACATTCTAATTTTTGGATTTATGAGTTATAAATTTATGTGTGGGTAGATTTTAAATTTGTATTGTATTGTAAAAAATAAATATCGGTAGTATTTTTATATTATAAAATGCCCTAAAACTTTTTGTAAATTCAACGTAAATAGATAACATAGATTTTCATAGTACTAGATGCTTTTCCTATGGCACGCCGCAAATTTCATTAAAAACGGTAAAGCGGTTTTGCTGTGGAAGCGTAAAAGACAGAGTTACAAAAACAGAAAACAATTATTGTCACGTGAATGATACTCCCTACTTAACTGTGCACAATTTTTTATTAAGGTATTATCATATCAATTATTCAAGTAAATAAGGTTAAATTACAAAATCAACTAGTAAAAAAAAACAAATTTAAAAATATTATAGGTACACATCACATCAAAAGCTTCTTACACTATTACTGCACATAGGTTTCTCCTTAGAAAAGAAGCTTTGGCCTACTATACCACGCCGGCCAGGCGGGTTGTATAAATGTGGTACAAGTACAAAATAATTTGATGGCGCAACAAATGAAGCGTCTAAAATATTCCGTTACACCAGGGCTACATCATCTAGACGGATGCTCCAAATAAATACAGCACGGTGGTTCGTGAGGCGCACTCGTGATCCACCGATAACTATCTGCCCACGACACTAACGTCACAGAGAAAAGCATCGGACGGACTGACATGCGAACGGAAACGTAGATAGTTTACTTTACTTTCCTGAATAAACAATCCTTACATTTTAAATGTAAAATTAACTCTGTCTGTACTGAACCGATTTTAGACAAATTTGGTTCACGTAGAGTCTAGAGTCTGAGAAAGGATATAGGTTACTTTTTACAGCCGGGTGGAGCTGCGAGCGAAAGCAAAATCATAGAGATCAAAATCATCAAGGATTTGGAAGAAAACGTGCTGTCTGAGATGAAGATGCATGGGAGTTTAATGGCCGTTTTTTGTCTGTGCGGGCATCCCTCCGGATACGATTTACTGGTAGATTCTTAGCAACTAAAAACCCCATGCCGTCTCGGGTACTAGACGCCGTGGAACTAGGTATATTCAACGTTCCTTCCCCGCTGTAACCTTGTCATAATATTAAACGATTCAATTGGTTACAAAATTGTAAAAAAAGTTTCAAAATATAAGCGCAAAATTACTTATGTACTAATCTTTTAAAGTCCTATTAAATATTTAGTAATCGTTAAAGTGTCATTATGTATTTGATCTCTATTTACCCTTTGCTAATATTAATGGGGTAGACACATAATATCAATTCTGTTACTACAGTGACTCATGAGGACATCGAATGGTCAAAATGTTCACTTGTTTTTATACCTACGGCTTTTATACAGACATAATGTAGATATATCCTTTTAGGCCAAGGCATTCTCCGTCAAAACCCAAGGTGTGGCAAACGTGACAATTTTAAAAAGCAACTACTGACTGACCTCTATGCGTCTAGATTTTTAACTAGAGGTCATAAATAGATAGTCATTTTATAACGATGTCGATTTATAGTATAGCAAGCACTAAACAAATAGTTTAGTACATACAATTGCATAACTTCCTTGCAAACGAATGGCCTATGGCCAGCAGTCTAGATCAACACATACACAGACGGGAGCAGTCATAGAGGGGACTAGTCTGTCATTCTGCGGGGGGATATCTTTACTCACATACACAATCGCATACAAAAATATTAGCCTGTCATTATGAACACACACATACGTAAACACATTCTGTATATAACAGTGTAATGTATGTGCACATTTGAGCTTATACTTTGTCAGATGGGGAACGCGGCGGCTACTCCCTACCATGTTGTAATATGTCAACAGTGGTCTATTAATACTATATCACTCCTTTATATTGTCATTTAGTTTCTCAGTCCAACACGAAATACAAACTTACACAATATCGTACTTCTTCTTCTTCTGTAGGTACCATCTCCATCACGGAGGTCGGCGACCATATGTCTGTATCTATCCCTTGCTTCGGTCATGCGAATCAATGCTTCTGTGCTGTCCACCTTCAACCAGTCTCTTATGTTCTTTGTCCAAGATATACGTTTTCGGCCTCCACCTCGTCTCCCTTGAATTTTCCCTTCAATAATTAATTATATCGTAATAATTAATAATAATATCGTACAAGATAAGAATATCCAAACATCCTAACAGTTTGGCAAGTCACTTGACGGACCAGACAATTGCGACTCGCAGATCGAAACGTAAAATGCCCCAAGACGTTCTTAAATGCTTAGTCGCAAGCTGAGCACGCCAAAAAACATCAAGACAGACCTACTATTAAAAGTTAGGAGTTTTTTTACTAGGGTAAAGAGACAGATCTTAGTAAGAAAAAAGTAAAAAGAAAAATTGTTTCTCATAGAATAGACTAAATCCATTGGAATTTTTGTAAAGAAATCGCAAAGAGCTTATGCCGTGTGAACTAAAAATATAAAAGAAAGGAATAATAACTATCCATGTTTCACACATCGTTTATGTTAATTGTTTCATGGTTCATACTTTGTATCAACATCGCGCACTAACGAACATCTAAAGACTTTTACAACATTCCAATTTTTTACAGTGTAATATGTATATTTTGTACGATACTATCTTTTCCCGGCAGCTCTCTTTGCAAAGTTATTATTTTTTCCACAACTCGAAAATTTTACGTTTCCTCCTCAGTTAGGCAAGTGATATTCCTGTCCTTGTTTAGAAAAACAATGTTTTCGTGTATTGTGATGACTTACAAACAAATATTATTGTTTTATTACCTGATAATAATTGAAAATTTAAAAGTCTATTGTAAGGGAACTTTAATTGTGAATTTATTCAATACATTTAATAGACAAAATTTCACACAAACTTTTTTTTTTTAATTTGTAATCGTTATTTACAGTAACATCAATTACTTTCGAAGCAATTTATTCTCACGCAATTTTTAATATTCATTAGACTCTACGGTAAATAAACAAATAAATATTTCGGACATCTTACATACATATTATACATAGAAAAGACCCAAACTCCGAAATAAATATTTGCGGACATTTGGTCCGAACCGGGAATTGAACCCGAGAACTCAAGCGCAGCAGTCGCATACGTTCACACTGCGCCAGCGAGGCAGTCACAATAAATCATCAATACAATCAGAAAAAGTAAAAAAGGCAATGCAAAATATCTAAAAAAACAAACTTACTATTTAATTGTTTTCGTATTACAATGACCCTAGCTGTATTGTTTTTCACTTTATATTAAAGATTAACAACTCGATAAATTAAGATCAAGTGAGCCTCACCTATAAAACAACGCTTCAAATATGTCACTAAAAATACATCATTATTATAAAAATAATGTGGTATCAACAATATAAAGATAGCATTCTGAAACGGAAACAATTGACCAATTACTTTACATGTGGGTAAGTGAAAGACATAGATTGTCGGCAGATAGAGTGGGAACGCACCGTTGAAGGAAGCTCGAAAGCCATTGTGATTGTGAAGAATCGCTCGATTGTTACCCCTATCAGCTCTGAACTAAACGTACGTGGCTTTTGTTCAGGAACTAGCTGAGTCCCGCGATGTTCCCCGCGTTTAGTTTTAAATGGCGTGTAGCGGAGCGAAGGTAGTATAAAAAAAATAGTTTTAAAAAACTAAACAAACACGCTTTTAAACTAAAAATCAGAAAATAATTAAAGTAAAAAGCGCGGGGCGACGTTATTGAAATATTTTTAGAAAGTACCCCACGCTTTGTTATAAAAGCTAAAAAGTAAAAAGTGTAAAAATTTTATTTTTGAAAAAAAAAATTTAAAAAGACATTTGTTTAAACATGTTTTTTTTATTTTTTTTTTCAAATTAATGTATTGTCATCGGTCCTCGATAAATTTACAAAGTTTGAACGAAATCTGGCCGTTTAAAGTGGGTCAAAATCGCACCCAAAGGAGTCGGTTACAAACATACAAACAAACAAACATACAGGTGGAGCTAATAACAAGCGTGACAAATAGCCTAAGTTACTCCTTATGTTATTAGCTTCATGCCAGTGAAGGTCTTGTGAAAATGGGTCCAGCCGTTCCAGAGATTACCCGGAACAAACAGCAGACAGTTTTTTACCGTATTTACTTTGATAGGTATGCATTTAGTAAAAAAACTGTTCATTTGATATTACATACAGACACTTCCATTTTATTTGTTTCTATAGATGTATAGATGACGGCAAATTATTTCTATAGCTGTATAGATGACGACAAATTATTTCTATAGATGTATAGATGACGGCAAATTATTACTATAGATGTATAGATGACGGCAAATTATTTCTATAGATGTATAGATGACGGCAAATTATTTCTATAGATGTATAGATGACGGCAAATTATTTCTATAGATGTATAGATGACGGCAAATTATTACTATAGATGTATAGATGACGGCAAATTATTTCTATAGATGTATAGATGACGGCAAATTATTACTATAGATGTATAGATGACGGCAAATTATTTCTATAGATGTATAGATGACGGCAAATTATTTCTATAGATGTATAGATGACGGCAAATTATTACTATAGATGTATAGATGACGGCAAATTATTTCGAACACAGTATAAGGAGACTATCCAGATTGAAGTGTTTGGTATGTGAACAATTTTATGTACACAACAAGATCGACGTTTCCGTTCGCAAATAATTTTGATAGTTTTTTTAAGTATGAAATTGCAGACGAGTGTTTCACTAACCTTTTTCTATAGGACGACATGAGTGGTGTAAACTAACACTCACAATCTATGTCAACATCGTAACTGAAAAAATTGTTAGTTGAATGCCCTTGTCTCAGGAGCTGATACATAAAATTACACACATGCCATCATGTAACACGAGATCTTGACAAGATTCTGCGAGAAATGTCTTGAAATCTAGGACTTTCCTATTTTAGCTTTTAGTCTACATGCTACATACATACAGCTTACACTACATACTTGTTTTGTATTATAAAAACAAAGTCCTCTGCCTGTATGTTCGCGATAAACTTAAAAATTACTGCACTGATTTTCATGTTGTTACCAGCAATGGATAGATTGATTCTCGAAGAAGGTTTTAGGACACATAGGTATTTCGTTTTAAATTTTCAACTATATCTATCCGTGCAAAGCCGTGTCGTGCCGCTAGTAAATAATAATAAAAACACACATACATAATTGTTACTGCTTTATTTTACTATTCAACAGTTTCTAGATTTTTTGTTTATTTGTCTGTGTGTGACATAAGTCTCTCCCGTTCCACGCCACTCTAATCCAGCCATCTTTCACAAGTCGTCACTCCATCTGGCCTGTAGGCATCCTACATTGCGTTTGCCTAAACGCGCTCTCTACTCTAGATCTCTTCTTCCCTAAATATAGGCTGATTTCAGCTTATACAATAAACGCGATAGAAGACATAAACTTAGGCAGTGCCCCAGGCAAAAGCTAGCTCTAAATAAAATACAATCAAATCACACGTCAAGACACACTTCCCATGCAATTTCATATCAAAGTAATTGTTTGTTTGTGAGTCGAAAACTTGAAGCAAAATTTTAAATAATAGTACTCCTATATATATTTTTTCTTAGTTCTTCAATAGCATAAAAAATGTTCTTAGTAATTAAATATCATGCCAGTCATTTAATATCAAAAAAATATCATTACATCTAACGCCACGGGGCTTCGTATAATATTCGTTATCCGTATCATTTTTTATGAACTCTACGAATTCAAGAAGAAAACCTTTGACAACATATTTGCTTGCAAATGTTCTATTTTTAACCGACTCGAAGCCAAAAGGAAGGATTAATAGTTTTGGTTTATATTTACGTTTGTAAGTTAGACCGTAGCGCCTGTACTAACAATTGTGCCTATGATATTTGAGGAGTTCCCTCCATTTCCTTGGGATCCCATCAGCAGATCTCGATATGGTGACGATGGGACCACCTGTAAGCTACGCCTATTCCAATGCAAAAATAATTTTTGAAATCGGTTCATAAACGACGAAATTATCGCTGATTATTATCGCATAAAGAAAAAAGATTCCGGCGAATTGAGAACCTACTCCTTTATTTTGAAGTTGGTTAAAAAAGTTAAGTCTTAAGCTATGATTTGGATAACTTAGAAGTGATTGAAATATATTGAGTTTACAATAATAGTTATAATATTACAATTCATACTCGTTCAATTTATCGTAATAAACATAGAAGGCGTGAGAAATTGATTTCAAACATATTTATGTTATTGTTGTTCGTTTGAATGTAAGACGCGAAAAAAATTATTTACACTTGTACTAATAGTTTTTTCTTCACTTCTCTATCATGGATATACATCATCATCCACAGTCTACAGATGTTTTAAAACGAGAATTATTAATTAAAAAATATAGGTCTTATGTGTTATGTTGCTTCAATGATGAAGAAAGATAAATACGAAGAGGTATGAGATTCAAAACTCCACTTATTTGGGAAAGAACTAATTAACATAAAAGTAACCCAAGACCAGCAGTGGGATGCTGATTATAATGAACATATAAAATGTGTAATTTTCTGGGCAAGCAAGAGATAGGCTCAGACTTCATTAATTTTAAAGTATCATTTCATGAGCACCTATAGACTACCAATAACTTTTCTCGCAATAGTTGTAAATGCACATTGAATCCAGAATCTGCTAACTAAAATGAAGCCTTAAATTACAGGATCCAAATTTCAAATTTCCTTAATTTTCTTCCTTTAACCGGACAAAATTTCATGCAATGTGTGAATTAATAATAAAATAAGTAAAGACTAAGTGAAGACCCTGACACGGGCCGTATGACATCATGAATTCCAACCTCGCTGCCCACGCCTCACAAAGATTATTTACTCTCGGCCAAATTATTTTGTTAACCGTATTTGTATAACACTAAGTGTGAAATTTGATTGGCCTATGTGTAAATTGCAAGTAAATGGAGATGAGGTTGTTTATGTAACATAAGTATTACATTGATCTTGAGAGCGCGATGCGTTACTTATTTTTTTTAAGTTTGTGAAATTGTAAGAACATTGCCAAGGTAATAAATATTAGTGTTATTTTCTGTTATGTATCTGGGGTTGCCAGGAATACATTGTGTCGCGAGGGAAATCACAAACATTGACATAAAGTTGGTGCATTAAAAATTAATTCTCTGAAATGGTATAAATAATAGAGTTAAACAGGCAAAGTGGTGTAGTATTTTTCTTTTATAAAGAAAAGTTTAAACTTACTTTGGGCTCATTTAGGTGGGAGACCGTTTGTCTGTTCACACGTGTGACTGTTTCCGTGATTTGAAGGTCACGTTAAACAGTCCGTCCCGGTTGTTATCATAAGAAAACAGTCGTAAAGCTTAGTTGGAGGTCTTTCCAAACGTCCTACAGCTAGATAATGTAGCCACGACGTGTCTTGCCAGTCCCCAAACCGCACTCGGCCAGCGTGGGGACGTATAGCCTCAACTCTCTCCTGAGAGGAGATGTGAGTACCACAGTGGGACGTTATGGGTTGTTGTTATTATTACATCAGGCCAAGTAGTCAAAATTTTAGGTATGGATTTCAGCATACTGTTGCTGGATGGAACTGGTTGATTGCATTTTATGCGATACCGTACCCGTTCTTGTTCATCAGGAAATCTAACATACTTCTTGACATTTCGAAATATGAAAACACTATTTAATTTTTACCCAATAGTTAATAAATATATATTTGCTCGCGTAAGAGTAATATTTTCATTTCTTGGAAGAATCTTTTTATTTTCACATGTTAAAACTACATTCAGCATGAAACAAGCAATTTTTTTTTTACAAAATTCACTCACTCAGATACATTCACCTTATTATCAGACACTTTTTCTTTTAAACATATAACCTTGTTTCTTTTCTTTGACAACTCCATCATCAGCAGCATATTGCACTCAATATTGAACACATAGGCCTCCCCCATTGCACGTCACTGATTCATTTTGGTTTTCAATTTTTATTTTAACCATTTTGAGAACCCATTATTGCCATGTCACCATAATAATATAAAAACTAATTGAGTTGATATCAGTGAAGGCAAGAAAGTCCAATTATTGTGTTCATTGGCTCGGCCCACGGGAATCAGTCCATGAAAGCATACAGCATGTGTACGAGTTTAGTTACAACTTTCACTGATTAATCTAAAAGCCATTATTTGATATCTGAGATGGGAGCCTGTTAAAATATCTGGAGGTATCTAATTTCTTTCTGCTAAAAGTGCAACATTTATGTATCTTGCTTTAACGACATAACTAGTTGCACACCGCGGTGTTACCCGCGTATTATTATGGTTGCTATGCAAGTTTCTTGTGCATAGCAACCTGTGAAGTTTTGACAGGAGATAAACAGTGATACATTTTGACATCTACGATTTAATGTATTTTTATAATCACCTAACTTTCGCCTGTTTATCTCGATTATTGCAGTAAAAAGTAGCCTATGTGTTATTCTGATATATAAGCTATATTACTGTAAAGTTTCATTTAAATCCGTTCAGTAGTTTTTGCGTGAAAGAGCAACAAACATACACACATACATACAAACTTTCCCGTTTATAATAATTCTGCGGATAATAATCATGTTTCATGATTTTATTTTATAACTATACTACTACAGTAGAGAATATATACTATAGTAGAACATCGCTGATTTTAGCATTAATGTACCGGCTCGACCGGGGTAGTACAACCCCCACACAGTAAATCAACTTATAATTTTAACAAAAATCAACCGACTTCAATGAAAAACTATTCCGAGTACCCAAATCGCGACATTTGTGCCTATGATATTTGAGGAGTTCCCTCTATTTTCATGGAATCCCATCATCAGATCCCGATATGGTGACGATGGGACCACCTGTAAGCTACGCCCATTCCAATGTAAAAAGAATTTTTGAAATCGGTTCATAAACGAAGAAATTATCGCTGAACATACATACAAAAAAATCCGACGAATTGAGAACCTCCTCCTTTTTTTTAAGTCGGTTAAAAATGACAGCATTCGTGTTATTTTTGTCAATATAAACATATTATTCACAAGCAACACCTAAACTTCGAAACTAATAGTAGCAGATCATAAAAATATTTGGTCGCACCCGCGCATCGTACCTGAGACCTCAGGCAGATAAATGGAAAACGCACCGAGGCATTGGCATTTGGCTTTAGTACCATTAGAAAACTATGTACTACTAGACTCATCCTTCTAGCTATTATTCCTAACTTTATTTGGGGTCGGCTACTAGTTCAACCAGTTTTACTTAAATTTCAGTTTTTCCACGGAGCGACTGGCATCGGACCTCCGCAACCCTAAGGGAGAACTGAAATTCGAAGATTGAACTAGTCAGTATATTTGAGGGCACTGACTTCCCAATAACGATTGCCATCGGTGTTCATGACAACCGGGACCGACGGCTTTACGTTCTCTCCTCATCGCCAAACTTCCAAACTCCGGGCAGCTATTAGGAATTTCCTAACAAAATCCCAAAAACACTTTTTGGCCCGACCACACTTTTATGTACTACCAAACTATCATATTCAATTCCATTATATAAGTTGGTTTAACAACATTGTCTAAAAACCACGCTTCATAAATTATCTCAATTTTATCACCGTTATGTGTCAGATTCAAAGTTTGCGCACCTTCTTGAAATTCTAAAAACATAATCACTAAAACAATCGATTTACTTTTTTTTTCAATTGTGTAACTAAAGTAAAATAAGGTCGTTTATAACAGTAGCGTTTTAGCTTAACGAATCGATTGACAGTTCAACTGACAGTTCATTGATCTTTCCATGTTAGTGCAGAAATCTGACGCCTTTCAAACCTGCTACGTGCTATGAATGGAAAATTTGTCACTATCGTTTCACATCAATTCGGTTATAATGTAAGGAAACTTTTTTTCGAAAAATTAAAGATGCTTGATGGTAAAAAATGATCAGCTGCGGTATTCTGTGAGGGGCTCTCTCTTTGGCCGGGTCCAGCCCAGTCCATCTGGCCTATCTGTATCGAAAGATAAATCGCTGAGATCTTTTTTTTTTGTTTTTTCGGAAGCCGATCTCCATTTCATCTCATCCACGTTTTTTATCATGAAATTCATTACGACGACGATTTGAAGACTAGAAGACGTTAATTGGCAGAAATAGCTGATATTATTCGGCTGTTTGCCATCTCATCAAAAGGAGAAGAAGATAAATCTGTCTACCGTTGTATTTCAAACGGATACAAACTTCTTGAAAATGCCTATTTCGTTAGGATTTAATTAATCCTTACCTAACAATGTATTATAAATTCGAAAGTAACTCTGGCTGTCATGGACCTGCTTTGATTCTTGAAGAAGGACATTGGCTACTCTTTATAACGATAACAGCCTATTTCTATTTTACTTTCTACTTCTTTACCATCCATATGTTCGGAAGTTAACATTTGAAACTATAACCAGTTGAAGAGATTTATACCTATGAATATATCCAGACGCATTTCCTCATAGTTTCATCTATTATTGATCCTGGATGTAAGCCAGGAACGTTGAACTGATCTAGTATACTGTTGCTGGAATTGTGCTCATATATTGCGGTGATATGGTGTCGTGAAGTTAATTGTTAAGTAGGGCCTACGAAAATATCCTAAATTTATCCTATTCGAATGAGTTTTTTGAAATGAAATGTTTGAATGAATATTATAGAAATGGATTTTTAGAAAGATCGTTAAAAGCAAATCTGTAATTATAGCTAATTACTGAAAAATTCTAATTTGACTTGCTTTATCACGGGGACTATGTTTCGGCTATAGATATCAAACATTAATCTATTACTGTGCCAAACCTATCTTCGATCGACTGATAGTTTCGCAGTATCCAAACAATAATTTAGATGCTTATCAATGAAATATCGACGGTTTTAAGTTGTACACCAAGCGTCTTTTACAAAATACAATTTCGACCTTAAGCTCTTTAAGTTTAAAATAGAAATTGAATTGAATAAAAAGTTAAATCTTGTAAGCATACTATTTTTGACTCTATTTTTTTACATGAAAGTCTATTTTGTAAGAGGATGGAATTTTAACTAGCTATTGTTGTAATGGCTTAATTGAGCGGATTCTCATGGACTGTATAAAGTGTCTTAGATAACATCGACGTGGATATCTGACGGATCGCTTTCATTACTAAATTACGTGTAAACAAATTTCTGATGAACCAAACATTTCTGATGGCTCTTATTTTGTTTTATTTTATGAATCTCTGGTCATTCTTTTTTTATTTACATACTACAAACAATTTACAATTTTTGTTCTTGTTTAGTATGATACTTTGAAATTAGGTTTACACAAAACATGCTGTTCTATAAGATAAGAGGTCTATAGGATACTGACCAACCAATCAAATTTTTTTAGGTGTTGCAAAATTTTGTATGGCAGGTTTATATTTGAAAGAAATAAAAAGGGAAATAATACGATAGTTTAAAAGCCGATTAAATATAAAATTAAAAATGTATCTATCTTTATATATATAATTCTTGTGTGAGTGTGTATGTCACTGAACTTCTCTCAAACGACTGGACCGATTTTGATGAAATTTTTTGTGTGTGTTCAAGGGGATCTGGGAATGGTTTAGATTCGCAATTGGACCCGGTAGGTGGCGCTGCGATCAAGTTCTGGAATTTTAAAGTTGGGTGGTACGAAGTTCGCTGGGTCAACTAGTGTATGAATAAAATTATACAAATTTATCTAATAATGCTCTTTCTATTTGTCCTTAGATATCCGACATAGTTATCGGTCAGGAGGCGAACGTGACAGCCCGAGAAGCCTTGCTGAGCTGGGCTCGGCGTTCCACCGCCAAGTACCCGGGGGTCAGAGTCGCCGACTTCACGTCTTCCTGGCGAGACGGACTCGCCTTCAACGCGCTCATACACAGGAACCGTCCTGATCTGATTGACTGGCGTAATATCAGGTAAATTTACCATTCATCTGTATTTTAAACTAACTGACTTTTCTATCTTTCAAAAGGTATAAGTTTTCCCCGTCTTTGCTCCCAATTGACGCTCAAACTACTCCTGAGATTAGTGCGCTTAATCAAACAACCTCTTCAACTTCTACACTAAGTCGATGATTACAGGATTATTAAGGGCCACCGCAGACTAGCTACTTTTAGCATCGGCGATCGGCAACTAGTCGCTTTTTAGAAGCTAAATACGGCGACCGAACGCTCTACACACCGCACACTTAAAAACGCCAAACGTGAAAATTGAGTCGCTTTTTAGAAGTGCGACACAGCAGCTGAACGCTACTCTCCGCATACATTCGGATGCCGGTAGCATCGATTTGGCATCTGAGCAGTCGCTAAAACGCGCGTTTCCGATACCGCGATCGAACGCAGGAAGTCGCTAAAACGTGATGCAGCATCGATGCAGTCGCCGATCGCCGATGATAAAAGTAGCTAGTCTGCGGTGGCCCTAAGTCTTCTTAATAGTTGACTTCAAAGAATATATTTTAGCCTCACATTTAATTACAATCTATAAGTAGAAAGGTGGATTACGTAACAAATTTCCATTACTATCGTCTAGCGATTGAGTAGACAACAATTTATCAGATCTGAATATAGTCTCATAATCGAAGACAAACGTTACGCATACTTATTGGAGAAAGGAATTATATCTATTTAAACTTTATCTTTAATATTCCACATAAGCTCACCTTCAATTGATGAACAACAGGTTTATTGAACACGTACATACATTCAATAGCTGGCAATAAACAATAGGTAGAACAATAGAGGACGAAAATAGGCAAAGGCCGGACGCTGTACGCAAGACTTCAAACGATTTAAGCTATACCTGCCAATGGTCGTATAGTGCTTTTTTCGAATATTATATTTGTTTCAAAATGTAGGTATTTAGATTGATTGTTCCTGCAAAGATACCTTGAAAGTGTCACTGTCTATTATCAGCTATGAATGTATACTTTTCTTCCAAACTAGATCGCAATTTTTTTTCTAACATCAGAGACTTATTAATATAATATATAAAACTGTTCCGACAGACAACGCTCAGATGAAACCACTAGGCGCATGAAACTGTGGCATGTGTGTTTCTTGAAGTGCGTAGGCGAACACTAAAATAAGGTTTTGGAAAATTATGTTCCTAAGGGGTTGCTAAAGGCAATCAAAGTTATAAGAATAACATGTAGACGAAAAAAGCTAGTTTGCTTATATTCTTTCAAGACGTTAAGGCCAGTTTCACCAGTTTCTGATTAAGTATCAGATAATTATCTGCCAGATAGCACTATTTCAAAGAGCAACCGAGAACGACTGCTCACAAATCACAATCTCTGAATCACGAAAACGCTCATGTCATATCACCTATCTAAGTGCTGAACGAGCTATCGTTGCTTACCTTCGGTGATAGTTTCCAATCATTCATAATCAACAGTCCTTTAACAGTCCACTGCTGGATATAGGCCTCTCCTTAGAAAGGAGGTTTTGGTCTACTATACCACGCTGGCCAGACGGGTTGGTATAGGGTTGGTTTCAAGTTTTCTTTCTCATTGCATTGATGTTGCCGTGCGTTGTTTATCCCTTAGTCGCCTTTTACGACACCCGCGCGGGATGAATAGAGGTGGTGACACTCTGTATTCTTAATCCGTCACCACACTGAGTTTCCAATCACCTAAGGCCATTTGGCTTTTAGCTCAAAACCTATGGTCACTACAAATTATATTATTTTACAGATCAAGACAAGTCCGTGAGCGTTTGGAAACGGCCTTCCATGTCGTCGAGAAAGAGTATGGAGTCACAAGACTTCTCGATCCTGAAGGTGAGTTATCGATATAGTTGCTGATATCACAACACTAGTATGATATAGGTACAAACGAAGATATATCCTAGCTATGAAAATTTTGAGACTTGATAGATCTCAAGGTATAGAGCCACGCTGATTTCAGCACGAATGGGCCAGCTCGAACGGGGCGGTGGTACTCTTTCACAGAAGACCAATCTATAATGACAGCATTAATCACGTGGTCTTTTGGCATTTTTTAACCCCCCTATCCCCCTTGGTGAAACATGGTGTGGTTTAAGACTACCCTCCCTCCCCCTCCTATATCACGTGTATTTTGTACCTTCAAAGAATCTTACTTTTTCCTAAAATATTAATAAAATACATTAATAAAGACTACAATAATTACGTTCAGAGGTAGAGTAGAAATATTGCAGGTTGACTGACATAAAAATAATGAAAGAAATGATAAATATACGTGATACATTTACTACACCCTCCCCCCCCCCCCTCTCTCTCTCTCCCTTGTAATATTTGGTGATTTTTGACTGCCTTGTTGGCCTAGTGGTTAGCGTATGCGGTGCGGCAGCTGATCAAGAGATCTCGGGTTCGATTCCCGGGTCAGACCAAATATTTGTGTGATCCACAAATATTTGTTTCGGAGTCGGAGTGTTTTTCTATGTATAATATGTATGTATTTACAAAAAAAAAAGTATGTTTATGTATTTATATCAGTTGTTTAGTATCCATAATACAAGCTCTGGTTATTTTGGGACTAGATGACGTGTGTAAGACTTCCAAAATATTTTTTTTATTATTTATTTTTGCGAACCCCTCCTCCCCCTTTCGAGGCTCACGTGATTAAATGGACAGCCCCATTACTGCTGTCGTATTTCGTTGGTAAGTTCGATACCGGAGCCGCAATAATGCGGAAGATTATTAATACGCCGCCATATAGTGTGGGTTGATACCCCCATTTAAAAAACTGGGCTTATGAACTTAAAATCATTGTTCAAATTGCATGTATTCTTCGACAGAACACCATGCAAGCATATTTTTAAGTTGTTGTTTCGCTCAATTAATCAAGAAGTCATAAAACTTCTAATTGTATTTTGTTAGTGCCGTGTAAATTATGTGAAAACGCAACATCTGATTTGTTACGGCAATTTTATTTATCAACACTCTTTAGTACCGTTGGGATTAGCACCCATATCTATATAATTTGTCAGTTATTGTAAGGCGGCGGAGCAAGGCTAGTCTAAAAAAAAGCGGCCAAGTGCGAGTCGGACTCGCCCATGAAGGGTTCCGTAGCATCATATAAAAGTTTTTATAGTTCGTTGTAACTTTCATCCATGTTTTAATAATATAAAGATCTAAAGATATAAAGATCTCATTCAAACCAATTTACGTTGGAAGTTTACATGGTAATGTACATCATATTTTTTTTTAGTTTTCTATCTCTCTTATTTTAGAAGTTACAGGGGAGGGGACCAACATTTTACCACTTTGGAAGTGTCTCTCGCGCAAACTATTCAGTTAAGAAAAAAATGATATTAGAAACCTCAATATCATTTTTGAAGACCTATCCATAGATAACCCACACGGATGGCCTTGATGAAAAAAAAATATTTGAGTGTCAGTTCTAAGTATGGGGACCCCCAAAATTTATTGCATTTTGTCTATTTTTGTGTAAAAATATTAAAGCGGTTCACAGAATACATATACTGACCAAATTTCAACAGTATAGCTCTTATAGTTTCGGAAAAAAGTGGCTGTGACATACGGACGGACAGACAGACAGACTGACATGACGAATCTATAAGGGTTCCGTTTTTTGCCATTTGGCAACGGAACCCTAAAAAGTAGCTTAAGTTACTCCTTATTTTATCAGATATCTACCAATTCCGTCAAAATCGTTATAGCCGTTCCAGAGATTAGCCGGCTCAAATAGACAGTCAAAAAAATGCTGTTTAACTTAAGTACCATATATTACTTTGACTTGTTGGTCTAGTGGTTAGCGAATGCGGCTGCTGATCAAGAGGCGGGCGGGTTCGATTCCCGGGTTGGATCAAGTATTATTTGTGATTCACAAACATTTGTTTTGTTTGGAGTCTGGGTGTTTTTATTTACAAAAAAAAAGTATGTTTATGTATTTATATCAGTTGTCTAGTACCCATAATACAAGCTCTGCTTAGCTTGGGACTAGATGATGTTGTGTGTCAGATGTACGAAATATTTATTATTATCTATACTAATATTATAAATCTGCAGAGTTTGTTTGTTTGTTTGTTTGAACGCGCTAATCTCTGGAACTACTGGTCCGATTTGAATGATTCTTTTAGTTTTGGGTAGTCCATTTATCGAGAAAGGCTATAAGGCAATATTTTTATCTCGGTATTTCCACGGAAACGAGAAAAACGAAGGGCACGTCTAGTTTATTTATATGAATTAGTGAAAAGCTGTTATATTACAAACAGCAATTCAATGATATTTTATTTATTTTTGTAATATGACTAAAGAATACAATATTGAAGTTGGTCGACAGATATATCCATCCATACACAATAAGTAAATATCGTAAGGCTCATGTCTCGCATCAATACCTATGTCCCCATAAAAGCTCCGCGAATTAAATGAAACGACTAGTACATTAAATATTGGTCTCAACAGGTTCTATTCGAAGCGAATCATTTTACGATCCATTGTTCTCTCGTGCAAGTGTAGCAGCCCGTGTGACGTCACACCCCCTGTCTCATATGTATTCCGACATGGTTTTATGTTAATTCGATGGCGTCAATCGCTTGAACGCTTTATAATCATGCAACACAAATTTGGGAAGTCGGTTGTTGAACGGTGATTTAAATTATAATGAATTAAGCCCTGAACCACCAACCAAGTCACTCCACTACGAGGCCAAAGTGGAATGTATTAGTTCCCATTATTAGATTTTGCAGTCGCTGTTGAATGAAATCAAAAGTTAATTTAGATGAAATGTACACTATTGTCCGTGTGGTGACGGATTAAGAATACAAAGTGTCACCAACCCTATTCATTCCATGGCTGTCTTAAGAGGCGACTAAAGGAACAAAATAAGCAGCTAACATCACTGCCAAGAGAAGGAAGACTTGAAACAAACCCTTTACCAACCCGTCTGGCCAGCGTGGTATAGTAGGCCAAAACCTCCTTTCAAAGGAGAGGCCTATGTCCAGCAGTGGACTGTTAAAGGCTGTTGATGTACACTATTGAATGCAACGGAAAATAAGAATTTAAACTGTCTGTAACATGTTTTATGTCGTAATACCAAGGTCTTCGATCGTAAACTGAGTTAAGGAACCACCATTAAGAATTTATTCAGATTTTTAATATCCTCAGGAATTATCAGACGTTATCGTAATAATAGTTTATATGGGAGATATACAAACTAACAAATTACGAATACTTGACAATAAAATTACATTTCTTTACAAGCTTCAGTCTCCCTGATCTTTTTTTTTTTAATTTAAGCCTACCAAAGTGACTCTACTCTGCCTGATGGAAAGCATGAGTAGAATCCAAGAGTAGGGGCCACCATCCTCATTGTGAGTGCATACAATGCACCATGGAGACCTCCGCCATGACGGATTAGTAAGATGTTTAGGGGAAAGAATGATGCAGTATAATTAGGCCTCCGGTTTCACAATCACCAACGAAAGACGACAGCACGAATATTGTCATTTTAGGTCTATCTTCTGTGTGAGCTACATAGCTAAGATTTAAGTCATCGTAAAATGAACTGTAAGCTAATGAAATTAAAGCCCTTCTTTATATACCTAATCGGATATAACTTGCACCAACATCATTGATTTTTATATTCGTACAACATAGGATACGTGTGACAATGTTGGTTGTTTTATATTATGCAATTATTCTATCATTATCATATAAATTTTATCTATCTTTTTCATTCTTTAAAAGGGGCCTAGGTCATTCTGCTAGTTAATGCAACAGATTACATGTGAGACAATTCATTTAAATAACAACACAACAACTGTTCTAAAGTAAAACTGGGCGTGATTACACTTCAGTGCTGCAGTGTAACTTGGCGTAGATAATGCATGCAACCTCGGGATAAGTGCGATGTTATTGTGCGATTTGTCGCCAGATATTACTGTATGTCCATAATTGTTGTTTTTGCAACTTTATTGTTTAAATTTAATGGGTGGTACGACCTCTGGAAAATTTTAGAATCACATTTTATTTATTTTAATATACACCTTATCTAAACGAATAAATAGAATTGATGTCTGTTTGGTTTAAATTAATTGCTTTTCATTTAATCTATATACGATACTTACATCAAAAAGAAATTATTTTTTTTTTTGTTTGTTTTTGTTTCCGCTAAACTCTGGAACGGCTGAACGAATTTTGACGGGCAGATAGCTCATTATATAAGGAGTAACTTAAATAATTTGTAATTGTAGTTGTAAAAGTACAACAAGAACTGCGAGCAACACCGCGGCGCACATTAGTACTATTCAAATATTACCAAGACAAATCTAACCGGTTCTAATTGTAGTAGTGTTCAATAAATACTTTTAAAGTTTTTATTTTTAAATTGATAAGTGTTTTTCATAATTATGTAGGTACTGGTTTGGTAATGGTACTAAAATTAATATTAGTGTTAAGTTACAATTTTGTTTAGAATTTTTTTGCCACTTTGATTTATAACACAATTATTTTTCCTAGATGTGGACACCCACGAAATTGACGAGAAGTCCCTCATCACGTACATCTCGTCTCTTTACGAGACGTTCCCGGAGCCACCGACGGTTCACCCATTGTTCGACGCCGAATCACAGCGCAGAGCCGCTGCTTACACCGAGCAGGCCGCGCAGCATCGTGCCTGGTTGCATGAGAAGTGTGCACTTATGCAGGTAACTACACAAATGTCACTGTGGAGGAACGACTACCGAATTTGCCTGCAACACAATGGGAGTAATCCTCCGATCAGGCGAGGTGATCATGCCTGGCGGGCCACTGTCCAACGGTTGATGTTGAGATGTTGTATAAATCCTAATAGTCGCGAGAATTTCTCTATCGCGATTCAGGATTATTAGTTACTTCATATAGTTCATTCACATTTATTAATTTGATTTAAATATACAGAACTAAGCAAAGGATGTATGTGAACGTATTACTAACAAGTTATTTATTGTCATAGGACCGTGCTTTCCCGTCAACTTTGATAGAGATGAAGAAGCTGCTCAGCGAGAGCACGCGTTTCCGCCAAGAGGAGGTGCCACTCAGACAGAGGGAGAAACAGAAGCTCTTCCACCATTACAGGGAATTAGAGGTATGAATAATGACAACAGCATCTTAAATCGTCCAAAATGTTCTTAACTTTCAGGTAGTTAGGTGGGTCCTTAAAAATTCGTGTCTTAAAAATAGATTGAGTAACATTTCGTAGGAAAATCCATACTAATACACTCGGTTCCAAAAATAACGGGTCAGTCACATAAACCCGAATATCTCCCGAACTACGTATGCCATCCTAATGAAACGAAGACTGTTCAATTGAGAATTTAATTATACAGATAAAAAATAAAATAAAACTTAGTTACACCCACAATATTAATCTTAAATTAAAAAAAAACTAAAGTAGTCATATTTTTCTTAAGATTACATTTTTTTTATGATTAAAATAACGGGTCAGTCACATAAACCAATAACGGGTCAGTCACATAAACCCGAATATCTCCCGAACTACGTATGCCATCCTAATGAAAAATAATAATTTAATAAATTCGTAAGCATCCCTGTCTGATTCTTACGCTGTCACGGCTAAACCGCTAAACCGATTTGGATATATTTCGATCTAGAAATACATTGGATCTTTTAGAAGGATATAGGCCACTTTCCATCACGATAACCGAACCGCTGGCAAAAACTACACCAAATTCTAGATCCAAAAACCTGTATGATTCTTAAAACCAGGCATATAATGCTCAAAAGTATGTTTTTGAAATTAATAAAAGTTTTGAAATAAAGTCCATACGTGCCCACGATTGTACGAAATAAATACCGTATTAATGTTGTGAGATAAAATGTTTTCAGTAATTAATTCAGCTGGTACGTACTTTAGCGTATAATGTAGAGGAAAGAGATTTGATTACTTGTAATATAATGAAGTCGGTGCATCAGACCACGATGCCTGGCAATATAATGTTTTGCACCTTTTTTTCTTTCATAAAATTATTAAGCTAGAAATGTTCGCGAATAAAACAATACCTGAATAATGCAGAATTCTTTGGAATCAAATTCCTTTTATAGCAAAAATAGCAAAAAAAAATTTTTTTTTGCTATTTTTGCTAATTCGATTTTAGCCAAGCTTTCCTTAGCCACGGGTAATTCGGTTATTGTGGTAATAAAATAGTGTCCTTTCTGATGAGCCGCCCGTTGTATATATATCTAGTAGAAACTTTCAAGTAAAAAAAAACTGTATTTGGTGTGCAATAAAGTATTTTGCATTTAGCACGTTCAGATATTCTATTCTATTCAATTCTGTTCTGTTCTGTTCTTTTCTGTTCTGTTCTATTCTATTCTATGCTATTCTGTGTACAACATTTTATTTAAATCGCTTTAGTATTTTTAGCGTGACAGCGCGATAGGCAGAGTTACTGTCGTATTTATACATATACATAATAAGTAAGGATTACGTACATAAGGAAACGAATTTTAAATTTTTACCTAGGAAAGTTTAAAGTCTTACTTGGCTGATTCAGTTACAAATTTCAATATGCAACATGCACGACAAGATTATTCAAAACTTTTTTGTTTAATTCAATCTTATACATTTAGAGCTAATCGCAGTTTATTTTCAGGTTGGCAACATTAAAGAATATTGCCTACTAATTTATATAGGTATAGTGTAGTATTACCGTCTTAGGCAGTAAAAATACTTTAAATATATTTTTCTGTCGGTCTTCTAAATTTTTTAATATCGCAACATTTCGCTTCCTTCCTGCAGAAATACTTCGAAACTGTAGGAGAGTGTGACATCGAACCCACGCTCAGACCGGACGCCCTAGAACAGGCGTGGTCGCGTTTGCTGATGGCGCAGCAAGAACGGGAGAGAGATCTTACCGATGAGATACGACGACTCGAGCGCTTACAGCGACTCGCTGAGAAACTACACAGGTATGACACACAGAAAATTTAGAATAATTTAATGAAGAAATGAGAGGGTATAGTTTTCTTACAATTATTTGTAGGTTATCGTTCTCTTTAAATTAGTAATTGTTAAGAGATTGTTTAAAACATAATAGACTACAGAGGCATTATTGTAAAAAACTCTGTTATAGATTACTATACTATAATTTTTATTAATATAAACAATATAAATATTTGTTAATTCATTTTCGATTCCAGTAACTGATTGATATACATTAACTGTAAATGTATTATTTTTTAAACGAATTTGACATAGATCAATACAGACTCGCGGACTCAAGAAGAGTAGCCATAGCATTTTTTCCCGATACAAAACACTGTAATTTTGGTGGAGGTGGGAATCTTCACAATCATGTCACTACAAACTCACCATCACACGCATACAAACTAACTGTTGTCATACAAACAGTGTATTGGGGTAGGCCTATTTAGGCCTATACTTTTTTAGAGGGTAAAGTCTGCGAATGCCTACTCTACCGAGTCTCGCTATGAAATTTGATTCTGAATTTGATTGATTATTAGATGAAGTAATTCTAAAATCATGTATCACTATATAGGGATATAAAGCAGACGGAAGGTGGGCTGGAGAGTGTAGAACGGCACATCGAGAGTGAGATCCGTCGTGTTGAGCGCGGCGTACATCCCGCGGACGCGAAGCTCGCCGCCGAACAAATCGAACACGAGCTTCGCGCCATGGAGCACACCATCGCCGACATGTTTCAAGACGCGCACGCTCTACGGGACGGCCGGTACCCACAGGCTGCTGACTTGCTAAGAAGGTAACTTTCATTGCGCGATTCAGGGTCGGGGGTTACGTAGTAGTTCGACTAAATTGTACTAGATGGCGTTAGTTAGATTTTGTATATCGACGGCAGAAATATCGTATCTCGCAAATTTGACAAAATGATTTTTGCTATAGTTTTGATCAGAAAAATATCAATCTCATTACGTGAGGTTTTCTTTCTTTATTAATCCTCGAGTCATGGATTTTGGAAATAAGATTTTGTCTCTGGTGTAAAGTTTGATATTTTGAGATACGACATATCTGCTTTCTGCCAACGATATGGAAATCATGACTAAGGTCTAGACTCTAGAAGAATTTTATCGAAACAATACATAAACAACTGAAATAAATAAATAAATAAAAGCTTTGCAACGACTTTTTTTTCGAAAATATTACAGCTATTAACATTTAAAAATAGATTGAAAATTTTCCTGAAACCGAAATCTTTTTTGACAAAAACATGGTCTTCCAGAGTACAACAAGTCCACGACCGCTGGCTGAACGCCCGCCAGGCCTTCACAGGCCGCCTGCTCCCTCGTCTGTCGTCAGTCCGCATGCCCGTGCAGCAGACCACCGTGAGGCGCGAGACCCGCACCGTGCTCGAGACCAGGGTCCATGACGCAGACCCCAAGTTCCAACAGCTCAGTGAAGCCACCAAGTGGTGCAAGGAAAAGTTGGTAAGGAAGAATTATCTTATCAGTTTTGAATGACTTACCTACCGTTTAGTCGATAGGAACCCTGAATGCTGAGCTGAGCTGGAGATTTTAATGGGTTCGATTTCCACCTAGGACAAATAATGTGTGATGAATTCGGTTGTTTATTCTGTATTAGAGTGTAATTTATTAATAATATGTTATGTATATATAGATACAAAATCGATCAGAGTGGTGTGCAATGGATCAGGCCTATTTCCAGCAATGGACTGCGATAAGCTGATGATAAATAAACTCTTTTGCAAAAAAAACGGGCACTTAAGCAAAGAACTATTTTATAGTTACTATTTGTTTGTTTGACAATTTTAGGTATTGTTATCCTCAGAATTTTATAAATTAATTAGGATGGAATAGTTTTCATCAGTTTCATCATAACATTTTGATTAAATTATTGAGAAATAATGTTTAAGCTCAAAACACTATTATTGTACCTGCTCGCTAAATAAAAATGAAACGCGTTAATTTCTTTATTTTTATTGAATACATTAAAAGCAGATAAAAGTTTAGTATTGAGTGTGACCCCCTCTTGCTGAAATCACGGCTTGCATTCGTCTGGGCATGCTAGCGAGTATATCTTTTATGGTTTCTTGGGGAATACGTTCCCACTCCGCGGTAATCACATTCTTTAGCTCTCTGATGGTCTGCGGAGCCGGCTGCACTGATCTCACTCATCGCTTCAGAACGTCCCAGATATGCTCTATGGGATTGAGGTCCGGACTTCTAGCTGGCCAGTGCAAACGACGAATTCCGACTTCTAGCATATACGCTTCCACATCGCCAGACCGGTGGGCGCGAGCGTTATCGTCCATAAAAATTGAGTTTTCGCCAAGGGCGGTTAAAGCGGGTTGTGCATAAGGAATTAGAACTTCCGTTATGTATCGGTGTCCAGTCAGTGTACCGTTTTCGATGAAGACTAACTCCGTACGATCCATAGAATTTATTCCTGCCCAAAACATAACGGAGCCTCCTCCATAAGGTGTGATTAATCAAAACATGCCTCTGCAAAGCGTTCTCCTCGTCTACGTAGCACTCGCCGACGTCGGTCTTCACCATGCAGAGATATCCTGGCTTCATCGGAGAACAATACCCTATCCCAGTCTTCATGAGTCCATGACACACAATTTCGAGCGAAGCTAAGCCTGGCAACTCGATGTCCACGGAGTAATTTAGGGCCGCGTGCGGGGCGATGACTATGTATATTAGCAGCGAGAAGCCTTCTCCTGACCGTCCATAGACTAATTTGCACATTTCTTACTTCTTCGAGTCTGTTCTTGAGGTCCACATAAGAAGATTTGCGGTTTTTCAACGCTTGACTAACTAGAAAATCATCCCGTGGTTCGGTACATGTCTTTCTGCCAGAACTAGCCCTTCTATTGACGGAACCGGTCTCTTGATAGCGCTGCCAGGTCCTTTGAACTGTCGACCGACTCACATTTAGCCTCTGAGCCACGAAGCATTGGCTGCAACCTTCTTCAAGCAGCGCAATAATTTTGCTCACTTTTATCACTTTATCTACCATTTTCGAGATTGCTAAACAGCAATAACAATACTTTTAAATGTCAAGGACATCAGATAATTTATTAAAAATTGTCAAAAAGTTAATTAGAGTCGATATTAACTATAGGGAATTCACGCCACAAAATGTAGTTAAAAGTTGTTTTCTTTGAAAACCAGGCTCAATCAATAATTTGAATTTGGAAGGTACTCTTATAAACATTTTGGCACTTTTATAACTGGCCAGTAACATGTTCAAATGATTAAAACCTTTTTTGTATTTTATTTTTTTCAGCCAGGAAGAAAATCGAAACCGCCCGTTTTTTTTGCAAATGAGTGTATAAATATTTTCACACATCTTACACACAACGCCATCTAGTCCCAAGCTAAGCAGAGCTTGTATTATGGGTACTAGACATAAACACACATTTTTTTTGTAAATACATACATATTATACATAGAAAACAACCAGACTCTGAAACAAATATTTGTGAATAACAAATAATATTTGGTTGGACCCGGGATACGAACCCGAGACCTCTTGATCAGCAGCCGCACACGCTAACCACTAGACCAACAAGGCAGTCAAAGTGATGATGATATATAGACACAGACACATCAATTTTATTTATATATAGCCGGTTCCAAAAATAACGGGTCAGTCACATAAACCAATAACGGGTCAGTCACATAAACCCGAATATCTCCCGAACTACGTATGCCATCCTAATGAAACGAAGACTGTTCAATTGAGAATTTAATTATACAGATAAAAAATAAAATAAAACTTAGTTACACCCACAATATTAATCTTAAATTAAAAAAAAACTAAAGTAGTCATATTTTTCTTAAGATTACATTTTTTTATGATTGTTTTTTTGCTGTTTTTCATCACTTTCTTCATTTAATACTTTGTATTGCCTCCACGTGATGAAGCCTCCAGTGATGAAAAACAGCAAAAAAACAAACATAAAAAAAATGTAATCTTAAGAAAAATATGACTACTTTAGTTTTTTTTTAATTTAAGATTAATATTGTGGGTGTAACTAAGTTTTATTTTATTTTTTATCTGTATAATTAAATTCTCAATTGAACAGTCTTCGTTTCATTAGGATGGCATACGTAGTTCGGGAGATATTCGGGTTTATGTGACTGACCCGTTATTTTTGGAACCGAGTGTATATAGGCGATCTCTGTTACTAAATTTGTATTATACAAATAAATAAAATTGCATTTTCTGTTTGTCATATAAAATTATATACTGACTGCCTTGTTGGTCTAGTGGTTAGTGTGTGCGGCTGCTGATCAACAGGTCTCAGGTTGGATTCCCGGGTCAGACCAAATATTTGTGTGAGCCACAAATATTCGTTTCGGAGTCTGGGTGTTTTTCTATGTATAATATGTATGTATTTACAAAAAAAAATATTCATGTATTTATATCAGTTGTTTAGTACCCATAATACAAGCTCTGCTTAGTTTGGAACTAGATGATGTTGAGAAAGATATCTAAAATATTTATTTATTTATATTTTATATACGCTATAAAATCGATCACAGTGGTGTGCAATGGGAGAGGCCTATGTCCAGCAGTGGACTGAGATAGGCTGATGATGATGATGATGATGATACGCTACTGACATAAAAAGCATTTTTTTAAACTCTCAGTCTGTCTGTTTGTTCCGACTAATCTCTGGATCAGCACTCTAATTTCCATAGTACATGCTCTGTCTGGTTTAGTATCAGACATTCATAGATATATAAGGTTATTATATATTAATGAAGTTTTTCAAAGCGACTTAATTGCAGTTTCATATAAAAGCACATTATTATTCCAAGGTTAAAAGTAATGTATGCTTCACACATGAAAATATTACCGAATATTATGTCTGTGCGGTTTAAGTCATAAAGCAACATGGTATGTATTCATACGTAGGTACTATCAAAGTATAAGCATTACAGCAAATAAGCAAATAAGCATATGCATTACACTATCGGGACACTGCATGTGTTTATGTGTGTGTCTGAGATTTTTTGTTGCTGTATGATCTAAGTGTAACACTTCTGTATTAGATGTAAGTAAAAATGATTACCATGGGGTTGCCATATCACAAAGGATAAAAACCCCTAAATAATAAAGAGAAAAAAAATCAATAAGATGGTACTGGACGAAATTGTGCCTACGATATCTTTTCTATTTGACTAATCTATGACGCATGCCAGGCGCCCGTTGTTTGTCCTTGTCGCACTGCAGTTACAATTATATTCTCTATCCTTTTTTAACACGAGGTGTTAGGTTTTTTTCGTTAAGGAATTTCTTGGTTCGGTCGCCGCGCTCAAAGCCCGCGATAAAAGCTATGCAATAGACAAAGGATAATCATGACAAAGGCCTATGGACAATGCGAAGTAGTGATCATGACTTCTAGTGAAATTGCTGGGAAAGGCTTGTTATAAATATATGATTTCTTTTTCAGAAAAAGCTTCACGAGTCCGACTACGGGTCAGACTTACCAACTGTGCAGCATGAACTGGATAAACACCAGAAAGAACATAAACAGATCGATATGTTCCACTCGAAGGTAAACCTTTAGCTCCAATATATATTTTTAGCCTTGTATTGTTTCAACAGCATCGCTTTATCCCTGCAACGCATCTGGGGTTTCGACCGGGGACCGGTAGCCATAAAACCAAATTGCCAATGCCGTCAGGCGTCTAAATAACTTAAAATCTAATTTTATATGTCATCTTAAAACTGTTTGTCTCCGTCTCTACTTAAAAACAAAAATAAAAGACTTATTTACTTTGGCTAATGTCATCATTCTCAAGACTTTATTACATTTTCTGTTAATAATAATGTTTATCCAGGTGGAACAGTGCGTGCACAACCGCGCCAACTTCACGGGCGAGGAACTGAATCTGTACAACCAACACCTCAGCCAGCTGCAGAAGCTGTACGCTGAACTACTCTCGACCAGCACTAAACGGTAAGATATCTATTATACTAGAATATCAGAGAACTATAGTATAAGAAAATAGTGACGTTTCAATCAAACCCCGCCCTCTGACTAATAAGTTCCAAAAAAAAATGCACTAAACCAAAGTTATTAAAACACGAACGAGTCTTGAATCAATCGAAAGGTTGTGTTTCATCTGTTATCTTAGCTGCCGTCTGTTGGCTGACTCACGATCTGTTACATAGCTCCCTTGTTCCCAAGTTACAGATACAGATAATAGGTTTGGAGGAACGGGTGTCTCGTTCATGAGGAAGTTACTGATCGGCGTGAGAATTTCTATATTGCGATGTAGGGCTAATCCTACAGTTACTTCTTAGTTCCGTGTGTCTTCGATAGATGACGCTGTAGTATGAGTTTGTTGCGCTATATGTGGATATTACCACATAAGAATGCAAGAGAAAATAATTCATTCGTTATTTGTCAATGGCTTAAAACAATTAACATTTTGATATTATGTACAAAACTATATAACTTTCGTACGAAGGAATATTTTTCAGAGGTGGTGCTTGTTGAAAAGCGTCACTATTTTTTTAACGCGAATGGATCATACAGTACATTTTGCTATCAAATATTTGTTCTAGGTTGTTAAACTAGTTTTATTCTTGGTTGTAAATAAATGTTATTTCCTTTTTCCTTCAGCATGTCGGACCTGGACGCATTACAAGACTTCCTCCAGTCTGCCACCGCCGAGCTGAACTGGCTCAACGAAAAAGAACAGGTGGAGTTGTCCCGCGACTGGGCCGACCCTCACATCAACTTGCCGGCTGTACAACATTATTACGAGGTATGTATTTGTATACCTATTCACCTTACTCTAACATTACTCTCCTCTAACCCAATACTGCATGCAAATAGATTTGGCGCACTAAAGCAAATCGAGTTTTGTGTGCGTAATTTGAAGAAGAAATGCAAAAAGCCATTGTAATTGAGAAATGAAATAAATCATTCATCCACCAAGCCTTTTGTAGCTACTATCAAATAATGTTTTGAACTTATCCTTTATATTAATCATGAAAGTTATCCATTTATTCACTAAGCTTGTGGCCTTGCGTGAAGCGTATGCATACAAATTTAACATCTACTTATTGACTTTAAAGCCCCGATTATTTATATTACTACTATCTATATAATTATCATGTTGATTGCCTTCAGTCCCATTCACAACCCTATCTGTATTGTAATAGAGTATTATTTTGTAATGAGTTGACGAAATTGGTTTGTTTGTTTACAAGCATTCATTTGGGGATGATAGAGAGGTTTGTTTATACGTTATTATTTAAGTTGTATTTTGTTAGCAAGTTTAGTTTTCGATTGCTTTTTTATTTAATATATAAGTTTGATGTCTAAACATGACCCAATTAACCTTATTTAAATTACTTCAATTTAAATTCCTTCTTTAAATTTTCATTATAAAAGATTTCATAATTTTCTAAAACAGAAGCATGACAAGTTACCCAACTTTCAAACAAATTAAATTATCTGTAAAAAATTGTAAAAAAAATATCAATGTTACTTAGAAAAAATGTCTAATTAGGTAATGAAAAAATCTCACAGTTTAAATATAACAATTCAACATAAACTCACTGTAAAGCTAATAAAACACATTTTCCCGTAGCAACTGATGTCATCACTCGAGAAACGAGAGCTGCAATTCAGCAACGTAATCGACCGCGGAGAGGCGTTGATCGCACAACATCACCCTGCGACGAAGACCATCGAATCACATTTACAGGTTCGTCAAATATCAATCTTATTACAAACAGCATAAGACACAAATTCCTTAGTACTATCACCACTATACAGTAGTAAGGAGAATCTGCGAAAGTACTCAAAAACTGAGTATAATAAAATGTTGTAGTAGATAGCGTAGGTAGTGAAAATGTATATTCTCTGCACTCACAATAAGGATGGTGACCTCTACTCCTGGATTCTACTCATGCTTTCCATCAGGCCGAGTAAAGTCAATTTGGAAGGCTTAAATACAAAAAAATAAGACTATGAAATGCCTGCATTCATCTTAGGATGTCCTAAGATCATCCTTAGTGCGCAAATTAGCCAGGAGCACAGTGCTGTAGAGAAAAGGAATACTTGACATACCATATACCCATCTATCCTATGCCCATCTCCAGCAGTGGGCTACATAAAGGATGTTAGTGATTATGAAGCAAAACTAATGTTTTATTTGTTTCCAGGTGATGCAGTCCCAATGGGCGTGGGTGCTTCAATTGACATTATGTCTGGAGACACATCTGAAACACACAACCCAGTACCACAACTTCTTCGAGGAAGTGAAAGAAGCTGAGAAGTGGATACAGAAGTAAGTCAATCTGAATGTTTATAAAACAAGCATAAAATAAAGAAGATACGAGTTGTACTGATTTGTTTTGGAGACCTTACGAAGGCCCTTTTTTCAAGAAGACATTAATGCTGTCATTGATTGCTTCGTATCTGGAATTTTTTGAATGCAGACGGTTATATTTTTTAGTGTTGTATATTTCGATGTTGCTTGAGACAAACTCTGAGATACACATATAAGGAAATGTGGTAATGTTTTGCTATTTTTAAGACTATCCTTTTTATTATATTACTTCACTACTGTAAATGTACAGGAAGGGACCTCAAGGGGATGATAGCCACTTAAATATGACTCTTGCGTGGTCATAGGTGTAGTAGTTCCTTACCTTCTTTTCAATTCCCCTAAACATCCCAAAAACGTAATCATCCTCCCGAGAATGGAGAATCAGAATCATCTCACTAAGCCGCCATGGTGTGGGTCACCATGCTGCATTATTGTATGCACTCACAATGAGGATGGTGACCCCTACTCCTGGATTCTACTCATGCTTTCTATCGGGCAGAGTAAAGTTACTGTGGTAGGCTTAATATATATTCAAACTTTCAAAAAGAGCGTACTCCAATCTCAAGGCCGGTAACGCACCTGTGACTCCTCTAGTGTTTTGGGTGTCTATGGGCGGCGGCAATCAACCAATCTACGATCAAGTGATCCGGCTGCTCGTTTGCCCCCTATAATATAAAAAAAAATCTTAACGAAAATTTCAATTTCAGACGCGAAGAAGCTCTAAATTCGACATTCTCTCAGTCTGAATTCACTCTGGACCAAGGCGAGCGCTTACTGAAGGGTATGCAGGAGCTGAGGGAAGAGCTGAACTCCCACGGTGGTGTAGTGTCTCGTCTGGTGGAGAGTGCGCAGGAGATACGACCCGTCAAGCAACGGCGGGCACCCATCACTAGGCCGATCAGAGCTGAAACTGTATGCGCATATAAACATGCTAACGTAAGTAGAGAGAGTGACTAAAATTATAATATTTTTAAAGTGAATGACAGTAATAGCTAATGGACTAATATTTATTTGGTTATAAAGGAATTAGTACATAATAGCTGTAACAATTAATTTTACCAAATAAAAGTAGCTTTTGAAGAGTTAATTGGAATAGAAATAAAAAAGTATTATAAATGAATACCTCTAACGAATAATTAAATATTCTTGAAGATTGATGAATTTCAGAATATCAAAAATTAGGATTACAGATCTTATTTGATCTTCGTGTGGTGACGGATTAAGAATACAGAGTGTCACCACCCCTATTCATCCCACGCGGGTGTCGTAAAAGGCGACTAAGGGATAAACTACGCAAGACAACATCAATACAAAGAGAAGGAAAACTTGAAACCAACTCTAGACCAACCCGTCTGGCCAAGGTGGTATGGTAGGCCAAAACCTCCTTTCTAAGGAGAGGCCTATGTCCAGCAGTGGACTGTTGAATGCTGTTGATGATAATGATTGATAATCTTATTTATCCATATGTAATGAATATTGCTATGAGTGTATTATTTGGAGTGTTCTATGTTCATTTGTGGGTTACGTAGCAGCTGACTAAATAACTTAGCATAGAGAAGGAAATCCTTCTAGCCATCTACTAATCAGTACTACAGTAGGGCAAAACCTCTTTTTATCAGCCTTTTGATGAGTGTATGTGTGTTTGTCAGGTGGGTATCGAGAAGGGTAGCGCGGTGAGCGTTGTGGACAACTCGGGGCGGGTGCGCTGGCGCGTGCGGCTGGGAGGTGCTGGTACTGAGGTGCAGCTACCCGGCGCCGTGCTGGCGCTGCCGCCGCCCTGCCAGGAGGCCACCGACGCCGCGCAGGCACTCCGACACGCATACGACAGGGTGAGTCTCGTCTCCCTCTTCTAGCACCACGAGACGTACTACACACTGCCTTGATGGTCTAGTGGTTAGCGTCTGTGGCTGCTGATCGGACCAAATATCTGTGTGATCCACACATATTTGTTTCGGAGTTTGGCTGTTATCTATGTATAATATGTATGTATTTACAAAAAAAAATATGTTTTATGTATATAAATCAGTTGTTTAGTACCTATAATACAAGCTTTGCTTAGTTTAGGACTAGTTGACGTTGCGTGTGTATGATAACTATTTCATTCATTCTATTTCAGCACGAATGGACCGGCTCGACCGGGGCAGTACTAATTTTTTTTTTCGTGCGGAAATCCCCAATATCGTATAATTTCTTTGCCAATGATAGCACACGTGTTTTGTTATACAACGTCATCTAATTCCAAACTATGCAGGGCTTGTATTATGGGTATTAGAAAACTAATATAAATACATAAACATTTTTTGTAAATACATACATACATATTAAACATAGAAAACACTCGGACCCCGAAACAAATATTGTTATTGGAATCTTATGAATAACTACTTAGTTTACATATTAATCATTATCTATTTTCAACTCAACAATCAGTACTATAAATAGGTGAGATTTAAACTATATATAAATCTGGTCTCACCACCGCTTATCTAAACTAACTGCAAACAGATATTATTCAAAGATCATTAACCATATCGCCTATAACAGTGCAACATTACGGTCCAGTGTTCAAACGTTGTTAATATGCTGTGCACAATAATAAACTACATAGTGATGTTATTGTTTTATTCTTTTCTAAAGGTGATACAACTATGGCAAAGGAAACAACTGAGGATGAGACAAAACATGATCTTTGCTACCATCAAAGTGGTTAAAGGATGGGATTTCCCACAAGTGAGTATTTTGTGATTCATTTAAAAAAAAAATTAGAACGTTTTGAAATTCGAAAAAGGAAAACATGTGTTATAAAAAGAACTTCATATTTTATTATCTAATACTATGTATACTTGTAGTAATTTTTCTATGATTTGAAGGTGTAATTATATGCCTGTACCGAGCCTTTAAATAAGCCGGCATTCATATTTTACTATGCCATATTTCCGTAATTGTTATAAAATCCATATCTAGCTCTTGGCAACTTTTTTTCTCTGCCAATAAAAAACAAGCTATGTTACTGACCCAGGAGGTATGTAAATCAAAATTCTAAATGACTAACAAACTTATACAAAAGTCAATGAGAGAACTTACTGACACACAATTGCTCAAAATAAATTATACGACATTTATCAGTGTACTTAATAGACAAAGATAGCACACGTTGATTAAAATAACTATGGATTCTACAAAAGTTTGCCACCTCTGTTCAGATCCTATTTTCGCCACCCTTTAAAAAAATACTAATAGGTTTACAATTCGTTAACAGTTCGTAGCAATGGGAGCCGAACAACGGCAAGCCATCCGTCGAGCTTTGAACGAAGACGCAGAAAAACTTTTAGCGGAAGGTGATCCCGCAGACCCGCAACTGCGACGCCTGCGCAGGGAAATCGATGACGTCAACAGGCTGTTTGACGAGTTCGAGCGCAGGGCCAGGGCTGAAGGTACGTTATATTTATGATTATTTAATTTTGACTATAAAAAAAGAAATATAAAGATTCTGCCTCTAGGTAACCCTAGAAGATACAGTATACCAAATCGCGTGGTGACCATAGAGCATCACAATATGGGAATAGCCGCAGGCGTTCCCCTCTGTCAAAGTATAAGCCCAAATGGACCTACGTACTACACTGTTAAGACATCGAAATGGTTTATGTGTGAAACTAAGAATTTTTGTTTCAATGCTTTGTGGCCGGTTGTCCTAGTAGTTTAAGCGGTCGCGACTCCGTTTTCTACTGCGTAAGTGTTTTGGAGTCAAATAAAACACAGGATATCACTTTTTGTGATCCAAAAATTGATTTTCAGAGTCTGGGTTTTCTTTGTGTCCATTTCTTGGATATTTGTAAAGTCCCCGCCGAACAGGAATATGAATACATTTATGAATATATAAATATATGATTATATATTTCTTTATTTACAAAAAAAGGTTATGTGTGGGTTCATAGGTGTTGATAAGCGCTGGTTTTTGTGTGTGAGTTTAAATGTGTTGCACTATGCGTAGTGATCATTTGGAATAGCTAACATTCAAATGTGGTATTACTGGAATGTGTAGTTAGTGCTGAATCAGTAAATATTAAAAAAAAACTCCGTTTTTTTAAACAACAAAATGCACATCGGCACAGTAAAATGCTCACGTCAATTATATGATCTACTAGTGCATTTAAGTTTCGTAGATTGCCATAAAAAACATGGTCTACTTTAATATCGGTAGCACCAATGTTGCCAGTACTATAATTGATATTTATTACTCTATAACAGAAATCTATGATTAGTTCATAGTCTTGATTGTACTAACGATAACAAATGCTTCATACACAACAATTATGGCATAAAGTTTAAACTTTTTATTGGCTTAATTGAGTAATATACTCTGTGGTGTTCATAACGAAATAGAGCTATACCTATATTCCTGGACTGTTTGCCAATGTTTTAGAATAAATAGATAGTTTTAAAACAAACAAAATATTTTACTTTTAATAATAACAAGCTTTTGTCCGTGTCTCCACTCGCGTGTATGTCAGATGTCGCGGTAACCGTGTTTCGATATTATCAAGATTACCATTGTAGATATTCACGATACATCATCATGCTACAAACTATCACCCATCTAGGTACTGATCGCACCGCCGTTGCTTACCTACGATGATTGTTTCCTATCACCTAGGAGCCTATGAGCTCTTCACTATGACCCAAACTATGACACCTCCTCCTTACGGTACGGTTGGTCCACAAGCTCAAAGTTGCTCAGCGTGCTATGGAAAGGGCTATACTCGGCGTTGCCAAGGTGATCCATCAGAGAACTAAGGTTATGGATATAGCTCACCGGATTAGCAAGTTGAAGTGGCAGTGGGCTGGTCATATTAGCCGCAGAACTGATGACCGTTGGGGTAGAAGAGTTCTGGAGTGGAGACCGCGTCTCGGCATAGAGTAGGACGTCCACAGGCCAGGTGCAGTGACGATTTGCACAGGATTACTAAAATACAATGTAACATATATTTTTTGTTTTTAAATTCAAATCGATGTTAATCCCTACTATTAATATAATATTATAAATGCGAAAGTAACTCTGTCTGTCTGTAACGCTTTCACGCCTAAACCACTAAACCGGTTTTGATGAAATTTGGTATGAAGATAGAACTGAACTTGGGAAAGAACATAGGCTACTTTTTACCGCGATAACCGACATACACGCGGGCGGAGCCGCGCTCGAAAGCTAGTGATTTATATATGTAAGTATGTATAGTATACCTATAGGACGATACTAAGTCTGAATACAATAAGACATTACTCATAATATCTTTCTCAATGCCCGCCACGGCTGCTCGTAACTCTTCATTTGAATTGAATGCCTACCTTTTGCGTCGAATGACAGTACAGCATACTGCTGCACAATTACTGCTACTAAGTTGAAATAATAATAATTTTTACATTTTATTGACAAACTGCCTCGTTGGTCTAGTGGTTATCGTATGTGACTGCTAATCAGGAGGTCTCGGGTTCAAATCCCGGGTCGGGCCAAAAAGTGTTTTTGGGTTTTGTCCCGGAGCTTGGAAGTTTGGCGGTGATTCACGCCCGATCCTCGGAGAGCACGTAAAGCCGTCGGTCCCGGTTGTCATGAGCTTCTATGGCAATCGTTATTGGGAAGTCAGTGCCTTCAAATATACTGACAACTAGTTCAATCTTCATTTGACATAGCTGTTGTTATATGTTGGGACTGTCTCCCGTGATAGGTGACAATTTGTGTTACAAGATACTGTTTTCACTAGTTTTACTTCAATGTTAAATAAAAGAAAAAGAATATGTATGTGAGTGAGTGTGTATGTGTGTGTGAGTAGGTGTGTATGTGTGTGTGAGTGGGTGTGTATATTTGTGTGTGCTAGTAAATGTATTTATTGTAACAAGTTGTTACTAAGATAGTTACAAAACTGTATGGAAACAATATTGTATATTAATTACAAACTTATTTTGTTAATCGAACACGTGTTTCATATAAAAGCATAATAATATGTCGTTGTCAAAACGGTTGAATTTATAAAAAAATATATGACGTCATAATTGTTTTGAAATCAAAATGCCTTCTCTTCTATTTCTTCTGTAACATCATTCATTTTTGTAAATTTCTAATAACGTTTAAGTATTTAAATATATTTTCATCTGTAGGGATTGATTCTACTCACTCATGAATTGAACTCAATCTGAAACTTAAAACTAAGACCTTCTGTCAGATTCTTACTTAAAGTTTCACTATTAAGAAATCCTTATAAAATGGTCATTATGTTGTGTACCTAGTGCATATCACTGATTCGTTAGTTCTTGAGCATGCAGCGACAATACGAACAACGTCTTGCTAATAAAGATAACGTAATTTATTTATTGCACTAGATTGCACCTTGACATCCAGTATGATGATACTCAATCCGTTTTGATACTTGTGAAATATAATATAACTGTTTGATTTGACTTGGAAAACACTAATTATGTTGAAGGACCCATTTCTAGTTTTCTTTATTACTCCAATTACAGTCAAGTAAAAAAATGATAGTTTATTAAGTGACTGCAATAACCTAAACCTTAGGCCGATAACTTAGTCCGCAGATAAAAATTATAACAAATCTGCCGCAGTGTAAGAGTGGAAGCTGGACTATCAGGAAATTATTAATTTATCATCTGGCAGAAGTAGGTCTGTCTATTGACTAAACTCATGGCAGAAAAACTCAATTAAATGGTTACATAACTTTGATGTCTGTCCGTGTGGTGACGGATTAAGAATACAGAGTGTCACCACCCCTATTCATCCCGCGGGTGTCGTAAAAGGCGACTAGGGGATAAACTATGCAAGACAACATCAATGCAAAGAGAAGGAAAACTTGAAACCAACCCTATACCAACCCGTCTGGCTAGCGTGCCATAGTAGGCCAATATGTCCAGCAGTGGACTGTTAAAGGCTGTTGATGATGATGATAACTTTGATAACAAATTTAATTGAGTACATCTCCGCACACTTTCTTGACCTTCAAGTTTAAAAATCTTATTTTAGCAGGGTTTCTACTATTCCAACAACCATTAATATGTTAATAAATATACATAATCCCATGCTTTTGTATTTTAAACATTTCAACAACATAAATAATCACGTGTCTTATAAATCCGGATATACTGGTAGTCCTAATCATTAATAGAGTCTCAAAAACATGTTGCATAAATATATCTGTGGAGATGTTTAACATGTAATTATATTAAAACCGGTTGAATTTAAATGTCCTCGCAAAATGTTTTTAATCAAGCATCAAAACTATATCAGCCTAGTATAGATATCATAGACATATTAAGAAATAGAATAGAATATTACTATCGGCAACTAGATGGTCTTCGTTACATTCTTCAAAACAAAGTTATTAGATCATCTTAGTTACCTTTGTTATTAGAAATTAGTTTAGAATTAGAAAAAAAATATATAATTAGAACTTTTGATTATTTACGTAAAGTAGTATTATATCTAATTTGTTTTATAAAAACGCCATATCCTAAATGCCATAGTAACGGCTTAGCCGTGAAAAGTAGCATTTCACGGCTAAGCCATTGCTCAGATGTTAATTTAATTTGCAGGACATCCGCGATAATTTTATTGACATTCAGGCGAAGCACTTGTTTAAAGTAATATGTCTTAAAAACAGCAATAAGTCGTAATGTTTTCATTGAAATGTTCTAAATATACTACTGAGTCAACATTCATCTATTCTCCTAGATTTTCAGTTGTTCATTGTCATTTGTTATTCATATTCTATGATTAATAGATCTATGTGGAGAACGTCGTAAGCGACAAAGGACTCGGTCCTACGGGCGCTCAGTCGCAATTAGCGATCGTAACCGATGTCACTTACGCGTGTGTTTTGGTAGGGAGTCATGTTAGTGAATGTGTTAGTGTGTTATCGAATGTATAGTGGGAGTTATAATACTTTGAATTTTTTAATAAAGATGGTGGTGTGTTAGTTGGTCTGATATAGTTTAGGTTTTTTTTTTAATTTTTTAAATTTAGTAAATGGTTACTGAAATGAATACCAGGTTGTTGAATAATAAATAATTTTATATGTGAATTAATTGATTTGAAAATTTATTAAAAAGAAAAATGATTCTTTATATTATTTATGTTAGGATTTTTTGATATTAGTAAGTTGACAACGTGTTTACCGATACCTATAGGTTATTGCTTTTTTTTTAAAGCCAACTCTTGCATTTAGGATATATTCCTGTGTATAGGATTGAAAACCACAACACCTAGTGCAGTAAAAAAACCACTTAAACCACTAGGCCACCAGTGCAGTCGCAGTCTTGCTACAAGACCTTATCCATAAATTGATTGCACTTCACTCATAATTTTCGGCTGATTTCTTGATTTCCCGCGTAATTTTATCTATGTCACCAACACATTGATGCTCGGCTCATGGTAGCACTACAGTATAGGTATAGCCTGTAGCCTTCTTCAATAAGTAGTGTATCCAAAACAAAAATAAGTTTTCAATTTGAACCAATGAATTCCATACATTACCACGTCCAACGAACACACACACTTTACAGTTCTGTACGTTAGAGGTATAATAAAGTAAAGTTAATGGCTAAAGTCAAATTTTACAGGAGAGGCGAAAATGCGCGTAGTGAAATTTTGAATGTAATTTTGAAAGGGTTATAATAAAGGCAGAGTAATTAACTTAGCTGTATTTTTTATAATAAATAGAAGGAACTATCATGAATTACGCATCATCATCATCATCAACAGCCTTTAACAGTCCACTGCTGGACATAGGCCTCTCCTTTGAAAGGAGGTTTTGGCCTACTATACCACGCTGGCCAGACGGGTTACTGAATTACGCATAATTACGATAAATCTATCTATTATCTAACATCATTTGAGATCCCATATCCTTTTAAATTGTATATCTCTTCTGTAAATATTTGTGCATTGTATACCTTTTTTCATAGGCGACGTAGGACTTAGGCTTTATACCATTATCTAGAACTGGTTCTTGTGATTTCAATGGTATTAATTTCGAGAAAATGTGGAGTTACTATTGTATATCTCGGAGGTACAGAGTTTTATTAGTATAGATTCGAGTATTCCTACTACAAGCCTCAGTAAGTGTGCCTCTAACGGCTAGATTTACGTTTATTGCGTACAATGCTTGCAATGTCGCTTATCTTCATATTTTGTAACGATGTTGACATGACCTAAAACAATTTGGTTCAGTTTAGCAATAAAATAAATATCGGGCTCTTTGTATTTTATTTTCTTAATTCAAAATATTAGTTCAATAAAAACAGTAATTTATATAGGCGTATACTAGCTTCTATCCTTGACTCTGCTCGCGTATTTGTCGATTATCGAAACAAAAGATAGCCTACGTCCTTCTCCAATGTCAAATCTATCTCTGTACTGAAACTCATCTTAATCGGTTTAACGTTAAAGCGTAACAGACAGACCTCCGAACTCTTAATATTAATATGTTTAAAACATCTAATGAATGATCAAATACAAATGTCGGATCTTATTTCAAATTTCTTTTTTAAATCCTCCCAATGAACAAATTGATTAGACGTAGTTCTTAATTCAAAATTTGTTGGTCTGGTGGTTTGCGTATGTGGCTGCTGATCAAGAGGTCTTGGTTTCTATTCCCGGTTTGGACCAAATGTTTGTATGATCTGCAAACATTTGTTTCGGAGTTTGGGTGTTTTCTATGTATATGTATTTACAAAAAAAGTATGTTTATGTATTTATATCAGTTGCTAGTACCCATAATACAAGCTCTGCTTAGTTTGGGACTAGATGATGTTGTGAAATATTTGTTTATTAATCTGCCTCCGTCCAATCTGAACATAGGCATCTCTTTAGAAAGGAGAAGATAAATAACATTAATTAATTAAACTTTATCAGACCAATTATCGCTCTAGGCCTTTGCCATAATACACTAAAGAACGATTGTGTACTAGGGTATCAGTAAATAAATGAACTTAGTTTGGGACGCAGTAGTTATTTATAAGCTTATATAGATGTTAGTAATGTCACTTATTCTGTACTCATAATCTCCTGGTAGTTTTATAGATGCGACTCGAATATATTCTTCATAGTTTATGACTAAAATAAACTAGTGATAATGACTATCGTGATGTTGATAACTATTTAGTGATAAATAGTGACTATTTAACGTTGAGAAGTGTATAAAAATGAAGAGGATAAAACGTATATTTTCTTTAGGGAAAGGAGGTAATGTATAATTTTCATACAAAATTCTTGTATCACAACATTAATTGTCATACTCCTCCGGAACGGCTTGATTGATTCTTATGAAATTTTGTGTCAGAGAATAGGACGTAAATTATTTTTTATATTCATAGGACGCGAGTGAAACCACGGACATTAGTCAGTATTATTACATACGTAAAAATAATGCGTGTACTAACAACATGATATCCAGAGAAACCCGAATCTTTCAGTATAGCCGAAGTAAATAAATATTGTAGGTCTCATTAAACAGATCTTAGGTACAGTTGTTGGTCTAGTGGTTAGCGATCAAGATCAAGAGGTCTTGGGTTCGATTCCGGGTCGGACGAAATATTATTTGTGTGATTCAAAAATATTTGCTTTGGAGTCTGGGTGTTTTCTATGTACTATATGTATGTATTTACGAAAAAAAGTATGTTTATGTATTTATATCAGTTGTATAATATCCATAATACTAGCTCTGCTCAGCTTGGGACTAAATGACGTTGTGTGTCAGATGTCCGAAATATTGATTTATTCATTTATTGTCCGAAATATTTATTAAGTGAGTGCGAGACTGAAGAACCAATTAAAAAGAAGCTTCTCAATATGTAAGTTGCCATTCTGCATTCGCATTGAGTTTGGTGAAGCGCTCATAGCCGAGTGGCCTTAGGTGATTGGAAACAATCACCAAGGGTAAGCAACTACGGCGCGGTCGGACCTAGATGGGTGACCGTTTGTGGCATTATATGTAATGAGCGTTTCCGTGATTCGGAGGTCACGTTAAGCAGTCGGTCCCGGTTGTTATCATAAGATAGCAGTCGTGAAGCTTAGTTGGAGGCCTTCGGGCGGCTTAAAAACATCCAACAGCAAGATTACGTAGCCACAACGTGTCTTGCCAGTCCCCAACCCGCACTCGGCCAGCGTGGGGACGTATGGCCTTAACCCTCTCTTGAGAGGAGACCTGAGCCCAGCAGTGGGACGTTATGGGTTGTTGATTGGTGAAGACTACTAGATTCCACGCTTGTTTTCCATCAGGCAGAGTAGTGACTTTGGAAGGCTCATACGACTATAAAATAAAAATCTCATTTACGTTACCTAGTTCTGATCATTTGCATTAAATCCTTATAGAAACACGCGTAAGTTTTGCTTCCGACGCCATTATTCGTCATCAGAACTGACATTGTAAATCGTAACACTAATTTGATAACCCTTCGTAGGTACTCCTTCAAAACAAGCTCTTAAAATTGTCGCCTACTCCCAATTTAAGATGATATCACAAGTCACGTCCAATTGTAACCAAGGTGTCAACCTTGTATTGTCAGATATTTCACTAATGAATCAAAGAACACCCACTTTTAAGTGAATCAGGGTTTATTAAGAGGAATCAGGACATAATTTTGTTTTGTGGAAGATCGGCCTAAATGATGTCATTTACATGATGTTGTTAGGATTGAAGAACAAAATAATTTTCGTTACTCCGAATCCTGACTAAAGTTATAAATGCGAATGTTTTGTCTGTCTGTCGAACTTTCACGCAAAAACTACTGAACCGAATGAAATAAAATTAGGCACACAGATAATCTAGAGCTTGAGAAGCGACATAGGTTATTTTTTACCGCGGTAACCAAAATACCGTATGGTGACGGATTAAGAATACAAAGTGTCACCACCCCTCTTCATTCCATGGGTGTCGTAAAAGGCGACTAAAGGATCAAAATAAGCAGCTAACATCACTGCCAAGAGAAGGAAAACTTGAAACAAACCCTTTACCAACCCGTCTGGCCAGCGTGGTATAGTAGGCCAAAACCTCCTTTTAAAGGAGAGGCCTATGTCCAGCAGTGGACTGTTAAAGGCTGTTGATGATGATGATGAACCAACAATACGCGGGCGGAGCCGCGGGCGATAGCTAGTGTTTCGTATTCGTTTTGAACAACAAAATTAGAATATTTGTGAAGAATGATTTACTTTGTTGTATAAAATGGTCATCCATTTTATACAACAAAGTAAATCATTCTTGATCCTCTGCCAAAGCGGTATGGGAATCGTAGTCCATTTGTCTGGATATATTATAAATTCGAAAGTAATTCTGTCTGTCTCTGCATTACGGTTTCAATGAAATTCATGAAGTTATTTAATTATCGAGGAAAGACATAGGCTTCTGTTTACGATAACCGACATACACGCGAACAGAGTTATGTCAAAAGTTAGTTAAGTTATAAACAAGAATAATATAACATTCTTTACTTGATCAACTAACAATTATCTTATTATATATAAACATTGAATGATAAACTCGCCTTTTTATATAAATAGTCGCACCATTTCTATTATATTCAACAGCATACTTTCACTTATTACCGTTTCCATGTATTGTATATTCTCTGAATGTTAAATAAATACGTCAAGTATATCGTTACAATAGTTTTAGATACATTTTCAATATGCAAGCATTCATTATTACATTCCTAATGATATGCCTTGAGTTTCATTCTTTCTTTACGAAACAAATAAGGATAAAAAACTCTCTTTTTATCAATCTGGTGTGGAGAATTCGATTCCCGAACCGAATTCTACTTTATTAAGATGTCATTACCAAAGTTCGTTATGTTGGACACACTAGAGAGTCATTCTATGACGCCACTTGTCAAAATAGTATTAGAAGCAAAGACTGTTATTTTTATGATTATATATTGTGTTAATAATAAGACTATTGATTAGAAGATTAAATACTTTACTATTGAATTGGGAGTTTATATTGGAGTCCCTCAGTGAAGAATCGGTCCCTAAATTGGTGACCCCGACGTGATTACAAAAATTGCGTCTGTGCGTCGAACAAAAATTTCGATTTGCTTGGTGGACATCATCTGACCTGAGGCGACTTGCTACACTGTGGAAGCTGCTACCGAAGTCCCACGCCGTTTTTAACAGCCACGTTGACTTGGATATCGAAGCAGCATTTTCTGCGTGACTGCCCACCGAACTAAGGTTCGTTACCCATAATTCAACTATAATACAAGTGCAAAAGTGTACCAGATAGACAGAGACAAGTGAATTTTAGTGATGAGTCATAAAATTGAGTTTCATAAACTTTCATTACACGTAAATATAAATAAAACCGCCATATTTTTTTATTCTACATACAAGTTGGTATTATGAATCAAGAAGCAGAAGCACACGAATGCACCACGCCCCCTAGCGGCACGGCAGAATAACTTTTTGTCATTCGACCGACGACACGTTCAATTCACGCAGGTACAATCCAAAGAAAAATTAAAATTAGAAAGTAGTTTTTATTTTATTTTTTGTATACATATACATATTGTAATTTTGATAGATACTTATTGTTTAATTACTACATCGATATATTCCAACTAAATAATGTTGAAAATTGTTAGTTTCTCACTTTTATCCTCTACGACTACAACAATAAGTTCCTTTTCTTGTTTGTTTACTTTGTACCTTGTTTGTTTTGTATTTTTGTGTGCACGTTTAATGTAAGGTTAAACAGTTCTTGTTATATACTATATATGTTTGTAGCTAATGCCATAATATTATATTTATGTGTCTGCCGTATCATTTTCCCACGGTTTTAGATCTTACAGTTCCCGGATACAATTAGTTTATTTGCTCTTTTGGTTTGGTATTTGGTGTATTCCCCCTCCTTACCCATTATTCGACTCACCTCTTTCTCTAGCCTCCTCCAATTTTCCCTTTAATTTTTTTCACACTATGGAAGAACTGCAAACGCGCCTCGCTGCTCTAGAAGCCGAAAATGCTGCATTACGAGCTGGACCTTCGCAGCCTAAGCATGAACTCACACAGCAAAAACCTGAGCCTTCTCCGCAGATTTGCCGGGTTGCTATTAAACTGCCACCCTTCTGGCCCGATAGAGTTCATGTTTGGTTCGCTCAAGCAGAGGCACAGTTTCTTCTTGCAGACATTACCCAAGACGCTACAAAATATAGTCATGTCCTCAGCCAGATAGACCATAGGATTGCCGGAGAGATAGAGGATATTGTTATTAACCCACCTGTACAAGGTAAATACGAAAAATTGAAAGAAACCCTCATTAACAGGCTCTCTTCATCAGAGGAGCAACGCTTAAAGAGACTGCTCAGTGACGAGGAACTTGGGGATAAAAAACCATCCCAATTCTTGCGTCACCTACGGTCACTCGCAGGCACTACTCTTTCAGATGAAAATATCTTGCGTCAGCTGTGGCTTCGTCGCTTGCCGCAACACGTTCAGGGTATTCTTGTCGCCCAAGCTGATTTGAGTTTAGATCGAATTGCAGATATTGCAGATAAAATCGCCGAAGTACAAGCAGGGCCGGCTAACGTGTACGCCACAGCAACATCTCCGCTCACAACTATGATGGCTCAGATCGAAGAATTAAACAAACAGGTAGCTGCCCTAACAACAGCATTTTCTGAGAAATCCCGACCACGAAACAGGTCCGTCTCCAGGACCAGCAGACGTCCTCGCAGTCCAAGTATTGAGCCCAAAATATGCTGGTATCACAGGCGCTATGGTAGAAATGCCAGCAAATGTACCAGTCCCTGTAGTTGGAAGGCGGAAAACCACCAGAGCACTCAGTAGTGGCGGCAGCTGATTGCGAACCAAAACCAAGCCGTCGTCTGTTTGTTACCGACCAAGTTACCAAACGGCAATTTCTGGTTGACACGGGATCGGACTTATGCTGCTATCCCCGTTGCTGGCTCATAGATCACAGGAAACCCTCTGACTACGAGCTTAGCGCGGCTAACGGGAGCAGTATTAGGACATATGGACCAATCACGTTGTCTCTTAATTTCGGCCTCCGGCGTAATTTTATTTGGCAATTCGTCGTCGCCGATGTCACCACTGCTATTATCGGCTCTGATTTCCTGGCACATTACCATCTCCTACCAGATTGTCGTGTAAAGAGACTGGTTGACGGCGTCACAAACTTATCTACACCAGCCTCTACAGCATTTTCGGAACAGCCTAGTGTTAAGGCCGTAATTTCAGAAAATTCTCCTTATGCACAAGTGCTAGCAGAATTTCCAGAGATCACTCGTCCTCCAGGCCTCCCCAGGGCCGCTAAACATAATACTGTACATTTTATTAAAACTACCGATGGTCCCCCAATTTCATGTCGTCCTCGTCGTTTAGCCCCTCAAAAACTAAATTCGGCCAGAAAAGAATTCGAAGATATGGTGCAATCTGGTATAGCGCGACCATCAAATAGCCCCTGGTCGTCTCCTCTTCACATGACATTGAAAAAGGATAACACTTGGCGTCCCTGCGGCGACTACCGCGCTCTGAATTCTAGGACCATACCAGACCGATACCCTGTTCGCCTAATACACGATTTTGCACACAACCTCACTGGTACCAAAATTTTCAGTACCATCGACCTCGTAAAAGCCTACCATCAAATCCCAGTATCCGAAGAGGATATTCCAAAAACGGCTATCGTTACCCCCTTTGGCCTCTTCGAATTCCCTTTCATGACCTTTGGTCTGAGAAATGCTGGTCAGACCTTTCAAAGGTTTATCGATGAGGTCACTCGAGGTCTCGATTTCTGTTTTCCGTACGTGGATGACATTCTGGTATTTTCAGCGAACGAGGCCCTCCATCGCGAACACTTACGGATCATATTTCGACGCCTACAAGAATATGGTGTTGTGATCAATCCTTCCAAATGCGTTCTGGGTGTGCGCGAAGTTACCTTTCTGGGATACCACATCAGCCCTGAAGGAACTCGACCTCCTCAAGATCGCATCCAAGCCATTCTAGACTTTTCCCCTCCTAAAACCGTTCAAGGCGTGAGACGTTTCCTCGGCATGTTGAATTACTACCGCCGCTTTCTTCCTCATGCCGCTCAGTTTCAGGCTCCGCTAATAGACGCAGTAGTCTCAGTCAATGGCAAAGGTGCAAAGCCATTTATATGGTCACCCGAGCTTTTGCAACAATTTGAGGCCTGTAAGAAGAGTCTGTCTAACGCGACGTTGTTGCAACATCCTGTAAATGGTTCACGTCTCGGATTATTTACAGACGCCTCGAGCGTTCACATCGGGGCTTGCCTTCAGCAGCACACAAACGGTCAGTGGTTCCCCCTTGCTTTCTTTAGCAAGAAATTAACCACCAAACAATCAGAATGGCCTGCATATTACCGCGAGCTTCTAGCAGTGTACGAGAGTGTGCAACATTTCAGATTTATCCTTGAGGTCCAACATGTAACCATCTTTACCGATCACAAGCCGCTGCTATACGCCTTCGTACAACGTCGGGAGAAACTCCCTCCAGCTCAACTAAATCAATTATCTTTCATTAGCCAGTTTACCACCGACGTTCAGTACATAAAAGGAGAAGACAATGTCGTGGCTGACGCAATGTCTCGTATCGACGCCATCGCCCTTGAACAGGACTACGAAGCTCTTGCCAAATCACAAGAAACGGACCAAGAGTTATCACATTTACGTCAACAACGCTCAACCAGCTTACAGTTGACTAATGTATTGATACCTGGTACCGATATCTCCGTTACTTGCGATGTATCTACTGGAAAAACGCGGCCATATCTGACGCCAGCCTTCCGTAGGTCAACTTTTAAGCAACTTCACGATCTGAGCCACCCTGGTGCACGGGCTACTACGCGCCTCGTGACTGAGCGCTATGTTTGGCCATCTGTGAATAGAGACTGTAAGGAATGTCAACGTGCTAAAGTATCGCGCCATAACTCTGCCCCTCTCGGAAACTTTAACCTACCCTCCGGACGTTTTAGGCATATCCACATGGACATAATCGGACCCTTGCCAATTTGTAATGAATATCGTTACTGCTTAACAGCTATTGACTGATTCACCAGATGGCCCGAGGTCTGGCCCATGCGTTCTATTACTGCAGAAGAAGTGGCTGAAACATTCACACGTGAGTGGATACCTCGTTTTGGAGTACCATCGGTTATAACAACTGACCAAGGAACTCAATTCGAATCCACCTTGTTTAACCGCCTTATGATACAATTCGCCACGAAACGCATCAGGACAACCTCGTACCACCCTTGCGCCAACGGCATGATCGAGCGTGTTCATCGACAGCTAAAGGCTGCGCTCTCATGCCACCACGATACCTGGGTTCGCGCACTACCTCTTGTACTTCTTGGCATGCGGTCAGCTTTTAAAGAGGATATTAAAGCCACTGCTGCCGAATTGGTTTTCGGAGAACCTCTTCGTTTACCTGGTGAGTTACTAGATCAAGGACCCAATCAAGACAGTTTTAGTGAACCAGCAGACTTTGTGGCTCAGCTTCGACATAAAATGTCCTTAGTTCGCCCCATTCCCGCATCCCGTCATTCCCAACCATCATCCTTCATCCATAAAAGTCTTTCATCAACAACACATGTTTTTCTTCGAGACGATAACGTTCGACGTCCCTTACAGCCACCTTATATGGGCCCGTATCAAGTTATTGATCGTGCCAGAGACGGCAAAACTGTGACCTTAGAAATTAAGGGAAAACGCGTCGTAGTAAGTGTTGACCGAGTCAAGCCTGCCTTCTTCGAAAATTTCACGTATTCATCTCCCGAAGCTCCACTAATGCCATTGTCACCCGTTCCTTCAGTCCCACAACAAATTTCCAAACCTCCGTCACCTTGTTCAGTCGTACCTCCAGCTTCCCTTCCTATGTTGCCATCAAATACTGTAAACACCAAACCCCTGCCATACACAACACGCTCAGGCAGGCGGGTCAAATTCAAAAAATATCCCGATTACTGTGGATAAAGTTCATGTTTTATCCTTCTCCGTGGGGGGGTGGTGTGGAGAATTCGATTCCCGAACCGAATTCTACTTTATTAAGATGTCATTACCAAAGTTCGTTATGTTGGACACACTAGAGAGTCATTCTATGACGCCACTTGTCAAAATAGTATTAGAAGCAAAGACTGTTATTTTTATGATTATATATTGTGTTAATAATAAGACTATTGATTAGAAGATTAAATACTTTACTATTGAATTGGGAGTTTATATTGGAGTCCCTCAGTGAAGAATCGGTCCCTAAACTGGGAAGCAGATATAAAAAAAAAATGGTTAAACCTAGCAAAAGTTCTGAGAAAAGTTTTAGTCATCGATGTTATTCCTGTACACTGAATCACCTGTATATTTCGTTTTCGAAATGTGAAACACAGCGCTCAACTTTACTGCTATGATTCAAGATTTCAAAATATTTTGAGGCATTATTAAAAAGGGAATACAGGTTAAAGGCTCCGCTCGCATATTTGTAGAATGTCGTGGTAATCATTTTCGGTTTCATATACAATCACGACAATCATTAATAATGTAGCTTTCTATTAGTATTTTTTTTTTCAAAATACCTTCAGAAGATTCAGAGATTAAACACAAACTAATAAAATTTACCTCTGTTTAATAATATGTCGTAGAATGTATAGATTTTTTTTTATAGATTTTAAAATCAAAGATTAAAAAAAAACAAAAGAAGCGCGAAATATTGATCAAATTCTAAGATATATTGTGTCTTACATGGTGTCTTACGTTTTGATTTTATTTTAAAAATACTTTAAATGTTCCTCACAGGTGTAGTATAAAGCACTGTGTAGCACTCGGGTGAAAGTCCCATTCCTACCTCGGGAGTATTGTGGCCAAACTGCTCCCTCGCTAGTAATCGGTCCCTTTCCTCCCTCGGTGAACAATGTACTATTCATACATATAAATTTCGTCCACTTGGTTGAAATAAATTTGTGCACAACATTGTTTAATTATTTTCATTAACAATGATCACATGATTACTCTCATAACCAATGATAGTTCATAATCAGTCCAAAAAGTGCAATTAACTGCCAGCCTGATGTCATTGTATAAAAGACGTTGATTCGCGTGACCTTGCGTGCTCTGAAATACACAGGTTGGTATAGTTATCTCGACAATTCTGAATTGAACGAGAGTGGGTGGTGTAGTGTAGAAATCTCAGTAGCTTAACTACTATTTGTAGTGAACCTTAGCCTAGCACTAAAACCGCAACAGTCTATATTTCTATTAATGAGTTGATTAAATTTAAATATTTCGGACATCTGACACACAACGTCATCTTGTCCCAAACTAAGCAGACAGCTTATACAGCAAAGATACAACAATTACAATATTAAGTAAACACCCAAACTCCGATACAAATATTTGATCATACAACCATTTGGTCCGACCTGGGAATCGAACCCGAGCACAACAGTCGCATACGCTACCATTGCGCCACCGATCAGTAGATTTATATTTTTCAGTTTTGAATTCATCATCATTATCTCTTTAGTCTATTGCAGTAAACCTCTGGACATAGACATAGGTCAAAATTCCTTGGACAGTAGAGTTCGTTATCATTTGACAATCACTTTTTTTGGCTAAAATTATCATTTTTTAGTGCACGATTAGATACATAAAAACTTTGATTGAATTAATTGGTGTCTGAAGAATTTATGTGCTATTAATACAATAATAAATTTTGTAACGAACTATCAATTTCAATCAATCATCTCAGATAAAATAACTAATGTTAAAATATATTTATTGATGTTATAATTTCTTTGAGGATTTTTTGTTACACCAAATTGTTACAATAAAATCCGCTGATTTATTCGAAATACGTTTGTCATACTGCTATTTTTACTCTACACTGTCTTACACCGGTGTTCTAGATCTCGATATTGCAGTAACACAATCGCTGTCCTCAACTTAGCTCGTACTTTTAAAATTATTTAAATGTATTTGAGAGTCTATATTGTATATGTGGAGCGGACGTTTGAAAGGGTTGAAAGGCGTCGAACTTCAGGTGGTTATTGGATGATGTTCAATGTCCTCTGTTGTCTATGGTTTAATTTAATTATCTATATTAAGTAATGTGTTTAGTTCTATTGTTTATGGTGTGTTGTATGAGGTTATAAAGGCTCGCCATAGTTGTTTTTGTTGTGTTTTTGTACTTAAAATATTGTCGGTAAGTGATGTAAAGTAATGCCAGTAAGGCAACTGAAGTTTTAAATAATATAAGCTTTCATCCTTAAATATAAGATGTATGTAGTTAATTACAAATATTAGAAACCAACACTTTTTGTCTTGTCTTATTGTTTACATATGTTTAATTATATAAACAATCAAAGAGTAATATAGACACAAAATTACCTTACTTATACATTTTAACTATGCTAATGCCCGCGGTATGGAAAATAGATATTGGCTGATTCTCAGTCCTACCCGATATGCACACAAAATTTTATACCAATCGGTCTAGCCGTTCTGGAGAGGTTTGGTTACAAACACCGCGATACGAGAATTTCATATATTCGACTAGCTGTTGACCGCGGCCCAGCTCTCGTCTGTTTTGCCCTAGGGTTATTAAATAAATAAATAAATTAATATTTTGGACATCTTACACACAACATCATCTAGTCCAAAAGTAAGCAGAGCTTGTGTTATTGGTACTAAACAACTGATATAAATACATACATATTATACATAGAAAAACACCCAGACTCCGAAACAAATATTTGTGAATCACACAAATATTTGGTCTGACCCGGGAATCGAACCCGAGACTTCTTAATCAGCAGCCGCATACGCTAACCACTATACCAATAAGGCACTATTAAAAATAGTTTACCTACTATTCTCATACCAACTGAATAAACTTACAACATTTCATGTTTCTAATCTTCTCTTTTATTTTGCCCTTTTCAATTGCCTCTTTTCAATTGCCTGAGGTGGGGTCGGCTCTCCTTATCTTCCTGCGCCAGGATAGTCTGTCCTGGGTTGTCGGGTCAGGTAATTGGGTCTTCCTTACGAGATTGGCCATACTAGTCCACCAGGTCAAGGGCGGTCGTCCTCTTCCTTTCTTGCCCTCCGGAAGGGCCAGTGCCTTCTGAACGACATGCTCGCCGTCTCTACGCATGACGTGCCCGTACCACCTTAGGCGAGTTTCGGTGAGCTTTTCCGGGATTGGAGTCACTTTGAAGCTACCTAGGACATATTCGTTTCGAATTTTGTCTTGCCTCGTGACTCCGCCCGACCATCTAAGCATCTTCATTTCGGCCACGTGCAGCTTCTGAGCATGTGTTTCCTTCACTGTCCAGCATTCGGCCCCGTATAACATCGCTGGTCTTACTGCTGTCTTGTACACTTTCCCTTTAGTGCGTATGGGCATGTGCTGGTCGCAGAGAACTCCAGAGAGTGTACGCCATTTTTGCCAAGCGACGTTTATTCTGTGTGACACATCTGCTTCGACACTTCCGTCTCGCGTTACTATTGAGCCCAGGTATCGGAATTGGTCGACTTTTGGTACTTGCGTGCCGTCCGGGTAATAGGCGTTGGCGCTGTTTGCTATGTTGCTGAATTTGCATTCCAGGTGTTCCGTTTTGGATCTGCTTACTCGAAGTCCTGAGTTTTCCAATGCCGTGATCCACTCGTTTAATGAGGTTTGCAGTTTTTCAGCAGATTCCGAGACAATCGCAACGTCGTCGGCATACAAGAGATTCCAGGGTGGGGCATGTTGAATATTCTTCTTAACATAATCCATAACTATATTAAATAGCCAGGGACTGAGTGCTGAGCCTTGATGAACTCCCACTTCCACCACGAATTCCTCACCAAGGCCGGCCGGACTTCTGACTTTCGTGCGGATATTGTGATACATATCTTGGACCAGGCGTATGTAGTCTTCAGGGATTACTTGCTCTCGCATTGCTTGCCACACGAGTCTTCTTGGAACTCGGTCGAACGCTTTTTCGAGGTCAATAAATGCGAAATGTAGGTCTTTCTTGTTCAGACGATGCTTTTCCATCAGTATCCTCACCGCCTGAATGGCATCCGTGGTTGATTTGGATGGGGTGAACCCAAATTGGTTTGGTGTAATTTCGCAGATGTGCAAGAAGCGTCTATTTAATATACGTTCCCACAGCTTCAGGGTATGAGAGGTTAGTTTTATGCCCCTGTAATTGCTGCACAGAGTAATATCACCCTTGTTTTTGTAGAAAGGTACAAGGAAGCTTTGCCGCCAGGAATCAGGAATCGCAACGCTCCTCATTATCGTATTAAAAAGTTTTGTGAGCCATACTACTGCTATGGAGCCCAGAGCTTTCCAAAGATCTACTGGAATCTCGTCGGGGCCCAGTGCTTTACGATTCCTCATTTTCCGAACGGCCTGCTCGTCGGCCTTTTCATGTTTCTAATCAACTCGAGCAATTTGGCTATGAGTGATTCGATTCCCACCTAGGACAAGTCTTTTTGTGATGAATACAAAATATTATTTGTTATGTTTCTTAGTGTGATTTAGGTATAATATGAATGTATTTATGTCGTGAAGTTAGAACATGACTAAACTTTGTACCATTTCTTCATATGCATAACTGACTGTCTCGTTGGTCTGGTGGTTAGCATATGCGACTGCTGATCAAGAGGTCTCAGGTTCCCGGGTCGGTCCAAATGTTTTTGTGGTCCACATGTATTTGTTCCGGAGTTTGGGAGTTTTCTCTGCTTAGTTTGGGAATAGACGATATGAAATATTTATTATTTATTTGTTTTATTTATGTTAATTTTATGTAACTGTAACTTAATGTTAACTTTCTGAATTTCTCGTCACAGAGGATTCGAAGAACGCCGCCCGCATATTCACAGAGCAGTCGTCACATCTTCTAGAACGCCTGGAGATCCTGGAGCGACAGCTGCATGAGAGGATAGCCAGCCACATTCCAAGGGACCTAGACTCGTTGGAGCACTTGGTTCTGCAGCATAAAGACTGGGAAACCAGTGTACATGCCTGCACTCATGATGTTGAGGAAGTGCAGAACACATTTAGAGGTGAGGGATTTAAATTACGAACTATCCTTATTCTTCTGTAACTGCCTTGTTGGTCTAGTGGTTGATTAGCGTATGCGGCTGCTGATCAAGAGGTCTCGGGTTCAATTCCCGGGTCGGACCAAATGTTTGTGTGATCTGCAAATATTTTTTTCGGAGTTTGGGTGATTTCTACATATAATAAGTATGTATATACAAAACAAATATGAATATGTATTTATATCAGTACCCATAGTAAAAGCTCTGCTTGGCTTGGGACTAGATGATGTTGTGGGTCAGATGTCCGAAATATTTATTCATCCCACTGGTGTCTTAAGAGCTAAGGGGATAAAGCATCGGAATGCAAAGAGAAGGAAAACTTGACGCAAACCTTATACCAACCTATTTATTTCTGTGGTATAATAATACCACAGAATACATAATAGTACCAGTACATAAGACTCACTCCGAAAAGTAAATTAAAGTAATAGATACTGTCGATGTTAGAAGATTAAGTTCAATTCAGATCGCACAGCGCCGAATCACTACGATTATATTTACCTACAATTGCGTCTCTCTCTATCGTGTAACTCTTAACTGTTCTAACGATGTCTGTTCGACCGGCGTCTGACCCGGCAGGCAGCCGGCCACCCCCCTGATAATACATATAATTTGTGTTACATAGGCATCGCGCTCAAGACGCCCGCCATGAAGAAGAACCTCGACAAGGTGATGGGCAAGTGGAACGATATGCAGTCCAAGAGCCAACTCTTTGTTGAAAGGTGAGGGTAGTTTTTATATTTAGTATTTAGTTATTGTTGTAGTTTGCAGGTAACGTCGTAAAGAGAAGCTAGTCATCAGTCATCTACGAGTGAGAGTCTCATCAAAATTGGTCCAGCCGTTCCAGAGGTACACGGAACAAACTGAGAGACCTTTTTTTTTCAATTGCTTTTTTGCATACCAATCTGTTGATAAATAAATTTTGTCTTCAATTTTGTATGTTTATATATATAATTTACTCTTAAACACGAAACAATTGATCGTACTCATAACATACATATAATTATTTGTTCCCCGAGGAATCGAACTTACGACCTCTAATTAGTATTCAGGTTTAATAGATCAAATGTCAATCATGCCTTTTAAGATGGATAAATTACATCAATTATAACGTCTGTCTGCCAATCACCATTTACATAAAGCATGGTGACCACCATTCTTAGATTCTACTCATGCTTTCCATCAGGCAGAGCAGAGTCACTTTGTTATGCTTCAATATTTTACACATACTCATGTTTTTTACTGTAAACGGGACTCATTCGTGATAAAATAAAAAAAGTTACGATATCTTCTATTTTCCGACGTTTCGAACGGGTTATATCGGGTTATTATGTCACGGGTAGACTAATAATAAATATTTTTTATTTAATTAAAATGTTATAATTTGTCACCAGGTTGAAGTTCGTGGAGATCGTAGTCAACAGCATGGAAGAGAATCATCAGACAATTTCTGAATTTGAGATCAAATTTGCACAGTTTAACGACTTGCCCAACGATGTCGACCTTCTAAAGGACGTAAGTGAACCGTTTCTTTTAAAAAAAAATGACAATACATCCTACATGGGGGACTTTAGAAATATACCTGAAACGGACTCTTCCAGACTCAGAATAACAATTTGTGGATGATATGAAGTATTTTCCCACGTGAAAGTCGAATTTACAACGCTCACTATATCAGCCGTGCAGTCTACATTTTATCAACTCGTTTTAGGGTTCTGTACCCAAAAGGTAAAAACGGGACCCTATTACTAAGACTTCGCTGTCCGTATGCCTTTCCGTTCGTCCGTCCATTTGTCTATCACCAGGCTGTATGTCATGATCTATGATAGCTAGGCAGTTGAAAATTTCAAAACAAAATATTTTTTTTGCTAGATATAAACAACGGCAATAGGTAGATAGTGGTATGGAACCCTCCCTGCTCAAATTTAACTGGCACTTAGCCGATGTTTTAAAACTCAACATGTTTTTTTTTTTTATTTATTTATTTATTTCAAGGAACACAAACAATGTATAGTACAAAATATCTTAATATCTAGTTTTATAATGTTTGAATCCAGTACATACATAAATAATATGTGTCCACAGCTTTTGCCACTCCATATTAATATATAAACTACTAATGCGAGTTTCAAAAAGGCATTAACATTACAAACTTACAACTAATACCTACTTTTTTTTTTTTTTTTTTTTTTTATTTTTTTTTTTTTTTTTTTCCTCCCTAGCGATTATTTCTCGCATATAAATGTCTTGTATGAAATGTTCAAGGTACAGTTGAAGGCAAAGAAATTTATTATATTCAATTACGCCTGCTGCCGGCCACTGCTGAACGAAGGCCTCCCCCAAAGAGCGCCAACCATCTCGCTTATCATATTTGTCTTGGTGAATTTAAATATTTTCTCTTAAAGGTGCACGAAGATCTCCTTCGCATGCAAGTAGCCGTATCGAAACAACAAATACAAATAGATCAGATGAACGACGACGCCGAGAACTGCAGACGTCTGGTGGAAGCGTCCAGAGCTGCCCTCCCTCACTCCTCTCTGCCACGATCTGGAAAACATATCGACCTGGAGAGGTTGGACAAGGAAGTCTCCCAGCTGAACAATAGGTGGAATAATGTCTGCAGTCAGCTGGCTGAGAGGTTGGTTAATTTTATAATTACAAAAGTTTTTATCTTCTTCAAATAGAATTAAATGATGCAGGCCAGGTCTGGTCAGCATGCTGCATTGTGTGCACTCTCAATGAGGATGGTGACTACTTCTCCTGTGCTCATGCATGCATCAAAATAAAAAAAAGAACTTGTTTATAGTAAAGTCGAGGTATCCCGTTTCAAGGTCTTTTATCTATTAAATATCATTAATAAATAAAAGTAAAAAAGAAAGTTTTAGACGTTACGTAATAATATTTTAAATTTTTGTCAACTACTTAAATAAATCATGGCCTCTTATAATACATGTTTCTTCACCTGGACAAAAAGTTCGAAGAAAGAAAAGTACACATAAAACACACACACACACGCACGCACGCACGCACACACATGCACACACACACACGCACGCACACACACACGCACACACACACACACATACACACACACACACACACACACACACATACACACACACACATAGTGCAAAATTATAGTATAATTTAAAATTTGATCTAAGTCTTTGTAAAACTAACCATCTCTTTCACGATGTCTTTAATATAATTCATTCAATGGACCCATAATCATGTATATACAAAACCATTACATAAGTACATGTTCCAACAGACTCCGTAGCTGCGAAGCCGCATATCAACTCCTGCGCAACTACAACGCTGGCCTAGAGAAGGAGGCGGAATGGATCGACGACGCCTACAGCAAGCTTCAGGCTCAACCGCCCATCGAGATCAGGCCCAAAGAACAGTTCGAACCTACAAGGGTGAGAAGAAAACTCTGATAATATTTTATTAGGAAGCTTTTCTAGACAAGTTCGAGAATAGGGCGAATATAAAAAATTCTAGGTGAATGCAGAATAAGACTCGGGTGAATATTATTAAGTCTTATGTGACATAGAGCTAGACTAAGTTAGTGAACATCCTGATTATGACTTTGTTTATGGTAAACGGTCACCTATTATTGTAAGTTAAAACACTGTTACTAATATTGGTGCCATAGATAATAAATATATTTTTACAACATAATTTAAGTTTAAGGTCTGGTTCGGATATAAGACTATTTAGTTTTATTATTAAAGTGATAATTAACTTGCATGTTATCACATAAAATTCATTGTTTTAATAAAAATGATAGGCAAAGGTGTTTAATTATAGGAGCTAACACAGAAATATTAATTGAGTATAATGAACACGGAATATTTTTAATTTGCACTTACTAATATTAAAATTATTATATACGTGGGTGTCTTGTGGTCCTTCACAGAATCTACTGACGAGCGTTGTGGAGAGGACGCCTAAGATAGAAAAAGTTAACGTTGATGGTGGCAGATACATTCGTGAGGCAAAGGTAACTATTATTCGGTCGACCAGTTTCTATGTAGGATGAATTAGTTCTATGGAATATTCTAAATTCAAAATGTTTATTTTTCTTTTGTTTTGTACATTGGAACATGTTTTTTTTTATATTTCATTTATACAAAACCGATTTTGAAACCAGCCTAAGTCAAACTTGTCAAAAATGACTAAAATACTGTCACAATATTCCATAAACTGTTCACTTTCTATGGAGATTTCAACTTATTTTGATGAAAGGTATGAATGTCAAGAAGTGAAGGAAGGTCGAGTCCAGCGTTTTGTCTAGCTTATGGTTTTTGTCTTTGGGTCTTCAAATTCTCTTCGTATATCAGAGGTGTTTCGACTCTTTCACGATTGCACGATCGCTTTCGCTCTTACACTAATGCTTACGATTTTTTACTAATCGATGCTTCTATAGTTTTAATCGATTCTGCTTACTAATCATCTGAATGCGAGATGTGTGATGTGTGTTAGTCTTCAATTAAAAGCAATATATTACTGCTGAGTTTTTTGTATTGTTGTGTGCCTAAGAAATATATTTTGTCAATTGCCAGTAAATAATATTTCCGATGATCACTAAATGTCGCTAGCGTGTGAAAATAACTGGCGCTTTTTCAGAGACGATGGATTAGTCTAGACTCAAGTTAGGTCTGATGGCTTTACGGAGTTATACAATGCTCACTACTAAAGGTGAACTGATGCAACTGCTTTGGGGATTAAGGTACCCACGAGATTTGCGTCAAGTGCACTAGAAGTACCATCTCAGAACACTGTTTTTAATTGAAGAACTTGTTTTAATTATGTCTGGGGAGGGAAACAAACGAACAGTCAAGTCCAGTTCGCCAGTTACCAAACCCATTTTATATACTTTGTTTTTTAACTTTGTTTTATGATAAACAACCGCCACAGTGTGGGTTACGAAATTGTTGGATGGTCGGCCTTCACAATGACCACTAGGTCTTGGATTCAGTTCATGCTTTTCATCAGGCGGAGTAGTTATTTTGATGTCAGGCAAAGTATTCATAAAAATTGTAACAAAAAATGTTGTAAACTAACTGGAATGATACAAATCATTCTAGTCAAACCAACTCGTAAAGAAACTAACAGACAGATGTCTTAGGTTGATCCCATAAAATTTTTAAAATAGCTAATAAATAAATAAATCGTCCTATGGCGATAATGAGGGTAGTTTTGTAAATAATATAAAATTCGTGAAACAAACTGCAAGTTGCCAGTAACTCACTGAGGTGTGAAAATATACAGGCTTTTAATAGTATAACTTACTCAAGAACACGATGTGCGGGTCATATCTGTGTTCTGTTGCTTTTAATTACACAATTACTAGTCTTAACACATTTTTTTCATTTAAAAACTGCCCGTAGTCGGCGTAAATACTTGGAATAATTTTTATAATGTTCCGGTTACGGCTTCTTTAGATGTCTAGTAATTTAAAATTATAATTACTTTTTTATCTAGTTTATTCAATGTGTAAATCTATAAATAAATACATTGTTCTATCAAAATGTAAGCTTTGCATGCTGTAAATTGGTTCAATGTTGTCAGTGTCATACATTTATTTCTACCATTTCTATATTTCGGTTGTTTTTTTTTTTGCTTAGTTGTGCACGAAATGGGTACTGTGTTGCACATTCGGTGTTGCACGCTTAAAACCTGTATACTGAACAGGCTCTTTTAGCATGATTTCATCCTCGCAGTATGGAGCTGGACTAGCGTTGCCAGTGTAGAAAACTGTTTTATGGTATGGAAGAAAATGGCGAAGACCCGTATATTTGTAGTTACTGTTATCAGAAGCTGTTTTTTCTGGGTCGCCTATGACTGTGATTCCTGAAAGGAAGATTAAAAGCATAAGTTGTTTTAGGTATCAGAAGTACGAAAGGATTTCGAAAGATTAAAGTATTTATTCTAATATGACAGCTTTATATAACAAACAGATTGTTTTTTCTGGAGATATTGCAATATTTTTAATTTCACTATGGAGCTAAATTTAGCTGAACAAAGAAAAAACAGTCTGTCGGAGAACTAACCGACATAACCCGCTTGATCCTAACCCTACGTAGATATACTCGTCACGGTGTCAACGCTACACCGAATGGCTGTGCGAGGAAGTCCACCCATCCTTGGACATGCGCCACATCCGAAGACAGGCAGACATGGAGCTCGCTGAACGTCTCCGCGCGAGGGGTATGGCTGTCGACCCTGAACATCTGCCGGTGGGCTCAGACGCTGTAGCTCGTGAACTTGATGAACTGAACGCGAAATATCAGAGGCTCATGGATATGTTGTATGAGAGACTGAGAAGGATCGCTGCTGCTAATCCGGGAGACATCGTTACTTTGGTAAGTGGTAGTTTTTAGTAGTTTTTTTTTTGGTAGTTTAATATTTTTTTGATCTTGTATCATTATAACATAATATAGCGATAACCAAATGACCTTAAGTAACGTTATTACAATTTAACGAAGTTATCCGTAAACATTTACTTACTATTTAACGCCTTCATGACTGTACCTAGGTCTTTATACATATGACGTCATTGTACTTGCTATTCGAAATGGTTTTCGATTTAATCATATTTTCACGGTCAAGAACGATCTGTAACAATTTTATGTGGAAAACTAAAATGCCAGACCATAAATAAACCAATTGAACGTTTAATGAAAGAAGTCATTATTGGAATTAATACAACATCTATGGCGACATTATAATTTTTGTCTCCATTAATGCACTCTACAGAGTGTATGTAAGTAAAATTGATATAAAACTAGGGGTCGCCCGCCCTCCGCCCACGTGTTAATAGTTATCGCAATAAAAAGTAACCTAACTTCTTTCTCAGATTCTAGACTACCAGTGCAACAAATTTCATATAAATAGGTTTAGTAGTTTTAGTAGTAGACACAGTTACTTTTACATTTACAAAATTGATAATGATAAATATATCCTACACCATCAGTCTATTTCGACTTTCATAAATTACGTTCGGAAATAAACGAAAATAGTCTCAAGAATTTATTTAATACCTGTTTTAAAACGGATTATCCAAACGGATAAACATGTCTGCATATTTCCGAGTCAGACGATGCAGAAACCGTTGTTGTTACGTTCTTAATCCAATTTGTTTTAAATAAATCCCCTTGTGGTTGTTTACTTCAATAAAGAAACAACATCACTACAGTTTACTATGTCATGCTTGTGTGTGCTGTCCGTGTGGTGACGGATTAAGAATACAGAGTGTCACCACCCCTATTTATCTCGCGGGTGTCGTAAAAGGAGACTAAGGGGTAAACTACGCAAGACAACATCAATGCAAAGAGAAGGAAAACTTGAAACCAACCCGTCTGGCCAGCGTGGTATAGTAGGCCAATACCTCCTTTTCTAGGAGAGGCCTATGTTTTTGACGTGACAAGGTCTTATAATTCGATGGAGCCGGCTGCACGCACGAAAAAACATGCGGCGTTACCTCGCTCTGAGGCGTTCCATTTAAGGCTTGAAGTGCAAGCGAGAGCGCAGCACGAGCGACAAAGAGGCATTATCTTATGACGTTGTCACGTTCAACTGTCGTCAGTAAACCGACTTTACAGACAACCGTTTTTTTTTTGGTAAAATGCTCATAGTAATATGCACTGCAAATATTTTACATAATATAACATAGTTTTTAATTTATTGACTCTTTAATCGGGCCTATACAAATATCTTTATAGAGAAAACGTTAGATAGTTCGAAATTTAAACGGCGACTATTGAGAAGCCAAAGTTACCCTACTACATTGTTTTAAAAAATATAGATTCTTGTCTTTGGGTACCGGTTTGCCCACGATACATATCGTTTTTAATTTAAATATTGAATAGTTTATATAAGTTAAAAATACGCACTTTTATTGCTGTGTTACATAACCACGTGTAACACAAGTTTTGTAGGAATGTATCTATAAGTTCGATGTTTTCTACTGCGACGAAGCCATGTGTTACAATCTACATAATTAATTATGTTGAATATTATAGAACTTAAAAGATCTATTTATCCATAGCTTGTTTATTAAGTATATAGATCTTGATGATATGATACTTGATATTTTTGAACATCTAACATACAAGGTACTAGTATCAAACTAAACAGAGCTTATACTATGAAAGCTAAATTGTCTGGTACAAAGCTTATGATTTTTTTTTATAAATATGCATGCTTATGCATATAAATATAAGGTATATTTTTGCTTAAATGTGAATACCAATTGTCTATTTACTATTGACTAGGCGCCGGCGCCTTATACAACTTGTACGAACACAATGTGTTTCCGAGTCACGTAGTTGGAAAACGTTCAATTGGCGTTGTGCAAGAAGTTTAGCTTACGGCGTGTTCACAGTGGTGTTGCTTGACAAATGTTGACTAATTTTAGACACATTGAGTATCGATAGTTTTTCAACTATTTACTAACAGTTTTTAAATAGATTCGACTTTGACTTGACACCGCTGACAACAACAACAACACGTTGTTTGAAATCCCGCAGATCATAAAACTTTATATGGTGAACAAATTGTTGTTCTGAGTCTGGGTGTTCTTTGTATCTGTTTTGTTAAAGTTTGTACAGGATACATTCCTTATGGCAAGTGATAGGAAACCACGATACAGTTCTCTATTATTTTCGTTGGTGTTGTTGAAAATCAGATTGTAAGCTACATTGCTCTAGAACTTACTACTTAGTGTGAACACGGCCTTATTAAAAGTTTATCTAATTCAATGATGTCACCATTAGGTCATCACTCGGACCTCTTTCAAGGTCGTGCTATTTAAATATTGGCTGTTTATTTAAAGTAACGAATTTTTTAAAGGTTTTTTACACGTCGCTCTTTACACGTATTGTTACGTTTTACCACGTGAAGTTTGTGTATAAGTTCCATCTCTCTCTCTCTCACTAGATGACACTACTCTGCCTGATGGAAAGCATGAGTAGAATCCAGGAGCAGGGGGTCACCATCCTTATTGTGAGGGTAAGCAATGCAGCATGGTGACCCTTACTATAGCGGCCTGGTCAGATGGTTCTGCATCATTCTCTCGGCCTTTGGAAGCCGGGAGAGTGATGCAGAATTTCACACTCACCAACGAAATTCGACAGCAAAAATGCTTTTACCCTCATACAGAAGATCGTCATCTTCTGCATGAGGGTAGTACTGCCCCGTTCAAGCCGGGGCCCATTCATGCTTATATCAACGTTATTCTACTACCAAAGAACTTTATCTATATGTTTATAATATATGTGTTGTTTGTATGTTCCCCAGTGGCCTACTGCCACCTTAACTACTAAATCGATTTTTGATGTATCTACAATGTTATCAAACATTCGTAATGTTTAATTTTTCAATTTTATTACACAAGATAAATCCCATGGCATTTAAGTTTACGTAAACCGACAACGTTTCGTAAAACAACTTTAAATTGAAGCTTCAATTTTTGAACAATTAAGATTCATTTATCGTCGGCCCACAGCTGGCCTTAAATGTCCAAGGCGTGGGCATAAGGACGACGTATATGGCATACCATACCTCTATTACTTTATTTGATGATTTCATACTAGATAAAGGTTATCGCGTTGCATTATTACAAATACGGAATAATTTATTAGGACTGACGTATTATTTATGTGGGTATTGTTTTTATCTGATATCTTATTAAAATTAATAGGAAGGGGGCCAGAAAAAAATCTGTAATTATATTTAAATAATATCACTAAAGCGACACCCTTTAGGGCCACCGCACACTAGCTACTTTTAGCATCGGCGACCGGTGACCATTTGGCGACTGCATCGATGCTGCATCGCGTTTTAGTGACTTCCTGTGTTCGATCGCGGTATCGGAATTGCGCACACATATCTTAAAGTAGGGAATCTTATCTTAAGAAAATCTTAAGATAGAATGAAATCCGTTGTCCGCGCCCGAACTGATCCCGCCTATTAAAGAGTGGCCCACTATGTACGTACGATCCCGGCACACAGCGCCGCTGCATAACCCTGTGGGGTAACAGTTGGCTGGGTATTTATGGAGAGTATAAAACTGGGGTTGAGATGTAATACCCGCGAGTACTAAGAACGCAGCGTAGCTGTCTCATGTCTGTATCGTTTACAAAACTTGTACATTTTTTTTTAACTTTTACGCAAAAGAAAGTTCTATCATATCCTGATCATGTCGCTACACAGTTATTATCTTAACATAATCGACATGAATTTGGACAGAGCTTTCGCGTCATTAATATTTGGTTTCGATAGGATTTTGTGAAACATTTCTACGTCGACAACTTGTACGTTATCATGAGCTTACCACAAGGTATCGCCACGCGTTGTGTCTGCCCCAGCAGTAAAATTTCTCCTGGAATATATTCTTTTAGTGCAGAGAAAATGTAGACAGTCTTATCCGTAAAAGTGTAAATAACAAGACCATAGGAGTATGCATTACCTGTAAAATAGATTACATATTACATAGCTCTTACTCAGTCGGGTTACGTTTGTGCATAAATATGTTGTATTGGACCTTGATAAGGTGCCAGTTCAATCTAACTTGTAAAACAATAGACTCTTCTTTACTAACAATAAAATGAAACATCACATTGTCAGTAGGTAGTGCTTATTGCAATAAAACATGACTTGGCTCTTGATAAACTCAGTATGTTCTAATAACATCATTAACTTCAAAACAGTGATTCAGTTGCAACTCTTTCCTTTTAGTATTTTTTTTGTTAGATTTATTTTTTTAGGGGTTATTTATCCTTATAGGGTATGTCATTCCCATAAGGCCTTAATTTAACAAACACCATTTATCTATGATACGCTAGACTTTATAATTTAATAGCTTTTTTAGATGTCGACACAGCCTAAACACTTTAAATTACACCGACATCCAAGAAGTTCAGGTTTATCAGTTTCATTACTTCATTTCTTTTAGATTGATTCTTTGTACATTCCATCAAGAAATGTTGAATATCGTCCACAATGTTACTACACATATCACAATTTTGGTGAGTTGGCTCTCCGCATTAGATGTTCAAATTTATTTTGATGGAATTTGTCCAAATCGTAATCTATGAGCACTAACATAACATATGATCTACTTATTTCTAAATTTCCTTTTGGATTATGTTGCTTGTGTTATATCTAGATTCTAGGTTAACCTCTTTTGAAAGATTTATCGCCCATAACTGTATTTATTCAAGTCTATTGCGTGTTTAAAAAAAACTCCCCTCAACAATCAAAAGTTTATGAGCAAACGATGTCATTCACTTATAGGATCGATGTTGCAAACCTTTAACATTTTTAACTTCTAAGTAACACGAACGTAAAAAGCTTCATTTGACTGTAAAATCAACGAACTACAAAGTGCATTGACCCGCCCTGGGTTGCCAACAAAAAAACTAATGCATGTGTCTATTTCTAGGAGTTTTGGTGTTATTGTGCGAACATAATAATTATGAAATACGCATGCCAATCAAGTTATTATTTTAATGTGTACCTATGAGCTTGACGTATAGTTTTTTTTAAGGCTACACTTAGATCATAATGGTTGATAATGCAAATGGTTGTAATGCTTTTGACGTGAATATAAAACTGACTGAAATTGAAACATAGAAGTCTCCATCAGGGTATGACCAAAGCTCAGAAAAAAATATCTTTGATCTCTTGCATTTTCAACAAAATAACTGTAGACTATTGCCGTCTACTGCAGAACGAAGACCTCTCCAAAAGAGCGCCAAGCACTAACCCTCTCGTTCTTAGGCAGTCTTATTAAAACATTATTATCAAAATAAGTACGTATTACTTAAATTATTATAATGACAATTTATACGTGAAACAATTAGTATTAAATATAATTTACTAATAATTATTATGATACAAAGTATACATTACTACTAAAATAATAATTATTAAAAATATGTAGTTTATTTTTATTTAAACTATCCATGTGATTATGACTGAACTTATGTCGTCGTCTCTTTGTCATTAATTATTAAATGACAACGCATACGACCTTGTATACAAAGTATATAAAATATACATATAAGGTACTTTTATAAAAAAATACAATTTTTATATATAGTATGTATTTAGTAAAACATATTTTTTTTTAATTTAATTTATTTGTATAAATTAAAAGCGATATGGCGACGTAATTCCAATGTAAATCTAGCAATCATCCCGCGGACAGCTCAAGTTTTTGCCTAGTTTACGATATCTGACAACTTCACTTTTTGTGAACATATGTCATCAATCATTTTGCCAGAATGATTCAATAAATCCGGATTGTTATTCGTCTTAGATCAGAGACGTGTCGTAGTATATGACGTCACCACGATGACGTCATGACTATGACGTCACTGATAATGTAAGTAAATAGTATCATGGTCTTGAGAGACAAGGTTGACCGTTTTTAAACTTTGAATTTTATTTTGTTGAACGTTAGATTACCACAATGCAACGTTTCGAGTTTTTTCTATAGGCTAAATTGCTTTAAAAAAGCTAGGCAATGTATCACTAAAGCTAAAAATGAATTAACTAAAACTAAAGTTAGCTAGTTTTATAATATTCTTACTACTTAATTTATATATTCTATACAGTCATAACAGAAATGTAGCAATGATGATCTCATTTCGTTGTGTTTAAGAGGAAAAGTTACAAAACACGCAACAATTAAATTAAGCAATTAAAAGAGTTAACGGATAATGACGTCAGCTTCTATTTAAACTATTTGGATGCCTTGGTGGCGCAGTCGTAGCGTATGCGACTACTATTCTTAAGGTCTCGGGTTCAATTCTCTAGTCGACCCAAATCTTTGTGTGCTCTTCTAAAAGCTAAACCGCGTGCTCGAAAAATCTGAAAAAATTCATGATGGATTCAGTACATGTTATGAACTTTAAGGAAAACTATAAGGCGATTAACACACGGCACCGCTCACCGCCGCGGTAAGGTCGGCGAGAGTCGGTGAGAACACCGCTCGACCGCGCGGTCATAAAATTATTGGAAAAACTTCGTACTAAAATAACAATATATAAAGTAAATCTAACAATTATCGGACACGATTATTAATCCACGAATACGGAACTCTTTTATTATCGTGCCCTGACACGCACTTGGTCTATTTTTAATTACCGAGGACCCATAAAAATAGTTTACGTCCTACAAAAATTTCATAAGAATCGATTAAGCATTTCAGAGGAGTATGGCAACACACAAGAAATTTATTTTAATATTCTCTATTCTTGTATCTTTTTACATTCTTTTTTCATATTACATAAATATTATTCTATATACAATGAGATTATGTAAATATGAGTACCTGCTTTTAAAAGAAACATATTTTCAGAAGTATAATTTGTATGTTACAATATTATAACAATGACAATTGGTTACGGCTTTGTATTATGTCTGACAATGCGAGTCAACAGATATGATGGCAAGCTGTAACCAATTGTGTCTAGCAAAAAAGCGTTATCCCTACTAATATTATAAATGCGAAAGTAACTCTGTCTGTCTGTCTGTCTGTTACGCTTTCACGCCTAAACCACTGAACCGATTTTGATGAAATTTGGTATGAAGATAGAACTGAACTTGGGAAAGGACATAGGATACATTTTATCGAGAATAAGGGTAGAAGGGGTTGAAATAGGGGACGAAAGTTTGTATGGAAGTCCCTTATTGTCAAACATAAAATCATGTAGGATTGTTCAATCTACTCCTTACCATGTAGCGCGATATAAACAAATTCCATGCGGGCAAAGCCGCGGGCGAAAAGCTAGTATATTATAATTATTTTATAAATATATTATAATTATGTTAGTTATATAGGGCTTTACTGTCAGCATATTACATTGTTTGCAAATGGTTTATTTAAGTTGTCGAATACTCAGTTCCTATAAAACAAGGAAACGTGGCAAACTCTAACAAATTTAAGTGTACTATCAATAAACAATCTCGTAATTTTCAGATATCAATCACGAATACTATGAAAAAGAAAAATGAAAAAAAAATGTGTTATATTTACTCTATGGTGGCAGTACCGCTTATTGAGCTATCGTCTATTTGCTATTCGAAACGTTTATAATAAGTTCAAGTTCAACCCTTCGATAAACCAAATCCTCATATCCAAATCTTATTGGCCAAGAACGACTTCTCCAATAATAATAAATTTACTAAAGATAAACTGCTTTCCATATATTCTCCTTACCGTGTCTGGAACCGGTATCCACTACCCACACATCCTCGGATTGCACAGCCGACATACTAAATTGCAATTGCACTATAGCTAGGTATATACTTAGACGGTTATACTCAACATTATTAGTAATGGCACCCACTCATGAAAGGTGACTAACCCATTTTATCGATCATTGCATTCATTCCATACATAATGTTTTAATACTGCATGGTTTTAGAACGTATTGTGCCTTTTTAATCATTAAACTAAACTCACATTACAATCCGTCGTGCAGTTTCAAAAATCTACGTATCTAAGCGTTCAAGAACGGAAAGCTACTTTATTAAGATGTAGAATAAATAAAATAACTATTAAGTAGAATAAACATGACATGATTTTAAATCCACGTGCCATTATGAGTGACTCCGGTAACCATATTCGATATGACACGCACTTGGCGGATTTTGATGTTGGTACCGTATTACTTTGATATGGAAAAAAACTGTTAATTTGATATTACATACAGACACCCCATTTTTATTTTGTATAGATTTCACTGAGCCTATTGGCACCTCATACGTTAAAATCGGTCCAGTAGGTAACTTAGGCGTTCGGAGGAACATTCAACATACATGAATTGCCAAAACTATTACACTTTATTATGGCTTCGCCGTAGTCCGATAAAAAATAAATTAGCTATTACAAAAAAGTATTCTTATATTGGTTTACAAGAAAGTATTTTACGCAAAAGAGAGATAAAGAAAACTTCACACAAATCTGACTAGCAAGTAGAGGAGACCTAAACCTCCTTTCTTAGGAGAATCCCTGCAGTGTAGCTGTTACCATTTTTTCATATGTAAACCGCTAAAAAACTTTCAAAGCATATAAATTCAGTTCACATGTTGAACGACTTGTGTACGGAATTCATAATGATTATGTGTACAGTGACGTAATCACCGACATGGCATTGCTGGTGTCAAGGTCTCTGTGTTGTCATTAAGGCAGCAATGTATGTAGACGATATGGAGTATTCTATGAATCGAGTATATAGGATAGAGGTACAGGCAGTGGCGTAACAATACCATCTGGGGCCCGTGGCAATTTTTTTTGATGGGGCCCTATTAGTAAAAATCGTCACTTTGTACTCAGTTTAATTTTTATAAACTTCGAGATTTTTAACGTACTCAATTACATAGGCCTCCTCTCTTGGGCGAGAGGCAAGGTCTGTAGTGCCCACACTATCCTAATGCGTATTGGAGACTTCAAATTTATCCATAGAAGAGTTAGCGCTTTTTGGACTTCAACAAACCGAACTATTAAAGGAAAAACGGCATCATAACATCCTGCCCATCTAGTAGGGTTTAATGTTTTTAATGTTATTGAAGTTGAAGACTCAATTTCTTCATTAGATACATATCTTGATAAAATATATGGAATATCTTTTGATACTATGCCCAGAAATATTATAAATTTGTTTTTTGTTGTGAACTGTGTCAAAAATATTTTACATATCAATAACCTCTTTCACTGCATCATTGTACGTACTAGATTTAAATTATGAGCAGCACAGTGAACAAATACGGCATTCGGCTCGACATTTTTATGAATTTCTGAACTCCACCATAGGTACCTTTCATTGTGTTAGCACCATCATATCCTTGTCCTCAACACTTATATAGTGGAATATATTTATCATTTATGTATTTAATAATTTGCTTGGACATTGCTAAGGCAGTTTGATGATTAACTTCATGAAATCCTAAATATCTTTCTTTAATGAAAAGTGCCTTTGGGATCCCATTACTTTCTTTTTCGATCATACAATAACGGTAAAGTTCCCAAATTTGATCAATTTTTGAAATATCTTGAGTTGTATCGAATATGATAGAGTAGAATAGTGCAGCATTACTTCATTTATCAGTGAATTTTCTACTTTTAGAACCAGGACAAAAATTCGCTCATTTTGTATCTTTTAACTTAAATATTTTATCTGGCCCTTTGGTTTACTTAACAATTCTTGTAGAATCGAGTTGTATTTACCTAATAACTCAACAATACTCAAAAAGTTGCCTTTGGAGCTTGGATCACTGCTATCTGCATTTTTAATCATAGACCCTTGCTCTTCATCGAGTGTGTTCTATGTAGCCGCCACTGTTGATACGAAAGACAGGAATCCAGATGAATTTTTGATGTCTCGTGTCTTTGTATGGCATCTTCAATATGTTTCCAGTCGTAATAGCCCATAATCCAAACATTTTATATTAGATACCGATTTGCGAATAACCAACACGGTTCACAATACGCCTTCTGAAGTATTAAAGAATAGGATAGCCATGTACGTTCAAGTTTTACGCCAGACTTGGAAACAATATAGTAATGTTTTTCTAGAAAAGATCTATTGTCACTATTTTTAAGAAAGGGCCCTTAGGTTTACAATGTCCGTTTTCAATCACGAACCTTTTGACTTGATCAGTTAGCTCTTTAAAATTACCCTTATCAGTAACATATGGCAAAGATACAATATAATTATCTTTGATTTATTGACATTGTTGTGGTTGTTCTGGATTATTGACGGTCTTATGTACGTAAAACTACTCGCCACGGGTAACGTGTACATCTCTAAAAATGGATCAACATATTTTTGTTTATGGTGGTTGAAATGCTTATCGATTAACTTAAAATTGTATTATGGTCTTTAGTTGTCTCACTTTGGATTTTAAGCAGAACTTGTAAAAATATACCTTTCAAATAAAATACTCAGGTACAGTTTAAAAAAATATTTTTGAGCTCCAGGCTCTTGGGCCGGGGCCCTTTTGGGTCGGGGGCCCGTGGCATTTTGCCAGCCCTGCCACCCTATTGTTACGCCACTGGGTACAGGGTAACGAGTACCCAACACATCTAGCCAAAAAAGAGCAACCTCTCGTTCCGAAAATTACGAACTACTTTGGCAAATGAACGAGAAGATATGTAGTGCCTTATCTTTTAAACGAATTGCCCTTAGATTTATTAAAAGGAGTGGCCTCAAAATGTCAATGTAAAAGGCAACTCAACAAACATTACGTCATGTCGTTGTGGCCATGACTGATCACTGGCATCTCCAATCTCTTTTATATTTATATCTTTTTTGTAAACTCTGCTTAAGATCATAGTTTGTTTGCATCTATTCGATAAATTAAGGGTTTTTTTTGCATATATATTGCATTGTGTGCATTTTTCTGCGAGAACTTCAGCCGACAAAGTGTTTCACAGTTTGGCTGATTTTAAGAGTGTAAAAGGTGTATTAGATGTCGATTAAATAAATAAAAAAGGTAATTTTCGATTTGAGTACGTAAACAAGTTACACTCTCACAGCACCCTGTTTCCTGACTCGAGTTTCCGGGTACCCCTTACTGTATCTGGTAATATTTTTTTTTACTGACCGCAAACAAGATCTCAAAGAGGCAGTAAGGTGATATTGTTTTGTTGATAATGATAACACGCATTCAACGCAACTACTATAAATTAAATAACATTCGATTATTTCTGAAATATACCTTACTTAAAATTTGTGTTTTAACTTTTTGACATAAAGTCAAAATCACATATTAAAATCAACAAACTAAATAGAAAAGTGGCTTTCTTTCAAACAGTAATTAATCATTTCTTTTACGGGACTAAACCGCAATTAAATTACAGACACGCTTCTTGTTGTTGTTTCAATGACTATTGCAAAACACAGACACATGCTTTTCCTAAAAGTGTAGTATTAATCGTGTATCTAACAAGGTTAAGTACCAAATACTGTTTAAATTTAAAACCTAGGAATTTCCTTGAAATACTAACAGACAAACCAATTACAGCCAAGTTTAAATGCTCGATGTTTAGATCAGATTGCGTACACCCAACCTTGGTAAAACAAATTAGACACACATGTGTATAACGATGTGTATATTTGTGAAAAATATATAATTATTAACAATTTGGTTGTCACAGTCTATCAAATAAAATTACAAAAACTATCAATTAATTTAAACAGCATAAGTTCATTCCTTCTTCTATAAGGGATAATGTAAAGAAATTTTGTGTAAACAGAATATTCTGTGAATCTGGAAGGAAACTGGTAGTTATAACACAGGTTTTTTTAAGCAACAGTCGAAAAAAGTATGGAAAGTTCAATTAATTAATTATAGCCCGATCAATATTGTCAATGTCATATTTGTGACTTGCAATTGATTTTAATAATAATAAACTATTATTATTTGTCTATGTTCGTGTGGTGACAGATTAAGAATACAAAGTGTCATCTCCCCTATTCATTCCATGGGTGTCGTAAGAGGCGACTAAAGGAACAAAATAAGCAGCTAACATCACTGCCAAGAGAACTATACCAACGCGTCTGGCCAGCGTGGTATAGTAGGCTAAAACCTCCTTTCAAAGGAAAGGCTTATGTCCAGCAGTGGACTGTTACAGGCTGTTGATGATGATGATGATTATTCTTTAACTTCATGGATATTTCGCTCAGTACCAATCCTACCAAATCTGATGTGATGATTCCCATACTCCACGCGCCATGAGCTTCAATCGGGTCGATTATAGCAAGCGATAGGCCCACTTTAAGTTCAATAGAAAATTTAAACTGTTTTGAAAACCAGCCTATTCTATTTTTACGTTACTTGTTTGGTAAACCTTCTCTACCTATACCTTATTGTTAAAAGTAAAAGACTATATAGTCGAATAATAACAGTTACATTTATTATTAGTTATGGCAGTTATAGCAATTATGAAAAATAAATTGTATCATTTAAACCCTTCCTCCTCTATGGCATATCCTCTAACTAAAGCTTCACTTAGTACCTCTAAGTAAAAAGTACTAGGTAAGTTGGGGTTAGGGTCCGATAATCTCACTCATCAATAGCGTTTCATAGTCCACTGCTAGATTAAAATCTTTTGGAAATAATGATTGTGGCTTAGCATACTATGGTATCCAGACGGGTTGGAAAAGGGTTTGTTTCAAGTTTTCCTTCGCTTTGTAAAGCTGTTCTCCTGCGTAGTATGTTTCTTGAGTCGACTTTGATTTTATCCATTACCACTGGTCTCTCAGTGACAAGAAGTAGAACATTGTTTGAATCCATCTCATAAGTAGATAGAATTAAGTGCCAAACAGGCAAAATTTTTGTTTCTTATTTAAAGATATTTAGATTGAAACACATCTCCTGCGAACTTCATCGATTCTAGGTCTGCGGGTATTCAAAGGGTAGGGTGCAGTTTGAGGTCAAGTATATATAAACCAAGGTCGTATTAGTTAGGCCGATAACATCAAAACAAACTGCCTGCCGTTTAAGCGATAAGAGAACCACCAAAGTACTTTTGGATTATTAAGTGATTGCTTTTTCTTTGTAACTGTTTCCTAAGGAAACGGCCAGCGATTAATTCGGGACAATCTTGTTGATGAATAAAATAAGTATTGAAAAAAATTGTCGTGGTTTTAAATACCTTTAAAACCACGACAATTTTTTCAATTCAAATTCAAAACTGAACCGTAACAGGCAGTTATTAGGCAATTAAAGGGTTTTTCATAGATAGAAGTGAATATTGTGCTTTAAAATATAATTTTAGATCTTGTTCGAATGGAAAAGATTCTAATACATCTGTAGGTGCGGTTCGTGCCTTTCTTTTCCTTATTTCTTTTTCAGTGTTGTTCAACGATCGGATCTAAGTGTTTGCAACGTCCTTGATCGGAAGAAACCTTAGCAAAATAGCCACTTGTGCCGTCATTCGGAACGGTGCAACGAATACCTATTCATGATAGCGACAATTTGATACGATGACTGTCGGACTTCGTGTTTTAGTACAGCGCGAACGACGACTGGCGATCGACGCGCGCCACGCGACACTGAATTTTCCGAACGAATTTTGGATTTGAATTTCGAATAACAATTTCGGAGTGCAGTTTTTCGTGAGGTGTTTGTGATTTTGTGGACAGTGTATGATTTCGATGTTTAAAATATTATGCTATTTTACTTTTCTTAAATTTCTTTTCCGTTCGAAACTATTGTTTTTGTTTTTTTTTTTTAATTTTAGTTAACTTGTGGTTTTGCTTTATACTTTTTGCCACAGATTTAAAAAACATACTTAAATCTACTGTAGAAAAGATAATGACTATGAATACTCTATAAAATTATATCAACGGCCTTAACCGACATCCTATGAGTAATGTAAACGAGAAAAAATATTATTGAAACTAGTTCGAAAGCATTGCCATATTACAACACTTACCGTACGTGTTTGAACAAAAGTCATGAAAATAAAACATAATTCATACAACACGAACATATACCTACTTATGGAGTCATATTTTATTTTTGTTTTGTTTACATCACGTCAAGGTCATGTCTATCAAGAAGTTTTTAAACGTATCATCTTAAAAGACTATTTATTCGATAACGCGCGTTTAAATAAAATCTACTTTATATTATCTGGTGATATCTAGGTTAAAATTGAAACTGGCCGAAAAAAAAACTCAATATTTTTTTATGATCATTTATCATTGTAGTGACGTACCTATCGCAATAACAATTACTTTTAGTACATTTCACCGTTACCTAATCTGATTATGACATGGACTGAAATGATTAGTAATCCAAGTTTGTATACGTCTGAATTAACTTATATACCGATTCGGCTTCTACAAAATTATGAAGTGTCCGAAAATCATGATTTATTCAAACAATAACTATAAACTTTAGTAAAAAATTATACAGCCCCATGTCAATTTTCGAACCTGGGTCAGACTTCAGCTCTCAACAAGGTTCTGTAGATGCTGTACCTATCAGTAAATATCAGAATGTAACTGTACCTATTGAGAGAAAGAAACAACAATATTATTATTCTCATGTAACTAATATACATATTAATTAGAATTTTAAATATAAATAGAAAAAAGTACATTTAAAAATATAAAAGACCACCGACTTTGGGTACAGGGACCAAGAAACCGGTGATTAGGGCTCCAAAGGCAGGAGTCTCCTCACTATACGTGCCGTGTCAAGGACTCTTGATCCAGCCGCATAACGAAAACGTTAACTTCTCTAACTTTATTTATATTATTAACTTTGTTGGTCTCCTTTTATTTCAAAGGGTAGTGTAATCTTACATACGGACCTTAGACCAAGGGGATAGGGGCAACGTCGGTGTGTGCCGGACGCCGCCTAAGAGAGGGTCGTCGAACCGAGACGGTGCCCGCATCAGGAGCGGGCAGGCGCTGGAGAAGTTCAGAAGGAGATCCCACCCTGGACTTCTCCTACTCCTAAACGGAGAAGCGCGGAGAGGGCACACTGTGTGGTTTTTAGTCGGTTCAAGTCCGACACACCACACCGGGATAGGGTCCTTGATGATTTTCCAGACATAAAAAAAAGGGATGTGAAATTTAATGTTATTATACTCATGTTTTTACTATAAGTGGGTATTATTCGCGATAAAATTAAAAAGGTTACCATACCTTACTGCAAAGTTCCGTTTACAATAAAAAACATGAGTTGGTGTAAAAGTCGCGAAAGTCTAAAACAGTTTAATAACATTATATTATTAACTACAACTGGAAGTCTAAAAGCAAATCGGTTTTTAAATAACAATGTCTCTTACAAAACAATAGATTTGTTATCACAACTATTAACACGATTGTAGATAATGCACTTGAAAATAATCGGCTTACGCGATACACAGCGTTTTCTTGAAATTGCAACGAAATTATGTCATTAATTATGAAATAATAATAATTTGATCAAAGTTTATTTATAATTTACTAGTTTTCGCCCGCAGTTCCGCTCGCGTGTATGTTGATTATCGCGGCTTTAGAGTATCTGGTTACGAAATTTAATTTCAATCGGTGAAGTGGTTTTTGAGTTTATCCCGAACAGACAAACAAACAGACAGAGGACTTTATTTTAAAACTAGCTTTCCACCCGCGGCTTCGCCCGCGTGGAATTCGTTTATATCGCGCGACACGGTAAGGGTTGATTAAACAATCTTACATGATTTTATGTTTGATAATAAAAAACTTCGACAAAAACTTTCGTCCCCTATTTCAAACCCTTCTACCTTTATTTTCGCGATATAAAGTATCCTATGTCCTTTCCCAAGTTCAGTTCTATCTTCAAACCAAATTTAATCAAAATCGGTTTCGTGGTTTAGGCTTGAAAGCGTAACAGACAGACAGACAGACAGAGTTACTTTCACATTTATAATCTTAGTAGGGATATGTAGTGACTTAGTAGTTATTAAGAATTCCCTTTAAGGAAGACCCATCAACACTTGGACCGAGATTGTTATTTTTTTATTTTCATAAATATAATGTCCTGAAATGTTTAATTAACAATATTGCATTCTAAAACCTTATTGCTTTAACTTTATCAATCTCTTCTATACTAAGCAAGTGTAAAAGTAATTGATTTTAACTTAGATGAAACTATCGAATTAGCATACAATCGATTCTAAAATCTTTCGTGAATATGTTTTGGAGGCCGTTCAACTTAATGGTTTTAAGTTTATAATGTTAGGAAATCGTTTTTAACACGCAAAAGTACTTTACGTCTGAATAACTCCGTCTAAGAAGACTCGTGTCTCCCCTCCCCCCCTCCGATATTTATCACCAGCTGACTAAGGGAGAAAATCACGCAGATCAAGAAGATTGCAAAGAAAAGGAAATCTTCGTAGTACTAAAGTACCTTCTAAATGCTGTGTTAATAGTGACTGAATAACAGCAGTTCCTAGACCCCTTCAAATTCAGGCACACTGTATTTATTCAGTCGGTTAGATTTGGACACATCACCTCGTCTTAAACCCCGGTGCAGTAGAATGAATCCTATGGGGGTTTCCGCATGTAAAAAAAGAAAAACGTGACGTAGTGATGAAAAAAATATGAAATTGAAAGTCGAAGAAAATGTATTGATGATTGACAAACTGCCTTATTTCGTGTTTAGCAAATAAGGATACGTAATGGAGAAAATGAATTTATATGATGTAATCATTATCTCAGTCGTAAAGGTACAAGGTGAATTGCTTGTTTTGAATTACAAATGCACCAGTTTAAGGTTACGGGTTAATTTAATAAACGAGATAAACGTGACAATTAACACTTTAAAAAGATATTATCTGCCAACAATGTTTTATTTTAATATGCGTTAACTGAGATTTTTTAGGGGTCGGACACGTTTTGTGTATTTTACTTAATTATACAATGCCTTACTCAATTTCGTTAAAAAAAAAACAGTTTTTGCAAAAATAATAATTGATATTAGTTCTCTTTGATGGTATGGTGATGTTATAAATATTACATAATATATGTACAATAATATTAATAAATACATAGCATATAGTTTACCCAATATAAAGTTAGTCAAGTAAATAATGCAGCTATAAAAAATTGCTATGTATATGTAATAACACACCTCTACATTATAAAGATCTTCTTCTTCCTAGCTTTTATTCCAAAGTTTATTTGGGGTCGGCCACTAGTTCAACCGGTTTTACCTGAATTTCAGTTTTTCCACGGAGCGACTGGCATCGAACCTCCGCAACCCTAAGGGTGAACTGAAATTCGAAGGTTGAACTAGTTGTTAGTATATTTGAGTTTACAATGACATTGACCTACAAAAGGTTTCGAGACTGAAATAATATTTGAGGGCACTGACTTCCCAATAACGATTGCCATAAATGTTCATGCAACCGAGACCGACGGCTTTACGTGCTCTCCGAGGCACGGGTGTGAATCACCGCCGAACTTCCAAATTCCGGGCTGCTATTAGGAATTTCCTAAGAAAAACCCAAAAACACTTTTCTGATCCGACCCGGGATTTGAACCCGTCACCTCTTGATTAGCAGTCGCATATGCTAACCAATAGACCATATAAAGATAAAGAAAGATATTTTCTTAGCTCTCTCTTTCTTCTATGCTGTGCCCGACGGGGTCCTTAATTGTTACTAGATATAAGTTTTTGCCAACTATAACATTACATTATGGATGCAATTAAGTATGGAGTATTGAGTACACCTATATATAGCTTGTTATATAGCCTTCCTCGATTGATGAACTATCTAATAGTAAAAGATTTTTTCAAATCGATCTGGAAATTTCTGAGATTATTACGTATAACCAAAACTGTAGCTTTAAAACATTAGTATAAATACCCCAAAAAAATATTTTTAGAAGTCAGACAGATTTTGAACTGTTTTAGTTTTGGTTTTTCGTGAATTGTTATGCTACATTCAGTCTTTACGAAATTGTTGCCAGTGCATGTCAATTATGCATAGATGAATATCTGATCTAGTTTTTTTTTAAACTAAGCTGATACGGTCTAGTACTGGTAAATTGATTTCTAGATTTATACTTAGAACATTTTGGGTGTTTTCTATGTATAGTAAAAATATGTTTAAATAGAAAAAAAGCGGCCAAGTGCGAGTTGGACTCGCCCATGAAGGGTTCCGTACCAGCAAGTACATCAAATAAAAGTTCTTGTAGTTCGTTGTAACTTTCATCGATGTTTTTGTACTAGTGTATTGATTGGATGAAAGGTATATTGCGTGTTACGATTTATGACGTATAAAAAAAAAAAACTACTCACTAGATCTCGTTCAAACCAATTTTCGTTGGTAGTTTACATGGTAATGTACAACATATATTTTTTTTAGTTCTATCACTCTCTTACTTTAGAAGTTAGAGGGGGGGGGACACACATTTTTCCACTTTGGAAGTGTCTCTCGCGCAAACTATTCAGTTTAGAAAAAAATGATATTAGAAACCTCAACATCATTTTTAAAGACCTATCCATAGATACCCCACACGTATAGTTTTGATGGAAAAAAAAATTTAGAGTTTCAGTTCCAAGTATGGGGACCCCCAAAATGTATTGTTTTTTTTCTATTTTTATATAAAAATCTTAATGCGGTTCACAGAATACATCGACTGACCAAATTTCAACAGTATAGCTCTTATAGTTTCGGAAATAATTGGCTGTGACATACGGACGGACAGACAGACAGACAGACAGACAGACAGACAGACAGACAGACAGACAGACAGACTTGACGAATCTATAAGGGTTCCGTTTTTTGCCATTTGGCTACGGAACCCTAAAAATATGTATTTACAAAAACAAAGTACGCTAATGAATTGTCTAGTACCCATTAAACAAGCTCTGTGTGTATGTAAGATGTTTAGATGTCTGAATTATTTAATTATTTATTTATAAAAACAGTAATGCCAGTAAAATATTTTGTGTCTAATATACGAAATTACTTCGAAATGCACTATGTCATGAAATACTTTTTTTTTTCAAAATATTTATTTCAATTCAACCTGATTTTTGTAGCTGTTACCAAAATCATAAACATTTTGCATTCCATTTTGTCGAGTGAATTAATACCGTTCCTTATTCTCCCCTTCTGTCTTCTTTTTAACAATTTCTGGCAAAGGTACTCAACTGCTGTGATCGCACTTGTGGCTCCTTGAATGTTTCATCAACAGCCTTTATAAGTTCACTGCTGGACATCTATGTCCAGCAGTGAACTTATAAATCTATAAATCTTATGTGAATAGACAAATACAGGTTATATTTTAATAACTTTATATGTATTAATTATTCTAAGCAACAGGATAACGGTTATTAAAGTTATCCTCCTAGCCTTTATTCCAAAGTTTATTTGGGGTCGGTTACTAGTTCAACCGGCTTACTGAATTTCAGTTTTTCCACGGAGCGACTGGCATCGGACCTCCGCAACCCTAAGGGACAACTGAAATTTTAAGATTGAACTAGTTGTCAGTATATTTGAGGGCATTGACTTCCCAATAACGATTGCCATAGGTGTTCATGACAACCGGGACCGACGCCTTTACGTGCTCTCTGAGGCACGGGCGTGAATCACCGCCAAACTTCCAAACTCCGGGCAGCTATTAGGACTTTCCTAAGAAAATCCCAAAAAACACTTATTAAACGGTTATTAAAGTTATATTATAATTAAATTTTCAATATTGCAGGCTATGGTAAATATTTGGGAATATAATTTCATAGTGTTGTTTATTCAGATCTTGTAAATGATATATAAATATATAATTGCATATTTTAGTAGTGTCTGTTTGATTACCAGCATTAACCTTTATAGTAAAAGGTGAAGCAGATTCATAATTCTCCCTGTAACACTATACGATGTTTATGCAAATATTTTTTTTGTTTTCTTTTTGTATGCATTGTTCGACCATCTTCTCCTTAACCGACTCCAAATCAGGAGATCTCCACTGTATTGTTTTTAAGTACATGTCACTAAATATTTTCGAAAATTGGCTTCGCAATTGAAATTTCGTAACAGGTAAAATCTCGTTTCGTAAAATCTCAAGGGCAACGATCTGGACTTTACAACGGTTCTATCGTTTTAAGTTTACAAGAAGAAGTATTTTATAGTCTGTGAATAAATAAAACTAACTACAAGATGAAAAGTTTTGGGACTCATTTAATAACAGACGACAGAAGAAGATATTTATAATAAATCCCTGACCTGTTTAGGTACGTTGTCATATTTTCAAAGGATAAATGCTTTTATAGTACCATTACAATGCGTGGCTTACTCATGTGAAGTTTTATTATACATCAAGCTATTTGGCAACTTTAATGAAATCATTTCAACAAACGTGCCAAAATCTCTATATTTATCATTCGACATTTTGTCTAACAGAACCATAGAGTAACACAGGCCCGCAGACCAGAGGGAAATAGCCATAGTGTTTTTTTTCTTTTTAATAGTCTATTATTTTTGCGGGGGAAAATTTTCACACACATACACATTTTAAACTCACTTAAAAACAATCGCCTGTCACTATTAACTGACGCAAAACAAATTAAAACAAAATTTCACACACACATTTATACATTCTGTGTCACAACAGGGTAATGCTTATGTTTTAACAGTGGCGAACGCCTGCGAATGACTACTCCCTACTGTATTGCTCTATGAACAGATATAAATGATATTATTTAATGATAATTGGATAATTAGTGTATTATCTTTAGATTCAGTGGTTAGGCCAACAGTAATCGTGGGACTATCAGCATTATAGTTTGTGAGATATGGATTATTTTTGCTTTTTATTCGTAAGTTGGTTTGTTTTTTAATGCGTCATCTTATGCACTTTAATGGTAACCTTAACCTTAAAACATTGTAGATAGACTCTTGTTCCATCATTCGCTTTGAATTCTTATAATGTTACGAGGTTTTGCCCGCGGCTCTGCCTGCTCTGCCGTCTATGTCGGCTATATTACTGCCTAAAAAATCGAAATATTTGTTTTTGTCAATGCGTTTTTTAACCGTCTTATTGTCAGCCATGTAACCTCGCCAGTGATGAGCCGCAGGTGTTTTCACACGACGAGCAATGTTTTGTGTTTATGATTAAAGCATACGTCTTCAAGGTTTTATTTAGAAATATGTATTTCATGTTTAAGTAAACATGCGTTTAGTTATCATTTATTGATTAATGATAAAGAGTCGCATGTCAATCACGTTGTTGTCATAAATATTTGAGTATTCAATTAACAAAGTAAATACGGATGACGTTGTCAGGGGTTCAGTTCCGATCCTGACAGGGATTATTATCAAGTACTAGATATAACTTTGCACTACTTGTGCACCAATTTTCATAGATTTTTCGATCTTATTAGTAGTAGCTGAACATTCTATACCTTTTTCTTTCCTTGATGAATGAAATGTCTGTTAATAAAAAGATATAAATAAATAATAAATATTTCGGACATCCCAAACTAAGCAGAGCATGTATTTTGTGTACTAAACAACTGATATAAATACATAAACATTTTTTTTGTAAATACATACCTACATAAAATATTTATATGACATAAATCTTTTAATTCGAACGAATAAAATAATTCGTTGCCTAAAACTTAAATAGGTATTTGACAAATATGTTAGACTAGGTATTTACAAATTGGCCTGCTTTAAATTATATAATTCTAAGTCAGCTACTTGAAGGTCGTCATAACTACTTATTTATTAACTAACTTTCACCCGCAGCTATGCCTGCGTGAATATATTTTGATCGCGTTGAAGACTTCTTCAAAAATCAAAATGTCTCCATATCACATTTCATTGAAATCGTTACAAAGTTTTAACCGTAAAAGCCTTACAGACAGAGTAACTTTCGAACTTATTACTAGCTTTCGCCCGCGGCTTCACACGCGTCTATAATAATAATAAATATTTCGGACATCTTACACACAACGCCATCTAGTCCCTAACTAAGCAGAGCTTGTATTATGGGTAACTAGACAACTGATGTAAATACATAAACATGCTTTTTTTTTGTAAATACATACATGAAACAAATACATACATGAAAACACTCAAACTCCGAATCAAATACTTGCTGATCACACAAACTATTGGTCCGACCCTTGAATCGAACCCGAGACCTCTCGATCAGCAGTCGCATACGCTAACCACTAGACCAACGAGGCTGTTTATATCGTTTATCGCGCGGTAAAAGGTAGCGTTTGTCCTTTCTAAGGCTTTAAACAAAATTTCATTTAAATCCGTACAATGGATTTTGAGTTTATCGCGAACATACAGACAGACCTTTTTTATAAAATGTAGTGATAGTATGGATACCTAAAACCTTTTATAGCCTTAGAATTTTATTACTATAAGCAGACGGTAAGAAACAACGTTAGAATGAGGTCAGACTAACATTCCCACCTGAAAACAGTCTCAAGGTTACACAAAGTAATGTTTATTGATTTACTTTTCATATATACATGTTAAAATATTGTATCCACTCTGTACACCTATTTGTTTGTTCGTGTCAGAAAAACAATCTGTGAATGAAACGCCGACTTACTCGTATCCGTTCGTTTGTGTTGCAATATTAGTAACTGCCAAAAATAAATTAAAGAAAAGATATAATTTTAGAAGCTGTGGAAAAACCATTTTGACATGTGTATGAAAACGAATGTTGACTGCCTTGTTGGTCTAGTGGTTAGCGTATGCGACTGCTGACCAAGAGGTCTCGGGTTCGATTCCCTTGTCGGACCAATTATTTGTGTGATCCAAAAATATTTGTTTTGGGTGTTTTCTATGTTTATTATGTATGAATTTACAAAAAAAAGTATGTTTATGTATTTATATCAGTTGTCTAGTACCCATAATACAAGTTCTGCTTAATGTGGGACTAGATGACGTTGTGTGTAAGATGTCCGAAAAAAAAAAAAAAAAAAGTTTACCCGTGATTATAAAATCAGATAATAATGGTTTGGGTCTAGAATTCTTTATTAATTAAAAAGACAACTCCCGTATTAAAATATAAATCTTTAGTCGCGAGGTACTTTACATACATGAAACGGACATAAAGAACACCCAGACTCAGAAGAACAATATGTGAACAATGCCAACCGTGCTGTCAATTCAAATCAATTAAATTAACAACCCATATTGTTCCACTGTTTGGCTCGGGACTCCTCTCAAGGGAGGGTCAAGCTCTCGACTAAACGGCTGCGCCGATTTCAATGAAATAGCAAGGAGATACTTTGATTCTTGAGAAAGTATATAGACTTCTCTTCACCGTGATAACATATATACACGCGGAAGGAGCTTAAGCTAAAATAGTTGTTTATACCAATTCGAATCTTCCTACCCTTTATTCCTAAGTTAATTTGGGGTCGGCTACTAGTTCAACCGGTTTTACCTGAATTTCTGGTTTTCCACTAAGGGAGAATCGAAATTCGAAGATTGAACTAGTTGTTAGTATATTTGAGGGCACAAACTTCCCAATAACGATTGCCATAGATGTTCATGACAACCGGGGCCGACGGCTTTACGTGCTCTCCGATCCACGGGCGTGAATCAACGCCAAACTTCCAAACTTTGGGCTGCTATTAGGAATTTCCTTAGAAAAACCCAAAAACACTTTTTGGCCCGACCCGGGATTTGAACCTAAGATCTCTTGATTAGCAGTCGCATACGCTAACCACTAGACCAACGATGCAGTTGTATAAACCGATACGAATATTGCTTGTGAACGATCTCAATATTTTTAGACATCGTACCCTCATAAAATTGACCAATAAAAACGTCACAAGTCTTTCACTTTTGACTTTATCGTTATTGCTCAAAGTAATGCAAAATAAGGACAATTTACAGTCATTTGTTTGTAAAAAAGTTAAATTTATCCACTGTTCAAAGTGAGGTCAATGAACTACTTCATAATATTAACTGCTGAAACTATATTACATGCAAACATCTAAACACGTAATATCCAATGAGTTATAGTTTGTTAGTAAAGATAAATAAATAAATATGGACATCATACACTCAACATTATCTAGTCCCAAACTAAGCAAAGCTTGTGTTATAGGTACTAAACCACTGATATAAATACATAAACATACTTTTTTTAATACATACACATTATACATAGAAAAACCCAGAAACAAATATAATGTGGATCACACAAATATTTGGTCCGACCCGGGAATCGAACCCGAGACCTCTTGATCAGCAGCCGCATACGCTAACCACTAGACCAACAAGGCAGTCAAAAGTTGATATTTTATACTTAAATATTTTAGCCTGCCAAAGTGAATCTACTCTGTCTGATGGAAAGCATGAGTAGAATCCAGGAGTCGGGGTCACCATCCTCATTATGAGTACACACAATGCATCAAAGTGACCCACACTATGGCGGCCTAGTAAGATGCTTCTGCATCAAGCCCGGTCTTAGATATTAAATGTAAATGAAACTGAATGAACACCGCGTCTCCTCAATCGTAATTTAAAGGCCAGGCTCTTGCCGTTTTTTGTTTACCAATACTAAATATGCATAAAAAAGAAAAAAATATATATTTAACTTTCGTAAATCTGCCTAACTTCATCTATTTTTTAAAGAATTTAGATAAACTTTGTAACTTACATAAAATTCCTTACAACAAGTTATAATCCACATACTTATTTATGTAATACATATATTGACAGTTGACTTTGACAGTTTACAATTAAATAAGGCAGTTTTACCGCCAAAAAAATAAATTTGAGCGTCGTCATTCTAAAGTTGCTAATCTCATGACTACATAGTCAACAAAATGTTACTAGCCACAAATATTACATACCGAATATAGCAAACTCTTTATTTACCAGTTGTGTACCTTTTATACAAAATAAGTAATAATCACGCTAAGAATCTTGTTTGCTTTCTCTTTCACGCTCTGATTATGAAGAAAATATTTGTTTTTAATAAACAAGTAATCACAGCATACAAATCGGTTACTCGAAGATGTACTAGCGGAACATTTTTTTTAAACGCTCAACCAAGAATGAAATATCTCTTTATTTATGATTCACTGAATTAATATTACTCATTCACATAAGATTGCAGAGAGATTTAGTACTATTATGTAGGCCAGTATTGTTAGTAATAGATAAATATACTTATGTTACGAATTTATGAATGTAAAAGTAGTTCTTTGATATAAAAATCATTAATCATTAATGTAAGCTCGCCTTTGTACACGTAATCTCCTTGTAGCTTAGGGCCACAGCACACTAGCTACTTTTAGCATCGGCGATCGGCAACTAGTTGCTTTTTAGAAGCTAAATACGGCGACCGAACGCTCTACACCGCACACTTAAAAACGCCAAACGCGGAGATTGAGTCGCTTTTTAGAAGAGCGACACAGCAGCTGAACGCTACTCTCCGCACAAATTCGGATGCCAGTAGCATCGATTTGGCATCTGAGCAGTCGCTAAAACGCGCGTTTCTGATACCACGATCGAACGCAGGAAGTCGCTAAAACGCAATGCAGCATCGATGCAGTCGCCAAATCGCCGATCGCCGATGCTAAAAGTAGCTAGTCTGGGGTGGCCCTTAGTTATTCAATTCAAGGTAGTAGAACCACGCTGATTTCAGCACGAATGGGCAGTAAATCATCATCAACTGCCTTGTATGTATAAATATCATTTACATATCATTTACCTTAAACAGTCCACTGCTGGACACAGGCCTCTCCTTAGAAAGGAGGTTTTGGCCTACTATACCACGCTGGCCAGACGGGTTTCAAGTTTTCCTTCTCTTTGCATTGATGTGGTCTTGCGTAGTTTATCCCTTAGTCGCCTTTTACGACACCCGCTTGATGAATAACGGTGGTGACACTCTGTATTCTTAATCCGTCACCACACGGCAGTATAACCTTCACTAAAATAAGGGCATTCGTGCTGTCGAATTTCGTTAGTAACTGTGAGTACGGAGGCCCAGTCACTTAGAAGCATCTCACTAAGCCACCATAGTGTGGGTGACTATGCTGCATTGTCTTTACTCACAGTGAGGATGATGAACCCTACACCTGGATACTACTAAAAAATTGCGCAAGGAAATACGCACTAGAACGAAAAGGTTCTGCTATTCCTTCTTATGCCGAGCTGTCAAAAGCTGGAACTCGCTACCAGCTCACGTATTTCTTTCCCACTATGATCCCGGGTCCTTTAAGCGGGGCGGGAAAAAGCATCTCACTAAGCCGCCATAGTGTGGGCCGCCATACTTTACTGTCTGCATTTGCAGCAATGATGTGTGGTTTCTCCCACTCTTGGATTCTGCTCATGCTTTCCATCAGGCAGGGTAGATTCACTTTGGTTTAGGTTAGGCTAAATATAAAAAAAGCGTCTTCAATATAGACTAAAAATAAATACAACAAAAATAAAAAAATACTCTTTACGGCGTCTCTGAATTGGGTTAGGTATATTTAGATTATAATAACGGACCAAAACATCCAGAACTAGACTTTATTGTAATATCCTTAAGGAAAATATTTTTGCTAGAATTCTAAAGTTGTCTATAAATATTTCCTGTTATTACTCACGGCTTGGTTTTTATTTTTTTATTTTAAGGCCATAGTTTTTATAGAGAAGGATATAAATGGTGATTATTTTTGTTGGTTTAACGTACAGTGAAAATTTCATGATGTTTTAATTTATATTTTTTATTATTATAATTTCTTTTTATTGAGATTTTTATTCACTCAGTTACAAATTTATTCTCTAGGTGTTCTAATAGGAAATTATATAACGATTTCTTTTATAATTCAATTTACTATATATGTATTTTATAATTATATTAAATCTGTTATCTATACAAATAAATAAAATTTAAGTGTATGTATGTAATATCAATAGAACAGTTTTTTTACTAAATACATAAGAAATTATATACATTACTTACACCAAAAATGCAATTTTAAATTTTTTTGCCTGTCTTTACCGGGAAGTCTCTGGAACGGGTGGACCGCTCACTGACAGAAACTGATGACCTGACTTATCCTATTTTTAGACTAGGTTCGCCCCGTGGCGTTACTCACGATTAACAACAATAACCGCAGCTAGTTCAAAATAAAAACAAAAATCTCAACGCCACCACATTCATTCATGTTGACTGGGATGTAATCTACATCAGTTTCGTCGTCTGTAACACTTTGTCCCGAAATAGAACCCGTTGTCAATATACACGCATCCTGTTCGTTGCCCTGTCGTTACTGTTTATTACCATTAGTATTAAGCAATTTGTTTGTAGTAAACCAACCGTGTTTATTTCTACTGTTATTCGCGTAACTGAGCATTATTGTGTGGTCCGTGTGGTGACGGATTAAGAATACAGAGTGTCACCACACCTATTCATCCTGCGGGTGTCGTAAAAGGCGATTAAAGGATAAACTACGCAAGACAACATCAATGCAAAGAGAAGGAAAACTTAAAACCAACCCGTCTGGCCAGCGTGGTATAGTAGGCCAAAACCTCCTTTCTAAGGAGAGACCTACGTCCAACAGTGGACTGTTAAAGGCTGCTGATGATGAACTGAGCATCGTTGTATTGCCATCCTTATTATTGTAAATCGCGAGTAATGTCGCGAGGCAATACCAATCTAGAAATAAATTCCTAAGTTACTCCTTATGACATCGTCAATCTTGCCTTCCTTCAAAACGTTCGGGAAATTAGCAACTTCAATTTTATTTGCTTGTATAAATATTTTGTATAGATTAACACCTTCAATAGATGTTACATAACTTTGAAAAGCAATGTTGCCATAATGTCGGCGACGATGTTGATCCACAAATTGTTTGTCTGAGTCTGTGTTCTTTCTGTCCGATTCATAAACTAAAATTTTTAAGAAAGATTTTCAGTGCTGTTTTCATTAACTTTTTATCGGATTTGGAAAGGTTTGAAATATGTAAGTTGAAAGCTGATTTTGTTTGATATTTTCGATAATACAAATCTAAGTCGAAACAAACAAGATAAATCTTAAAGTAACCTAAATAAGTATTTTTTTTTATAATTAGTTTAATATATTAAGTCAGCTTAATCTTCTGAAGGTTAATATTTAGTTGTTTTAAGATTTATAATTTATACGTTAACGCAAATATTTCGACTATAAATTAGTACCAATTTCAAGGCTATCAGGCTGTCACGTAAACCTTAGACCATTATTAATAAGTGACCATTTTAATTGATGTCAAAGGCTAAACTATCCGGAGAAAAAAAATCAATCAATATTCGTTCTTGTAAATATTTTCGAAAGCGTTGGCATTTGTAATGCCCTATTAAGCAGGCATTAAAGTCTACTGGATGAGTAAAGTCCAACCCACGCGCGCTGATCTATATTTACAACCTAAGAAGGGTGAACCTTTTATGATAGGGGTGCATCCCCTTATCCCGTTTCTCAGATGGTACAAAACTTAAAAAGAAAAGCATTTAAAGAATAAAATTATGTAATTATAATGGCTAGGGAAAAATGTATACTTAAAATTTACTTTTTTTTTTTTTACATTTTCAAAACATTATTTCATAACTCAATGCAAGCGAAGCGGTTTGTACTCCATCGTAATGCGTGAAGTAATAAGTAGCTAATATACGATAATACTAAGTTTGACCATTGTTATCGAAATGCGTGTCAGAATGTCAAGTGTGGCGGGCGTCCACCAACGCGGCACGGCGCGGTCCGATGCGCGCGCATCGACCTAAAAATTTCCTCCGTAGTATTGAATCGGGCAGTCGCTTTTCCTAACCTCAAAACTCAGAAACAGCTGTTTCGTAATTCGCATTAAACAAACAAGTATTAATTAATTTAACGCACGTACAATCACACGGCACGTCTAGACGTTTCGGATGCTATTACGAAATTGTTTAAATTTAGAATCTGAATATATATTTTTTTCAATTTACGGCTTTCTTGGCTTTCATTCAGTTCTCAGCCAGCCGGAATCTCGGATAGCTGTGCTCTCGTGAAATTCAGTTTAAAAACTTCGGTTGTTGATGTTAGAGTATTTATTGTTGTTATAAATTTAGTGCTTTCGTGTTTTAGATTAGTTTAGTGATTAAAAATGATAAGTGTAATAATAAGTGCTTTTTTTAAATAAGTGTGTCTAGTGTTAATTTGTAGACATGTACCCGTGTGGTAAATAACTTTAGTGAAGTGAAGTTATCGCAAAATGGAAGAGTACGAGTATGACTTCGCCTACGAGTGCCGGGTGGGTACATTTATTGAGTTCTTCTGTTTAAAATATTGCCAAATGTGCAAATGTTTGACCAAATGCAGACAAATTATTACGCACGTGACAATAAACTGAAAACAAAACAATCCCATTTTATTGCATAGATATATTAAAATATTAATGAGTCAAATAAATTTACTTCTATATTCTTAATGTTGGATCATATTTTTAGTGTAGACCCAATGTGCAAGTTTTTTTATCACTAAGGTGCAAAACAAACATACGAAATTCTGTATTATAAATTGTCAGCACTGCCATGCTAATACTGTTTTTTTTTAAATATTAGTTTACCAAAGAGACTCTACTCTGGCTTAAAAACCTTTTAGAGTTCACGAATATACTATACACGCTTTGATGATAAGGCGCTTTCTGCATTATTACCATTAAGGCAGCAAACAAATATAAGGGTTACAAAACTGAATTATTAATACGGTGTTTGTCAAACAGTTGCCAACCTGCTCTCGGCCAGCGCGGGGACGTATGGCATTAAACCTCTCCTGAGAGTAGACTCAATCCCAGTAGTGGGTTATTATCGATTGTTGTTCTATGTCAAATGATTGGGGACTGGCAAGACATCGTTGTGGCTGTATAATCGTACCGTTGGATGTTGCCGAAGGCCTCCAACTAAGCTTCACGACTGTTCCTACTATAACAACCGAGATCGACTGTGCCCAGCAGTTTGACATTATGGGTTCTTGATGACGATGAATAGGGTGTTATCGACATTCATCATCATCAACGGCCTTCAACAGTCCACTGCTGAACATAGGCCTCTCCTTAGAAAGGAGGTTTTGGCCTACTATACCACGCTGGCCAGACGGGTTGGTATAGGATTGGTTTCAAGTTTTCCTTCTCTTTGCGTTGATGTTGTCTGGCGTAGTTTATCCCTTTGTCGCCTTTTACGACACCCGCGGAATGAATAGGGGTGGTGACACTCTGTATTCTTAAACCGTCACCACACGGACAATATAAAAGTGTCGACAATATAAAAGTAAAGAAACGTAATATTCACAATAATGGTTTAATAGCTAGCACAGTGCCAACCGAAATAAAAACCGGTACTCAATAAATTACAATACTGGACAAACCGATGTTTCCTTATACGAAATGTTGTACTTTTGTAATACTTTCATTGCATCGGTCATTTACCTTTGGAAACCAAGTTTTTGCGATCGAGTAGAACATATAAAAAGTGTCCACGATAAAAGGATCTATTTTTAACCGACTTTAACCGACAAAAAAAGGAGGAGGTTCTCAATTCGTCGGAAACTTTTTTTTTTATATATGTTCAGCGATAATTTCGTCGTTTATGAATCGATATCATAAATTATTTTTGCATGAGAATGGGCGTAGCTTACAGGTGGTTCCATCGTCACCATATTGGGTTGTGATAATGGGATCCCAAGAAAATCGAGGGAACTCCTCAAATATCATAGGCACAATTGTCGCGATTTGGGTACTCGGAATAGTTTTTCTTTGAAGTCGGTTTCTTTTTGTTAAAATTATATTGATTCGAGTTAGTAGAGCCGAGTAGATTTAAGCTGATTTATTGGTAGTATTACTCTCAACTCTCAATGTCCGTGTGGTGACTGATTAAGAATACAAAGTGTCACCACCCCTATTCATTCCATGGGTGTCGTAAGAGACGACTAAAGGAACATAAGCAGCTAACATCACTGCCAAGAGAAGGAAAACTTGAAACAAACCCTTTACCAACCCGTCTGGCCAGCGTGGTATAGTAGGCCAAAACCTCCTTTCTAAGGAGAGGCCTATGTCCAGCAGTGGACTGTTAAAGGCTGTTGATGATTGATGATTACTCTCAACAGAAGACTGAACTTAAATGTCAGAAGCTGTCGTCTTTCATCAGTGAGTACGAGACCAGAGACTAATTATTCAGAAGCATCTCTCTAGGCCGCCATACTGTGGGTCACCATGTTGCGTTGTGGGTACCCACATTGATTGTGGTGACCCCTACTCTTAGATTATACAACTGCTTTCTATCAGCCAGAGTATACTTACTTTGGTAAACTTAATTATATTTAATAAAAAGCGGCCAAGTGCGAGTCGGGCTCGCCCATGAAGGGTTCCGTATCAGCAAGTAACATCATATAAAAGTTCTTGTAGTTCGTTGTAACTTTCATCGATGTTTTTATACTAGTGTATTGATTGGATGAAAGGTAAATTGCGTGTTACGATTTATGACGTATTAAAAAAAAAACTACTCACTAGAGCTCGTTCAAACCAATTTTCGTTGGTAGTTTATATGGTAATGTACAACATATTTTTTTTTTAGTTTTATCACTCTCTTATTTTAGAAGTTAGAGGGGGGGGGACACACACATTTTTCCACTTTGGAAGTGTCTCTCGCGTAAACTATTCAGTTTAGAAAAAAATTATATTAGAAACCTCAACATCATTTTTGAACACCTATCTATAGATACCCCACACGTATAGGTTTGATGAAAAAAATATTTTTGAGTTTCAGTTCCAAGTATGAGGACCCCCAAAATATATTGTTTTTTTTCTATTTTTATGTACAAGTCTTAATGCGGTTCACAGAATACATCGACTGACCAAATTTCAACAGTATAGCTCTTATAGTTTCGGAAATAATTGGCTGTGACATACGGACGGACAGACAGACAGGCAGACTTGACGAATCTATAAGGGTTCCGTTTTTTGCCATTTGGCTACGGAACCTTAACTAGCTTTCTTACATCAGTTATCGCGGACATATTCGCCCTCACTCATACTAAATTTAAAAAAATTGTTACGGAATCTCTTTCTGTTTCATAAAGACCATACCATGCATTTGTTAGAATTATTTAAACCAACCCTCCCTCTTTTATATTTGTATAACGCACGTCCGTTAACTTACCCTATACTATTTATCATGCTGTGGACAATAGTGTGGGTTATATGTTATAAACACAATCAGTCAGTTTTTTTTTTTTGTAAAGACTATAATGTATAACTGTTTTTTGTCCCAAATAAATAAAATGAAAAAATAAAAGTAGCTTATGTCCTTTCTCAGGCTTTAGACTATCTGGGTACAAAATTTCATTAAAATCGGTGCAGTGGTTTCTGAGTTTATCGCGAACAGACAGACGAGGAGGACATTATTTTATAGTATGTAGTGAAGTTTTAGATTAAGAACTGAAACGTTGCCGGTAATCTGAGATTTATGGGTTAACTTTTCGGTTTGATTAGTCCTTAAGACAAATAATTGTATGATGAAAACTATCATTAATTGTTCTATATAGGGGAGTATTTATCTACGAGTATTATGTACATAGGAGCACATGCATAGAGCAGTTACGCAGAACGGAGAAGCGTAGCCATAGCGTTTTTAATTTAGGATCGTTCAACCAAATGTTGTATTAGAATAAAACGAACCGAGTACCTAAACTAGAAGCGGATTTACAAATAAATTTATTTTTATATAAATTTTATATAATAATTTTTATTTTAAAAGAAAAAAAAAAGAAAAAAAAATCAAGTTATGGAAATATAAAAGTGTTCGCCAAGAAACCCTGTTTGTGTATAATTGAGAATTGAAAGAATGGTTTAAGAAGTTAAATTTGTTTACAAACGGTAACTTGGATCAATAGACTAAGTAACAGATGGACGCATAAATTTTATTATTAAAATATATGTACAAGGAATTAGCACGAAGTTACTGGAAAATATAAATAAATATTAAATACAACTTATTTCAAACTTTTTGAAAATACAAACGTTCAATTGGTTTTATCTTTTATCAGATTATAAGAACGATATTCATTTCTTTCTAACATTTGCCATAATTTCAACGTTTCTTATGAAATGAAATGTTATTTTTCAGCGTCTCGTGGAGGCGATGGCGCCTCGGTCAGCACGGTCCTTCCGCCAAGAGTTTAACATGCAAGACTTGACCACAGAACACACGTACACAGCGCACTATACCACGGAAAAGTAAGTACTTAGTATTAATAGTAGTAAATTAATTATGTAGTATAATGTAGGTTATATGTAAACTAACAAACATAATTCCTTTCTAAGCAGATACACCAAAACGTCACACACATCAGAGCTAGACGGTCAACCAGTTAAATCAATGGCCAATGGCAAATTAAGCTCTCCTAACTATACAACGAAAACAATAATAACAGATGACGACAGACCCGACGTAAGAAAACTTAAACGGGTCCACAGAATGTATGAAGGACCAAATATTATTGAATCTAAAGGTATATTGCATCCCGAGACTAGAGAAATACTCACAGTTGGTCAAGCGATCAGCATGAGAATACTTGACGTACGAACGGGCAGATTACTATCTTCCCCTGAAACGAGACAAACAATGACCATCGACCAAGCAGCCCAAGAAGGTCTCATAGACCCCAAACTGGCTGCTAGATTAACCGGACCGTGCGGAATGACTGAAGATGGCAATGAAGTGACGTTGCTAGAAGCGATACAAAGAGAATTATATGACGCCGAACAAGGACTTGCTGATCCAGCCGAAAAAAGAATCAAGGTAACTGTCGAAAGTGAACAGTCGGCACAAGGAATGAGTATCTCTGATGCCCTTAATCGTGGGCAAGTAGATTTACAGAAAGGTTTATATAGACTACCGAATGGAAGCTACATTACAATAGCTGAGGCATACCAAAGGGGCTACCTCATCTACAATGAGATTATAAAAATAAAATCGAGTGCTCTGTGTCTGTCTGACGCAATCAGTCAAGACTTGGTGGATAACAGTGGTTGGATTTTGGACAGGAATTCGGGTGACAAATTCCAAATAGACGTAGCTATTAAAAACGAATTAATCAATCCTAATATTAGAGAAGTAGTCGACCCTAAAAATGATACAAAAATAACGCTTGCTGAAGCAATAGAAAAAAATATTATAAATACTAAACACTCTAAATACGTACACAATATAACAAAAGAAAAACTTACTTTCAAAGATGCAGCAGTAAAGCGGTTTATTTGTAAACCCATGACGCTTAAAGATGTTTGTGATAATAATCTTATGACTAATGATGGTAAAATATTTTCTCCAGCAAATAGGGCTCCTTTAAATATTCTAGAAGCAATATCTGCTGGTGTTCTTGATAGTGATAACGTAAAATGCATTACTAATACAACCACAGGAAGTCTCTTAACACTGTCCGAATCGTTAGGTGCTAAAATAATTTTACATGACAATAAGTTCCGTGATAACTTAACAGGAGAAATTTGTACTATCCCTGAGGCGGTAGATCGTGGCTTAATTACTTCCGTATCTCAAAGATCAATATTTGATATTGACGGTTTTAAAGACCCTAAAACAGGTGAATTTGTCTCGTTCAATGTTACAATGAGCAAAGGTAACCTTAAATACGTAAATGGTGAGACTTTCCTTAAGTCAGAGAGTGGAGACTGGGTGTACTTAGAAGACTGTACTAAAGTATCTTTAGTTAGGGCCGAAGTATTAGAAATGTTAAATCGTAAGATAGGTGTTTATGAAAATGGTAAAGAACTGTCGGTTTTAGATGCCGTATTTAAAAACATACTGGATCCGAAAACGGGTCATTTATTAGACGCGACTACTAAAAAGCCTATTCCTTTTAATAAAGCTGTTGAACTTAATATGATAACACCTGAAGGTGCGGCCTTATTAAACTCTCTCCTTAATATCATTCTCACTTTACAAACTGTTACTAAAACTGTAAAACGATACGTAACAGTAACCAACACTAATACATCTGAAAGATCGGAAACAATAATCACATTTGCTGAGGCAATTAGACGAGGCCTAATAGATGAGCACACTCAAACTTTCACAGATCCAACTACAGGTACCGTGTTCCCCATTCAACAAGCACTAGATGAAGGATTATTAGGTGTAGAAAAGAATGAACCGCGCGTTGTACATATATCGGATCGTGTTTCTAAGAAAGAGTTAATTCCAGGTCAGGTTGTAGAGCTTAAAATCACTAAAAAATCTTTCATAAAAGACATGCCGCCTAGTCCTGAAAGCAAAGTTTTAAGAGATAATAGACCTGAGACCTTAAAGAGTCCTGATTATACTATTCGTGAAAGTAGTCAAATTCGCGAAGTTGATCACAACAGAGTAGCCACTTCAAAATCCTTTATTCAAGAACCTTCTGTTACCTCGATGACTATTAAAAAAAACACTATAGAATTGCCATACGGGGGTTGGACTTTAAAAGAAGCAATACAACAAAACCTTTTCGACCCTGACACTGGCATGTTCATAATACCAGGAACGGATAGAGTTCTGGAGCTTGGAGAGGCTTTGCGGCTTAATGTTATTAATGCTGATTCAGCTATTGTAATAGATCCCAGAACTAAAAAAGAATTCCCTCTTAATAGAGCTTTACAGAATGGTATGATTAATAATACAGGTCATTATAAACTTGTGACCGAAATTTTGACAATGAGCGAGGCAATTGAGCGCAAGTATATCATATACATTCAACTAACTAAAACTGTGTCAACTCAAAAAGTAATAACTATAACATCCGTCGCCGGTATGCCTGACAAGATGGAAATATCGGAAATGTATGATACGCCTTCTCCGGAGCTTTTAGAAGAACAATCCGCTTTAGAACCTGTTCAAGTATTACCAGGGGTAATATTTGACCCAGCAACAGCTTTGATTATTTCCACCTCGTCAGGTGTATCCGAAAACGTACTTGAAGCAGTAGAACGTGGCATTATATCGTCTAATATCGTCCAGGTGATTAGCCCACGATCGGGTCAAGCTATTTCGTTAAATCGCGCTATAGAGCAAGGTATTATCGATCTAAGGACAGGTACATATGTGGATAAAACAGGTAAAAAAATTAAGATTGTAGATGCCGCTAAAGTAGGTTTTATCACTGTTATAGGAGCACCTTTAGTAGCAGCATCTAAAGTAATTCAAGTTGTTAGGAATACTATGGTCCTAGATCCACAAACAGGTGAAAATATACCTATGGAAGTAGCATATGAACGGGGCTTAGTAGACCCGGTTGTATATAGGCAGTACGAAGAGTCTATTAGAGATAGATCCCCAGTCTCTGAGGTAACCGAAGAAATAAAAACATCAACCACGACAAATGTTACATATTCCCAAATTACTACTAAAACCATCCCTACAGAAACTACTGTAACCATTGTTGTCGACCCTAATTCTGGAGAACAATTGCCAATAGAAGTAGCATTAGAAAGAGGTTTAATTGACCCAGTGTCTTTTAAAAAGTACGAACTATCAATCAAGGAGAAATCACCTGAGTTCTCCCACAAAATTACTCCTAGTGAGGTAACATTTACTCAAGTATCGAGTGCATCTACTCCGGGTACCAGCGTAACAATGGTTGTCGATCCTAAAACTGGCGAACAATTACCAATCGAAGAAGCATATAGACGGGGAATTATTGATTCTGTTACATATAAAGTATATCGCGATGCACTTATTTTAAAACAAAATGTGCTTCAATCTGGGTCAGAAACAAAAAGTGTTCCAGGAGTAAGCTCTGTCACTTTATCACAAACTACTTCGAAACCAATATCGGTTGGTGCAGCAGTTTCCGAAGGCTTCATAACTGTTGAATCAATACAAAATAGTATTCTTGCTGATAATAGGAAGGTTTCTGAAACTGTTACAATAAACAAACCAAAAGGTCATTCGATAGATGTAATTCATATTAGTAAAACTTCCATTGGTCAAAAACCTAAATATAAAATAAATGTCGGTAGGGAACAAACTCCAGAAAGTACAGTTGTGGAAGGGAAGCCTGTTGTCTTACAAAAGCTTAGGAAACAAGTTATTTTGCCTGTGGAAGCTGTTGAAAGAGGATTAATTGACCACGAGACTGCTAAACTTTTAGATGCTGTGAAACAATATAGGGATAAGAATGGGTCGCCTATAACAATTGAGAAAGCCATTGAACTAGATTTGATTAATGAAAATAAGGGACAAATTATTGATCCAGTTCATGGTGATACTGTTACGATAAGAGAAGCATTAAAACGAGGTATATTAGAAGGTGAAGGACAAAATGAAGTATTAATTCCTCTAGCTAGAAGTTTATCTGTGGTAGAAGTTATTGAACAGGGACTATTAGACCCGGCTACCGGTAAAATCATTCATCCCGAAACTGGGAACCTATTAACTTTGAGAGAAGCTATCATTTGCGATATTGTTGATCCCTTATCTAGCATTACCTTAGCACCTGGAATACACATTACATTAGCTGAAGCAATTGAAAGAAATATTATCGACAGCGACAAAAATATCGTCAAGACCAGTGAAGGGCCACTTGATTTTGTGGCAGCTGTAAATGCTGAGCTATTTCCTGACACGCATTTGAAATCTACAGAAAACATACCACCTGCTGCTATGACCCTGAATATAGCAGTTCAAAAGAATTTGATAAATCCACATACTGGAGAATTAAAGCATTCTCTTACTGGTGAACTAATTCCCATCAACGATGCTGTCAAAAAAGATCTAATCATGTCTATTCCCTACCCTCAAAATTCTAAAACAATCACATTAGAGGAAGCTTTAGATAAAGGTACTTTAAATCTAAAGCATGCAACATTTGTGGATCCAGATACTAAAGAAGTAATCCCGTTAGATAAAGCTTTGGAACAAGGGCTACTCTCTATCAAGCGTGAAACAGAACAGGGAATGGGTGTAGTAACAACATTTACGGAAACGTTCTCTTCCGAACACACTATAACGACTAAAATGATTGAGCTTCTCGCTGATTATGTACTAATAAGTTCGAATAAAATACAAAATACAAGAACAGGTGAAATATTATCCATCGAGGAAGCACGCATTAAAGGCATTGTTAGAGACGAACAAACAAGTAAAGAACAATTCATTACAAGTGACTCAAATATTACATTTGCTGACGCTCTAAATCATGGTTACTTAAATTTGGAAACTGGGACTTTTACTCACCCTAAAACTGGCGAAACAGTAACGATATCAGAAGCGATTGAAAGTGGCGCTCTAAGTACTGAAGTTCCTTCAGAACTGATTAAAGTTATATCTAAACCAGACAGTTTGGAAATGCTTGATTTAAATGAAGCGTTTGAACTCCTCTTTGACGAAAAGACCCAAAAGTTCAGAGATCCTAAATCACCTAATAAGGTTCTAACATTTAAGGAAGCGCTAGATCAAAACATAATTAATCCTGGTTCTGTTATTTATAATGTCGAAGCATCTAATCCAATAACGTTACAAGAAGCATTAACTACAGGATTGATAGACAAGAAAACAGGAAAATTAAAGGATACCAAAACTGGTAAATCTATTGACATTAAAAAGGCTGCGAAGATAGGTTTGGTAGCAGTAGTTGCTGCTCCAGTTTTAGCTGGCATGGCAGTAGTACAAGGAGCCAAAGCAGTAACTAGCAAAATCTTACAACCAAAACAAGAAACAGTTATTGAATCACCTAGTCGTATTACTTCGGTACAAGACACTATTAAATACGATAGAAATAAAACACTGGAAGGAGAGAACAGCAAACTGGATAAGAAATTGGACTCAAAAGATCAACTATCACCTACAAAAATAACTCAAACAATAAGTAAAACAACAATTTCTGACCAAGAAGAAAAATCATCAAAACTTCCTGAGAAATATAAAATCCGCGAAATTGTAACACCTGAAAGATCGGATGGTATCGTTAAAGACAGTAAAACCGAAAATAAGAACATCGTGATTGAAAAGAATATAAGATCTGAATTAATCGATTCTAGTAAAGAAGTAACACCTGATAAAGTTTCAGCTGTAGAACTACAAAGTCAAAAAGAAATGCCACTAAAACAATACGAATTGCAAACAATTGAACAACTTAAGCCCAAGCACCTTATTAGTGACAAGACTGTAGTTAGTGAATCGACTACTATAACAGAAGTTTCTAAAACTATCGACGAAGCTAAGCCTAAGAAAAAAGACTTAGCGAAAGGGAAAAATATCATTGAAAAACCCAGCCCAACTAAGGATATGGAACATGTTGTATTTGAAGAAAAACCAGTAATACAAGAATTTAGAAAAACTACTTCTGATGGTGAAGAAATTGTGACTGTGGTGAAGAAAAGTACAATTGTTAGGACTGAGTATGACACAGCTGAAGAACCTGAACATGAAACACAACAAAATTGGATACAGAAAGATCTGCATATGACAAATGAATCACAGTCACCCCAAAACCGTTTAGTAACGGGAAACCAAGCTGTTAAACCAGATTTTGAAGAGGAAAGCAAACCTGTTCTTGAACATTATAAAGTTATTCAAGAACTATCTTACAGATCTGAAAACCAAGGAATTTCATCACCTAAAGAAACCATTAATGAGGATAATGTAACTAAAGAACAACCATCAATACAAGAAATACGTGAAAGTACACCAGATGGGCAAGAAATCACAATAATCAAGTCCACAATATGCGCATCAGAACCAACCGAATTCACAACTGAACATAGTAGCACAATTGTTACTTCAATGTCATCTACCGTCACTACTACTGTAACTGAGATAACACAAAGTGAATCATATCAAGTAGTAACAGATAAAGTTACTGGTAGTGATAATTTGACAGCGACAGATGTACAAAACTACTACGTCACGGAAGCACTCGATGAAACCGATGATGTACATGTGGTATCAAAACCAACTTACACCGAGAAAGATACTGAAGCAACTGAAATCTCTATTACTAAGCAAGGATTAATACCATCAGAAGCAACAGAGTACCCTCAAGAAGATACACATGTGGTATCGAAACCATCTTACAATGAAGAAGGACCTACAACAGTCAAAATAAGTGTCACGAAACAAGAATTAATAAAATCGCCACAAGAAAAACCTCAAGAGGAAAAAGTTACAAAGGATATTATACCAAGTACTAGTGATCAAAAAGATGATCAATCCATACCACCCTTAGAAATAGTTCCTGGCGTAATATACGATCCTAATACATCAACAGTAATCTCTACACAGGTCGGTGTTGCTAATAATTTGTTAGATGCTGTAAACAAAGGTATAGTACCGTCAGAAACTATAAAAGTCATTGAACCTAAGACCGGAAAGGAAATAACGTTACAGGAAGCTGTAAAGAGAGGAGTTGTTGATATCAAATCTGGAGAAGTAAAAGATAAAACAGGTAAAAAAATAAATGTAGCTGATGCTGCTAAGTTTGGGTTAATAGCAGTTGTAGGCGCACCAATTATGGCAGTAGCTAAAGTTGTCGAAGTAGTAAAGAATGTAGTTGCAAGTGATTCTGAAACTGACAAGAAAATTCCAGTAGATAAAACACGTGAAAAGGGTCCAGTGCACGATGAAACTTCCAAAGCATATGAAAAAGTTATGAAAACACAACCCTCTGAGGGAATTGTAACTGAAGTAATTGAACAGACTTCATTAGAACGTCCAAATAAAATCACTCCCACTGAAGAAGTCGTTCAACACTACACGACTACTAAAACTACTACAAGTCCAGATGACATTATTATTACAGAAACAACGGAGTATACCAAACCTGTTATCTCTGAATTCACAAAAACCTTAGAAGGGCAGACGTCAATAGAATTTAATAAACCTTCTAAGTCTAACATTCACGATTTAAAGTCTATTTCAGCCATGCTAATTGATGCCGAAAAACAGCCATTAAGAGTGATAGACGAGATTACTGAACAAAACTTAACTAAAGAGAAAGTAGAACCAGTAAAACCGCTTTATGAAAACATTCCGTTAATTGATGCAATTGCACAAGGCAAAGTCGAACCTAAAGTTTGCAGAATTATTGTAAGTGGTGTTGAATCTCCTCTAACAGTTCAAGACTCGTTGGAACAGGAACAAATAAGTAGATTTGCCCCTGTAGACGTTTTATCTAAGAATTGCGTAGTTTTGAGAGAAGTGAAGCCTAATTATTGCGTTGCTATCTCACAAAGAATTACTCCGGAAGAATTATCAGAGATGGGAGTGTATGACATTGAAAAACAGATTTTCTTGAATCCAGAAACAAGTGCTAAAATATCTTTTGAAGAACTGGTTTACGGTCTACATATATTTGATCCAGAATCTATTTTAGTTAAAGACTTGAGTTCGAAATCAGAAGACTATATTTCATTTGACGAGGCTATAGCCAAGCCTGTTATTGATAAAGTTACGGGTCATATGGTTAATCCAAAAACAGGTAAACGTGTACCTTTCTTAGAATGTGTACAATTAGGTTGGGTAGTTGAAAAGCCTGAAGACGTTTGTGTTCCTGAACAAGTAAATATAGAGTCTGCTATAGAACAAGGTCTCTACAATCCTAAAACAGGCGTAATCAAAGACGTTAATACAGGTGCCTTAGTACCTATCGGTCAGGCAGTTGAAAAAGGCTTGATTGATCAAGATACTTTGTTAATAAAAGTACCTCATTCTAATGAAGTTATAGCTATTTCTGAAGCTATTGATCGACATATTATAGAAATTCATGAAGGCGTAATAACAATAATTGAAACTCAAGAAATTATAGAGATATCTGTTGCTATTCAGCGTGGAATAATTACTATAATTCGTAGACCTATTTCCATTGAAGCAATTATTGATAGTAAAATGTATGAATCTAAAACTGGAAAAATTATTGATAAAGTCACAGATCAGTTAGTTACGGTAGGGGATGCCGTAGATAGAAATATTGTTCATCCTACAATTTCGGAAATTAAAGACACGGCTTTAGAAAAATTCATCCCTCTTAATGAAGCTCTTGATATGAAACTAATTGACCCAGACACAGGTAGAATTAAGGATAAAAAGACTGGAAAACACATTCCATTAGACGACGCTTTAAAGAAGGGATTAGTTGCAACAAAAGCGGTTACTTTCTCTTTGTTTGATATAATAGAATTAGGTTATTATTCTCCCGAATCGGGTAAAATTTTAAATCCTAAAACAGGTGAAACAATTACTTTAAGGGAAGCCATAAACCAACAACTTGTAGACCCAAATGATGTTAAAATTAGGGATCAAAAAAGCGAATCTGTTATTCCTTTCGACAAGGCAACCCAATCAGGTCTTATTGACTTAGAAAAAGGCATGTTAACCTCGCCACTCACTAATCTTAAAGACGCTTGCGACAGGGGATATCTGCTCAGCGATAGGAAGCCTTGGACTCTGCAAGAAGGTTTGGTTCAAGGCTTCTATGATCCCGAAACAGGTTTATTAACAATTAATGATGCGACTATGACTCTTGATGATGCAATCAAAATCGGTAATATCAACCCAGAGGCTTTAACGGTTAGAAACTCAGTAACGGGTGAAATTATCTCGCTGGCTGATGCCATTCGGTCTGGTATTATTGATTCGAAGGAAGGGAAGGTGAGGGATCCTATTCATGGTGATAAAATATCACTCACCGATGCTTCGGAGCGTGGATTAATTATTCCAGCTAAACGTAAACTCAGCTTACCAGAAGCTGTTTTTAAGGGCTTTTACGATCCTAAAACCGGTAAATTCTCTAATCCACTAAGCAAAGAAAAGATAGCAACCGATAGGGCAATTAAGAAACGTTTTATTGATCCACAATCTACTTTAGTACACGCTGCAGGTAAAGTTATACCATTTGAGTTTGCAGTTGATAGAGGTATAGTTGACGTGAGAACAGGTACGATTAGGTTAGGTGATGAGAATGTTGACTTCCGTGAAGCATTTGAGAGGGGAATACTTGTTGAAGTTCTTAAGCCTATGTCTCTTATTGAGGCAATCGAAAAAGGCATATACAATGAAATTACTGGGCTTTTCTTGGACCCTCAGAGCGGTAAAAAGTATATCTTGGCAGAAGCTATTAGGATGAACTTGATTGATGTTCATTCTGTTCATATTTTAGATAACAGACTAGGTAAATGGGACAAAATTACATTATTGGAATCTCTAGAAACGGGTGTTATTGATGATCAAACTTGTAAAATTAGAAATATTAACAGCGACAATGAAGAGATCAGTCTTCGTAAAGCATTTGAAATTGGTTTATTAATTGACAGTAAAGCACCTATTAGCTTGCAGCGTGCTCTTCACCAAGGACTTTATGACGATAATACGGGTAAAATTATTGATCCTGCTACAAATCGCAAAATAACCTTACACGAGGCTATTAGGCGATCTATTATTAGTCCAAAATATCTTTGTTACTTCGACAAGAAATCAGAAAAACCATTATCATTGGCTGACTGTTGTCGCAGTGAGATAATTGATAGAAGGAGTGGAAAGTTCAAGGAACCAGGATCGGAATTCCAGGTTACTCTATCTGAAGCAATGAGTTTAGGCCTGATCGTAGATATCGAAAGTGCAGGTTTTACTTTGTATGACACCTTAGCCATGAATATGTATAGTATAACTGAGTTAATCTTTGTTCACCCAGTTTCTGAAAGAAAAATCACTTTAAAGACAGCTATCGTAGAAGAATTAATTAATCCAGAAACATCGTTAATTAAACATATTCCTAGCAGTAAGTACATTCGGTTAGGTGAAGCAATTCAGAATGGTATTATCGATGACGAAAATAATGTATATGTCTTACCAAATGGAAATCAAATTAACTTACTGGATGCTAAGCATCGCGGTCTAATAGTAACGACAAAGAGAAACTTAAGCCTCGAAGAGATTATTCGTAGTGGTCTTTTTAGAGCTGATAATGGCAAAATTGTTGATCCTAACACCAACGAGTTTGTTGACATTAATAAAGCTATAGAAATTGGTCTACTAAATCCTGAGCTTACTGTAGTCAAAGACACTGTTACTAATAAATTTAAACCTCTACTAATCGCCATCCAACAAGGCGACGTAGACGTATCTAAAGGTAGAGTTATCGATACTAAAGCTAAGAAAACGTTTAGTTTAGATATTGCCTTTGATAAAGGCCTTCTGGTAACAATTACTCAACCACTTACATCTCAAACGATTTCTAAAAAACCTGTATTAGATTCATCTGCATTGAAGGAACCTGTACTTAGGGAATTTACACTCGATGAAGCCATTAAATATGAATTTATTGACCCCGAAACTGCTGTAATAAAAGATCCTCATAAGAATAAATACATTCCATTAAAATTAGGCATCAACGAAGGCATTATCGATAAAAATGCTAAAGGTTCATTCGATACCCAAAATCGCGCCCGTACTCTTTGCTTCATATTTGAAAATGGTTTAGTTGTTTACGTTCGCGAACCTATGACGTTTGAACAAGCTATTGAAAACGGTCATCTTAATATCGCTACGGCTCGTTTCACTGATCCTCAATCCAATGAAGTTTTTACAATTAGAGACGCGGCCACATTAGGCTACATAGACCCAGACACAGCACTTATAAAAGATAATCTCAAAAAGAGGCTAGTTAAGCTTCCTGAAGCTTTCCGCAAAGGCCTCATGGATGCGGAAAAGGGCAACATCTTAGACACAGAGACGTCTAAACTAAACACATTAAATGCTGCTATTGAAAGTGGACTTTTAATGACACCTCAGAAAAGCTTCAGCTTAATAGAAACTTTGAACTTTGGTATATACAACCCGACTACCGGAGCTCTTAACGATCCTTTCATAACCACTAGTGTGATGGCTAGAAAGCGGTTGAATTTGGGTGAAGCTATTCAGCAAGGAATAGTAGACCCGTCAAGTACTGTCGTCAAAGAACCTGAGACAGGAAAGATATGTCCATTGGTACAAGCAATAGATCAAAAGTTGGTTGATCCCGTCGAAGGCAAGCTCGTCATAGATCCAGTCAAATCGATCAGTTTGGACTTAGTCAAAGCTCTGAAAAAGGGCTACTTGCTGCCAGCAGAAACAAGGGTAAGTTTTTTTTTGTATTTCTTTTGAAACATGTGCTTCTATCGAGCAAAGGTGTTGCTTTACATCTTCCTGTTTCCATTCTTAGAAGGTGATCTCTATCTAAAGCGTTTGGCTTAAAACCATTGGCATGGCACGACACCCACTGGATTCATAGTGTCGATTTTATGGGTTGTTGAGCGATTTTTATGGGTCACAGATTGTACTTGTGACCTACACTAATATACATAACATGAACATTTGAACATTAATACTAGATTCTTTTTTTATTTATAGAACTACATTCATATTTTTAAGAGTAGTGGCAGCACATATACATTATACACGTATTTACATTCCATTGATTTGAGTAAGATTAGCTATCACTTAGAGAAAAGTTAAGCTTATAACGTAGACATACTTCTAGTGGACATTTATACTACCAAAATGTTTGGCGATTACTTATTGCTTAGTGAAATTAATCCTAAATCTCTGTAATTGCGTGTGCTGACAAACGTATTTTTAAACATTATCTAAGTTAACATTATAGTAAGCAGTGATTCAAATACATATTTTTTATGAGATTTCACGGGTTTTTACATTCGTCGTTCTTTGCTTGCTTTTGACAGTAGGTCCAACCATAAAATACAGGAGTGTCAAAACATGTTCTGAGAACTTACTGTAGTAGTAAGTTCTCAGAACATGTTTTGACACTCGTTTTAAATAAAGAAATTGAATGAAAAAGCATCTTGTATTACACGCGAAGGGTGGTATTTATGGTTCAACTTACGAGTTTCTCTCGGACCGGAATCAAAGTTTGAGAATTAATTAATTAGTGTGAGAATTATCTTATTTACTTCGACGTCGACCGTAATAAGACGAATACTCTCTATATAATGTAATATGTATATAAAAATCGAACATAAACCACTTACTTATTAACATTTCTTTAAGTGTTTTTCTATATTTGTTCTAAATTATTTTTTCTTATTCTCATAAAAATAATCTTACATAGTACTTTTATAAATATGACTATGCGAACGTAACCATCTAGCAATAGTTTTTTTTATCGTCATACAGTAATCGTCAAACAAGTTTCTTAGTAAAATTGCCCCTGAATGCTCATGTGTTGTCCTAAACGCTTATAGGTAATAGCGCTCGACAATGGCTAGTATTTCATTGAAGACTAGCGATTGGACAACGTGCTTACCTCCCATGTACTAAGGCTCGATGTATGTTGTTTTTATTTCCAGCCGTTGCCTGCGATGCTAAAGAACCCTTTTGAGCTAAATCGTGAATGCTTGCCTGTGAGGGATCATATTAACGACGATATAGACAACCATCACCGTTTCGCCCAATATCTAACCTCCCATATATCAATCACATTGTGCTAAGATTTTGAGGTCATTTTTATGGGCTCACGGTAGCCCATCCGACCGAGCTTATTATGTTCGCTTCCATTCAAAACCAGTGTATTATGACTACTGGTTCCGATACGTAATACATTATTTTTTTAATTACTATTTTCTATGAAATACTCATTCCTTGGAACCCGTATTCACGTGTTTTGGAATGCATGAACAACGCTATGCTCTTGTGATGTCGATATAACGGCGGTATCCCGCAAATATTCACAAAATCGAAATGGTAAAACATTTTCATCACAAACACGGAAGGTAGTATTTATTCATTATCGTCTTTATTTAAATGAACGTTGCGTCGGCGATGCGTTTAGTTTATGTTCTGTGAAGCCCATGACACACGGCTACATAATTGTTAAAAGCTTTTCTTTTGTTCAAACAATGAAGAGTTTATAATAATTTTGAAGTTGCAAATAGATCTCACATTCATTATTATCACCTTCAGTCGAACATTAGTACCATAGTTATTAAGGATTTCATGGAAAATGGCTCAAAATAAGTTCTATTTAAAAAAAACATTGCAACTACAAAAGTCGTGGTTGTGTCTCATGCATCATACAACATATCCTAAAGGCGTTCACGACTATGTGTCTTCATTTTTTTTTCAATTTATTTATTTAAAAGTGATAATTCTTAGTTTTTTTTTTGTTTATATTTTCAAAATATGACAAATGGTAAAATAAAATGAAGGCACAATTTAATTTATTTCAATGTAAAGTACGTCCGAAGTTTCGTGTAAATTCCTATCTTTATTTTTGTACCTCATCATTTTATACTTTTCAAGAACACTTTTATTTATTTTTTCTACTCTTCATTTACTGTTCAAAAATACTTTTTCAAAGTTTCAGATTTACGAGAAGGTATTCTTTCCCTTTTTTATCTTTTTTAACAAATAACTCTAATAAACATTAATCGTAAGGTTTATTACCATCGGAAGATGTTGATACCATGTTATACAAATGTTGCATGCTCATGTCGGAAATATTATCATATAAAGTACTAGTGTGTATAGAGCCTGTAGAAACATTACATTGGCTTATATTAGTTTCATCCTTTACATGCGTCTCTGAATAATATTTCCAACATGCGCATATATTTCACTGCTTGCATGTTCTGCTTTAGCATGTTATTGTAACGGTCTGTGTGTTTTTTTGTTGACTGTCATTTTCATTCTCTATTGGCTGACTGTTGTCGCGCGTCAGGATGTTTCGACTTTGCTTACTGTCTGCGTATATTAGTTCTATGTATAATATGCCATTGTTACAGGTGAAGTCGGTGCATGAATAAGATTATGAAATGTAATGTTTCATAGCGTCTTGCAACTCGAATTGTTCTATGGACACAACTTGTGTTTTTTTCTATAAATGTATAGTGCAGAAGGGAGATAGCATGCTCAAATTTTGGTGACTGTTTTAGTAAGGTCATTATGATTCAGATAGTTATAGGCACAGGTCATTGTGTATCCTCATTGATTATTTTTTTACTAGGACATCATTTAGGGCATGTTGCAAGACGTTTTGTAATTTCCTTCTTGTCCTCGTTTGACGAATGTGTTGTACAGTTTAAATATGTTCTGTATTTAAGTACACAGAGTAGTTAGTATGCATTGTAAAATTGCTCCGTAGATTAGATGCACTGTCGAGCTCTCAATGAGCTTTATGTATGAAGAATAAGCATGTATAAGATGATTGACTAATGATTGTATTTCATGTGTAGCAAGCAGTAGAAGAGAAATACAGACTTTGCGATGAGACCCTGTCTAAGTTGCTGGAATGGATCGCTGTGGTTGAAGAACGGCTCGCTAACCAAGAAGCTGTGAAGGAAGATATGGATGAACTCCGTAATCAGATTAATATTCTCAAGGTATTTGTTTTTTGAGGTACTGGATAGACCAAGTTCCGCTTGCAGGCATTTTGCTGATGACTCTTGATAATTCATAAATACCAGTACTTGGAATTTAAATTCCTGTAAGTTACTCAAATATGGGAATACTACAAAGTTTATTTTCAAATGTCAACTAGATCAATACAGGTGAAACTTCTTAATAATGACCATAGAGCTGCTTACTCCAATTTTATAATATTTCAGTTAATCAAGGACGACTTGGAAAGTCACCAGCGCCAAGTCTCGGCGTGCGCTGACCAGGCCAAACAGCTGCTGGTTTCCGGAGGCGATGTACTAGCACCTCATGAGGTAAGTTATTCACCGTCTATTATATCTTAAAGGGAGTGGATACACACTTTACTGTTTTTTTCGGACATTTGACACACAACATCATCTAATCCCAAACTAAGCAGAACTTGTACTATGTGTACTAGACAAATTATTACTTTTTTTGATAATATATACATAGAAAACACCCAAACTCCAATTAGGTCTGATCCGGAAATCGAACCCGAGACCTCATGATCAGCAGCCGCGTACGCTAAACACTAAACCAACAAGACAGTCTAAACTAAATGTACTCGATAAGGTTTTTACCAATGATTCATGGGTAAAACACGATATATATCAGTTATAATTATCACTTTGGGAAAATATTAGTTAGTTAATAATAATGTAGTACTTCAACATTTCCCAATTAGTGTTTGATTAAAAACTGTAGACATCATTATTTTAACTGAAATAAATCGAATAGATATAAAAAGATTTTTATTATTTTGTTTGTTATACTCGTACTAATTGGACTGCCTCGTTGGTATAGTAGTTAGCGTATGCGACTGCTAATCAAGAAGTCACGGGTTCAAATCCCGGGTCGGGCCAAAAAAGTTTTGTTAGGTACAGGAAATTCTTAATAACAGCCCGAAGACTGGAAGTTTGGCAGTGAATCACGCCCGTGCCTCAGAGAGCACGTTAAGCCGTCGGTCCCGGTTGTCATGAACATCTATGGCAATCGTTATTGGGAAGTCAGTACCCTCAAATATACTGACAACTAGTTCAATCTTCGAATTTCAGTTCTCCCTCAGGGTTGCGGGTCGATCCGTGGAAAAACTGAAATTCAGGTAAAACCGGTTGAACTAGTAACCGACCCCAAATAAACTTGGGAATAAAGGCTGGGAAGATGATGTTTGATATACTAATTACCTATATATCCGATTATCGTATAATTTTGCATACTCATTTTTTTTCGGACATCTCACACTAATCTTGTCCCAAACTAAACAAAACTTGTATTATGGCTATTAGATAACTGATATAAAACCATAAACATAGTTTTTTTGTTAATACATACATATAAACATAGAATACACCCAAACTCCGTAATAAATATTTGCTAAACACACAAACATTTGGTCCAAATCTGGAAATCGAACCTGAAAAGCAGTGGCATACGCCTTCAGAGGCAGTTTATTTTAAGTTAACTTTTATCCAGAAAAAAGGACTATCCTGATCAAATCCTAATATCAATCACGGTTTATTTTTGTTATTAATTTAACTACCCTAAATCATCTTTCTCATTTCACTCTATTTGTGAATATAACTAGGTATTACTGTGATGTATGAATGAATACTAACAAACAACTGAACCATAACCCATCAAACGTTATTGTAATACACCTGCTGAGTTACACCTGCTGAGTTACAGCATTGTTACTCAATCTGCTCAGCCATGACATAGGACTCACCTGTCTCTCAATAGAGAACAATCTATGGCATCTATTCTTTTTTAACTGTCTCTTTGGTCTAGTGAATAGCGTATGCGACTGCTGAGCAAAGAGGTCTCAGGTTCAAATCCCGGGTCGGGCCAAAAAAAGTGTTTTTGGGTTTTTCTTACGACAGGAATCGCAGCTCGGTGTTTGTAAGTTTGGCGATGTTTCACGCCCGTGACTCGGAGAGCACTGAAGCCGTCGGTCCCGGTTGTCATGAACATTATGGCAATCGTTATTGGGAAGTCAGTGCCCTCAAATTTACTGACAACTAGTTCAACCTTCGAATTGTAGTTCTCCCTTAGGATTGCAGAGGTTAGATGCCAGGCGCTCCGTGGAAAAACTAATATTCAGGTATAACCGGGTTGAACTAGTAGCCGACCCCAAATAATTTTGGGAATTAACAACAGGTTGAATATTGACTGCACGGTTGGCCTAGTGGTTTACGCGGTCAGCTTTCTACTGCGCCAAGTGTCGTGGGTTCTAATCCCACATGGGACAACACTTTGTGTGATCCACAAATTGTTGTTCTAAGTCTGGGTGTTCGTTTCATGTATGTTCGTAAAGTCCCCGCGATACACGGTTTATATTGCTAATGCTAAATGCTAATTGTCTTTTCAAAAATAACTTTATATTATATCCCGACAACTTTTTTCGAATATAATAGATAATTATGTGTAAATAATTAACTTCACGCTTACGAAGTTGCGGGCGGTAGCTAGTTAAATATATTTTTACTATATAAACTTTTTATGCAAACTGTACCGTCAACGTAACGTCATAGCGTTAGGTGCACAGCTAAGTCGTACGGGTAGTATGTAAAATCTTTAACTGCATGTAGTTCGAAGGGGTAGGGTATGTAGTGTGTGTAAGGAGTTCATTCCATACAATGGGACAAGACTTTGTGTAATCCAACAATGATTTAACTTGAATGCCTTGTTAGTCCAGCGGTTCCGTAGCCAAATGGCAAAAAACGGAACCCTTATAGATTCGTCAAGTCTGTCTGTCTGTCTGTCTGTCTGTCCGTCCGTATGTCACAGCCAATTATTTATCTTTTATAAATAAAAATAATACAAATGTATTTCGATTATAGGTGGCAGCCCTGGAGCGCGGCGTTCGCCAACTCAAACAACGATGTGATAAGTGCACTGACAAGTGCGATAAGATGTTGAGGAGGTTGGCGGCCGCTAGGGATGAACTTGGAAAGTTCAGGTAAGGAATTTCAACTTCTCTATAGTCATAAAACCAATAGCTTTAAATAACACTACTCAACTTCTCAAGGCTTAGGAGTAGTGTTGAGTAAAGTTCCTTAGTAATAGGGTTATCAAATGCCGAAACGAACTTTTAAATCTGGCCAGCAGTTTTGAAGATATTTAATAATAAAAGTAAATACAAACTTTATTTCATTTTAACCGACTTTAAAAAAGGAGGAGATTCGACTATATTTTTTTAAGTTTGTTGCCTCAGAACTTTCGACTGGGTGAACCAATTTTATTAATTCATTTATTTGAAAGCTGGTGCCTCCCATGTGGTCCCATGACAAGGAAACCAGGATCTGATGATAGGATCCTGGAGAAATCAAGGGAACGCCTCATATGTCATAGGCATAGCTCTCTTTTTTTTGTCAAAATTATTTATAATTTGTATATTTTTCCTCTTCTATAGCAATGAATTGAACACGTTCAACACCTGGATGGAGAGCGCTTACCGCACCCTAGAAGACAAAGAAGCTGCCTTATCTAAGCTGAACTCCTTGCCCGACCAGAGCGAGGATGTGCGTGAGTTCGTAAGTGACGTCATCGCGCATCAAGCTGACTTAAGGTTCATCACCATGTCCGCGCAGAAGTTTGTCGACGAAAGCAAGGTAATTGATTTATAAACATTACTATCTGGTGAAAGTAGTTTAGTATTAGTTTTTTTAATAAAGAAGTTTTTCTTTATTTCTTACATTTTAAAAGGCATTAAATCTCTCAAAGACTGCACGGTTGACCTATACGTTTAAGCGGTTGCCACGCCGCTTTGGGACGTACGTGGGACAAGTTGTGTGATTCACAAATAGTTATTCTGAGTCTGGGTGTTCTTTGTGTCCATTTCATGTATGTTTGTAAAGTCCCCCGCGACATAGGATTTACATTCCTAATGCGGGAGATGTCTTTAAAAAAATGGTATTGGTAGAATATAGACGCAAGAATTATTTCTTCTGAAATGTTTTGTCAAGAGTTTTAATATATTCCAAATGTTCGCATACATATTATAGATATGAATTACATCAATAAATACATTGCTACTATAATTACAGTTTTTCATCCCGTATTGCAAAAAGTTTTATTTGCCCAAAAAAAAAATTGTCTGACTATATCTATGACTGTGGTTCCATGTTTGTCTAAATAGCAATTCTTCAAAACTGATTCAGCGGTACCTTTCACCCCCCTATAGTGTAAGTATACACAAGTATTGACATAAAAGCTAACGTAAAGAGTACAATACACTCTCGTATCACATTACATCAACATCCTTTTCCTTTCACAGTCCACTGGAATAGAATAGTTACAATAGAGTACATACAATTTCAAATATATAGTGTACAAAGGGCGGCCTTATTGCCAAAAGCATTCTCTTCCAGGTAACCCTAGAAAATGGATATAGGTATCTCCTTAGAAAGGAGGTTTAGCTCAATATACTACACTGGCCAGACAGGTTATAATATATTTTATTCTCGATAAATTCCTTGTAGGAATTCCTGTCGATCTTGAACGAGTATCGCACATCGCTACCGTCTCGTCTGTCGCACGTGCCGGCCCGTACGGACAGTGAAGTGCGTGGCGAGGCGGCGTCAGCTCGGCGTCGCCACGCCGACCTGTGTGCGCGTGCGCAGCGCCTGCACGACCGCCTGCGTGGTGCCGCTGACGTAACCAGGCACTACCACGACGCGCTACAGCGAGCCGGCAGGTGGCTCTCGGAGGTAACATTCTTTTTTCTTAGTCCTTCGAGCCGGATAAACTCAAAAGCTCGAAGGACCAATACGAGACCACAGGTTCATGTACTATATCTTTCTATATACACTTCATTTCCCGTACACTGGACATGTGAATATTATATAGGTATTAATATACAATTTGTTTCAGATCGAGCCCCAAGTACGCTCAGTACTGTCAGAACCCGTTGGTGGAGAGCCTCGTGCTGTTGAATCTCAACTCTCTAAAGCAAAGACTCTTCACAACGAAATATTATCTCAAGGACGTCTTATTGACAATACTAAAGATGTAAGTTAACTATACATTGTTGTTGTTTATGTAAATTTTACTCCAAATTTATTTCAGTGCATGAGAATAATAAAAAGTAACAGTTATTAAAAGAATGACTTATGAGCAAACGATAGGTATAAATTTCCCGACGTTTTGATGAGGTTGTAATGGCCGTAGTCACAGATTGACTGCAAACTGTGAAATTCCATCAATTATTATTGACGCGTTAATTTAGAAGCTTCTCTTTTTTTTTCATTGGCATCAAGTGCTGCTCCTTCGAAAGGAGATTTTGGGCTACACCATATTCAAGAAAAGTTAAACAATGATAAATTTAACCTCTATTCTTGTTCCTACAGGCATGTGAGCAACTAGTCAAATCTCTGGAAGGCAATCTCACACCGGCCGAGATCCGTCAGCTCGAAGTACCAGTGTTGGACCTGACGGCGCGGTTCAAAGACATGACGGACGCAGTGGGCGGGCGCTGCATGGAGCTGGAGGCGGCTCTGCTGCAGTGCCAGGGGCTGCAGGACGCGGCCGAGGCACAGGCGCAATGGCTCTCACAGGCCGAGAGCGCTCTCAAGTAAGTGCTTACATAATTGACTGCCTTATTGGTCTAGTGGTTAGCGTATGCGGCTGCTGATCAAGACGTCTCGGGTTCGATTCCCGGGTCAGACCAAATAGTTTTGTGATCCACAAATATTTGTTTCGGAGTCTGAGTGTTTTTCTATGTATAATATGTATGTATTTACAAAAAAAAGTATGTTTATGTATTTATATCAGTTGTTTAGTACCCATAGCACAAGCTCTGCTTACTTTGGGACTAGATGATGTTGTGTGTAAGATGTCCAAAATATATTTATAAGTATACTAATTAATTTATCATGTCAGTCTTATCTGGTATACTTAAAGCCACAATTGTTTTGGTAATAAGGTGCAATATTCGATAGATGATTGTTTAGAGTATTTAACTAATAAACAAGCGTGTGCCTCCGTACTAAGTTTTACATACATGCGTAAAGTGAAAGCTAAGATCTGGGTTACCGAAAAATGGACTGTAAGCAAATCAGATTAAAGTATATAATCCAAAAACAAATTTTAGTGGATTTTAGTTTAGTGATACGAGTATTATAGTAATAGAATCAGCACCATTATGTAGTATTCATATATATTTTCTTTCCCCATTAGGACGCAGTACCGACCAGCTTCCCTTATCCGAGAACGCTTAGATGAACAACTCCGCGAACAACGCCTTTCTCTAGCCGAGTTGGAGGCACGCAGACCAACGTTGGCCAAACTCCTGGCCAACGCCAGAGATGCTGCCTTGACTCCTTCTAATGCCAGGATCGCTAAGAAACTGGAACAGAGGGCTGAAGACATTTATGCCAGGTAACATACGTTTCTATCTGATGGTCAACTCTACTACTTTCTGCTTATTGGCCGAAAAAATTGTTTTTGTCAATGAGCACTTTTTGTAAAAAGAAACGGATATGTGATTTTTTTGTGTATTTGAACGGAATTGAAGTTTCTTTCCACTTTCAAACGTATTTAGCACTAGCAATTGTCTTATTCGTAGACAGCTGCACTTTGTTCGATCACCAAAATACAGCGTTTAATAATATGATCAAAAGTTGACATTTTAAGTCAGTTTAATGCAGCCACGGTAATATATTTACCTATCACCCTTTATCACAGATACGAGAAACTAGTAGAGCGTTCAGCTAAACGCAACGAATTCTTGGACGAGGTGTCGAGCGAGCTGTCCCACTTCAGCCAGCAGGCCGCCACATTGGACGCTGCTCACGCTCAGCTCGTGGAGCAGGCTGACGCCAGGGAACTGGCTAGGATGCCCGCTGAAGAACTTGGAGCCAGACTAGCACAGCTTGCCAATTACAGGTACACTTATCAATTATCACTAGTAAAAATATTTACTGTTGACAATAAAGGATTACCTAAGTTACAAGGAGCCTAGTGTGAGCTTATGTCACATACGCAGTTTGGTGAATAAATCAGTTCGAGCTAATCGCAACGTTTAAGTTCCACGATCAACACTCAAACTAGGCCCCGTGTACTTATTAGACCCCTATATTATATTCTAAATGTATTATAGAGAATAAATTCAGGTAATTTCTATCAGTCCGTGATATTATTAATCAAAACTAAAATTTATTACCTATTTTACTACTTGTAATAAATGTTGATACTATAATAATTGATTTTGTTACAGGGATAAACAAATGCCGCTATTAGAAGAGTGCCTACGAGCCGGCAAGCATTTGGTTGCGAAGAAAGATGTCACCGACACACACGTCATTCGGGACAGAATGAAGGTACGACATCAAAGAATATGTATCACTAAAACCGTTTAACAATCACTTGACTCCCTAAATGTAATTCACTTTATACTCAAGTTAAAAACTAGTATCGATAAAATAAAGGATTATTATCTGTTCATTTATTCGAATGCGTTTCTCTAACGAAAATACTAACGAGGAATCTTAAAATTATTTGTATATTATTTAAAAGTATAACCTTTATTAAACCATAATTCCAATAAGAGATAATGTGACCCAATTACAAAACGCATTTTGATCCGTATGAACGAGACGCGTCCAGAAAATTGTCAGCGATCTAATTTGCTGTGTTTGTTCTAGGCTTTGGAGAACGTATGGCGCGATTTCAACGCGACTCTCGAGGAGAAACAGAAGCTTTCCAAGCAGAGAGCTGACCAACTCAACCAGTACGAGACTCTGAAATTACAAGTGAGTCGTTTTACAAATAATATTATACGTTATGCGTGTACGTGTGTATACGGACTGAATACGTCGTCATAATCATCAGCCTATAGTAATCCAGTCTGACCGATTTACGGGCTGAATACATCGCCTCAGGTAAATTCTATAGCTTCACAGAAACCAGCTCTAAGTAATTTTAATGTTCTCTTCTACCAATTGTTGTTACCAAAGTACCCTTTGAGTCCGCCAATTAATAAAAAAAATACAATTACATTATATTCTAAACTCAAAACTTCATCCCACTTATCGCTTTCTCTCATCAGATCCTCGACTGGCTTCAAGCGATGGAGAATCGTGTGAATCGCTTACAGCCTGTCGCTGTGGACCTCGACGTCATCAAACAACAACAAGATGAGCTGCGACCTTTGGCCAAGGACTACAGAGACGCGTCTATTATTATTGACAAGGTAATATCATATGACCTTTATTGTTAGGGGGATAAAGTTTATTATTGTATCTATAACTAAAGTTAGAAAGTTTTATAGAAAATGAACTCTTTCAAGTAATCAATCAATATAAATCTTTAGAGATGTGGTTATACTTTTGTTATAAGTTTTTTTAAATAGCTGATCAGAATTTTATTTGCGAGTTTTACGATACATTTTTGCCATTAACCGAAGAGTTGAACCTTGAGGTAGAAACCCTCTCAATATCGTATGTTTATTGATGTCTGTCTGTTACGCAGGTGAACGAGGCCGGCGCAGTGTACGAGGCGTTAGCGCGAGGTGAACGCGCCGACAGCCCGCACCGCAAGCGACAGATGTACAGCCCCACCAAGCGACACACGCCCAGTCAGTACACACCCATATATATACATTTACATTACGGATTAAGAATACAAAGTGTCACCACCCCTATTCATTCCATGGGTAAGAGGCGACTAAAGGAACAAAATGAGCAGCTAACATCACTGCCCAGAGAAGGAAAACTAGAAACAAACCCTTTACCAACCCGTCTGGCCAGCGTGGTATAGTAGGCCAAAACCTCCTTTCTAAGGAGAGGCCTATATCCAGCAGTGGGCTTTTAAAGGCTGTTGATAATGATGATGATGATGATGATATTTATACATACATTTTACTTCTTACTCAGTGGTATGATATCGTCTCGTATGAGTACTAACGATCGATACATGCATTATCGACCACCGACCAGAAGTAAATACCGACATCTATTAACTTTGAAGGAGAAATGACTGTCTGAAAATTAATTAATTTGAAAATTTTGTTGAATATTCTTTTAATTTTTTTTTTTGTATACGTATACTACTTTAAATCATGTCAAAGAAAAAAAAACAAATCCTTTAAGAACTTAAAAATATTGAGAAAAATTGAAATCGCGAAACGTCTGGTAATAGTAAAGAAATATCGAAATTGTTTTAGGCAAGAAAGAATGCATTTAACATGACGAATACCGTAATAATGCGTCACTATTCAACAACCTCTCCGATCTTTTTTATATCAGTATGTTTATGGCACAGGTCGCACTCTGGACGGCCGGTCCCCATCGCCCAGCAAGGGGCACGGGCTGGTGAGTCCCGCCTCCACACACTCCACCTCCAGCGGCTTCTCCTCACGACGCTCCAGCCAAGATGGCTTCCACCTTGAAGGTGACTATTCAAATCAGAATCTGACAACTACATTAAACAACACGTTCCACCTTCTTACTATTTATAAATCGGAACTGTTACTCTCTAATAGAAACTTTTCTTAAAATTATCGTTATTGACAGCGTTTTGACCACTGTTACGCACTAGGCGTACGTGCGAAAATTTGCAGTTTTAGTATTCACTATTTACTCTGAATTCTATGTCATTCTGTTATCCGACATAGATTGCTCCCATAATCAGCTCTTACGTTACCTATAACGTCAAAAGGTGCAGTAACGAAATAGTATTCAATTTTCCTTTCTCTCTCTCTCTCACTCTCTCTCTCTTTCTTTTCGGAGAAATTATAACTGAATAATCTCCCACAGAACTATCGCCAGTACAACAACAACTATCCGAGATCAATAACCGCTACAGTTTGTTGAGCACGAAGTTGGCTGACCGACAAAGCGAACTCGACGCTGTTCGGGAGGAACTCAAGAAGCACCTAGATAGCTTGAAGGCTTTGAATACATTCTTAGACAAGGTAAGTTGGCTACATACACGACACTGCTTTTAACATTGGAAATAATAACATTCCAAATAGATGTAAGTTATTTAATTAATGATTTAGTTCAATTCAAACCAAATTCTAAAGATTGCCCTAGGTGGAGCTACTAGTAGGTTCGTAAAATGAAACCACATTGCAACTTGATCTATGGTGTAATAACTATTTATTCAATCACCCTTTGGTCTACTCGGTCTCAAATTAATATTTACATCGGCTTTATACACGCAGCAACCAAACGATAGCGCGATTCAGCCAGAAGGAACAACGCCATCTATCGCGACCATACGTAGTTATCGCTGGTTTTGAACAGACTACAAATGTAAATAAATTAATACATCGCTAATGCTATTGAGCTGCCATACATCATGAACAAATTAATCCTCAAAAATCTGACTGATGACTGAAAATCAGATAACTTTATACTGTAGAATATCTTAAAGTTAATTTAAAGCTCAAAATAAATGATTTAAAATTTAGCAGCAATGATGTTAAAAGTAAAACATTGGTCTCAAAACATTATATTTGTATAGGTGCAAAGACAACTGCCTAAAGAAACAGTACCCAATACGAAGGAGGAGGCTGACAAGACCATCAAGCAAGCTCGCGCGGTCCTAGAAGAGATGTATGAGAAACAGAGCATCCTTGACTCTACTAAGACTCAGGTAAGCAACAAATAACTACTGCAACATATAAATACACAGTTTAGTGATACTAACTAATATTGGTCTTAGAGTTTTTTTACTGCAGTCTACGAACGATATGACTACCAATTGCTGTTTACAAATTTTTTACTTACCATTTTTCCTTTTTTTTTTACAATACAATCTGACTCAGAAACAAGTATTTATAAAAGAAAAGAAAAAGGAATTTACTAAAATATATTTTTTTATACACAGGTCCGCGAACTCCTCAAACGCAAGCAAAGTGTGCTTGGAGCTGATAGACTTCACGATGAGATGGAAGATGTCTCCTCGAGGTGGAAGGCACTTCATGACGCGTTCAAGGACAAGTTAGTATATAATATTCTTATAATCATCAACAACCCTTAACGTCCCACTGCTGGGCTCAGGTCTCCTCTCAAGAGAGGGTTAAGGCCATACGTCCCCACGCTGGCCGAGTGCGGGTTGGGGACAGGCAAGACACGTTGTGGCTACGTAATCTTGCTGTTGGATGTTTTTAAGCCGCCCGAAGGCCTCCAACTAAGCTTCACGACTGCTATCTTAAGATAACAACCGGGACCGACTGCTTAACGTGACCTCCGAATCACGGAAACGCTCATTACATATAATGCCACAAACGGTCACCCATCTAGGTCCGACCGCGCCGTCGTTGCTTACCCTTGGTGATCGTTTCCAATCACCTAAGGCCACTCGGCTATGAGCGCTTCAATAATGCATTCTTATAATAATGCTCTGGATTAGATTAGCATATAATACATCATCGTCAAGAACCTTTAGCATAACCATAGATCAATGTACGTGATCATCAGAAGCTCCTAGCATTACCACTCCAGTGCTGGACTGCACTGAAACAGAATCTACTGCTGGACACCATAGTATATACGAAAGACCATGTAGTTTATAAACTACATAGTCTTTCGAGCAAAATTATTTATTTATGTACTTTTGTGAAAAGAGGTAGAATAAAATAGATCTATATACGATATTTAATGGTTTATGTTTTATATTAGGATCCGCCTAATGGAGGAAATGAAGGACTTCCATGACACTCACAGTAACTTGTCGCAGTGGTTGAGTGCCAAGGACCGTATGATGACGGCTTTGGGACCAATCTCTTCAGATTCTAGAATGGTCCAAACTCAAGTACAACAGGTAAGTTGGTTGTAATACTATGTAAATTACATGAAATTTTAATGACAATCTAAATAAAACGATCTACTATCCAATACTGCGAAGATTTTGAATAAGCTGCAAACCCTATGTCAACTCTTTACCAAGTGAAATAGTCAAGGGAGCTAAGGCTTGTGTCAGTCTGTAATTGTGATGGGTGTGTCAGGTGCAAGTGCTGCGCGAGGAGTTCCGCGGTCAGCAGCCGCAGCTGGCGCACCTGCAGGAGGTGGGTGCGGCTGCCGTCTCGCGTCTTGACCCTCACTCCGCTGATGCCAACAAGCTGCGACAGAAAGTCACCGACCTGCACGACCGCTGGAATGACCTCTTGAACAAGTCAGACTTTCTTTCTTCTTATATCTAAATTCTACTTAATAGAAAAAAAAACGATCTCCCATCAGATTATGAGAGTGCGAGAACAGAGAGTGCACCTGCGTTAGTGCACACACTTGTGTATTATAATATCCCCTGCGTAGACGGATGACTCTTCTGACCGATTGCGGCTATGAGCATCATATAAAAAATAAAGATAATTTAAAGATATTAAAATTGTTCGTTCTTTGAATTCAGTGTGATCATGGATTTTTAATTCTTTCTCAGTACACACATAAAAATGTTATTAGTTTGAGGAAGAGAAGAGAAATTCACAAAATTGAATATAAGCATTACTATGATTTGATGGCATAATATATCTTTTAATTCTTAAATTGTTACTACAATAATTTTCAAATCATACCTCTTACATACAATCATAATTCTTCTTTTATTCAATAATTACTATAGTACTTCAAATAATGATCAAGACTATCTTAGTTCTTGATCATTATTTGAAGTGCTATAGTAATTATTGAATAAAAAGAAGAATTCTCCAAAAATAAGGTGATACAAAAATGTTACGTATTCTACTTAGTATGTTTTTTTTAATTTATTTTCAATCCTATAGATTAGAGAAGCGTGCTGACAGTCTAGGCGCAGCCGCAGATACTTCCCGCGAGTTCGACGCAGGTTTGACACGTCTACGCGAAGCGTTGCATACCATCAGCGACAAGTTAGACGAAGTGGCTATGGAGAACGAACCTGAAGAACAACTCAGGAAGATTGAGGTAAGAACAGAATTATCTAATCTATCTAATATGATCTGAAGTAAGTAGGAAACCATTCTATTATAGATTTCCAAGTTTGATTGGTTATTAACCACAAACAAATATGACGTCAACGAGTCAAAAAATGTCAACGCTTCTAAATCTGATCAAAACTTTAGTTTAAATGTGGAGGAAGCGGGTGTCGTGTTCCTCTAACACAAAGGGAGGATCCTCCGACCAGGCGGTGTGTTCATAATCCTTAGTTCATTTATTACACCTGCTGTCACTGATTGTCATTAATGGAAAATATACGTGTACCAAACAAAATACCTACAGAAAATTACCAAACTTTATTTACAAGATTGGTTGAATCAAAACCTCAATAACATTTCTCTATACTTTTCCTCTAGAACCTAGAACGTCAACTAGAAGGTCAGCGTCCTCTGCTAGCGGACTTAGAAGCCGCCGGAGCTGCCCTTTCCACCGTGCTGTCTGATCCCGCCTCCAGGCAGGACATACAGAGCAAGCTTGCAGCCGTCGTTAGGCAGTACGATAACCTACAAAGGAAACTCGACCATAGGAAGGCAGAAATAGAGGGTGCATTGAAGTGAGTACTATATTGTTTATTACCTTTTACGTGCTGAAAATTTTATATTACTTTTCATGGTACTCTAAGGTACTCCAAATTGGATATTTCCAAGTTATTGGTTCCGGTTTCCATATGGAACAAAATTTCATATGATTCACAAATTGTTGTTTTGAGTATGGGTGTTCTTTGCGGTTGTAATGTGACCCACGAAAGTGTTCCTGGTTCTGAAGTTCCCTTTATATTAATAATAATAAAAATATACTAAAGAACAACGTAATTTAGTGATGATGGTGCAGAAATATATTATATTATTGCTGTATTTAGCTATCGATACATCTTTTGGCATTTTGGTACTGCATATAATCCGATATCTACTCATTATATTATTTTATGTACTTATTAACGTTAGTCTATTAATCGAAATATCGGTTTCCGTCTTCTCAATCCTGCCATTGTGATCTTGAACCAGGGATGGCCGTAATCTCGAAGAGAACGTAGCAAAAACCCTGGGCTGGCTCCAATCCGAGTTAGGCGCGCTTCCTGGACGACTCCTCGTGTCGGCAGACAACACCAAACTTCAGCAGCAACTGGAGAGACACGAGCCCTTGTACAGAGAGCTCACCCAGAAGGAACATGAGTTCATCATGCTTTTGGACAAGGGTAAGGATAATTCATTCTCTCTAGGTTACTTTTTTGACGCCTATAACGTGCTTCCGCCTATATCGCTCCAACAATGTCTAAGCATGTTGAAACTGGGATTTAGTCAGCTTACCCTGATCTGATGTGCATAAACGTACTCGAAGGTCAAATGGTGAGGGCTTAAAGGTTAATAAAATACATAAATAATTTTTGATTTACTTGCTGCTGGAATTTAAACATCATATAAATTATATTTCAAATATTTGATACCTGGTATAGCTAGTAGGAGAATTTAAATTTTTGAAGTCCGTCTTTAACTATTTATTACTTTTGCAGATTATTTATTTATCATGTAATTTAAAACAATAATATTTTTATTTTTATTGTAAAGGTCGCGAGATGGAGAAAAAGCCAGCACACCAGAACTTACGCAAGGACCTCGACAGGATGCAGACGCAATGGGACAAACTGAAGCGGGAGACTGTCGATAGATACACCAGACTTCAGACAGCTATGGTAATTTCTATTTATAGACATAATTTTAATATTGTTATGGTTCCTTTTTAGTGATTCTATATGATTATAGCATTCGTGAAGCTTAGTTGGAGGCCTTTGGGCTGGTTAAAAACATCCAATGGCATGATTACATAGCCACAACGAGTCTTGACAGTCCCCAACCCGCACTCGGCCGGCGTGGGGACGTATGACCTTCATTCAGCCTCTGCTGAGATGAGCCCCAAGCCCAAAAGTGGGACATAATGGGTCGTTGATTAAATGATTATATGATTTTGTACAATAGAATGGGACTTTTTTTTATATATATATATAACGCCTGCCAAGTTGACTTTACTATGCCTGATGGAAAGCATGAGTAAAATCCACAAGTGGGGGTCGCCATACTCACTGCATATGCAAGCAGTATGGCGAACCACATTATGGCGGCCTAATGAGATGCTTTTTCACGCCCCGCTTAAAGTACCCGGGATCATAGTAAGAAGGAAAACACAACAAGTGAAAGAAAATTTACGATTAAGATTGTTTTGCTTGAAGATTTTGAGCTCATTTTTCAGACTACCCGTCATACCTATTCAAAATCATCAGGTGTTCCTCATATTTTATTATTATACTACCTTTCGCTATCTCGATTATTGCAGTAAAAAGTATCCTATGTGTTATTCTGAAATATAAGCTGTGAAATATCATCCAATTCCGTAGTCTTCAGTAGTTTTTGCGTTAAAGAGCAACAAACACACATACATACTCACAATTTTTCGCGTTTATAATATTAGTAAGGATATTTTAGTACCTGTCTTGATAATTAATAACATATCGATTTCAACAGGAACATTGTCGCAAATTCCACAAAGCTCAAGAATCCTTCACTCCCTGGCTGTCAGATGCAGAGGACAGACTCAACAAGTTGCCGGCCACTGCCTTCACTAAAAAGGAAGTCGAAAAGCAGCTCAAGGAGTTGCAGCAGATCAGGAATGATATCTGGAAGAGGTGAGCTATCGAACGTTTCTACAATTATTTTATTTTCAAAGGTTTTTTGATTGAATGATATTGGTGTCACATGGTTTCAATAAAAGTATATTTTCAATAAAGGACATCTAGTTTAAAAAAAGTAGAGCTTATTACTACACAAGCGGAATTGATTGCTTTACACCTTTATTTTGTTTTTGAAAAAACATACTGATTATAGCAAATATCCAAACTCCAAAACGCCGAGCTAAATATTTGTAGTTCATACAAAAATTTAATCCGACCTAGGAATGAACTCGAAACTTACCATTGTACTACCGAGACAGTTTCGATTTAATCGAAACTCGATTTTTTTTAATGACATGTGTATGTATGTAATAGTTTTGTAGTATTAATATTTTTTGTTATTTCTTTAGATCCGGCGAATATGAAAACAATAAAACACTCGGCGAGACCTTCATTTCTGCTTGTGACGTCGACCAAGAAATTGTTAGAAAGTTGCTCGACAGCATGAAGGAGAGATGGGACAGAATTAATAACCGTAAGATTTTGTTTATTGACCGAGAATTTTATATTACTATGATTTCATAGTAATATAAAATTCTAGTATTATACGAGTATTTACTCGTAGTATAATAATCGATAACATGTGACTTCCTCAATTAATAATAATTATTATTATGATTATTGTGGTTCAATCAATAGTTAAAACGTTATGTTTACACTTAACTATTGGAATCGCTTAATAATATATGTAAAAATTAATCAATTTGAGGTTTTCATTTTGATCGATTAAACAAATTGGTATTATTTGTGGTGCAGAGGTATTCCAACAAGTGGAGTTCTTGGAGAGTACGGCTCGCAAGTTGGGCGAGTTCGCTGAGCGTGTGCGCGCTGTGAATACACCGCTGCAGCGCTGTGAAGAGCGGCTGGAGGAAGCGCTTGCAGCGCCACCAGCGCAAGCCGCTGAAGCTGTTGCCCGCCTCGCTGACCAGATACATGCACTTCGGGCGCCATTACAGGTGACACTAACATACTAGCCTAGTGATTTTTTAAATTTATAGTTATCTGTACCTTATCAAAATGATTTGTTTGTATTTAAGTTTATGTTTAAAAAAAATCGGTTGTCTAGAAAGTCGGTTTACTGACGATAGTTGAACCTGACAAGGTCATAAGATCGTGCTTCTTTGTCGCTCGTTCCGGGCTCTCGCTTGCACTTCAAGCCTTAAATGGAACGCCTCAGAGCGAGGTTACGCCGCATGAGTCATGTTTTTTCGTGCGTGCAGCCGGCTCCATCGAATTATAAGACAGATCAATAACATATGTTTTTGTGTACAGAGTATAACATCAGCAGCGGACGACATCGTGTCGCTGGCGCTGGAGTGCAGCGGGCGTGACTCAGCCGGGCGAGCCCGCGAAGTTTTAGACGCACAGGTCTCGGCGCTGGTAGACAGGATGGACGAGCTGGACGCGCGCGCTAACGATGCCAAGGGACGACTAGCCGGAGCCGCCGCAGCTACCAAACACTTCCAGGTACCATATACCAATACCACTACCATATAATAATAAATAATATTTCGGACACACAACGCCATCTAGTCCCCAAACTAAGCAGAGCTTGTATTATGGGTAACTAGACAACTGATATAAATACATAAACATGTTTTTTTTTACAACAAATATTTGCGGATCACACAAACATTTTGGTCCGACCCGGTAATCGAACCCGAGACCTCTCGATCAGCAATCGCATACGCTAGCCACTATACCAACGAGGCACTAAGTACTTGATATCAATGCTAATCATTTCTGCGTGGATGATAGGAGTGTCCACCATTCATCGTAAAGATATCGTATGAACTGACTAAGAGACAATATCACTGCAAAGACTAAACATAAATTGAAACACTATCCGGTAACACAATTAGCTCTTTTGCTAACCAATTAGGTATCCCTTATTATTTTCTGCTTTAGGATATGTACAAACACCTTGTTGAGAGTTTTGATTGCTTGTTCTGTTCTGTATACAAAGTATACAATGTTTGAGTCAAAATTGAAGAAGGGACAAAAGTCACTTATTACACTGTAGTGGCTAGGCGAGCGTAATACAATAACCAAAAACTTCTTTTCCCTTCTATCTTATCCGTCAACAAATTACCATCCAACCTTTTTGTTCCAGGACAAAGTTAAGTCCCTCTCCCACGACTTATCGGACTTAGAGAAGGAGCTCGACGGCATGAAACACCCTGGCCGCGACATCAAGACAGTGAAACAGCAGTTAGACGACATCGGTCGGTTCTACAAGCGGCTAGAGAACGCTGACGATCTAGTCGGAGACACGGAGAGAGTGGCCGAGCAGCTAGTCGATAGCGGATATACTATTGACACCGCTAAGACTAGAGATCAGGTATGCATAATTATTTTTAATGTAAAATATATCTAATTATCTAATACTTAAAGCTTAGATTTGTTTATTTATTGGGGCAGATATTTATAATCTTATATATTTTCTTATTTATTAACATATATCCGTATGGTGACGTATTAAGAATACAGAGTGTCACTACTCCTAATCATCCCGTGGGTGTCTTAAAAGGCGACTAAGGGATAAACTACGCAAGACAACATCAATGTAAAGAGAAGGAAAACTTGAAACCAACCCTATACCAACCCGTCTGGCCAGAGTGGTATAGTAGGCCAAAACCTCCTTTTTAAGAAGAGGCCTATGTCCAGCAGTGGACTGTTAAAGGCTGTTGATGATTAAAGAAAATACGTGAAAATTTGTATCACGCAATACATAACCACAAAATATATAAAAAGGCAAAAACATTTGCTGCATTTTTTCTCATGCTTATACAAACAGTATATGTAATCAGCTTAAATTCTACCAGGTGGAAGGTCTTCGTAAGCAACTCGCCAAGTTGGACGAGCGTGCACGCGCTAAGGAACAAGATTTGGACGACACCTTGAGCAAACTGGAAGCCTTCTACAAAGCGTACGACTCCGTTATGGATGATGTCAATGAGGTAAAACTTTCAACATGTAAACTATAATATACTAGCTGCGCCCCGCGGTGTTACCCGCGTATATCATTATGGTTGCTATGCAAGAGTGTTATGCATAGCAACTTGTGAAGTTTTATCAGGAGATAAAGAGCGATACATTTCGACATCTACGATTTATGTATTTTTATAATCACCTAGTTTTCGCCCGTGTATCTCGATTATTACAGTAAAAAGTAGCCTATGTGTTATTCTGATATAAAAGCTATATTACTGTAAAGTTTCATCCAAATCTGTTCAGTATTTTTTTCGTGAAAGATGACAAAACATACATACACACATAAATACTCACAAACATTCGTGTTTATAATATTAGTAGGATGTATAAGAAAACTCATGTTTCTAAGAAAAAAATTAGCGTGGTTTCCAAATGTTCATAAAATATTCACGAAGAAGTCTCTCTTTAATCAAACTCACACTTGGCCCAGTATGAGTTTAGATCAATGATTGTCTATGAGTCTACTCGACCGTGGCGGTTACTGCGTTCGTCATTATTGTTGAACCGAACTAAAATCTTCACCAAGCGCAGTGCTAAGAGTTCTTACCATCGATAGCGATTTGATACGAAAATAAATTCACACTAGACTCTCAAAAGACTATAAAATTCAGAAAAGAGAAGAGGGAAATTGAAAATAAATCTTTACAAGAATAGAATTTTCATGTAAACAGAAGTCTTCCTTTTTATATTGCCAATCTTGTGACCAGTTTTCAGCAGCATCAGCATCTCTCAAATCACTAATTTGTCACATTTTCTTCTATAGGCTTCAGAACAAGTCCGCAGCCTCAAGCCCGTCTCTTCCGAAGTGGAACACATCCGCGCTCAACAGAAAGACTTCACGGAGCTCAAGCGCCGTACCCTGGATCCTCTCGGACAGAACGTGGCTCACTGCAACAAGATCGGGCAAGGGCTCGTCAGGTCTGCGCTACAAGGGGTCAGCACACAAGTGTTGGAGAAGGATCTAGAAAAGATGAATGACAAGTGGAACGCTTTGAAAGAGAAAGTGAGTATATCAGTTAAAATGCATAATAAATATTTTTTATAGGCAAATATTTATAGTTATAGCATAATATTTATAGTTATACCATAGACAAGATATAGCAAAGTAGATAATTTAAAAACCATTGATAATATAGAGTTAATATGACAATATACTTTTAAAAGCATTTAAAGCGACTTTGGTAAATTGAAATTTCATTTTCATTGTTTAAAATGTTTGACTTTCCTGAAGCTCAACTTTAATCAAATGATTATCTCTACAAAAATGTAGTATTACTTCCAGTATATTTTAATGTTGCCAGTTGCCATGTAAAAAAAATATTTGAGTTGCCAGTATTTTAAATATATTAATTTTCTCTAGACCAACGAACGTGAACGTCGGTTGGACGTCGGTCTACTGCAGTCCGGCAAGTTCGCCGAGGCGCTGGCCGGCCTGGAGAAGTGGCTCGCTGACACTGAGGACATGGTCAACAACCAGAAACCACCATCAGCTGATTACAAAGTGGTCAAAGCGCAGCTGCAGGAACAGAAGGTAGGAACATTATTTCTATCAACATCTTCTGTGTGTTTTCCTTTTCTATATTAATTTCTAACTTCCGTGTCACAGGTAGCTTATACCTAGTTCAGAAGGCAAAAACTTCAAATTCCCTTAAGTTAGCATTTTATAAAAATGAAATGCATTGTTTTACTACTAGAAAATTTATTATTATGAAAAGTCTTTGAAATAGTAAAATATATAATTTATAATCAAGATTTGCATCCATCTCAAATTCTTGATTGAAGGTGACAACCCAGTAACTTGATATTTATTAAGAAACTAGCTGACCCGGCAGACTTCGTACTGCCTCAATCGATAAATAGAAGACCTAAACTTTTGTATATAGTTTTAACAAGGAACCGACTTTTCCTTTTTTTTTAAGTCGGTTCAAAATAAACTTAAAACAAAGAATAGGAATCCATAATTAATAAAAAAAAAAGAAATTTCTTTTTTATATATTCACCTTTTAAACCTTCTCTGGACTTGACACAAATAATCCAAGACCAAAATTAAAATTAGCCAAATCGGTCCAGTCGTTCTCGACTTTTAGCGAGACTAACGGACATCAATTAATTTTTATATATATTTAGGAATATAGATAACTGTATTTTGGTTTTATTGTCAGTAGACATTCAGGTAAAATCGGTTGAGCCAGTAGCTGACTCCAAATAACCTTGGGAATAAAGGCTAGGAAGATGATGAGATAAAATTATTTTATACTTAATAATTTCTTCCACAGTTCCTCAAGAAGATGCTGATGGATCGTCAGAATTCGATGTCTTCTCTGTTTGCCATGGGCAGCGAAGTGGCGGCCGGCTGTGAGACCGCTGAGAGGAAGACCATAGAGAAGCAGCTCAAGGGTCTGATGGAGAGGTTCGACGCGCTCACCAATGGGGCTCAGCAAAGAATGCTCGACCTGGAACAGGCTATGAGGGTGAGTCCAACGACCTGGAAAATATTTAGTGCACCGTTGTTTGTTTTGTAATAATACATGACACTCATCAGTGGCCTAGGAGATACCCTTCCCTTAAAAGTATCGCTAAATGTGTGGTGACGGATTAAGAATACGATAAGAGTGTCACCACCCCTATTCATCCCGCGGGTGTCGTAAAAGGCGACTAAGGCGACTAAACCAACCCTATACCAACCCGTTTGGCCAGCGTGGTATAGTAGGCCAATACCTCCTTTTCAAGGGGAGGCCTATGTCCAGCGGTGGACTGTTAAAGGTGGTCGATGATGATGATGATGATGTTGTTGTATTATTAATTTTGTTCTTTGTATTCAATACTTTAATTTAGTTGATCTGTTGATCTGATGAGTATCACAAAAGAAAATAAGTTTCAAATTATGAAATGTTCTATAGGTGGCAAAACAATTCCAAGAAGAGTTGCAACCTCTGGTCGAATGGTTGGGCGTCACTGAACGGAAGGTGAAGGTTCTGCAGCTCGTTCCTACTGACGAGGAGAAGATACAAATTAAGATCAGAGAACACAAGGTAAGACACATCTGTCTTTGCATAGAGTTGTTAGTTGCCTTCTTGCAGTCCTAGGTAAATCAGCAGTCAACAGCCCTATCTATATAGATATTATTGTAATTAAGTCAAAAGCAAATTACAGATTTCATATTAAAAACAAATAAGAACTGCTTCATCAAAAATAAAGGAATCTCATTACAACGGCTGATTTGTGATTTAAATTATTATTTTTACAAAGTGTCACTGAAGGGATACCACTCTTAGTAGTGTCAACCTATCGCCGTCCACTGCTGGACGAAGGTCTCCCCCAAGGAACGCCAACCATCCCGGTCTTGGGCAGTCCGCATCCATAAAAAAAAAAAAAATGTGGCCATATACGTATGTTATATACTTCTTTTGAGCAATCGTGAAACTTTCTTGTACATCACTATTTATATTCCAGGCCCTTCACGAAGACATCATTTCGAAGCAGCCTCCGTTCAAACAGCTGACTGAAACAGCTTCCACTCTGATGGGATTAGTTGGTGAAGATGAAGCTACGGCACTCGCTGATAGACTTCAAGCAGCTGCCGACAGGTGAGGAATCAAAATTGACATTTTATTTAATCTAAAAACTAAAAAATATTTTCTTTAAATAGCAAAGGCCATATTAATTTATTTCGAATACCTATTTTTTTCTCTTAACGAGTGACGGTAGTAACTTACCATCAAGTAATCTATCTGCCGGTTTTATCATCATCATCAGCCTGAGCCATGAACATAGGCCTCTCCCAAGGCATTCCATAGAGCCCGATCTGCTGTGTTTCTGCCTGTTTAGTTTTTAAAATATCGGGAAGTCGGTAATTTAGTAAGACAACTGATGTAGAGAAGTATAAAGAATAACTCTAGTAGGACAAGGTCTCATATAAACATATTACTCCAAGTTGCCTAAAAACTCTCTGATAAAAATTGTTTTCTTCCTAGATACCAAGCTCTAGTCGACCACAGTCTGAACATCGGTGACTTGCTAGAAAGCTCACGTAAAGGACTACGACACCTAGTCCTGACTTACCAAGATCTGTCCGCGTGGATGGACAGCATGGAGCAGTACCTCACCAAGAGGAAGATCTTACCAGTCCACATGGAGAAGCTTCTGAGGCAGATGGATGAGTTGGCCGTAAGTATCTGTTATTTATAAGTTGCAAATCCCGCGGGGCTCTCAATGATGGTACTTACCTTTCGGTCACCCATCTTAATAGTTTTCCTTCTGGGTCTGGATAAACTTCTTCTATATGTATAAATAGAATGGTACACCAGACATTAAGGTTGATTATAAACCATCATCAATAGTCTTTTAGTCTACTGCTGGATATTGTACTGTCCTAAGACAGGAGATTTGACCAGTACCACGCTGATTAAGCAGCTTGGTGTGGGAATTGTTTAAAGTTGTCCTTCTCTTTGCGGTAAGAATATATATAGTAACCAACGTGGTTACTATATATATTCTTTATCTTAATGTGGTGACCCTTACACCTCTCCTCTTATATCTTACTCGTATCCTCTTATAGGAAAATGCATAGCATACAAATAAAATAACTTATCCATTTTACCCATACTCAGGAAAAGACAGAAGAAATAGCTTCCAAGCAAGAAGCCGTAGACAGCACAGTGGAATCAGGCCTGGAACTGATGAAGCACATTTCTGGAGACGAAGCGCTGCAGCTCAAAGACAAGCTGGATGCTCTGCAGCGACGGTACAACGACCTCACCAGTAGAGGCGCTGAACTACTCAGGGTTGCCTCTGAGACTCTGCCTCTGGTGCAACAGCTATACAACAGTCATGGCAGGTTGGTACACTTCCCTCAAACTAAGTCTAAAAAAAAAACTAATTGAATTTTTTTCCAATGAGAATTTCTATTTTACAAAATACAAACACAATTGATTCTCAAATATGATCTGTATTTCTTTGTCAACAGACTCACCGACTGGATGGCAGGAGCAGAGTCATGCCTACAATCTGTTGAACCCCGTGAGGAAGACATCTTAAGACTAGAGGGTGAATTGCAAGAATTTAGACCTGTGTTGGACAATATCAACCTGATTGGGCCACAGCTTTGTCAGGTATGATTTAGGCCTTTTTGTTTTTATATATTTTGTTTGATAATATATTATGTTTCATTTTAGATGTATATATGAAGATTTTTGTGGAATTATTAGAAGTTCAAATAAAGTTTCTAGTAGTAGCAATGTAACGAATGAAATTTGTTAATTCCAGATATCACCTGGAGAGGGCGCTACTTATATCGAAAGCATCGTAACTCGTGACAACCGTCGTTTTGATGCTATCGCAGAACAAATACAGCGTAAGGCTGAAAGATTACTACTAAGCAAGAAGGTGAGTTTACTAACAGATGAGGAGGGAAATGGTGTGTTGTAATTAAATTATTTACTTGTTACAAAGTCAGTTCTAATAAATCATGCTATTGTTGTTGTTGAATGGTATTTATAAAGGTTAATTAAATTATCGTACCAAACGTTGATAGTTCAAATGCGGCTCGAAAGGCCAAATTTGAAGGAGTTTTGCTTAAAATTTAAATAAGTTAAGGACAATCTAGATTATTGTAGATGGTTTAAAAGTTTGTTTTCAATTCTGTAAATGTTACTTATTACTAAGACTCATGGAGCACATTCGGTGGAGCCCGAATGCCAATAATGATAAGGAATAAATATACGACTTTGATTATATAAGCATAACATGTTTTATGGTATTGTTTTAATTCCTTTACAAAAATAAATATTATAAGGGTTTTCTATGTACAATTTATTGTTTTCGCTATGAAATGTTATAGATAGTGTTATCTAGTTCAACACCTAATATGTGTGTGTGTGTTGTGCAGCGTTCTCTGGAGGTGGTGGGCGACATGGAGGAGGCGCTGGAGTGGCTGCGCGGCGTCGAGAGCGTGTTGCGCAGCGCGGAGCCGCCCGCCGCCGACGCGCCCGTCGTGCGGCGCCAGCTCAACGCGCAGCGCCCGCTCAGCGACGACGTGGCCGCGCAGCGCGGACGCGTCCGTGACCTGCTCAGCCAGGCTAAGAAGGTAACCACACACCTTCATCCGCTCGAAGGACCAACAGAATCATCCTAGATCTGGGTGGTCCTTCGAGATTCCCTTGTTCCTACATATTTAATACATTAAAAAAAATTACAAAGTGATAACATTACCAAAATGTATCGTCTACCATAACAGATTAATACTCAAAATTTCCTGATAGAAACATATTTGGCATATGCTATGCGAATGTTAAATGACAATTATACTTTAACATTTACCTTATCCAGGTTTTGCGCGAATGCCAATCGTCTGAAGAGACAGCTGTTATCCGCGACCGAAGCGAGGAGTTGAAGGAGACGATGGAAGAAGTAGGACATCTCAGCGCTGCTCGACTAGCCGCACTTGAACAAGCCTTACCTTTGGCTGAACACTTCGCCGATACTCACCATGGGTTAGTTTATCATTCAAGTAATTCAAGGTCTACATGTTCCATAGTGGAACTGAGCTAACCTAAAAATTACAAAGAAAAATTATTATAAAAGTATTCTGTTTGTCATTACAGCTGTATTAATTATTACAAAGCTTTGGCATCATAACTATTATCAAGTGTTTTATATGTTCAATATTTGTACTTTTTTAAAATCATACCAATAGAATTAAAATATTTTACACTTATGTTATTGTCGCTTAAATCTTAGAGCTATGTAATATAAATACATCTCTAATATTCATTTTGTAAATCATTTTTCCTGAGAACGTGATTCGTATATAATATTTAACTTTCCTTCTATTTAAGCTTTTTTTTTAATCCATGTCTAATCGATATTATTTCTAACATAAATATTAATCCACAGCCTGTCGTCATGGCTTGATGATATGGAGAAGCAGATCCAAATGTTGGCTATGCCCGCATTACGACCAGAACAAATCGTTCAGCAGCAAGACAAAAATGAGGTAAATTACCTTTTTAGTTTTTATAAACCCTTTTTGAAACAGACTACAGCTCTGTACATTACAGACATACTTATCTAATAGTCTATTGCTTCATATTTTGATTCTTGATAGAAACATGGGTAGTGTAGTTATGGTTAAAATAATAAATAATAATATAATAATAAATATTTCTGACATCTTACACAGAACGTTGTCTAGTCCCAAACTAAGCAGAGCTTGTATTATGGGTACTAAATAGCTGATATAAATACAAAAAATACATTTTTTTTTGTAAATACATACATATTATACATAGAAAAACACCCAGACTCCGAAACAAATATTTGATAATCGAACCCGAGACCTCTTGATCAGCAACCGCATACGCTAACCACTAGACCAACAAAGCAGATCATATTAAAAATTAAAAACTGTCAGTATCAAGTCAATATTCCTGTGAAATTTTTACTTTTTCGTAGTAGATTACCTTTTGCCCGCTAGACTACTAAGAAAAAGTTACTAACGAGACTAAGAAAAAGTAATTCAATATAATATGCTTAGATGTGGTTCTTCTGTAACAAAACTCTGAACACTTAACAATCGTTTTTAGATGCTGCAACAGTCCATTAGCAATCACAAGCCGCTAGTGGACAAGCTGGTCAAGACTGGCGAGGCTTTAGCCAAGCTCTGCGGAGATGACGACGCGGCCAAGGTGCAGGACATCGTCGACAACGACTGCGAGCGGTACAACGCTCTACGAGCTGAACTCAGACAGAGACAACAAGAGTTAGAGCAGGTAAGACACATATATGTGACACTACCGCCATCTGTAGACGATGAGAAAAAGTTGTAGAAGTCCCTCAGTCCTGTGATTGCTTTAATACTAATAATGGCCATAATACATATTCAATTCAAAAACTAAATGAATGTCATTTGAAAAGTCTAGTCCTTTTCATTTGGACTAAAACTTTCTGTATATAATACTTCTCTTCGGGACTAAACTTATCTTAAACTATGATTATATAACAAAAAACGAAGAGTTTTCTTTTATCAGTAAGTAATGTGTATGTTTGTTTTGAAGGCGTTACAAGAATCATCACAGTTCTCTGACAAGCTGGAAGGTATGCTCCGCGCATTGAACGGAACTGCAGACCAGTTGCAGCGGGCTGAGCCAGTGTCGGCTCATCCGCCCAAGATTGAGTAAGTAACAGTATTTATGGTATAAGTTTTTTTAATCCAGGGAATGAAATAAGACTCAAAATTTAAAAGCTTTATTTTTCCTTAAATTTTTTGTTAGAAACTTTTAAGCCAGCGTAAGTCAGTTCCGTCGTATCCTGAACACGTTACTACATACTTATCATTTCAACATAATCGACATGAATTTGAACAGAGCTTTTGCGTCATCACTATTTATTAGTATGTCGGCTCCATTCAGCTCCAAGTCGGCCACTAAACTATTTCCACTAGACCCATATCTGTCACACTTTATCAATAAATGGTGTAAGTCTTCCACAACACCACATTCTTCACAATTAGGGGGTTTAAAAGTTAGTGATATTAATAATATCTGTAATTTCTTTTCTTAGGGATCAAATCGAAGAAAATAATGCTTTAATAGAAGATCTGGAGAAACGTCAAGAGGCATATAATGCTGTACAGCGAGCAGCTTCTGACGTCATGAGCAAGGCCAACAAGAGTGATCCAGCTGTAAGAGATATTAGAAACAAGCTTGACAAGCTTAGCAAGTACGTATGAAATATTTATTAATTTACATACATACATTATCCTACCATTTTAGGCGCCCATTTTGAATTTGAAAATCTTGTCTCAATTAGGTTAGACGGAGTACATTATAATGATTATTATAATTGTAATTTATAATGTACTTATTTAATTATACAAGTCATCATTATATGTAATTATTATGTAAGTCATTATCGTTAATATCCCAACAATTCTCTGTGATCACACTAGAAATAATTTTGTACAAACGGTTCTACAAACCAGATATATATTTTTTATATTCATTATATTTTAAGAAAGATATTTAATTGACTTTGATAGTTGTCTTGTTGTTTAGTCTCAGTAACAAGTTTTAGTCCCACCAAAAAGTTCTAAGTCCCGTCTGCCATCTGCTATATTAAATGATAAATTGTTGTTAGGTTATGGGACGAGGTGCAGAAGTCAAGCAACGACCGCGGCAACTCTCTGGACAAGACCCTGGAGGTAGCGCGTCGGTTCTGGCAGCAGCTCAACGCCGTCATGGCGCAGCTCGGCGAGCTTGAGGACACGCTCTCCGCCCAGCCGCCGCCCGCCGCACAGCCACGCGACATACAGGCACAACAGCTCGCCTTGCAGGAGATACGACATGAGATTGATCACACCAAACCAGAGGTAAGGAACCGAAGAACATCGGAGGTGTAAGCATAAAAAAAAATCAGAGGACCTTCATCTTCCCACTCGATAGACGTCCAATGTTGGACATAAGCCTCCTCCAAAGCTCACTAATGGTTTCCCGCAACCTTCACTAGGTTGTCAAACCAACTTGTAGAGATCTTAACACCTTGCAATAAAGTTCAAATTGCAATAACATTGCAAAATCACAGCCTATAATTGCAGTTTAAAGAACATTACGCTTTAAGAGCTGTTTCTGTAGAAGATTACTTCTAACGTCTGTTCCGTATCGTAGGTTGAGAAAGTCCGCAAGACCGGTTCGACCTTGATGTCTCTATGTGGTGAACCTGACAAACCTGAGGTGAAGAAGCACATGGAAGACTTGGACAACGCGTGGGACAACATCACCGCGCTGTACGCCAGGAGGGAAGAGAATCTCATTGACGCCATGGAGAAGGCTATGGAATTCCATGACACGTTACAGGTGAGGATACAGTTCAAAAAATACTGATTAGGTTTTGGCCCAACACCCACAAATGATTGAAAATACTGACTTTTTTCGATATTTACTAATATGTTTAATTTGGTATCACAAAGCATCATTTTGGTATGAATTGGTTTAGTATATTAGTTTAGTCAGAATACAAAAACTTATTATTTCACACTGAATTTCTTACTACCTGCCAATAAAGGTTATTTTTGTAAAATAAGACGTAATTGAATTTTAAAAACAATTTTCCAAAGTTATTAAATACTGCCAAATCAGGTCTGATATTTCCTTTACACAATAAATCCTTATTATTTCTCTTTCACCAATCAGGCTCCTTCAGCATATTGATTAAATAAATTTCTAACACATCTCTTAATAAATTCCACTCTAGAATCTCCAAGAATTCCTGGACTCCGCTGAAGATAAGTTCTCCCGCATGGGTCCACTAGGATCTGACATCGACGCTGTCAAGCGGCAGATCGCTCAGCTGGCCACCTTCAAACAAGAAGTCGACCCTCATATGGTGAAAGTAGAAGCTCTCAACAGGTATGTAGGGGCTGATGATGCATGGAGTAAATTTAAAGGATTTCTTTTGGGGGTTGGTTTAGAGGTAGTGGATTTTAATATTGTATAGGGAAGACATTTTTTATTTTTTTTTCTAATTCTAATAGGCTATGGGTAAGGTAAATACAGTTTTCCACTAATACCCTCAGAAAACATATGATATTTAATTTATAGTTACCCTGACTGAAGTCTCCCCGTTGAATAACAGAATGGTAGTAATATTATCTGTTGACCCTGTTTTACCCCTTATTTCTAACATTAGGGTAAGATTTTATGGTATTTCAAACACTGAACCGAACAATATAAAGTAAAAGATTTGTGTACAAGTATCTACACTACACTAAATCACTGCTCAACTTCTATATTCTCATAAAACACCAAGTAAAATACCATCCGCTCGAATTTAAACCATAGGACCGTTAACTTAAAGTCTATTTTACTACTACAACTTACTGTGTATATTTCCATGTACTAATATTGTATTTTTTTATGTGCCCTCTTCCTGGATTGATGGACATGAAGGAGTTTAATGAGGCAAGATATTATCTTGTAGTACAAGTGTGTGCTTGTGTTTGTTCCGTGTATGCATACATATGTCCCAAGTTATGCGTGTGTGCGTTAATTTAGTTCTTAGTGCCATGTTTTATGTTTTTATTATTTATATAATGTTTAGGGAGCATGGAATAAATAAGTAATCGCTTTTTTTAATTTGGATCGGAACTACTAGCTAACCGTTTTGATGTAGTTTAAATTAATTTCTAAGGACTCTGTTCTTAATCTACATTATTATGAGTAATAAACCGCTTACATTTAAAATACTCAAGAAAAAAACTGACTAAATCAATAGTGTTAAAAATTGTGACCTGTGTTTTCGATGAAGTCGTTAAATTACCTGTATCACTTTTTTTCATTTTGTATTTTATGTGTTACAAAATAGAGTTCAAAATTAAACTATCATAGAAGTTACCATACAACGTAATAGTTTGTGTTATGTCTGCTCAATAACGTATTTTTTGTTTTTTTATGTATTGAGGAAAAAAAAAATTTTTTTGTAATGCGATTATTACCCTCACATTGGTATTTTTATATGTTTAAAACTTCCGATTACTTGCAGAATGGGTTACTAGACAGTGATGCTAATGCTGTTGTTCGGAAACCTTCATAACTAACCTAAAAATGACAAAAGAAGAGTTTTCTCCTGACAAATAAAGTTTCAAATGTCAAAGAGTAATTTAAATTAGATTTACCGCACTAAAAAAATGTTATCTAAATACATATATATAAAAATATAATTTTGGGAATCGCTTCACTAAAATTAGATAATAGGATAGAATTTTAGTTTAGTGATGCAACAACAGAATTTTTATGTGTAATCTGAACATAATAATTATATTTAAAAACGTGTTTTACTTTAAAAGTTCTTAATTTAAATAAAACAGTTTAGTATCATTCAGTGTTAATTCACTACAATTACTATTTGTTTTTAGAAAAAAGAGCTATATATCATTCATTATTGACTTTCAAATTCTAATTTCAACTCAAATAAAAAAATGACTGCATGGTTGGCCTAGTGGTTTAAGCGGTCGTCACACCGCTTCCTGCTGTGCCAAGTGTCGTGGGTTCGAATCCCTCGTGGGATAACACTTTGTGTGATTCACAATTTGTTGTTCTGAGTCTGGGTGTTCTTTGAGTGAAAATTTTATTCCTAATGCGGGAGTTGTCTTTTTAAAAACAGAAAAATAAAAACAAATAAAAAAGGTTGACTGCATACATTAGAATTGACATCCACAATAAACAATTTATGCATGTATATGTAAAGCTATTAAAAATAATGTAAACGTTGTATAAAATATCGAACAGCCATGTAATATAACACAATTTACAGACAAGCTCAAGAGCTCACGGAACGCACGTCGTCGGAACAAGCTTCGGCCATCAAGGCGCCCCTCACAGAGGTCAACTCACGCTGGTCGGCCCTACTGCGGGGTATGGTAGAAAGGCAACAACAGCTAGAGAGGGCTCTGCTTAGACTGGGCCAGTTGCAACATGCATTGCAAGAACTGTTGAGCTGGATCCAGCACACCAGCGATACTCTGGACTCTCTGAGACCGGTGAGTGAATACTATATAAAATTGTTCACAATGTTCGTTACCATACTCTTCCGAAACGGCTGGACCGATTTGAATGAAATTTTGTGTGCATATCGGGTGGGTCTGAGAATCCGCCAACATCTATTTTTCATATCCCTAGGACGCGAGCGGAGCCGCGGGCGTCAGCTAGTAAATTATACTTTTATAAGACTACCCTGGTGGTCTTCTCTCCTAACTCCATGTCCAAACCTATTTTACCTATATAGAAGCTATTGTTTTTGTTTATTTTTCTTTATCTTTTTTAATAAAAGTAATATTTATTTATTTGTAATAATATTGTGAAATACAGATGTTAAATACTAAATTCCAACCATAATATTCTGCAACTTCCAGCGTACAAATATTTCAAAAGGTCAAACTTTAATTTAGTTTTAGTTTTTTGCACCTAGTGATGCTCTGTCGCCTTTAAAAACATATAACCCGTATGTTGACAGGTTGCCGGCGATCCACAAGTGTTAGAAGTGGAGTTAGCTAAACTGAAGGTTCTAGTGAACGACATCGCAGCTCACCAAGCGAGCGTGGACACGCTGAACGACGCCGGCTCGCAGATCGTCCAGCACGGTACGGGTATGTGCCAGCGCTTAAGCTTTCTCATTTTAACTGTCTTTCAAATACCTCCATGTTAACTAATTATAACTTTCATACCACCATCACACTTACAAAATAAATACAGTAAAGATTTTTTTTTTTGATTAAACTGAATTTATAATCTCGCTATTTAAAACGAAAGTTAAGTTACCTTCAATTGCACGAGTGGTTTAAGTGGTCACCACTCCGCTTTCTACCGCGCCAAGTATTGTTGATTCAAATTCCACATGGGACAACACTGTGTGACCCACAAATTGTTGTTCTGAGTCTAGGTGTTCTTTGGTCCGTTTCATGTATGTATGTAAAGTTCTCCACGACACGGCGTTTATATTCCTATAGTGGAAGCAGTTTCTTAAAAAAAAAATTATAAGTTACAGAATCACCTTCCAATGTGACTTCATTTTCTATTTTCACGTCAATTTCATTCCTCACATCTCACAGTAAAGCATGTTAAGATTCAATTAGTTTATTAGGTTTAACTTTATAGAATCTAATCGATTAATTAATCACACTAATTTCTCGAAGTGTAACATCACTAGTTTGATGATGTAATCATATGTTTATGACAATTTCATTATCAAGGAGTATAACATACCTACTAAAATAATAATTTTCTTGCATTTCATGAGATATGTCCCGTGCAATACGCACTAATGCTTTAAGCTTCAAATGTATGTGTTCGTTTTTAATATGTACTAATTTTATATAAAGAAAAGATTTGTAGGTTTGCAGTCGATAAACTTGGAAACTGCAAAATCAATTTTACTAATAAATAAACGTCGCTATAAATGAGTTTTTTAATGTAGGTATTGTATATGTCTAATATTGCTGTAAATCTG